>JAVLUX010000015.1:10110000-10720000 GCA_032164185.1 Moxostoma hubbsi | reverse complement strand
AAACAAGCCAGTTATGCCCATCAGTGCAGCCAAATGCCAGTACAGGCACAAAATTGAAGGACAGTTCAACACCACCGACTCTAGAAGTATGTGGCGGGGAATTAACATCATTACGGATTACAAAGGGAATAAAAACTCACCGTGAACACCGCTGCCTCTCTCCCAGATGAGCTTAACACATTTTATGCTCGTTTCAAGGACAATAACACGGAGAGAACACTCGCGGCTGACGCTTCAGAGGTTGGTTCACGCTCTGTCTCTGTTGCGGATGTAACAATCCTTCCGACAGGTGAACATTCGTAAAGCCACGGGCCCAGACGGCATTCCGGGCCGTATCATTAGAGCGTGAGTGAACCAACTGGCTGGTGTTTTTACAGACATTTTCAACCTGTCCCTCTCCCTGTCTCTAGTCCCCACATCCTTCAAAACGTCAACCATTGTGCCTTTACCGAAGCAAGCCAAAATCACTTGCCTAAATGACTGGCGTCCTGTTGCTCTGACCCCCATCATCAGCAAATGCTTTGAGAGATTAATCAGAGATCACATCTGCTCTGTGCTGCCTACCTCTTTGGACCCACTGCAGTTTGCCAACCGCAACAACCGCTCCACTGATGATGCCATTGCATCTACAATACACACTGCTCTCTCCCAACTGGAAAAAAGGAACACATATGTGAGAATGCTGTTTGTAGACTACAGCTCAGCGTTTAACACGATAGTGCCCTCCAAACTTGATGAAAACTCCAGGCTCTGGGCTTAAACAGCTCGCTGTGCAGATGGATCCTGGATTTCCTGTCAGGCAGACGTCAGATGGTTAGAATAGGCAGCAACATCTCCTCATCACTGACCCTCAACACTGGAGCCCCGCAGGGCTGTGTTCTCAGCCCACTCCTGTATTCTCTTTACACACATGATTGTGTGGCGACACATAGCTCCAATGCCATCATTAAGTTTGCTGACGATACGATAGTGGTAGGTCTGATCACTGACAATGATGAAACAGCCTACAGAGAGGAGGTCCATACTCTGACATGCTGGTGTCAGGAGCACAACCTCTCCCTCAACGTCAGTAAAACCAAGGAGCTTGTAGTGGACCTCAGGAAGAAAGACAGAGAACACAGCCCTATCACCATTAATGGAGCACCGGTGGAGAAAGTCAGCAGTTTCAAGTTCCTCGGTGTCCACATTACTGAGGAACTCACATGGTCCGTCCACACTGAGGCCGTTGTGAAGAAGGCTCACCAGCGCCTCTTCTTCCTGATACGGCTGAGGAAGTTTGGAATGAACCACCACATCCTCACACGGTTCTACACCAGTACTGTAGAGAGCATCCTGACTGTCTGCATCACCGCCTGGAGGTGAGCTTCCCTCCCTCCAGGACATCTATAGCAGGCGGTGTGTGAAAAAAGCTCGGAGGATCATCAGAGACTCCAGCCACCCGAGTCATGGGCTGCTCTCACTGCTTCCATCAGGCAGGCAGTATCGCAGCATCAGGACCCGCACCAGCCGACTACATGACAGCTTCTTCCCCCAAGCAATAAGACTTTTGAACACTTGATCTCTCACGATCAACAATCAGCACTGCGCTTTATTAATCTATTATCTCACACTGGACTGTCATAATTATATTCTCCACAATATAACAACTGCATATATATTTTTATATACTCTTATTTTTTATTTTTATTGTGTGTATTCTATATTGTGTGTATTGTTTACTGTATATTGTATATTATTATTGTGTTGTGTAAGTATATGTACATTTGATATGTAAATTGTGTTGTGTAAATATGTTGTTTATTGTAATTGGTATATGTCTCGTCACTGTCATGACTGCTATGTTGCCTTTGAACTGCACACAAGACTTTCACCTACTGTTGCACTTGTGTACATGGTAGTGTGACAATACAGTGATTTGATTTGATTTTTGATTTGATTTGACTATTTCTGAAGTGAACATTTTGAATTACTAATGGAGGCTTGGACGCATCATTTGTTTTGCATCAGCAACGGCAGATTCTGATCCGCTGCGTAATAAAGTATTTCCATGCACAAATGCGTTTTTATGACCGTACTCGGTTTTACCATTTTTTTTTAAATGTACTTGTTCATTGAACTGTAAACACATCTGTTGTATATATGCAATATCACACTCGCAGTCATGATATATGGCCTACATCAGCACTGCTGTAATTACCTACGGCACTAGGCCTGCGGCCGAATCACAGTAGTGCTGATGTAGGGCCATATAGCACTCTTGCTTGTGTGATACTGCTTATATATATATATATATATATATATATATATATATATATATATATATATATATATACACACACCAACCAAATCTTGTAGTTTAAGGCCGATGTGAATCCCATGTGTGTACGTACACACACAAAATAAATTTTTCTGACCACAGAGAACCATTTTGGTGTCCAAAATGGTTGCAATTACTTTGACTGCTTGGGGTGGAAGTACTCTGGAGGGGATAAAATCTGCAGGCATAATAACTTGGTACCTCTTCAAGATTCAGGACACAAAGTTGTTTGATGTGTGGCTCTCCTCTGAACTGGATGAAGAGATTAAAACATCTCTGATTTACTACTTCTAACCATCTCTCAAATACAACATCAGAGATGAGAGTGTTACCTTCATTTTCATCACTGATCAAAGCTTGTTTATGTACAGAAAATACCTGTTGCAATGAAACAAATATTTCAATGTCAAGACAAGACTTCCACTGTGGGAAGAATTTAGTTTATTCTTGTTCACAGTATGAATAAACACAATTGACATTGTGTGTTTGAGAATTATGGTTACTTAATAAGACCTCTAGAGCGATAGCCTTAATGTCAATGAATATCTTTTTATAGATTTTACCCTCTGCAATTTTTAAAAGAATGTTATTTGAATGTGAATGAATTCTGGGAATTCAGCTCTTGTTTTCATTCTTTTTCTTTCAGGGTGGCTTTCAATTATTTAACTGGTTTGTTTAAATTATTGGAAGGCAACTTCTGATTCCAGAATATCCTTCATAGTCTCATATAATACATTTTACCACAACTTGCTTTAGAAAATTTTCTTTTCATGCCGCATTTGCTTTTAGGACACAACCAGTTATGTTTAGGCATTGATTAAGGGTAAGGATAGTTTAAATAACACTAAAGCCCTATTCTGACAAGATCAGTTCCCTTTACAAAAAGCTTCACTATGATGCTGCACTTTGCTAAGCGCTATGGGGAATTAGCCTAGTCGTGAACGAGCTGTGAATATGTGTGTAACACGTCAATGAACACTGACCGGAATTTATAGCCTCGGCTGATGTAGTCATTAGACGCACCTGCGGCCAGGCTATAAATGGATGCGTTGCCAGGTGTCGTCAGATCCTCTTTTTTCAGAGCGATTCTGTGTGTGTGTGTGTGTGTTACACAAACCCTCTCAAAACTTTCTTTCCTCTGCTAGGAATTAGAATTTGTGACGCAGTGTGAAGTGAACCTTTTCTCCTTTCTGTTCTGTCTAGAAAATATATATATTTTTAAAAGAAAGAGAGAATGACTGAAAGCCGTAAACGATGCATGTTCCCCTGTTCTCGCTCTATAGCTGAAGAGGACACGCATAAGTTTTGCTATGTTTGTTTGGAGGAAGAGCATGCTGCTCTCGCATTGCAGCAGTGGGGGTGCGAGCACTGTGATTTGCTTTCAGGCAAAGTGCTTCGCGCTCGCCTCGCTTGCTTCCGGGAGTCATCACTCTCACTTAATTTGTGGGGCTCTCAAATGGATCTGGCTGAGGAGAGAGACGGGTTCATCCCTTTTGCTCGCTCTCTCCCCAGACCCAGCTGATCCTTGTAAGCCTAAAGCGTGCCTCGGCGCCTCTTCGGTTCACGAGGACACTGAATCTCTGTAAATCCCGCACATAATAATAAAGCGGCTGCGGAATTAAGAGACAAATGCGAGCATTGCAAAATGGCAAAATGTTTTGCGCTCGCCAGGGTGTGATTTCTAAGAAAAAGAAACCCTGACGGTCTTGTACACAGCCTTGTGGGGGTAGTTCCCCTCGGGACGGGGCGTGTGTATCATCCACTTCGGCCCTCCCGATACCCTCACGAAACCTCTTCACTCCCACCGCCTTTGGTGTTTCGGGTAATAGAGGCTTCCAACAAAGAGTTGGGTGTACCGTTGCTTCCTGCCTTGATCCAGGACACGGAACACTCGGCATCCCCTCAACAGGAAGTGTCAGAAATAATACCCATCTCAGAGAACCTGGCAGCGTGGAAACTTCTGCCTGGTATTTCTCTGTGGGTTCTAGAATCAGTAGAAAGAGGCTACAGAATTCAATTTGCTCACCATCCTCCCCGTTTCAATGGCGTGGTTCCCACTACCGTGAAACCGGGACAGGCATGTCTACTGTGGAAATAACTGCAAAATCTCTTGGTTAAAGGGGCCATAGAACATGTTCCCCTTCCAGAGAAAGAGTCAGGCTATTACAGCAGATACTTCCTGGTTCCCAAGAAGTGTGGGGGGTTGCGTCCGATTCTAGATCTTCGAGGCTTGAACCGCTCAGTGTTCAAGTCCTAGATGCTGACTATCAAGACGATCGTGTCACAAGCCCAACATCACGTTTGTCTGGTCACCATCGATAGCATATCTTCATATAAAGCCACAGCACAGGAAGTTCCTGAGGTTCGCTTTCGGGGGCGAAGCCTTCCAGTATCGGGTTCTTCCATTAGGCCTAGCCCTATTAATCCGCACATTCAGGAAATGCATGGATGCAGCACTGACACCTCTGCGATTCCAGGGCATCTGCATTCTGAATTTTATAGACGACTGGCTGATCCTAGCACAGTTCCAAGAACTGGCAGTTTAGCACAGGGATATTGTCTTGATGCATCTGGGGGTTATATGGAATTCAGTCTCGATGCAGGCACAATTGTCTCCTGCACGAATCGTTTCCATTCAGAACACCCTGAGCAAGGTCAGGCTAGGTCGAGGTTGCACTGCTTTTCAGTATCATTGAATACTAGGTCTCATAGCGTTGGTGTCCACAGTGATCCCTTCGGACCTTCTGCACATGAGACCGCGTCAGCTGTGGCTGGAAGCCAGGGGGTTTTATCCGAGGGCTGGTCCCCTAAGGCAAATAAGGGTTATGCACCATGTGCTTCGTTCCCTTTCTATGTGGTTCAGACCCCGGTTCTTACCTTGGGTCCCACTCTAGGTGCGTCTTGTCGTCGCAGGCTGCTAACGACAGACGCCTCCCTGACGGGCTGGGTAGCGGCCTTAAGTGGTCGTCCGGCTTAAAGGGATAGGAGGGTCGTCAGTTCGGTTGTCACAGTAACTGTCTCAAGCTGATGGCCGTATTTCTGGCCCTGAAATACTTCCTCCTGAGGCTGCCATGTCTTGGTGGGGATGGGCAATACAGTGGTAGCCTCTCACGTAAACCATCGGGGGGGATCCACGTTCACGTCAGTTGAATTTCTGGCATGTTGGATCCTGCTTGGGGCCCAGGGCAGCTCCTGTCACTCAGGACAGTTTTGTCCCTGGATGCCCGTGTGTGTGGGAGCAGATTTACTCTGAGGTAGTGAACAAATCTAGGGCAGAAGAGGACCTCTTCGACTCTATGATAGGGAGAATTAGAGGAGACATTGCACTAAGTCACCCAGCCCCCTTGGGTCTGGACTTAAAGGCACATACATGACCCTGAATGCGTCTGTATGCATTTTTGTCCCCCGGTTTATCTGCTCCCGGGAGTCTTGGCAAGGTTCGCCAGCAAGAGTCTTGCCTCCTACTAATGGTGCTGCACTGGCCGAACAGGATATGTTTCTCGAATACCTCTCCTCGACGGCTCGCCTTGGGCAACTCCGAACAGGGAGGACCTTTTCATCCATGGCCCGAATTGTGAAACATTTCATGCATGGCCCCTAAGGGAACAACTGAGGTTCACAGGGCTTTATCTTGAGGCTATCGAGACCTTTTCAAGTGCTAGGGATCCCTCCACTTGGAACTGATCTGGGTAGATTTTACAGGGCAAAAGAGAACCTCTTCGCCTCTGTTGATAGCGCAATGTCTCCTCTACTTCTCCCAGAATAGCCCAGTTTCCCCCCCTAAGTTCTTATTACAGAACCAGCTAACTGCCAGTTTGCTTCAGTTCTGAATTTTCTGTAGAAAGAACTGTCAGCGGGCACTTGCCTCGCCACTGCCAGTTGCTATGTGGCCTCCACTGTGGTTTGCCACGCCTTGGTGGGTGGGGTGCCCCCTAAGAGGCATCCTTGCTAGGACCTCTTCATAGGGTAATACCCCCTTTTGTAGACCTCTAGAGTCAGCGTTTGGTAGACTTCTGACTCTTAAGATGGTTTTTCTTATGGCAATTACGTCTCTAAGGAGACTTGGGTTCCTACAGGCTCTGTCTCTTTTGCCGGCCTGTTTAGAGTTTGCCCCATCTATGACCAAAAGCATTCTTTACACCCTCACCCTAACTACCTGCCCAAGGTGCCTTTCGCGACCCTTGGCCGGTTATTTTCTAAGCCTGCTGCTCCCTGCCGTTTGTAACATTGGAGCAGCTAAGACTTCACAGACGTCGTCCAGTCTGTACCCGCATTTGCTAGTGGCATAAAGTCAGGGCAGCAATTTTTCTCTTGGGGGCGGACACCTCCTGGAAGACTATGTCACTTTGGGTGAGAGACATTATTGCCCGGGCCTACGAGGTGTGCGGTCAAGCTTCGCCAGTAGGTTTTAGGGCGCACTCTACCAGAGAGCAAGTTTGTGATGCGGCAGGCTGGTCCTCTCCGTACACATTCTCAGATCTTATGGCTTAAATCTTTCATGCCTGAACAAGTTTGTGATGCAGCAGGCTGGTCCTCTACCCACACATTCTTCAGGCTCTATGGTTTGGATGTTCATGCTTCTCCAGGCTCTTACGCCCCTGAGTCGACATCTACGCTCATGTCTAAGCAAGTTTGTGATGCGGCAGGCTGGTCCTCTCAGCACACATTCTCAGATCTTATGGCTTAAATCTTTCATGCCTGAACAAGTTTGTGATGTGGCAGGCTGGTCCTCTCCGCACACATTCTTCAGGCTCTATGGTTTTGATGTTCATGCTACTCCGGGCTCTTATGCCTTATGCCCGACATCTCAAACTCTTGCCTGAACAAGTTTGTGACGCGGCGGGCTGGTCCTCTCCGCGCACATTCTCAATTTCTATGACAACTTTGTATGGGTTGGATGTTTTGCTACCCCGGCCTCTTATGTCCTTGGGTGGACATCTCAAGCACATGCCTGATCAAGTTCATAATGCAAACTTTATGGGTTAAATGCTTTGTTACTCCGGACTCTTATGTCCTTGAGTCGACATCTCAAGCTCATGTCTGAACATGTTTGTGATGTGGCAGGCTGGTCCTTTTCCGCACACACACAAAACATTTTATGGTTTAGATGTTTATGCTACTCCGGACTCTTACGTCCTTGAGTCGACATCTCAAGCTCATGTCTGAGACCTCTCGTGTTTTGTGAGCACACTTCACAACCATAGGGGTCCGGACAGCCTCAGTGCGGCGGCGTGGGTATTGCGTTCCCCACAGCGCTTAGCAAAGCGCAGCATCATAGTGAAGCTTTTTGTAAAGGGAATGTCTTGGGTTACATGTGTAACCCTTGTTCCCCGTCTGTCGCTCACTTCGACGTCGTGTTGAAGAAGCGACACTAGGGGTCTCTCTTGAGCGCCGAAAGATACCTCTGATCTATGAAAAAAGGCCAATGAGAGTTGGCGAACAGTATTTGCATACTCCACCTCCGGATACGGATATAAAGGTGAGAGAAATACGCTCGTTCATTCAGTAATTTTCTTCAGAGCCGATGGTCGTGTGAATGCTGTCTGCTGTGCTACACACAACTTACCCTGCTTCTGATCCTCTGACGCGCTGCTGCTGTTGGATTTACGGCGCACCTTCAGCTGCTTTTCTCTTCTCTGCCGGTGTGCAGTTTGCCCCTGAGCGCTTCGACAGCACAGTGTCTAAAAGAGTTATTAAAGAGCAATTTTCTCGTAAAGAGTTTATTTCTCTAAAAGAACAATACACAGTGGTGTTGAACGGCCTTTTCAGGGCGCGTCTTTATAAAGATGCCATTCAAACCCTGTGTAGTTCCTGGATGCGGTAGAGTGCTCTCCGCTTCTGACGGCCACAGGCGCTGTCTCGTGTGTCTGGGCGCCGATCACACCGAGGCAGCGTTTGTGGACGGTTCATGTTCTCATTGTCAGACAGAAAGCACACCACTCCTGCCGCCCCCCGTATCGCTCCTTCTTCCCACGGGATTGAGGACGATGCGGTTGGCGCTGGAGGCGATTTGGGGAGGGCAGCGGGTGCAGCTCCGCCAGGTACGCCCCCTCGGACCACCCGCCCCTCGACACGCTCGCTGACCTCCGTCCAGTCTCGAGGTAACGGCGACTCACCTCTGGGCCGGTTTGCCTATCCTCTAGAGCTCGAAGCCGATGAGCTCGCCGCTCCATCGGAGAGCGCGGTGTCTGACGCTGACTCCTCCCCTGGGCTGCCGCCTTCAGGCCAGCACGCCCAGGTTGAGGTGGATGCGCAGATGTCCGACATGCTTGCCCGGGCTGCCATCGGGGTGGGGTTGGACTAGAAACCTCCACCCTTCCCACACCCGTCACGGTTGGACGACTGGTTCCTGGGGTCTGGGCGCCGCTCACAGCCACGCCCCCCCCGGTCCCGTTTTTCCCGAAGGTGCATGACGAGCTGATGTCGTCATGGAGAGCCCTGCTCTCCATCCATCAAAAGCCCTACTCGTCCGCTCTCGCTACCCTCGACGGCGGAGAGGCCCACGGGTACACGGCGATTCCCCAGGTGGATAGGGCGGTTGCGCTCCATCTCTGTCCCGGTGACCCTACCACCTGGCGCGGGTGCCCTGTACCTCCTTCCAAGGCCTGTAGGACTGCGTCCTCGTTCAACCAAAAAGCCTACAGCGCCGCGGGACAGGCCGCCTCCGCCTTGCACGCCATGGCCCTCCTGCAAGTCCACCAGGCCAAGGCGCTCAGAGATCTGCACAAGGGTAGCCCTGACCCCGATGTGCTGCAGGAACTGCGCTCAGCGACTGACCTCACCCTCAGAGCCACGAAGGTCACCACGCAGGCACTCGGACAGACGATGGCCACCCTTGTGGTCCAGGAACGTCATCTTTGGCTCAACCTGGTCGAGATGCGCAAGGCCGACAAAGTTCGCTTCCTCGACGCCCCTGTCTCCCAGCTTGGCCTCTTTGGCGACACCATCGAGGACTTCGCCCAGCAGTTCTCCGCGGTGAAGAAGCAGACGGAGGCCATCTCACATATCCTGCCTCGCCGCAAACCTGCCGCCAAGGCCACTGCCCCGTCTGCTCGCCGAGGGCGTCCCCCTTCGGCTAAGAAACCTGCTCCGCCTCAACCCGGGCCCAGCTCTCAGCCCCAGCGTCAAGCACACCGCAGGAAGCAGACACCCCCATCTCCCGGACTCCCTCGAGGACCCGTAAGGCTCCCAGGCGGTCCTGAGACAGACGACCCAGTGACACAGACGTTAGCTCCGGAGGTGGTAAGACCGCTCTGTCCCCCGGTGGAGGGCCGGGAGGAGAATTTTTTGTTGTTAAACAATTTAATTTGCCGCCCCCCCTTAGATAGGGGTGCGGTACCCACATTCTCAATAAAAGAGCTATTTCCTATGTCTCTGGGTCACCTGGCCTGCAAATGCCGTTCTCACGGCACTTTGCCTCTAGATCTCAACAGTCCCGGCTCCCTGGACACAGACCACCCGTCTCCAGCCCCACGACTGTTCCCCGGCCAGCCGGTTCCGACGAGTCCAGACGACGCCTATGGACCTCCTCCTCAGTCGCTAACCCGCCCCCTGCCGGGTGTGCGGAGCAAGGTAAGTGCTTTGAGTCTTTACTCAGCACCCCAGCCACGGGTCGCCCCGTTGCCGCCCTACCTGCTCCGCCCTGCTGCGAAGCCCCGCCGGGTACGTCAAAATTAATCGTCCCCTTGGTGCCCCTAGCACAGAGGTTGGATGCGTGGCTTTCACTTCCCAACCCGTCTCGCTGGCTGGCCCGGACCATCCGACTCGGTTACGCAATTCAGTTTGCCAGGCCCCCGCCCCCCTTCATAGGTGTCCGCTTCTCCGCAGTAAACGGCGATCACGCCCAGTCCCTGCGTGCGGAAATCGCAACTCTTCTGGCCAAAGACGCGATAGAGCCTGTCCCTCCAACCAAGATGAAGGAGGGTTTCTACAGCCCGTACTTCATCGTGCCCAAGAAAGGCGGCGGCTTACGACCAATCTTGGATCTGCGAGTTCTCAACCAAGCATTGCACAAACTCCCGTTCAAAATGCTCACGCAGAAGTACATTCTAACCTGCGTCCGGCATCTAGATTGGTTCGCAGAGGTAGACCTGAAGGACGCATAATTTCACGTCTCCATCCTGCCTCGACACCACCCCTTATTGCGGTTTGCATTCGATGGTCAGGTGTATCAGTACAAAGTCCTCACCTTCGGCCTGTCTCTGTCTCCTCGCGTCTTCACGAAAGTCGCAGAGGCAGCTCTTGCCCCGCTCCGAGTAGCCGGCATCCGCATACTCAACTACCTCGATGACTGGCTCATTCTGGCCCACTCGCGAGAATCACTATGCGCTCACAGAGACCAGGTGCTCAGGCACCTCAGCCTCTTGGGGCTTCAGGTCAATTGGGAAAAGAGCAAGCTCACTCCAGTTCAGAGCATCTCTTTTCTCGGGATGGAGTTAGACTCGGTCTCAATGACGACGCGTCTCACCAACGAGCGCGCCCAGTCAGTGTTGAACTGCCTTGCCGCCTTCAGGCCGGGCACAGCGGTCCCTTTAAAACTTTTCCAGAGGCTCCTGGGGCATATGCATCCTCCGCGGCGGTCGCGCCGCTGGGGTTGATGCATATGAGACCGTTCCAACACTGGCTTCAGACCTGAGTCCCGAGACGAGCATGGCGCCACGGCACGCACCGGGTAACGACCACGGCACGCACCGGGTAACGATCACCCCCGCCTGCCGCAAAGCATTCAACCCCTGGACAGACCTCTGTTTCTTACAGGCAGGAGTACCCCTACAGCAGGTGTCCAGATGCGTCCTGGTCATGACCGACACCTCCAGATCTGGTTGGGGCGCCGTTTGCAATGGGCACGCAGCCTCAGGCCGTTGGAAAAGGGCCCAACTGTGTTGGCATATCAACTGCCTCAAGTTGTTGACCGTCCTTCTAGCCCTGCGGCAGTTTCTCCCGTTAATTCGGGACGAACATGTCCTGGTCAGGTCGGACAGCACCACTGCGGTTGTGTACATAAATCGCCAAGGTGGCCACATGTCGCAACTCGCCCGTCGTCTCCTCCTTTGGAGCCAGCACCGACTCAGGTCGCTGCGTGCCACTCACATCCCCGGCAACCTCAATGTGATGGCGGACGCGCTGTCACGACAACACTTGCCTGGAGGAGAATGGAGGCTTCACCCCCACTTGGTTCAGCTGATTTGGGAACAGTTCGGCAAGGCCCAGGTAGACCTGTTTGCCTCCCGAGAGACCTCCCACTGCCCACTCTGGTACACCCGCTCAGAGGCTCCACTCGGGGCAGATGCACTGGCACACAGCTGGCCGGTGGGGCTGTGCAAGTATGCATTCCCCCCAGTGAGCCTTCTTGCACAGGTGCTGTGCAAGGTCAGGGAGGACGAGGAGCAAGTCACTCTCGTGGCTCCTTACTGGCCCACCCGGGCCTGGTTCTCGGACCTCGTACTCCTCGCAACAGCCCCTCCCTGGCGAATTCCCCTGAGGAAGGACCTTCTTTCTCAGGGACGGGGCACGCTCTGGCATCCGCACCCAGACCTCTGGAACCTCCACGTCTGGCCCCTGGACGGGACGCGGAAGATCTAGCTGGGCTACCACCCACGGTCATAGCCACAATCAACCAAGCCAGAGCCCCTTCTACCAGCCAACTCTACGCCCTGAAATGGCATCTGTTCGTGAATTGGTGTTCTTCCCAGGCAGAAGACCCACAGAGGTGCGCAGTTAGGTCTGTGCTCCTGTTCCTACAGGAGAGGTTGGAAGGGAGGCTGTCCCCGTCCACCTTGAAGCTGTATGTTGCCGCTATCGCAGCTCACCACGACCCAGTAGACGGAAAGTCCCTGGGTAAGCACGACTTAATCGTCAGGTTCCTAAGAGGTGCCCGGAGGTTAAATCCCTCCCGGCCAAACCTGTTCCCCTCCTGGGATCTCTCGGTGGTCCTCGCAGGTCTTCAGAGATCCCCTTTCGAGCCGCTAGGATCAGCTGGACTCAGGGCTCTCTCTTTAAAGACGGCCCTGTTGATCGCGCTCGCCTCCATCAAGAGGGTCGGGGACCTGCAAGTGTTCTCTACCAACGACACTTGCCTGGAGTTCGGTCCGGCAGACACTCATGTGATCCTAAGACCTCGACCGGGCTATGTGCCCAAGGTTCCTACCACGCCCTTCAGAGATCAGGTAGTGAACCTACAAGCGCTGCCCCGGGAGGAGGCAGACCCAGCCCTCTCACTGCTGTGTCTGGTACATGCCTTGTGTGCCTACCTGGAACGCACCCAGAGCTTTAGGCGCTCTGAGCAGTTCTTTGTCTGCTTTGGAGGACAGCAGAAAGGGAACGCTGTTTCCAAACAGAGGTTGTCTCACTGGGTGGTGGAGGCCATTCAGTTGGCCTATCACACCCAGGCCCTGCCACCCCCTTTGCGGGTTCGAGCCCACTCTACCAGGAGTGTGGCATCCTCATGGGCACTGGCTAGAGGCACCTCGCTAGCAGACATCTGTAGAGCTGCGGGCTGGGCAACACCTAACGCCTTTACAAGGTTTTACAATCTCAGGGTTAAGTCAGTCTCATCCCGTGTTCTCTCAGGTCCGAGCCCGTAGAACTCGGTACACGCCGACGATCTGACCGGGTGAATCGCTTGTTTCCAGCACCGTTTCCCTCTCCGAGGCAGAACAGTGCGCTTCTTTCCCAGAGGGCTTAGGTCCCTGGTTGATTCCTCCCTAGCCCTCTCGGGCCCGCAACAGTTCAGCGGAGGAACTTGCCGGCCCAGTCCACTACGGGTACCTCCGGCTACCCCTACTGGAATAGGTGCTCCACAGATCAGGCCTCCTACGGGACTCCTCCTGTGTGTATTTCCGCGGTACGGTCACCTTGCGAGCTGACCCGCGTCTCCCTTAGGCAGTCCTTCGCTGCCCTCTGGTCGCCGTGTTGTAGAAACTCCCCCCTCCTCGAGTTTGGATCTACCACTGCGCCATTTCTTCCCACATGCCCAAAGTGGCCATGTGATGTATTTTGCCACCTTTACCTCCCCTGCTGGGCGGGTGTGGCCTCCGCAGAGTCTTTTCCCCCTGAAAGAATAGGAATTCGGGTAAGACCCCCTTCCCTCGATGTGGTAAGGGCCCCGGCTGCTCTTGCTCTATGCCGAGAAAACATAGAGAGAAAAGAGGCCCAGCCAGGCTTGGCCCGTTCCCTAGTTGGGAGCGTCACCTTGTTCCCCCCTAGGGTGACCAAAAGGATTCTGATGACTCTTTCGGGGCATTGGGGAAGAGTACGTGCAGTCTGAACACAGTTGGTCGCTGTGCACGTAGAAATACCTGCCCGCTTCTGTGTAAGCAGTACACGTACACGGCTCAGCGCATGGCGAGTTTTGAAGTGGACCCCTAGTGTTGCTTCTTCGACACGACGTCGAAGTGAGCGACAGACGGGGAACGTCTAGGTTACGTATGTAACCTCCGTTCCCTGATAGAGGGAACGAGACGTCGTGTCTTCCCGGCCATGTCGCTGAGCCGAGCCGCTGAGGTGCCCGGTACACTCCCGGCTCCTCAGAAAAATCCTGAATGAACGAGCGCATTTCTCTCGCCTTTATATCCGTATCCAGAGGCGGAGTATGCAAATACTGTTCGCCAACTCTCATTGGCCTTTTTTCATAGATCAGAGGTATCTTTCGGCACTCAAGAGAGACCCCTAGTGTCGCTTCTTCGACACGACGTCTCGTTCCCTCCATCAGGGAACGGAGGTTACATACGTAACCTAGACGTTCCCTGAAAAAAAGCGGAACGAGATGCTGCGCTTCTTTGCCGCACTGGGACGTCCCAGGACTGCTCTTCAACAAGAAGTATCTGACGACACCTGGTGACGCATCCATTTATAGCCTGGCCACAGGTGCGTCTAATGACTACATCAGCCAAGGCTATAAATTGGGGTCAATGTTCATTGACGTGTTACACACATATTCACAGCTCGTTCATGACTAGGATCGTTCCCCATAGCGCTTAGCAAAGCGCAGCATCTCGTTCCGCTTTTTTTCAGGGAACAAGGGTTACACATGTAACCCGAGATGTTTTCTGGACATATGTTTGTTAAGTAATTATTACTGCTGACATCTGTAAAATCTACTGTCAATTCACACAGGGTAAGTGATGTCTGTAAAAATAACAGAGATAGGTATGTCTATAGTATATGTTCACTGCTGTCAGAATTAACGGACCTATTGGAAATTTATTCTGTGCTGATTATGCAGGAAATATTAAACATGAACATACTGTACCTGTGATTATTAGAATAAATTGATTAGAATATCTGGCTAAATATATCAGAATGGGTGACCTTAAGAAGCATGCAATCATATATTACACTCTTGAATTAAAAATAAGGACAATCCCTTCACATTATGTAATTTTATATTCTGAAACACGGGGCTTAATACAATTTTCCCCACTCACTCTGCTCAAATCATAATCAAATACTGTTTGTTTCTCTTTATATGGGTAAATAAACACTCAACAGCATAAAATGCTTGAGAAAAACATGCATCAGTCCAAACGCAACAGCTAGCATTATCTGAATTTGTGAAGCATGTCATACATTTTCTGCTATCTTCTCTTGACCAGCATCCACTTCAGACACTTAGATAACTAAAGAAACAGCAATATTTAACAGGCTCAAGGGCTGGAAAGTGGAGATTTACAGGCTTTTTACCAACATGTCAATTCGCATGGGATTAATATTACCTGGAGTTATTTTTTTACAGGCCATTTTAAAACACTCTGTAACCAAAATTAAATCGTTACTCTTCAGAAGAATATTTTGACATATTTAGTGATGTTAACTACTTGCATTTCTTATTTTTGTGAAATGTAACCTGACAGAAATAAGTTTTTCAGATATAACATTTAGGACACAATGCCCTATACCACTGTAAAGCATTAGAGCAGCATTATGAAAAATGACCTTTCCATTCACAGACGCCCACGAGAGATAAAACGCCCCAAATGGACAGAAAATAATTAGAAATCATAACACAAGAGATCTGATTTTCCATGGAACATGACATCAAGACATATTTAGCCTATTTCATGTGTGGATTCTGAACCTGCGTGACTCCTAATGAGGCAGAGAAGGTTTGTTTACCACTCATAACCTCTTTGCAGCTTTGTCCAATTTGTTAGTGACCTCTGCCTTCCCATGCAAACATGATGAAACAGTTCTCAAGTCACAGGCAAGCTTCAGGTGTGTTTCACCAAACAAGCTGCATATTCCCTGTTGGCTTATTAAAAGCATATTTGCATTTCAGATTTGTTTCCAAACTTCATAAGGTCCTTTTTTTGGCCTCTCTCCCACAACACAAGAGTGTAGATTAATGACCATTCAGAGATTCTCATTTAGCACAGAGTCACTTTGGAGTTTAATACAAATTGCAAATCAGGTGCCACTTGAGGCTAAATGTCAACCTCCGAATGCACTTTACTTTCAAGTCCTGCTCAAGAGTTAGACAAGAGATCAGTTATTGTTTGTTCCCAGAAAATTATAATACTGGCAAGAAAATAACATTCCCATTATCTGTCACTGTTGAATTTTAATCAATTTTCAATTGTTTCTTATGCAAAAAGCACTTACGATTATGCAGCTTTAAAATGTCTATCAGAAGATGTGCCTCTGTTTACTAAAGTGGCTTTAATTAAATGAAAAAAGATATTTGAATATCACTTTGCATCCCAAATGTAATATTTTATTTAGTTTTATTTTATTTTAATATTATTCATTTTTTTTATGGGTTCTACCAGAACACTGCTGTAATGTCAGGCAATGTAGAAGCTCTCTCTGGAGATTTTGATCCTGGTGAAATGCCAGGAGCCAAACGGGTGGCACTAATGTGAAAATATTCATGTTTACTTCTCTGTTCCCCAAAGCTGCAGGTATCTAAACCCTGTCGGAAAGTGACAGAGAAGTAAAAAGAGCATGTGTCCTTGTCAGAACTTTGGAAAGAAGTCAGAAGGTATAACTCCTGAGGATGGAGTTTTAGCTCTAAGGCCTAATCTCAATCTCAGCTGTCACAATTCTGCAAAGACATCAGATATGAAACCTACAGTCCACAGATGTATGAAATGGTTTTATATGGGCCTGGAGCATATGGTATTTGATTGGTTTGGGATTACCAGGAAAAAGTATGACTTAAAAACATGACTGATGTAAAAATCCATATCTTGATATATAATGTTCCACCCAATGCCTGCCTGTCGAATCTGTTGGAAAATGTTTCAGATACTGTGAGAAAATATCTAAATTAAATTTAGACTTCAAATACGTTCTTGATGATCTCAAATCAGTCTTAACTGCAAGTTAGCCTACAGTATATTACTGATACTGTACTCTTGAGCATGAGCCTGAAAGGACACATTCAATTTATGTGCACTATGACTGCTTTGTGATACCTTTTAGAACAATCAACAGAAAGATTTTTTTTAGATATAAAAGTGTGTTATTGATTCGAAAAGCAGGATTACACAAACAGAACATACACACACAGAATCAATTTATAAAATCATATGTCCTTCCCCCTGAACATCCCTGCCAGACACACTACAAACATCCTGTGGTCCGACACAAAATGAAAGTAACCACAAATACAAAAAAACAAAAAAAAACAAAACAAAAAAAAAACACTAGAACAAAGAACTGAGAATAAATAATAAAATGTTGAACCATATTTTCAAAATATCGCAACACTCCACTCTCATATAGGTTACCAAGTATAGTAACCCCCCTCACAATCCACTCTGACCAGCAGAAACGGGACTTAAACACTCGCAAATGCGAAATAATGGGGTGTGACTTAATTTCTCTGGTTTGTTTGATAGAAAGGTTTTGTGAAATAGGGGTAAGATCTTCCTGTTCAATACAAAACCAGGGAGGGGCTCTCTCAGGTGGAAGTAACCAGAGGCCCAAATGTCAGAGACCGAATGCATAATAATAAAACAAAATCTTGTGTAGGCCTAGCCTACCTTTGTCAATCTGCCTATGTAAATTATTAAAATGTAATCTAAGGTGTTTACCATTCCAAATAAAGGACTTTGCTATGTTATAAAATTGCTTAAGTAAGAGAGGGGGACATCTACAGGGAGATATTAACAGGTACTTAAATTTTGGAATACAATTCATTTTAATAACATTAACCTTCCCAATCATAGCTAAATATAATGAAGCCCACCTGCCCACATTGCTCGAAACCCTTTTTGTTAAGGGGTCAAAATGAACTCTTAACTAAATCAGACAAATTTGCTGGGAATAAAATGCCCAAATACTTAATGACCTGTCTGGGCCACTTGAAGTCACCCGGCTGGAATGCTGTTACTGGACAGTCTGCTGTCAGAGCCAAAGCTTCGGATTTAGACCAATTGACTCTGTACCCCGAGAACTTAGAAAATGAATTAATAATTATATGGAGGCAAGACCTAGATCTAATGTGGTCAGAGACCAATAATAAAATATCATCTGGGTAAAGCAAAAGCTTATGCGCCACACCTCCCACCACCACCCCTGGAAAATCATCTGCCCTTCTTATCGTGGCTGCTAATGGTTCCAGGCAAGACAGAACAATAATGGGAAAATTAATCCAATAATCTGAAATTAATCCATTTGTTTGCCTTGTAAATGCAGCTCTGGCCTGAGTGATTGTATCTACCACTGCTGGTGGTATGCCACTTAGGTAAATTGGGGGGGAGGTGGCCGTGAGTGGCACCCCAAACCCAGGAGCCAATCATCAAGTCACGAGCGCTAAGAGGAGGGTGCTGGGTTTCTGTCCAACCCAATACTTGCAGCAGCCCGGGCGAGCATGGCGGTCAGCTCTGTATCAGCCTCAGACTGGGCAGGCAGACCCGAAGGTGGCAGCCCAGTCGAGTCCTCACCATCTGACATCGGCAGTGTACTCTCCGATACAGCGATAGAACACTCATCCTGCTCGCAGGCCCCAAAAGAGACATCAAGCTGGCATAATTTCGTATCCGGACAGGAGCAAACGAGCATGCTGGGGAACGGGAGGTCCGCGGGGAATTATCTGCCGAAACCACACCCATTGAACACCCCAACTTCGGAAGAAGGAAAGCTGTGACCACAACGATGCCATGGTCATATTCTCGCAATGAGAATATGAACCATCCACAAACGCTGCCTCAGCGTGATCGCTGCCCAGACACGTGAGGCAGCGCCCATTACCCTCGGAGGTGGAGAGATAATGACCACATCCAGGAATCACACAAAGATGGAAAGGCATCTTTATGAAAGATGTTCAACATAAACGTTTGTGCTCTAATAGAGAAAATACACTCTTTTGCAGGAATAAACACTCTTTTAGCGCTGTCGAAGTGCCCAGGGGCGAAATTTGCAGGAGAGAAAGCCACTGGAAATGCGGCGAAAAAAAATCTAAATGAGAGTGGGCATTCTTCTTCTTTTATACCCGTATGTCCGGGGGAGTGGCATGCAAATTCCACTTGCCAATTCTCATTGGCCTTTTCTCTAAAGAATGGTGTTCGGGGCTCTCAAAAGTATCACTACATCAACACAACGTCAAGTAAGTAAGAGAAGAGGAACTCCATCCAATAGGCAGAATAAACACAAAGAACATGTACATTCATCCACATACTGTCCCTAAGATGTGTTCCTCCCCAAAACAAGCTCCAGCCTCCAGCGGAATGAGTACACACAAAATAAATAAATAAAAAATTACAAAAATCGTTCAGTTTCCTCAGACAGTAAAACGAATATTAAGTGAGCCGTCTTTTTCATAAGTGCAGAAGATGACCTAATCATTCTAATGTCCTACAAAAAATGTTCTACAAAAAAAACTCCATCCAACAAGAGGCATAAGCACAAAGAACATGCAGATTCATCCACAACTGTCCCAAAGAAGTGTTACTACACAAAACAAATTCCAGCCGCTAGGCAGAACCAGCACAGAAAGAAACAAAAATGGTGCCCAGTTTACTCGGACGGTCAAGTGAATATTCAGTGATTCTGCTTGGCTGAAAAACGAGTGCCACACAATGGCTTACTCCTTCAATGACATTCTAAAAGACAATGCTTGTTGGGGACAAGAAAATGTTTTGTGGCCATCCTTAGCATCTATTCTCAATCTGGCCGGAAACTTCAGTGTTAAAGCGGTCCTCCGTCATTGCAAAAGTTTCTTGAAGGAGTGTTATTCCACAAAACATCCTCCAGCCACTAGGCGGAATCAAAACAAAAAGAAACAAAAAGGCGCACAGCTTCCTCAGACAGTCAAGTGAATGTTCAGTGATTCTGGTCCACTAGGTAGCAACATTAATTTACAAAATGGCTTAGTCACTCAATTGTTTTTATTAAGGATATAGTTTGCTGAGGGCATGTAAATATTTTGCGTCCATCCATAGTATCTATTCTCAGTTTGGCCAGAAATATCAGTGCAAAAGTGACCTTCAGTTGATGTAAGAATTTCTTGCATTCCCTAAATCGTTCATGTTTCTCTCTTGTCAAATTCGCAAAGTCAGGGAACAAGAAAATGCTGTGGTTCTGCCAAGAAAGCCTCCCTTTACTCCTCGCATCACACGAGATCTTTATCGGATGATCTCAGAAATTTGGCCAGAATTGAGCAGGGTCTGTCTCCCTTCGTGGATCTCCGAGCTGGGACACTGTAAGCTCACTCGATTTCCAGCTTATGGCATGTCATGGTAAACTTCCTAGATGGGCTCTTCCTGAGTCTGCTTGACATATCTCAGCCTTACTCGTTCTCAGAAATTCCAACAATTCAGAGTTGCTTCATCGGTTACAATTCTCAAAATCCTCCAGTTTTTCCCAAATGCGTTCCAAATCTCCCTTGGTCACTAGTGGGTTAGCAGCTAATTCCCTCTCTGATGACTCCAAATAATATATCCAATTTTCAATATTCAACATTCTTGTAACCAACTCAGAGAATTTCGTCTCCAAGGAAGTGAATTTATTTGACGTATTACAGCAAGACCCTCCAAGTCTGCAATGACCTTTGTCAGCATTGCAGACACATTCATCAATGCACGCTGAATTGAGTCTGGGGCTTTCAGCCTGCCACTGAGGGGAATCAGTGTGAGCTTGTATGTGTCTTTTAACATCTCCAGAGCCTGAGGATTTTTAATTAATTGACATATTGTCTTCCAAGAACAGTTAAGAATCAGGGCGTCACGAGCCAGTCTCGAACCTGGGTCTCCATTGAGGGAGTGGTACTGACTAACCACTCAGCACGTAAGATAATCTTAAGGTTTAATAGCAAAACATTTGCATGTTCCAAAAGAATCAGCAAGGAACAAGGGATAAAACTTAGAATACAAATCTTCTGAATCCAACTAAGAAAACTTGAAATGGAAATATCCAAAAACTCTTTAAATCCAACAAATGGAAAAAAAAAATAGAATACAACCCACGTAGTAACAGGGCAGGCAAAGAGAGCAAAAACTAGGGACTGATGGCTAGCACATTCAAAAAGTGAACAACAAGGGAACAACAAGGGAACTGAGGTAACTTAAATACACAGTACCAAACAAGACACAGGTGAAAGCAATGACATTAAAAAAATAGCGGGAAAACAGGACACAAAGGGAAACAAAAAAAAAGAGAACTAGGGACATCTAGTGAGTAAAATGTGTAAATACATGACACAGGGTGTATCAAATCTCACCGGTTTATGACACAAATAGTATTAAAACTTGCAAAGTGCACAGAGCTCGCCATTCACACATCCACTCCTTGCATAGCACCACGTGTGTCAGTGAATGGGCAGATTATGCAAACAGACACATTTGAAACTAAATTTTCGTCTCACGTATTGTGCAAGATGTAGGGGTGAACAGAAAACCAAAGTATTCTATGACCTTAGTTTGAAATGTTAAATGAAAAAAAAAATATTTCTTGGGCTGCATTTTTCAGAATTCATATTTCACAATTTGTAGCAGAAAATAACTTGTGATTTTACACTTTTTCAGTGTGAATTGACATTTATACCAGGGGTCTGTTGAATGCTTTATTCTGATTCGTTGACAGACTTTCTAAGGTGTGCTATGAAGTAGATCAAGTTCTTGACTGCATAAAAGTTCCATATCACTTTGCCAATTTGTTTCAGTTATTTCAAAGTGTAGTACAGGCTATCACAACAAAAGGCTCTCAGTTTTTCTTTCTTTCTCTCTCTCGCTCACACACACACACACACACACACACACACACACACACACACACACACACACACACACACACACACACACACACACACACACACACACAATACCTTGTTACTCCAGTAATTGCTTAGCAGCAGCACAAGCCTCCATTGTAAGTTCTAAAGAGACATTTTCGAACTAGTCACATAGACTTGGGAAAAACAATATGCTGAATCCATGGTAGAAGAAAGTAGTTTTTCTCACAAGAGATTTTGGGGACAAAATCCAGAAACTGTGATAAAACCCTGAATGATGTCTTAAGATGAGGTAACCATGGTTGAGGCTGAATAATTGACTCCAGCCCATTGAATTATTGAAAAATAATGCACAACGAGCACAACTTAACTGTGAGTTGTGGTCGGATTACCACCTCAGGGTGTGCATTTATATATATATATATATATATATATATATATATATATATATAAAATTCAATGGTTCTTTGTGAATTATCCCTTATGCAAATGTGTGCAGGTTATGTGTTAATCTGATTGATATCATTAAGTTGCAGAAATTTGGAACAAGCTGTGTTTGCAGGTTAGTTACAATAAATGTTCTTTTTGGGCTGGAGAGTATGTTAACAGATGGTTTGTGAAAGTTACAATTTGTTTTTATTTTACACTGAACTCTTATTTCAAGAGATCAAGTAAAATTCCTAATTTGACCCCTTATTATGCTTTTTAAACAAATCACAAACACAATATAAATACTCTCGCAAATTTCAAATTTCATTAAATCTTTAGAATTTGTGCTTCTGAAAATTCACTAATTTTCCTTCCTGTTTCACAAAATAATCTAAAACTCACTCTTAGCGATGAAGACATCCATTCATAAGAAAAGAAAGTCACATGGTTCCTCTAAACCAGGTTTAAAAAAACAAACAAACAAAAAACAGTGGTCTGAGGTCCCATATGTTTCAATGTATCATTAAGACATTACAAGGTCTGATTTTGCAGAAAGCATCATGTAGTCTGTCTGATTAGCTCATAATTCCAGAATATTAAATTTACAAGTTTTGGGATAATGACAAACTCATGTGTTCAACCCTCATTTTAACGGCAGGGTCATCCAGCAGACTTGGCGTCCATGGTAAGTTAAGCAGCTCCAGGCCTGTTACTGGTTAAAAACCTGAACATCCCATTAAACAAAACTTCTCACCACCCCACTGACTTCCAGCTATGTAGAGAAGTTCACAAGTGACTCTTTGTTAAAGGTGATTTGAATTAATTGCTTTAATTGTGTCTGTGCTGAAGGGATTTGTTGAATATCTTTCACCTCAGAAGGTGAAATCAAGGTAAATGTGGAGACAGTGGAGACTTGTAGAAGTGGAAACACATTACAATTAGTGCAGTGTATTTAAACAGATCTAGTTGTTATCTAGAAGTATGCACAAGTGTGTTGTCAAAAGCATGTGACTGAAAAGTAAAATGGCACATACATACAGGCATTATATCTGGGCTGGATCATGGTCCTGCAAGGCCCCTAGAAACATGTTTGTGGAGGCCCCTCCTCCCTCACCCCTAGTGTCAAAATCTTTTACTATGATAAACGTCAAGGGTGATTCGGTTAAAAAAAAAATTCTGAAAAAATTTGGTCAACCTGATCACCACTTCGTAGTCCTAAGAATGGAACTATAGGCAGTAGGGTGTAGGGAAATGGGGTGTCTTCTAGTGATATTAGTATTAATTAAGTATACATGTATTAAACATTTTATGTTGTCACCCTATTTAACACTTACACATTTTTTAATTTTATTATAGTAATATTGTAGTAACCATACCTGTAGTAACCATGGATAATATTGTGGTTACTATGGTTTTACTACAAATATGATAATTAAACACTGGTTGCTGTAGTAAAACCCTGGTTAATTTTTGCAAGGTTATCTCACACTAATTAAACAACTATTAGGTGAATGTGGCAGGGCGGCCGGGTTGTGATTCTACACACCCAGTCCCTAATCAGGCTAATCAAGCCTCCAAGAGGGATAAGTGCTGACTGCGGAGGATGGTACGGGAGAGAGAGATCGTTTACGGACATGGCTATCGTGTGTGTGTGTGTGTGTGTGTGTGTGTGTGTGTGTGTGTGTGTGTGTGTGTGTGTGTGTGTGTGTGTGTGTGTGTGTGTGTCTGTGTGTCTGTCTGTCTGTCTTTTGTTTAAATTTCTCATTAAACTATTATTTATATTGTCAAGCCGGTTCTCGCCTCCTCCTTGCCCGTCAAAATCCTTTACAGTGACATTATTACATTCTGAACTCTGAAAAGACTTTACAACATCCACAATCAGAAGGTCATTGAGGGAACAAGAAATGCAGGATTGTGTCTAAATAAAACTGTACAATGCCAAATGGGTGAAATAAATATTTACCCTTTTCAATGACAAAGTCAAAGGCCTAACCTAATCTAACCCAACTGAAATGGTGTGCCATGTCAAACAGATCATACAGTGTACACTAAACATCATACATAGAGTAACTTTTCTATGAGAAATATTGTATATTGCATTGCCAAAAGTATGTTGACAACTGCACACCAAAATCATCTAACCATTTTCTACGACTTATATGAAGATTGTCTTGAATTGATTTTAATAATTGTTTGTTTACAGATGATTCTGATGGTTTCATAAACTTTCTATCATAAACAACTGTTGGCATATACACTGGGTAGGGTGTACAGATAAAGACAAGCATGTCATAAAATACTACCTTTATATGACAACCCTGTTCAGAATGTCATTTTCAAGCAACACTACAACTCAATTCAAAACAAAAATCTACCAACAAAAGTTATTTTCTTTACCTATTTCAGATTCTTATGTTTTTAGTAGCCAGGATTGAGGTGTTTAAGAAGAAGAGTGGTAGACAGAAGTTGGACTTCAACAGCTTTTATTAGAGTTCATCAGATTGCATTTAGTTCTTCTTGGTGATACACAGAAATGTTTATCTGTGTCTTCGTTGTCATCTTTGTTGCCTTTGTCTTTTGTCCGTTGTTTCTGTCCCATCTGTTGTACATTGTTTCCATCTGTCTGTTGTCTCCATCCATCTGTTGCTTAAGTGAGAATAGGTGCTTTATATGCACAGGTTTATGCATGCATTTGCAACTCTCTTCTTAGCAAATGTACAATCAAGTTAAGACAAAAAGCACCCAGCTGCAGTGATGTGAAGGCTGTAGTTTGGAAGCTTCCGAAACAGGAGCAGAGCCCTATCTGACCCTTTTGACCCTGACCTTACAGAAAGCAGTGCCTAAACTCTTGTCAGCAACAGATATACTTAGAGCAGGGGTCGGGAACTTATGACTAATGAGCCACAAGTGACTGTTTGTTAAAAAAATCAAGTGGCATGCCGGGTGTCTCACCATTCACTAACACACGATAATTTAAAACTTAAATTGTGGGTGCGATTGCAAAGCTTTAAGTCAATGACACTGTTTTATTTCCTTTCTCCTGATTTTGTTGTACAGCCTACTCCTTGTGAACAATGTTTGAAATGCCAGCCACATTCCAAAAGGACCAGCCACAGTGGAACAGTGGGTGACCTGTAAGACTTCTTGGCATGATATATTACAAGAAATTAGATACAAAGATGCGAGTTTGATGAAACTTGATTATATTTTGAAGAACAGATTAAAGAAAAGCCGCCGCTAATCATCTGATTTGATATGTGTGTGCAGTGAGCTCTGCTATTCATAAGTGCAATGAAAGTGCTTCTCCAAGACACGCACATTCATAGAGTTCTGTGCCTCATTTCCCAATAACTATTAATCTTAGCTGTTAAGAGCATTTTCTATGAGCAATTTTATAAATGTTTGTTATTGTTATGTGCACCCAGGGTGTGAAATAGCAGCCCCCACACTCCAAATGTGACAAGGTTCAATCCGGTTTGCGAGCTCCTCATTCAAATGCAGGTATTTCATGCGCGAGTAATTTTGCTCATCTACCAGCAACAGGTGGGTGACCTGTAAGATGTTTCGGAGTGACACATGACAAGAAATGCTGTTAGTCATTAAGACACACGCTTGAAGAAACACTTTTTATTATATCTTTAAGAACAGACAAAAGAAAAGCCGTCAATGCTCGTGTCTGATTCACTGTTTGTTCAGAGATGTGTCGTGGAACAAGCGCATCTAAAGAGTTATCACTCCTTTATCTCTGTTTCACTCGACTGGAAAGTGTTTGCAAGAAAAATATCGTCTATGAGAATGCTGCAAATGATCATCTCATGCGGTGCTGTGATTTTAGTTTGCTTTATTTCCATGGAGCAGTTTGCTCTTACACATTGTGAACTCTGCTGGTTCAGTAATATTCAGGTATCTTTGTATTAAAGAAAAAAAGATGAAAGTGATTAAATCATAAAGTAATACTAGACATGCTCACCTTGAACCTAAAATTGAGTTCTATTTTTCTTTTCTTTAAGCAGCATTAACTGTAAACTGTACCAAAACGCAATACAAACACATTCGATAAAAACACACATTTGGCAGCATTTTTTGGGAACATTTATTTATTAGGCTTATTTATTATGATGATTATTAGAATTATATTTATAATTGTCTTTAGTTCTTAATTTGTAGGCTATTAGTCATTTTTCAGCTGGTGTCATTGACGGATGCTTGCATGATGGCGGGAGGAGGTAAATGTTTGGATTTGGGGAGGTTGTTATTTATACCATTTTTTAATCACTTTGTTATTTTAATTGCTTTTTTCGTTTCATTTAAAGTGCAATTTGAATTTATAAATGTCTTTTAAGTTTTTCATGTTTCAAAAAATTTAATTAATCACAATCAATAAAGCAAAATTATTCACCGAACCTTGTGCAGGGGGATTGACCATATAATCGGATATCACAATATTTTAAAGGCGATTATCATTCAAATATTTTTTACATATCACCCAGTCCAAAAGGGAAGTTAAATTTTTCATGAACAATTGTATAATTAAAAAGTAATTTTATGGAGACCCACACAAACACATGTACTTAATTCCATATTGCAACATGTTACCAATTAATGTTGCCATATTTGTTTGTTTTTGAGTAGTCTATGGGCAGTATAAACATTTTAATTTATTGAAAAACTTTGCTTTTGAAAATATTAAATTGTTAGTTTGTGCTATGGCTCAACCAAGAATTAAAAAATTGGCTCCTTAGTGAAAGAGGTTCCCAACCTCCAAGAGCATTACATTCTTTTTTTTCTTCATCTACCAAGGTATCCATCAAATATAGCTATTGAATATGCTTAGCTAGTAACATAACTTTGGTTCACTCCTGACAGAATCATCAGGTTTTCATAAACAGCACGAGAATGTACGTTGTTTCATAATGATGGCCACCATTCTATCATAACTCAGGGAGACTTCTTAATTGATCCTCCCCATGCCCCCTGCTGTAAGATATTCACACTTCAGCCTCATTCCTTGGGCATTTCTACCATTTGATATGACATTCCATAAATCAGCGTTGGAGGGCTGACACTTTTCCAGCGAGACCCCAGTATGTGCAGTGAGGGGGGCCAGTGGAAATTTCTTGTTCAGATAACAACTTGCTGTGGAAACCTTTTATTCACAGTGAATCAACCAAGAATTTGTGGGCTCAATAAATCATTCAGTCAGTAGGCGGTATGGCAAGTCTGACAATTTTTCCATTTTGATGATAAACGTATTGGTGGTAAAAGGGAATGAAGAAGACATTTGCATTGCATTTATTTTCTTGTCTGATTCTTTCTTGCCAAACCATTGGTTATGTGTATCGATTCAAAACAAGCAGTTTTTAGTGAGTCCTAGGAAGTGAACACCATTGACGGGGTCAAAATATTGCAGCAAAAACATCTTGTAGTATGATAATTGGTTTAACCGAATATTCACATTTTTGCATTTGGCAGAGGCATTTTATCCAAAGTGACTCGGTGCATTCAAGCTAAACAGTTGAACAGTATGCACCTTTGCTGGGAATCAAATCCATTGCCTTTTTATGGCATGCACCAGGGTCTACCAGTCGAGCTACAGGAACACTAATGCAACATTTGCAAATATTAACTAAACACAACTCATAAAAGATACAAGGTCAACAGAGGTACAATGTTAATACCACTTGGAAGGATTCAAACACAACATTTGAGGTAGTAGGCCAGCTGAAGGTTAAGAGAAACCCTTTAAGTTAAAGGAATATTCCGAGATCAGTACAAGTTATGCTCAGTCAACAATATTGGTAGTATAATGTTGATTACCAAAAAAAAACTTACTTTGACCCATCCCTCCTTTTCTATAAAAATAAAAGCCAAATTCTGGGTTACAGTGAGACACTTACAAAGGAATATATATATATATATATATATATATATATATATATATATATATATATATATATACACACACACATACATACATACACACACACACATACAATATGTGCATTAGCATAGTGTACTAACCTTTTCTGTGTAAAGTTATATCCAGTTTTACAACTTCTTGCAATGCAGACAACACCTGAAACCCTAAAACAACATTGTGATGATTCAAACAAGTTTATAGCTCAAATAATACACCAGTTTTAACATAAAAATTAAGAGCTTTAATAAAATTATAAGCTTCTCATTTCTGCCTTTAAACCTACCAAAAATGTGCCTCAAATGGTAGTCTTTCTATTATAACCAAGGGTTTTCAAACTTACATGGTACGTTGCAACTGGGCCCAGAGCTAAACTGTGCCACACCACATTATCCAGACCTAGTTCTTCAATTCACATGAATTGAACATACTCTATTTGGACAAGTAGGAATATTAGCAGTAAACTCATGACTTGGGAGGAAATCTGTATGAACAGATATGGCTAATGATTGATGTAGAATTCATTACCAATATGGACCCTTGGTCACTGCTACAGGGATGGATCAAACTGTCCCCCGCTTATGTTCCTAAACTATCCTTTGCTCATCTGAGGAGATGTCATGGGAGACATTACTTTACCTTTTAAAGTAAACTGAGTGTAAGAGTGAGAGCTTCTCTTTGGGATTTATCATCTCTCACTTAAACTCTTGTCCTAGTAGATGAGCTGGAACTGGGTAATTTAAAAAACCTTTGTGGTCCATTAAATAATTAGTCCAGACTAAGAGCACATCAAAGGAGGATCTCTGCCATGATCAACATTCTGAGATGAGACCCTCTGGGGATTATTCCCCATGAACCCCGAAGTTGAATTAGCAATGTCATCCAGGTGTGACAAAAAGATGGAAAACCACTTTAGATGCCTTATCTTCTGTAAAACAGTCAAGATGGACCAAATACATGTGCCAAGTAAATCTGTATTTCATTTAGAAAAAGGCCATTGATAAATTACATTATCAGAGTTCAATTATATTATATTCTAGATCTAGATTAAAACAAGGGTCAGACTGGGTGTTTTACACAAGGGTTTGGTGATATTACATTAAATCTAAGAAGTGTAGACTAGAGGTCAGCAATTACTGGATCACAGTCCAGACCTAGATTCAAGGTTCAATTTAGACCACAAATCAGTTCTCAGAAATTTTCATGATATAACTATAAACATGTACAGTAGCACATATACCACAAATGTTTTTTCTGGCTTTAAAAAAATTATGTATTTATACAAAAAAAATTGTACATTTGTTTGTTTATTTTTAAAATAAAAAAGTGAATACAGTCAACCTGTAAATGTTAAAATACTAACTCTTTTGAAAGCATAGCCACGTAAACAAGACATAAACAATTTGCAAGTTAAAATGATTTTAATTAGATAAAACTGATCATTAACATTTTCAGTGTAAAGATACAGAATATACAATTTTACAACCTCGTTGCCATGAAGACATAACACTGTAAACCCTTAAAATGACTGTAAAAATTATGATTTAAACAACTTTACAGCTTATATAATACAGAAGTTTTAACATAAGAATGAATTTGGAGAGTTGTGTGAACCATGCAAGGTTATGACGTGTGAATGGCAAGCTCTGCGCACTTCGCTAGTTTTAATACTTTGTGTGTCATAAACCGGCGAGATTCGATACCCTGATTCTTAACTGTTAGGAAGACAATATGTCAAAGAATTCAAAATCTTCAGGCTCTGGAGTCATTAAAAGACACTTAGGAACTCATGCTGAAGCCCCCGAGCAGGCCGAAAGCTCGGAAATCAATTTGCCTGGTGAAGTGAAGGAAATTCGGTGAGAATTGATGAATGTGTCAGTAATGCTGACAAAGCTCATTGCTGACTTGGAGGATCTTGTTGCAATATGTCAATCGATCACTGCCATGGAGACGAAATTCACTGAGATGGTTACAAGAGTGGGAGATGTCAAGAAACGGATTGATTATCTTGAGTCATCGGAGAGGGAATTAGCTGCTGACCTGCTGGCGACCAAGGCAGATTTGGAGCATGTCTGGGAAAAGTTGGAAGACTTCGGGAATCATAACTGGCCACTCACATCCCGGGCTCAGACAAACTGTCATGGCAGGTCAAGCTCAGTGGAGAGTGGAGATTAATTAATCACAATCAATAATCACAATCTACCCCAGGTGGTCCAGCTGATTTGGAATCGATTCAGTCAAGTGCAGGTAATGCTTCCCGGGATTTCTCTCACTGCCCACTCTGGTGTTCTCTGACCAAGGCTCAAGATGCACTGGCACACAGCTGCTCACTGTAGCTGAGCAATTACGCTTTCCCTCCAGTGAGCCTACTTGCACAGACATTGTGCAAGGTCAGGGAGGACAAGGAGCAGGTCATCCTAGTAGAACCCGAAGGACCTTCTTTCTCAGGGATGGGGCACCATTTGACCAGAGCTCTGGAACCTTTGTGTTTGGCCCTTGGACCTAAGTGGCCTACCACACGCAGTGGTAGACACGATCACTCAGGCCAGGGCTCCCTCGACAAGGTGCCTGTATGCCTTTAAGTGCAGTCAGATCAGTGCTCAGACACCCCCCAACGTGGAACTTATATGGTCCTCAGCTGAAGAATTTTGTTCCTTTGGGGAGAAAAAAGGAGAAGAGGCCACAGAGGCCAACCTGTCCCTAATTTTGGGCAGTCCAATCATCAAATCACACCATATACACAAGTGCAACAGTGGGTGAAAGTCTTGTGTGCAGTTCGAGCAACATAGCAGTCATGACAGTGACACACAACACAATTTACATATCAAATGTACACATAATTACTCAACACAATGATAATATACAATGTACAGTAAACAATACACAAAATATAGAATGCACATATAATAAAAATAAAAAGTATATACAAAATATATATACAGTAGTTGTATTGTGGAGAATATAATTATGACAGTCCAGATAATAAGATAATAAGATTAATAAAGTGCAGTGCTGATGTATATTGATCGTGAGAGATCAAGTGTTCAAAAGTCTGATTGCTTGGGGGAAGATGCTGTCATGTAGTTGGGTGGTACGGGTCCTGATGCTGCAATACTGCCTGCCTGTTGGTAGCATGGCTCAGGTGGCTGGAGTCTCTGATGATCCTCCGAGCTTTTTTCACACACCGCCTGGTATAGATGTCCTGGAGGGAGGGAAGCTCACCTCCGATGATGTGTCTGGCAGTTTGCACCACCCTTTGCAGGGCTTTGCAGTTGTGGGCGATGCTATTGCCGTACCAGGCGGTGATGCTATCAAAAGTGCTGGTGTAGAACCGTGTGAGGATGTGGTGGGTCATTCCAAACTTCCTCAGCCGTCTCAGGAAGAAGAGGTGCTGGTGAGCCTTACAACGGCCTCAGTGTGGACAGACCATGCGAGTTCCTCAGTGATGTGGACACCGAGGTACTTGAAGCTGCTGACTCTCTCCACCAGTGCTCCATTAATGGTGATGGGGCAGTCGACTTGTCCCCGAGGTCCTTTGGGGCCTACGGGGAGCTCCATTTGAGCCCCTGGTGTCAGTTGAGCTAAAGGCACTCTCTTTGAACCCTCCTGACAGCGCTCACTTCAATCAAGAGGGCAGGGGACCTGCAGGTTTTCTCTGTCAGCGAAAAGTGCCTGGACTTCAGTCTGGGTTACTCTCATGTGATCCTGTGAACCGGTCTATGTGCCAAGGTTTCCACAACCCCGTTTAGGGATCAGGTGGTGAACCTGCAAGCGTGAAACTCCCTTTCCGTTGGTGGACAGTGGAAAGGGAGCGCTGGGAAGGCAGGATTGCCCACTGGGTCATTAACGCCATCGCTATGGCATATCATACCTAGGACATACAAACTCTGGGTTAAGCCGGTCTTGTCCCATGTAATATTTAGAGGAGACTTTAATCCATTGATGGACTCAATCCTTGATCATAATGAATCAAAAGTGTTTAAGCCCCCTAGAGCAAAATTGGCACTTCACAGGATGAGTAAAATCTTAGTCTTCTAGATATTTGGAGACTTTTGAACCCATCCGGTAGGTGACTCTAAATTTGATCATCTCCCTCATCTCCTAGGTACATCTGGACACAGTGTTTCTTGGTTGTAGACAGAAAGGATATTCCAAGCTTCTTTTAGAATTTGCAACAGTTCTTCTATCTAATCTGTAATCTTAGACTTACTCAATGTTCAGTGGGCAGCTCTGTGGGAGCCATGCAATAGGTTGCAGGGCATCCTGTTCTTCTATTCTATTCTTTTTGCAAAAGGAATGTTTTATTTATATATACTGTATATGAAGCAATATAAAATGTTAATTGAAAAAAACCCCCATAAGAATCAACGTAAATCAATGCTTTTAGAAAATATATTTTTTACTTTTTTTAAAAGAAAAGGAGGGAAGAGTCAAAACTATTTCTTGTGGTAATCAAAAGAAAGCCACAAATGCTGTTGATTGATTCAGTTGTATTTAACCTGGACTATTCCTTTAAACAGTTATTCCAGATTTAAATGAATTTTCTTAAATTAAAAGATTTTAAATTCACTTAAACAAATAAACAAACAAACAAACAAACAAACAAACAAAAATGTGCTGATTTTTCTGACAAGCTAAATAAACAAACGCATGTATTTGCTGTAGTAGTAAGCTTACCTGTATGTCATATTTTGTAGCTGTACTGTACTGTACTGTACTGTACTGTATGTTTTCTCTGTTGTACAGCAATTAAAAGATGTATTTTGACCTTAAGCAAATCAATCTGCAGCAATGATCATAATTTTTATTAAAAAGGTACAATTCTGTCAAGTTCAAATGATCCTTTCTGCTTTGTCCCAAAGTGTTTACCCTTAATTATTTGATGTGTACAACACAGATCCATACAACCCCACTGACTGTAAAAACACAGCTAAGCAAAGGGTCCATGCAGAGTAATGAATATGTATGAAAATCAATACATATTTTGCACCGGGAGAAAGAACAGAGCCTGGAGCCTTGATCTCCATTTATTACTGTGATTTATGTATTTTACAAACATACTATTAATGTAGACTGACCTCTTACAGAGAGAAGAAAAAAATGTGCAATGTTCAGCAAATTAGCTATTGTTTTTGTCCCTGGTTCTTTCCTGGCAGTACATAATAGTTAATGTGGTCCTCTGACAACAAGTGGAAAATAGATATTTTACCAAGGTCTCAGAGGAAACATGGAGTGAAGTCGTTGATACAAGTCCATCAATCCACTTCTTGTCAGTGTGTCTCTTAATCGACTGAACTGCATGGCAGGTCTCCCTACCACACACACAGGGACTCCTGAGATGCTCTCTGCACCAGATAATGACATATCTTGGGGATCTGGGGGATGCAGTGCTATTGTGTCTTAATCTGAAGCTCAGACACTTAGCTTGTGGAACAGCTTGAAGTCGAGTGAAATTAAATACTTAAATATGAATGATCTGAGGGTCGGACGTAGGAGGAAATTAATCTGAACTACAAGCTCATCGTTTGTCAAATACAATTATATAATAAATTGTATATATATATATATATATATATAATAAATTGTATATATATATATATATATATATAAACTCTGTTTACAACTAACATGTTAATGTGATGTTACTTTTAGAGGTGGTTCAATAACTATTTTGACTTTTTGTTTTTTAACATTTATTGGTACTTGTCTACATAAATCTCTTCATGTACATAAATCTCTTCATGTACAAAAATCGTCTCTGTTACTGTCGTAACCTCCTTTCCCTGTTGGAGGGAACAATATGTTGTGTCGATGTAGTGACACTAAGGGTCGCCCTTGGGAGCTCCAAACACCTCTGATCTTTGAGAAAGGGCCAATGGGAATGGGCGAGTAGAATTTGCATGCCACTCCTCCAGACATACGGATATAAAAGGAGCTGGCTTGCAACCACTCATTCAGGTTTTGTGCTGAGGAGCCGAGAAAAGATCCCGGCCATTTCAGCAGGTAGATCAGTATTGTGGCAGGAGGGACACAATGTTTCATTCCCTCCATCAGGGAATGGAGGTTATGACAGTAAACAAGATGTTTCCCTTCTGTCACTCACTCGAAGTTGTGTCGATGGCTAGGGGTCCCTATACAAAATGCCATGACTAACCGAACTGTGTTATTTGGACTGGCGATGCGAGACGGCCTCGTAGCCAGCGAACCCGGCCATCACATAACCTACCCCAATGCCCTTACAGGTGTCAAATGGTCCCCTGCACCTCGGGGACAAGTTGACTGGATCAAGGGGACAATCGTGTCAGATGTACCGGCAGGTGGGGCCTCATGATGGGGCGGAGCCTGAGGTGCCACTCATGGCCGTGCTGAGTCCAGGGACATCGAAGCACTTACCTGAATCCTTACACCCACCGTTTAGTGGTCTGGGACCCGCGTCCGAGGTGCCGCACCTGCCAAAAAGAAATGGTGCTAGGCGTTCATGATAATGATGGCAGTGGACACCGAAAGCCAGGACCGCAATGTTATGCACAATTCATGCTCTCGTAGTGAGAACGCTGCACCTGCCCAGCACCTGATGCAGCGATAGTGGCTGTGGGAAGTGGAAAGGTAATGATTGCAACAAGTAAATATACATAAACGGAAAGGCTCTCTCCATGAGTGCCACTCTTTTAGAAGTGAAATATACTCTTTTAAAGGAAGAATCTACACTTTTAGGCTGCTGATGCACCCAGGAGCCTTCTCTGCACTCAAGCAGTGCAAGAGGGGGAGAAGCCACTGTAATACCCCATAAATCCAACAGCTTTTGTAAAGGTGAATGGATCAGCGGAGGAACTGTTTGGCTCCGAAGGAAAAATCTGAAAGAGTGGTTGCAAGCCAGCTTATTTTATACCGTATATTCGGGGGAGTGGCATTCCAATTCTTACTGGCTTTTTCTCAAAGATCAAAAGATATTGAAACATATGTCCAAATATGTTTTTTAATGAGATGGTATGAGGTGGTATGGGATAATCGGTTTGATTACCGGTTCTAGATAGAATGGGATTAGCGGTTCTTTAATATCAGGTCTACCAATAAATTCCGCCATTTGGTAACTGTCTGACTATTTATCGTTTGCGAAACAAACTCAACTTAATACACTACAAAAATGTATACTCAGTTAAGAGATGCATAGCATTTTGAGATTAACAGTTAAAATTAAACCCAAAACAATGATGCCCACAAGCCTTTTTTCTTAACCCAGCTTAGAAATAGTTTTCTCTGCCGTTGATCTTCCACTTTAACATTCAATTACACAGCACATTTTCACAATGAATATTGGCTAGGGACAATAGACAAGCACTGGGAATGTGTAACTTGATGGGGATGTCACTGCAAACAGATTCACTGTCCCGGAAGGTCTCCTTTTTGTCAGTGTACTTTGACTCCAGTGGAGCATTTGTGTGGCAGAGAGCTATTAAACTGACATAAACAACCACCGAAGACTAAAAAATGTAAGTATGAAAGTTGTCATTCCTTGTTTTGACTGTTGAAATGCAATGCTAAGGCAATATTCCTCCAGTTGTGTCTTATATGCATTATAGTGTCCATATGCAGAGATTCCATATTGGCTTCATGCAGAGAGTCTGTCAGATTGCTGCTGTAATTCACACACATATACTGTAACTGACTCTCACTGAGTTAATAGCTGGACAATCATTACACTCCTGACCTGTGTTGTCTTGATTTTGACCGGAGTGCGTTTGCTGAGGAAATGTGTTTATGTTTGTATTACAAGGGAAACAATGCATTTGATTTCAGACTAATTGATTTTTAATAGCAAGATTCACATTATCAGACTCTTAGCCTCCTGCTGTTCATTCTGTCCTTTAGCACAAACAGATTTACTAAAAACTTGTGAACCACAAATCCTGAATTTATTTTTACTTTCAAGCTTACATTTTCTATCAACAGCAATTCATATGTTTTGTACAAATGAGAAAACACTTAGTTTTGTTATTTCTAGGTAATACTGATCATCATTATTTACAGGTATGTAACAAATGTCTGTTTCCAATGAGGGAACAGAGACACTGAGTTCTTCAGAAGTAAGTACTTTACTGGCCACAAAAAAATGTTTACAACAAAAATCATAACATGAACTGAACAAAAACTCTCTTGATTAATAATAACTCTCTTGTCTCTTTGCATCAGCCAAAACTAGATTGGTGTGCCTTAGTCTCTCTCTCTCTCTCGTCTGGTGGTTCTGTGGCTGCTCTTATGCCACTCTCCCCATGCTCACTGAAATTAGAGACAGGTGTTAGACATAATTTGGCTCAGGTGCAAGCGCCCTTACCGCTTTCTCTCCCCGGACAGATGCTTGACCACACCCCCGCTGCCACAAGGTATAAACATATATAAATTATAAACATAAAGTATTTATATTATTGAAATTGTCTGGAAACTTTGCGAGGCCACTGTATTGTACATGTGAAACTAAAAGAAAATATTGGTTGTAAATTAGTTATTCTTAATCTGGGAAATAATCATCAATAATGCCCACAGCACAAAAGTGTGCAATGACAGTTTAAAGATCTCTTGTGTCTTGCCTTCCCTGAGGACACACAAGCACTCAGCTGTTTCTCACTCTTATTTGACACACGCCAGTAACATGTGTCACACAGATTAGCCTCCCAATTGGACTAGCATAATTTAATTAAGCACATAACTGAGATGCAGCATTTCAGGAGGGAGTGTTGTGCTGGAGGACAGAGTGCCAAGGATAAACAGCATCAGTGGAGCCTCTGTAAATGGGTCTCCTTTTGAATTAGCTGCTATGACAGTCTATCAGATGGAAACATGACAGAGAACAAACCTGATGGTCCATGAAAGCTTAAAGGGATACTTCACCTCTGGGAAGATGAATGTGTATTTAAAATTGGTCATTTATATAGTATAAATGTGAAATTATTTTTGAATTTGAAGCATTCTAGACTGAGAAAAGGCAGAAAATGTATTTTTTACACATGTGGCTGAAAGACAACAACTCCCAGAATGCACTTGCTTTGCTGCCCTTACGAGGCCACTCCCAAACCACGCCTACCGTTTACAGGCGGCAGTATCTGAAAATATGATACAAATATGATACATCGTGACTCTATAAATCGTGAGTTAGTTGATAAATTGACTGACTACGCGGGAAGAACATTATAATTCCGTGTGTCCAAACTCTGTACATGACATCTTAGTAACAAAAAAGAAAAACAAACAAAATACTCACTTTACACTAAGCCGTCCATTTGTCCCTGCGGGCTTCGGCTGGCGTTTCCAATTTATCTTCGGAATCCTAAAATAAGTTTCCAGGACTCCCCTGTCCATGTGTGGTACAAAACTTGGGTGCTCAGTTATACATGCTCATGTTATCGGTGCAGTTTCATCAGCGGATTCAGCGATCTCGTCCAGTATCGCTGAAATTTGCGACAGCAATAGGACACTCTATCTGTTTCCATAGGCGCACAGCGAGAGCACTGACACCACCAGTCCGCCCCAACTCGAGTCTGAATATAATTTAACACTCTCTTCCTCCTGCCTGCCAAGCAGGTTTTGCTCCCCTGCTACAGCAGCTGCTCCAGCCTCTGTTCATCGCTGTATTGCGGCTCGTACAGGTAGCGCGAGCATCAGATTCTCACAACAGATCTTCGAAATCCCCTTCTGCCATTTCAACTTCAAAACTTCATTCCGCCATCGTGATTAGTCTACTTGTATACAAACTTTCTACACAGAGCAAAGAGCCTGTTTTCTTAGCTTCTACAGAAAGATGGCTGACACTATCTTCACATTCTGTGAGTGAGATCCCGCCCCATATGGGTGTGCTAAACATGCGGAATACTGGCTGTAGTTTTAAGCCTCTGGACCAAAAATCCTCCGATGACGCAAAATGACGATTTTTGCGTCATCGGAGGATTTTTTTCCAGACTAAAAATAAATAAATCTCTGGTCTCAGGGGGATATGAGGGGGGGGGGGGGGGGGGGGAGCTCGGTAATTAGAAAATACTACTGGTTTTCTACTGATACAAAGCTTAATGCTAAATCCTGAAGTAACCCTTTAAGACTGACACTGATTCATTCTTGAAAAACTTATAATACTAATTGTGAGTCAGGATCTCTAAATTCAGAACTTCAATCATTGAAAATACTGTGACTATAAACATAGTGATATTTAGCACTCAGCTAATAAACTAGGGATGTCCCGATAACACGCTCATGTGCTGGTACTCGTACTCATAAAAATGCTCCGATATCAAACACTGATACCTGATGTACGAATGTCATTACGTAAATAGTCAACCCACAATTAAATTCATGGTATATCCTAGAAAGATTATTTAACTGCAAAAGCTGTGATTTAATGAGATTAAATATATAGTTTTGAATATATGTAATTCAAATGTGAGCGCTTGTGAATGTGTGGAGACAATATTGTGCTGACGCTAGCTGATTATACCTTTTAAAACCTCTCCTTGTCATGAGAATCTGTTTGTAGCAGATGACAATAAACAGAGTGCAAATGCATATTGTAGCAAGAGGCACATGCAGAGTACATATTTATTTAATTATATAGCAGCCTTTTGCAGTATAATAATCACAATAGTCATGTAGCGACCGGCTTTTCAAGAGAGGGAAGCTGCCATCAAATATCAGAGCTCCTTGGTCAAAACAACACTTCAAAATAAAAGCTCTGTAAAAATTAAAGATACATTTTTATGGGGGAAAATATGACCGAAATGTATCATGTAGTGACTGAAGGCAGGAAAAATTATAAGTAATTTGACTGAAAGCCCAAACGTTTAACCCTGGAATTCCTCAACATCATAAATTAAAAGAATCTGCTCAGCTAGGCACCAAGGAGTCTAGTTGAGGCTTGCCATTGGACAATAAAATGGTCAAGGAGACTAAAACAGCATAATTTAAAACAAGAAGGCCATTTGTCAGAGAGGTCCCTCAACCCATGGGACAGTGACATCGGGCAAACACAGCATGATCTTCTGAACTTCCACACAGGGCTAAAGCAGGTTCCCTATCTGTCACTCACTCGACGTTGTGTCGATGTAGTGACACTAGGGGTCACTCTTGAGAGAACGATATACCTCTGATCTTTGATAAAAGATTGCCGAGTGGTATTTGCATGCCCCTCCCCCTGACATACGGGTATAAAGGAGGGGACGTGCATACCGCTTATTCAGATTTTTCTTCATAGCTGAACGGTCGATGATTCAAGCTGAGTCAAGCGATTGCCATCCCTCACCTCTGCTGGATCCTAACGGCACATTACAGCGTCTTTCTCCCCTCTCTGCACGGGTGCACTGTAGAGATCGCCCCTGAGTGCTTCAGCAGATCACTTAGAGTGTATTCTAAAAGAGTGTTTTCCCTCCTAAAAGAGTATATTCCAAAAGAGCAGCACACATCAGAACGTCTTTTTCAAGACGCATCTTTCTAAAGATGCCCTTTTGATTGTGTGTTATTCCTCGTTGTGGTCAATATCTCTCACCTTCCTATGGCCACGATCGCTGTCTTTCGTGCCTGGGCACTGCCCACAACGAGACATCTTTTGTGGATACTCCATGTCCTCATTGCGAGGCCATGACCATCAGCTTTGGATCAACTGGGAAAAGAGCAAGCTTCTCCCAGTTCAGAGCATCTCTTTACTTGGTTTGGAGTTGGTCTTGATGACGAAAGAGCGCGCCCATTCAGTGCTGACCTGTTTGAAGGCATTCAGACAGAAGACCGCGGTCCCACTAAAACTGTTTCAGAGGCTCTGGGGCATATGGCATCCTCGGTGGAGGCTTGGGTTGATACATAATAGACTGCTTCAGCACTGGTTCCGGACTCAAGTACCAAGATGGGCAAGGTGCCATGGGACACATCGCCGATCACATCACGCCGATCTGTCACTGCCTCTTCAGCCCTTGGAATGACCTTGAATTTCTATGGGCAGGTGTTCCCCTAGAACAGGTCTCCAGGCACGTCGTGGTTACAACCGATGCCTCCAAGATGGCCTGGGGTGCTGTATGCAACGGGCCCATGGCTACGTAGGCAGATCAACTGCCTCGAGTTGTTGGCAATACTGCTTGCCCTGCGGAGACGGACGGATGGACGGACCTTGTTTCTCAGGGACAGGGCACCATCTGGCACCCACAACAAGACCTCTGGAACCTCCATGTCTGGCCCCTGGATGGGACGTGGAAGACCTCAGTGGCCTACCACCTGCTGTGGAAGACATCATCACTCAGGCTAGGGCCCCATCTATGAGGCATCTGTATGCTTTGAATTTGCGTCTGTTCCCTAAGTGGTGTTCTTCCCGACACAAAGACCCCCAGAGATGCACAGTCGGCTTAGTGCTTTCCTTTCTGCAGGAGGTTGGAGGGATGGCTGTCCCCCTCCACCTTGAAGGTGTACGTAGCTTCCATAAATGTACACCACAACACAGTGGACGGCAAGTCCTTAGGGAAGCACGACTAGATTATCAGGTTCCTGAGGGGCGCCAGGAGGTTGAATCCCTCAAGGCCATACCCTGTTCCCTCATGGGACCTCGCCGTAGTTCTGCAAGGCCTGCAATGCGCTCCTTTTGAGCCTTTATAGTCAGTAGTGCTTAAGGCGCTCTCCTTGAAGACTGCCCTCCTGATGGTGCTCACCTCCATCAAGAGGGTTGGGGAAGCGTTCTCTGTCAGCGAAACGTGCCTGGAGTTTGGTCGGGGCTACTCTCACGTGATCTGACTTATCACATGACATTCTTCCGACTAGTGGTCTCCGCAGTGTCTTCAACTAGGGAGCGAATTCTCTCTATTTCTAGGGAGAAAAGAGGCACGACTAGGAAAAGCCTTTCTCTATCCTTCGTAACCCAAAATGGCTGTTTGACACTCAGACTAGCGTCAGGGGAGGTCATGTGGCGGCCCGGTGCACTGGCTATGCGGCACACAGCAGTCTGCCCATCTCGCACCACCGATCCACGTAACCCAGTCCAGCTAGTTTTGGCATTTTTGTAGGGGACCCTAGTGTCACAACATTGACACAACATCGAGTGAGTGAAAGATAGGGAACGTCCTGGTTACTTCCGTAACCTCCGTTCCCTGATGGAGGGAACGAGACATTGTGTCCATGTAGTGACACTAGTGGTCACTCTTGAGAGACCGAGACACCTCTGATCTTTGATAAAAGGCATCAGGGAATGGAGGTTACAGAAGTAACCAGGACGTTTCCTTGGGAGACCCTTCTGAATTACAATAAAAAATGCAAATTCTATGATTCTTTATTCTGGACAATAATCAATTTTCTAGGCTCCAAATTAGTAATGAGACATCCTCTCTAATCAGTATTCTGCAAACAGCAGCTAAAAAAGTTGTCCCTTTTTTCATTCATTTAATAACACACAAACACTTAAAAATGAGACATTTCCTGTCACAAAAAACTCATTACCAAGACACAGAGCTAAAATCCCTCTTGTTTGCACGATTCTAATACGAAGCCATCTCATCTTAATCCAGGAAACTTTCACACAGTCACAGTACTTTGCTTAGTTAACCCTTTAAATACACAATATCTAGCCTTGCTAGATAATTCAGAAAATGTTGTTTTGATCTGTGATCACTTTTTTAATTGACAAATTAATTATTATAGCCTAAGGTACCTTTTAAAATATGTGTAGTGATTTTGAATCCCTTATAACTGACAAATCAATGATTATAATCTTGTATTATTCACGATAAAGCACATCAATTTTACAGTCATGGAGATTCTTTCTGCATTTCAGGAATGTTAATATATTTTTGATGTATTCAGTTTATATCCAAGATATAAAAAGTATGGTTAAAACATGTGCTATTTTGAGCTGGAATTTTTAAGAATCCTTTTCACAAAGGATTGTAAATCAACTTTATGGAAGACAGACAAATTGACCATGTGACTCTGAAAAGCCGCCTCTGACTGGCTTAGAGCCTCTTTGTGGTATGAACAAACCAAATCGATTTAAAGGCAAGCCCACAGTAACCCCCTAGAGTTTAGAGTTGGGTTCTTCTTCCTCTTCAGCTCCGAGCTCTGGCTGTTGTGGCTTGTAGCCTATTGTCCCTCAATTCTGTGCAATGTACAAGTCCAGGAAGGCTCGGTGTAAAGCTCTGAGGAAGCACTCTTCTCTGGGCTAGAACACACACATGTGGCGGTCTTCCACACGGAAGGCCTCACTTCAAACCCCTCATCATCCATTGACAGTAAACTATCCATGATGATAACAGATGTCCAAAACATAGAAGGAACTAATTTTTTGCAAAGAGCCAAAGAACCAAGCAATGCAAGGAAACGCAACGACACGCAAGTACATCTTCAGACTTTTGCTGAAAGTGCTGGAGTATTATTTAAATACTTTGGGTAATCCGATTGTAAATTGGTTTAGACTCAAATAAGTATCAATGGATCTTAAGGCATTGTCTATAGACTCCATACATTTCCTTTTCTCTGTATAGATCATTTCCATCCATGTCACTCTGTTCACTTTACTTACCAACCTGTTTTATGTTTAGTTAGTTAGATTAGTTTTTCTGTTTAGATTAGCAATAAAGTCTTGTTTGTATTCAAAAATAAATTAACTGTGTTATATTTTGATAAATTATCTCAGCAATTAGCCATAAAGCTATACCAAAAATATTTGTGATATTATTTTCAATAAGCCATGAAAATAATATCACTCCAATAAGTTAATTAATTATAATTCCCTTATTAAAGGTAATTCCTTACAATAGAAATTTTGAGCGGATACAACGTGAGACGTTGTATTATGATTTTAATGTTGGAGAATTTTATTCAGACAAATAATCTAATTATTTGTAATTTATCTTTCTTATAATGGTTGCCGAATGTGGCTAATTCCATTAAAATAGACATACAGACAGTTTAATTTAATTTCTAACACACCTACTCTTCCCTACATAATGATGGAGGTATGCGGCACTTTAATCTGTACCATGTACATCTACATTAACCAAGTTCCCTTACAATCACAACTGGAAAGTTATGTAATATTCACTGTACTACTACTACTACTACTACTACTACTACTACTACTGCTACTACTACTAATAATAATAATAAATCAGTGTTAATACTTAAGCAGTATCTAACATCTGAGATGCTCTGTTATGCAGCACTTTATTTGACAATTTATAACTCCAATGTTGTATTTTGGATTGTGCTGGGAGGTTCAGTAAATAAGAACTTCATTTGATACAAAATATTACATTGTTATATTGAAAATTAATTGTGATATTTCCATTTCATTGAAAAGTTTTAATGAATTAATTTACTTAAACACCATTTTGATGATAAAATTGAAATTAACTGTTGATTTGGAGTTTAGAATAAAAAAAAAACAGGTATCGGACTCTGTATCAGCGAAGACTTAGGTAAAATATTTGTTTTGTTGTTGTGACACTGGAGATATAACGGTGGAGCAAAGAAGAGCAGGAAACAACGAAAGTCCAGAATAAACTATATGCTGCTTTAAATACTGTTTATCTGCCCTGCTGTTGCTAACAAATATCATCATGCCAATGTAATAGGCTAAATCAATGTGAATCTTTTTAAGCATTGTTTTCCCCTCAAATCATCCTGCAGGCCACACTGGTGTCCTTTGTGGTGAAAAGATGAAAGCAATGGAAATGGAAAATGAAAACAATGTAAAAGGCACAGCACAACAAAATTAAAGAATGTTTTTAAAACACTATATTTTAAGTACTGTGACAGTCTGACTGAATGCATGCGAGATATTAAGGCTGTTCGGAGATAGCAGAGAGCTGCTCATCTCACTGCAATTACTCACAAGAAAAGTTCTCAGTCAACTCATAAAAGGTTTCCATCGAGGAAATCTAAACTGAAGACCTGAAGATCTGAATTTAATGTCCCTTTGAATATACATGGTTTTGAATTGATTACCCAACCAGGTATTGTCCTAACCAAGTATGCATTGTCCTGAGGACTACACAATAAGAGCCAGTACACACCAGCAATGATGTGAAAATTACATCACAGTACTGTTCAGATGGCGAAATTAACCCCCCTTCACCCCTTGGACCCTGTCTGAAATCTTCTGAAATTATTTGAATACAGCATCAGAGTGACACAGTTTTAACAATTTTCAGGGAAATCTACCAACTTTCTACCAAGATTTTTTTTTCTTTAGTAGGTGAAAGGAAGTAACAAACACAAAAACAAAAAATACACATCTTTATCTGTAAAAGAATATTTTCAGTAGCAGAGTCAGTCCACAACAGTATTTATGCTCCCTAGTTGTGTCATTATTTACCTCTGTGCCCTTTCACATGAATGTACTTAATATTACTCTGCCCCATATGTAATTTGTTATCCCTCATTGATTCATATGCAATACCCTGAACTTGTTTTCCTTAAATTCCTATATGAGTTACTTGGGATTTGCTTTAAAGAGACATTACATGTGGGAAAAACCTGCAGACCATTAATCTTTTTATACAAGTGCTACCTAAGCACGGTGGTAATTGGATAACACATTGTTTTTTTGTGAAAACAGAAGATCCATAATATCTATTATCTCCAGATTACTTTTCCAGAATTTTTCTTCTTTCTTATGCAAAGAGCTGGACATATGCATCTATCTTCCCAGTGCACCTAAACTCGTTTATAATAAGCAGTTTAGGTGGGGGTTGTAAAGCTCTCTCTTCCTGCCAAGGAAGATATAAAATAAATACGTAATTGCCTAATTAACCCTTGGCTCGCCAGGGGTTTCATTTGTCTTGATGCACTTCCCATAATAAAATGTGCTTTAGAACTCCTTCGTAATTACATCAACTCTGAGAAATATATAAATAACCATCTGTTGTAAATTCACTTTTTCAATGTGACCAAAATGACACCTCTTTTTTTCCTTCCCCTGATGTGTGTATCATGCATGTTAAGAGCCTTGCTTCTGGATCCGAGCTACACCCCAGTGGATTTATGACATGCTCGTAAAGAAAGATGTGTTTTGCGGCCCATTTTGTCTTGGGACAGACTCGCTTTCAATAAATCTTAGCATGAAACAAAGCGAGGTAACATTTAAACCTTGAGGTTAAGAGTGCAGGAACCACTGGAAATAGTTTCAAAGACTGTTAACCTTTTAGTTTACATTTGGGCTCTGATGGTTATGTGGAAGTCACCTTTGGCAAAAGACAAATGTAATGGTACCAAGCATTTTATGATTTCATGTCACAATCATTCCTCTGCCACCAACTCTAACTCCACCCCCAATCCACCAAGATAACTTGTATTACCAAGTATAAGACTGAACTAGATACAAAAAAATACAAAAAATATGTTTATAGGTGTAATATAGAATATACAGTGCATGGTGGAAGGCAATGATACATTATTGCAATCATATATAGAAAAATTATACATAATAGGGGAGACCATAGGGACACATTAACGCCTACTTTACCTTATCACTTCCGTAGCGGTGAACAGTGAGATGGCAAGAGGAGAGAGCACGACAGTCACGAGCAGAGAGCCAATCATAACAGTGGGTGTTACTCTCAAGACTTACAGGAGAAGCAGCACCAAAACCGAGAGTTTTTGACAGAGGGGCAGAATAAGGGTGGAAAATTATCATGTTTATGCAAAAAACTTTACTAATATTATAAGTAAACCTCAAGGAATATTTTAAAATAATGAAAAGTATATCATGACCCCTTTAATTATAATATGTTGTCCAGAATGATTTTTGTGGGTTATCGTTTACATTTTTGCTGTTTTATTATTTGTTTTGTGTTTCATATTTATTCTAATGTTCATATTGTTCTGAAAAAGACTATAATAGACTGTTTAATGGCAGGTTACATTTTAACAACTAACACCATATAGTATGACAATGTGCCCCACTATTGGGATCGAGGTGAGTTCAATTAACTGTATAACCCCCCCCCCCCCCCCCCCCCCCCACCTCCCCACACACACACACATAATTGTTTTATTATTATTTTATTTTTAATTTTTTTGTTGAAAAGACATGTGCCTACGTAGAAATTGGCTTTACCCTTAATATATTAACTTCAGTAAAAAGTGTGTCTCCTATAGCCCCGGCCTCCTATTCTGTTTTTCTGCATTTATGTTGATGAGGAGGCTCAACAATATTGATAACAATCCCACAAAGGACAATGTTAGGCCTGCTGTCACATTCAAATACTGTACAAGCGCCAAATCGAAGGATGTCCCGAGGACAGGAACAGTTGGCAGTCACATTTGGCAAGTTACACACTGCTAGACAGGAATGGGATAGGTCTTGGGGGGACCAGCATTGTAAATGATACCTAGTTATTAGGGCCATTCTGGAACATCAGCAAGCTGTTGTGTCCAACTGCCTCATTACCCTGGTGGTATCCTAGGCTCAAGTTGCACCAAAGACCATAAAACTAGAAAGTACTGGTGCCAGGTTTCTTCGCAGTTTCTTGCCCTCTGTCGACTTTAACGTGATGACTTGTGGAGAGATGGATAGAGAATAACACATGTGAGCTCTCCCCTAACATACACACACCACCATCAGCAGATGCGCCAAGCAGGCTACTGAAAAGCTATTCAAGCCCCCTCCATTCACCCATTTCAGCAGTACTGAAAGCAGAGCCTAAGTTAAAAATGTTCATACTTGAAAAGAGTTTAATTGTTAAAATCATAGTACCTGCCCTTGCTGGAATTTAATTAATTAGAGCAGGAGGAAGGTTAATTAACTGTAAGATGATCATACATCACAGAAAACCTCTTGTCTTAATTTACCTTGTCAGTTGTTGTACAAATTGGTCTTCACTCATTGGATTTGTACAATAGCAACATTTTGGTTATTTGGATTTTGCTTGGATTATTTGGTTAATTTGGTAACTGTTCAAAAAGGATGTATTTTAATGATGTTTTGATTATGAATAGCCAACCACTAACTTTGTATATCTTGACATAGTATGGGCAAGAATGAAACCTTTAAAGCTGACATGCATTTTTATAACTTTGCACAGCAGTATTTGCCTTAATGATACACATAGGTTTTGTTAAATATTTTGGTCAAACAACAACTAGCAGCTGTGGAACTGTTCATTGCTGGATTGTGATTTTTTTTTTGTCTTTTGATACAGGCCTTGTACTATACTTATGTTAAGCACTTAAACAATTTATAGCACTTTTTTTTTTTTTAATTCACAGTCACTAGTTCCAACGTGATCTCATTAGTGTTGTTACATAAAGTGTGCTTACAAAATTTTATTTGTATTTTTGGATAGATTCTTATATAACTGATAACTGTTTACAAACACTTTGAGGTTAATAGAAAATTTCCACTTTGTCAACATTGTTTCTGAGTATTGAGCTCGGTTAGCTCTACTTGTATCCTTGCAAACGTTCTGCCAAATTCATTTCCAGTTTTCTAAATATTCATAAAGATTAGTATGTCTTTTAATTTGTACATGTGTAAAAGGCTTTGCAATGCAGTTATATTTGACCTTTATGGCACTTTTATTGAGAGGACAGTTTAGAGGGCATATTTTAAGTTTTGGAAGGGGTGTCAGGATCATGAAATGACTCGAGTTAAGGCCCCTTCACACCAAGAACGATAACTATAACAAAAACTGCAAAGATGACAATATTAGCATTCACAAAACTGATGATATCTTTCTGTTTTTTTCTAAACATGGGCTGCAGTTATGTTCATATTCAAGAAAATGTATGTAGATGGCCTGCTACTGCTTAACGTTTTGCAAAGAAACCTAAAGAAAAAGAAGACAAGGCAAAGTTCTTGACATTACCTGGTTACCTGAGGTCATTTTATGCCTTAATGACTTTTATTTATCTTCGTTAATACCGAAGAAAAATGCAGAAAAACATTGCCGATTCTTGAGCAGGAGTTTCCATTTAGTTTGTGTGAGTAATAATAAGTGGCGATCCAGTGCTGGAATGTGTTATTGTGAAGATGAGTGCAAGCTGTGGCTCAAGCCCTTTAAAGTTGGATGGATTTTGATTGGCTGTCAATGTTTATATCGTTCATCGTATATAATTCATCTGTGTGCTTATCGTTATAGTTGTGGTGTGGACTGATTTTTGTGGTATGATTTTTTAAAAACACTATGGTTATTGATATCATTATATTTATTGTAGCTGTCACAAATAAAAGTGTATTTTCTTTCTAAATATTTCAGTTACTTTATGGAAAGGTCTTTTGTTTATTAAAAATGCTTTGTACTATTAGGAATATTCATTTGGAAATTGTATATTTGAGTTGCAAAATAATTTTGGTAATAGTGACACTTACAGGTGAACAAATTAGTAGAGTTATTGTGAACCTGTCATGTGATCTGGATAGCTCTGTGAATACCAGAACCACAAGGAGATGCACACGGACTAAGAATTGTCTGATTAGAAAGAATGTCTGATCGGAAAATGTCTCCTAATGCCTCTCGAATTTCTGATTAGAAGGCGCACACGGTATGTGTGGTTATTTTGGTTATGTTTGTCAGTGTAATAAGCTACGTAATGGAGAGAAAACTCACTCACATTGTGCTTCTAAATTTAATGTAATTTATTTTCAGTTTTTCACGGTGTCCATATGGTGTTTATAATGTTGACTGTGCTGACCCTTCAAGAAGACATTAAACATTAAGGCATCAGCTGCAGCGTGGTTTTTCTGATAAGAAGAAAATGTTGGGGAGCCATTATAGTTATCGTTCTTGGTGTGAATGGGCCTTTAGACTTGAATTTGCATGAACTCACTGCTCCATCCTCCAGTTTTATCATTTACATTTATTGTGAATCATTGATTGACATCCCATATACTATTTTTGCAAATAAGTGATTTAGAGCTGTTTTGTTAATGCATGGTATTTCAAAATGTGTCAGATCACAATTCATATTTATACGGGTTAAATTGCCAACGTTGCAACAAGGGGAGCAATAGCAGACATTAGAATGATCTGTCCTCTTCTGTGGTGAGTTGCCTTTCGTAGCAACTCATGCTGCATAGTAGCATTATAACAGACCCTGAGTGGGCATTTGCGTCTTAGCCCTGAGGCCCGCACTGCTGTTTCCTTCCCACTGAGGATGAGGATCCCATAAATATGGCAGCATTGGATTCTGTGGATCTTGTCGGTGGCCAGGCTGAAGCATTGCCTCCCAGAAGTTGGATTTCCAGACCTTCGACAACTTATGTGCTTTTGCTGGAGGTTATTAAACGTGCAGTGGAAAAATGTCTCATGTACTGGCTGGATGAAGTGCAGTCGGAGCATCATTAATTGATACCAGACAATTGTTTTTATGAGGGCCAGCGCACAGCTATGCCATGTTGGCTGCTTCCTTTTTCCCCAGACCTCCATCGTGAGATTTTGAAGTCCTGGGATTAAATTTATTCGGGTCAGGATTACGAATCACGCCTCAGAGTTTTATAATGTGTGTTGAGCTTCTGACCACGGATGTACTTCGATCCCAGCAATGGAAGTGACACTGGCTGCCCATCTTGCTCCTTCTTTGGTGACCACATGAAAATGGAGGCCTACACTTCCCTCGAACCCATGCAAATTTACATCATCCTAGTTGAGGGAGGTCTACCAGGCTTCGGCCAGGTGGTTTCGGCTTTGTAAATGCTGGTGGTTTTGCAAGCCTAACAGGCCCATTTTATGAGGGATTTAGATGAGGAAGCTGGACTGGATGCTGAGGCCATCAAAGAACTGTGCCGAGCATCTGTCTCCAGCTCATGTTGTGTCATTTTGCTGGTGTCTAGCGATGTTCAGAGTGGTATGCGTTCTCCCTGCAAGAATATTTCATAGGCTTTTGGTTCTCATGGTCATGGCTTCCGCTATCATTCCCCTGGGCATGTTGCATGTGAGAACTTTTCAGTGCTGGATGAACTCCAAAAAGTGACTTCAACCACTGATGTAGGTGTTCTGTCTCTTAAAACTACAGGGTCTGGAATGACCTGCAGCAATATTGGCACATAAACTGTCTGGAGATGTTCACAGTGCTGCTGGCGTTAAATATTTTCCTCCCAGAGATTCAGGGCAGCCATGTTCTTATCTGGTCCCACAACAGGACAGTGGTGTCCTATATCAATCACCAGGGAGGAGTGTGTTCTCATGCCATGCTGTGTATGGCATAGCACATTCTTTTGTGGGCACAGGACAATGTGCAAATGATCTGCACCTATATAGCGCTTATTTAACCTTAGTGGTTTTCAAAGCACTGTACACTGTGACTCATTCACCCATTCACTCACACACCATTGATGGGAGAGCTGCCATGCAAGGTGCTAGCCTGCAATTGTGAGCAACTTGGGGTTTAGTGTCTTGCCCAAGGACACTTCGGCATGTGGGCCAGGAATCGAACTGCCAACCCTGTGATTAGTGGCCAACCCGCTCTACCATCTGAGCCACAGTGCAGACTGCGCAGTTTACCTTTGCCTTTGGGTATTCAAACTCATTCTACGAGGAGCATTGCATCCTCATGGGCTATGGCTAGAGGTCTTCTCTACATACATTTGTTAGATTTTATAAACTGGCTTCCCAGGTTCTCTCTGTTGGAACAGGAATAAACTAATAATTCCCTCTGTTTTATTCAGAGACTTTAGCTCGCTTGTGTGCCAATATTTGCTTGCCACACAGGGATAGACAGCTACTGTTCGCATGGCTTGAATGTATATTGTTCCTAATGCGACTATGCAGCTTAAGTTCCTATGAAAGGGATCGTCTTGATTATGTGAAGTGTAACCCTGGTTTCCTGAGTGGGAAAGAGATGCTTTGTAAGCTGGCCATACTATCTAGCAGCTGCATAGGCTCGTGCCTTCATGCAGAAATTCTGACTCGATGGTGTGAAGCTAGCACCTTTATGGAGAGCATGACGTATCTCCCTATGGAAGTAGTTTAAGCACAATCAACCAATAAATTGTCATGATTGTATAAGGGCTTCAGACCACAGAACACTCAGGGGATGTCCAAATGCAACTATGCAGCATCTCATTCCCAATCAGGGAACCAGGGTTACGCTTCATGTAATTGTTCAACTTCATGTTTTCTCTTGAAAGCAGTGTTGAATATTTGGATTAATTTCAGTGACATGAATCTGTTCTCCAAAATTATTGTTCAGATTTGTTCATTGACTCTTTCGTTTACAATTTCTAAAAGTTACGTCTTTGCATTTGTAGATGATGCCAAATAACATTCTTTTAAGTAATTGCATTGAACCAAAAGCAGTCATTCTTGAACAGAACAAGTCTCATTATCCTTTATTAAAATTTCTACAGTTTCTACAAAGAGACTTCAGCACTTCAGAGTGATAAAGCATCATACGCATTTCCCCAGAAATGGCAACATTCATTTGTATACCTATAATATTATTATATTATTATTAACTGCTGAGAACTTTTTATCAAGCTATTTAAAAAAAACAAAAAAAACAATACTAGCCTAAAAATAATTCTGAGTTTCAATAATTTTTGCATGTCATTGTATTGTGTGGTCATCACTCACTTTTATTCATTATTCATCTGGCCAAGTTCACAAGAATATTCAGTTTATTCATGAACTCTTATCTCATACATGTCTTATCTCATTCAGACTTAGACTAGTTCAGTGAAGGGTGTTTTTGTTCAGCAGGTTAAACCAATGATGCCTCATTGCCTGCACTCAAATGCTTTTGGCTCATGCTACAGTCAGTTTTTAACAGGCATAAAAAGCCACTAAAGCAGTGTCGCTTCAAACTACAGGTCATTGGCTTCGAAAAGGAGAGCCGTCAGTGAATGAGAAATATGAGTCAGTGTATAGAGTTGAAAGGGAATCATTTGTTCACATAAATGATTTGTTTAAAGAGACTGATTAATTCACAAATGAAACATCACTGCATGCAAGTAAACTACAGTCATAGTGGAGCAACAGTACAAGAGTAAAACAGTTTAAAAGGAAATATAAAGTCTATATATATATATATATATATATATATATATATATATATATATATTTTAATATTCTTGTTACATAATAACTAGGGCTGTGAATCGATTAACAAAATGTAACTAATTAATCGCACAATATTCTGTGATTAATATTGATTATATAATGGTACATTACAACAAACATTAAAAAATCATCATAAATATTTACTTTGTATTTTGTCTCAAAGAACTTGCAAAAAATGTGGTTAATCATTTATTTTCAATTATTGAAATATGTACCTGTTAAAATTTCAGTTTATTTATTTATTGCTGTTACAGTTAATTAGACACATTTTTACAGGTATTAATCTTTGATACAAGTATATGTATACATCACATAAAATCAGTGGACATGTTGTAATTACAATTTGCGCAAAATCTTCAAGCGTTTTCCAGTGGACTTTTTTAATAATAGGATCAAATGGGCAGATTCAATTCATATAAAATTGTATTTGCAAGAGAAACTCAAGTGTACATTTCCCAAGATGAAAGTGAGTGAGCATATCTGGGTGATGCAAAGAGATACAGTATGGCAGCTTGTCCTATCCCTGCCCCCACCCTAATCAGAGCCTGAAAAGTAGCATGCCGGGGACAACACAGGTCTACTTTCTTCTATCGCGTAAAGTTTCAGGAAGTAAAAAAAGGATACTGCATTAATTGCAGTATTTTTTTTAATGCCTTAAACAAATAATATTAACTGCAGAAAAAAATGCATCAAATTTCCCAGCCCTAATAATAAGGCTTTTGAAGGTAACTCTATCATCCCCTTGAGTATTGAGGTTTATTACCACCACAGTAACGCAAGAATGCAAATAAAGCATATTCAACCAGACCATGCCTTGGCAATGTATTGACCAAGCGCTGGGATCTGCATACAATATTTTAAAGTATATTTCTGGCCCTAGAGTTAGGTTTAGGGTTATGTAATTACTACTGAAATGTTTATGGAAATCTGATGCACCGTGCCTTTTGCATCACATACATTCCAAATAAGTTATTGCGTTAGTACGTTGCAACTGTAGTTCTATCTCAGACTTGAGTGAAATTTAAGATTACATTTATTTGATGAATATAAAAACCAGAAAAATAATGTCTCTCTTTGGTGTAAGCCCCATCTGGGAGTCTCAAGAAGTTGTATTCGGAATGTCATATCCTGCCGGAGATAGGAGGCAGAGGTCGAGGAGCCTACCCTGTGCAGGAAGGGGACTCAACTACTGGCAGTGGAGTGGAGGAGGTTGCTGTGTTGGCACACTGATACAGCAATGTGATAGATTTTGAGCAGGCTTATAAAGTGATGGGTGAGGCATGATTGGCTAGGAGTAACCTAGCTATTGGTGCGATAATGAACAGCTGTGAATCTTCCAGCTAGAACTATACTGCTTTTACATTTCCCGCTTCAGCCACTGGGAGTGGAATTTCAGACATTTGGAAAGCGTAGGCCAATTGTAGTAGTCAAAACATTTTCACATTTTCGTGAGATCAGTTTCTGTTTTTTTTTTTTTTTTTTCAAAGTCAAGAACATTATATTCTGCTTATATTGTAGTACATTACAGTGAAAAATATTACAGATGTCAATAACCAGTGAGATAAAGTGAGTATTGCAGACCGTTTTGTATATCATTATTAAGTAATCCATGTCTCAAAAATAGAACAGTAGTAGTGATTTATGAACACCGTTTATGAATATTTATAAATATTTGATTTATAAACTGTTAATAAATGATGGTAAAGACTTTACACATCAAATATAAAGGAAGCTTCTTTTTTATTTGATCATGCTTTTATATAATGGTAAGAGGCTGTGTATTTGAATATGAGCATGCATATTAGTCTTATGACAGTATTTTACTCTTCGTCTGAGAGCTGTGCTCTAGGGCCCATGCAACATGTTCTGGCAACTTCAAGGCTGATACAGCTCTGTTTGTATTTCCCAAGAGATGCTCAAATCCACCATCTCAGACCTTCCAAATTGAAAAGCACCATTTATTCCTCTCCAGCTCAACTGCCTGATTTAAGGAATCATTCACTGTGTAGAGTGCTGAGGACTGTGATTTTTCCATCCTCATCATGCCTGTAATTGACAGGCAACTTTGGAGGGAGAATGGATGTGTCTTGCCGAGTTACCACAGGTGTGTTTTGAGTAGCGAAAATAAGGCAGTCGAATGCAGCTGCCAATATTTAATTTATAATTTCTACATTTGCTGTAGTTATAGAGGCATGTGTAAAGGATGATTGTGAATCCAAGGGAATTTACACATTTTTCTGATGTAATCATCGCCAAAAAGGTTGCAAGCAAATCTAATCGAATGTTATTATTTTCCCTTCGTGCAAAAAGCACAACAGTCAAAAACACTCACCTGACTTCATGGACCATAGAGGGCACACATGCTGGTGTGACTACTGGACTGTTACAGCAATCATGCCATTGCTAGACCGCACCAATATATAGGTAATTGCAAGCTGTTATGCTTGAAGAAATATGTGGAGAAAAACTGCCTTTTAGAATAGATGGAGAGATTGCAAGGGAGAACAAGTTTGTCTTCCCACACCTGCACACTGTGAATGATCATTGATGACGGTATTTCACGGCGCTGGAGCAGACTGTATGTAAGTGGCTTTTTCTTTGTTTAGATGACACAGAAAATCAATAGCTGCTTGTCCTCAACGGAGCACGTCAACCGTTTTGAAGTCATTGCTTTTGACAGGCAAGTGTCCCAAGTAAATAAGATATTGTCAAAGTGCAGTTTGAGGAAACAGTCAGAATGCTCATTTTCACAGCAAAATGAAGATTGCTGGTGCTCGCATACTCCATGTGAAATTGGTGCAGGGACAGAAATGGTGGGCTTTGTACACGAGTTTGGCCTAAAATTGCTGTGGAAATTGTTTCCCTGTGTTCCATCAGAACTGAATTAGAATAGCAAGAGTGCACATCATACATGTTTAAAAGAGTTTTACTGTCAATCTTCATGGGTGTTGCTGGTCAGAAAACTCAAAACATAACTATAAAACATGAACTTTGGCTTTATTTTGCAAATTTATATTGGAATACCACGAAAACACAACTGACAAAACAGAAAAAATCGTTTCAGTGAATAGCGACTTCTTTCTGTTTCTCACACAAACACTAAAAAAAGTGGTAAACTGCTATTGTTGCCTCAAAGGGCCTATTTCTACATGATCTAACCCATACTAGTTTTATTTGTTTAGCTTAATTTTCCAGGTTGGTTTCGTCAATTAATTCAGAACCTTTTGGAATTTTTTTAAAATTTTATTTATATTTTGTTTTACTGTGAAGCTGTTGTATGATTTCCAAAGACTTGAAATATAGCGTGCAAGCTGAAAGGACCACAACAATTTTCTTTTTTCTTTTACTGTGCTTCCATGTACTTTTAGAAGCTTGAAAGCACCAGTCCCCACTCTGTAAAGAAATGTTAACCTAAAAATATGTTTCATGTGTTAACCTACATTAACTGGGTTGATTGAAGTAAAAAAAAATCGTATTTAACATTACTGAACCAACCTGGATACATTATGTTACACCACAAAACTAACTTTAGGGTTAGATCAAGTAAAAATAGCTCCTTAACCCTGTTGGAGTCAAACATAACCTTTTTTTTTAAAACATGGTTGACTTTTCCTAGAGCAGTTTTTATACAATTTGTCAAATAAAATCAGCCACAATGCAGAACACATTCAGAAATGAAGGGATGAGACATAACACATCCACATAGGAGAACACACGCGCGTTCACGCGCACACACAGACACACACACACACACACACACACACACACATAGAGAAATGAAATTGTGAAACAATAATGCTTGGCAAACATCAAGCATGCTCCCACATATGCATGCACACCAGCACGCACACACAGACACCAAAAAAACCCCACCAAAAACTAAAAACAAAAAGGCTAAACATTGACAGAAATAGTAATTATTTTTTTATGTTTTTGATAATGTCTAAATATATATCCAAATACATAATGTAATAAAATCTTACAAAAAACAAAACAAAACAAAAACTGTTGTACTACAGCAATCTACTGGTTATAGTTGTAATTTCAGGTAATTTTAATAATAATAATAAAAAAAATAAAAAAATCCAGCAGATGGCAGTAATTTGCCCCTAATACATGACATATTTTTCATATTTTATGAGAAATATAGATCTTCTCTGAAGTGAATGTAACATACATTTTTTTAATTTATATGAAAATGTTTGGTGTTGTTTAATTTAGGTAAAAAAAAAAAAATGCACAACTTCAAAGTTGTGAAATTAGTGAAGTTAGTGTTATTACATTTGTTAAAAAAATTACATGGTTACAGTACAAAATTACACATTATTTTTTGACCCCAAACACGAAGAGAATGCACCCGTAACAAACACAGTACAAGGGTTAAAGGAATGCTCCAGGTTCAATGCAAGTTAAGCTCAATCGACAGCATTTGTAGCATAATACTGATTACCACAAAACTAAATTTTGACCCGTCCCTCCTTTTCTTAAAAAAAAAAAGCACAAATCTGGGCTACAGTGAGACACTTTAAAATTAAAGTGAATTTGGATTTTTTTTTTTTTACGTATAAAAATACTCACTGTTTCCAAAGTTTAGCCAGAAGTGAAAAATATGCGGGTTTATGTGATTTTAGATAAAATCGCTTGATAAAAATCACTAACTATCGGTTATAGACAATTTGACATCTTTGTTGCCATGACGATGTATTGTAATCAAAACCTAAAATCCAAAAACGACTGTAAAAATTACGAATAATACATGAGTTTTAAAAGAAGAATTAATTGTTTCTATAAAATTATAAGTTTCACATTTCTGCTTTTAAATACTCCAAAAATTGGCCCCATTCACTTTCATTGTAAGTGCCTCACTGTAACCTCCATTTTTGCTTTATTTAAAGAAAAGGAGGGACTAGTTGAAATACATTTTTGTGTTAATCAGCATTATGCCACAAAGCTGTCGATTTAGCTTAAATTATATTGAACCCTGAAAATTTCTTTATCAACTTTTTACAGTCCATTCATTGAAATGGCACGAAAAAGAATGACCAAAATATTCATCAAAATATCTCCTTTTCTGTTCTTTGGAAAAAAAGACAGTAAAACATATTTGGAACGACATTAGGATGAGTAAATAATGACAAAAAAGTTAACTATTTATGCCACACACTGCAGAATGCCTTGATGTGCTACACGTTTGCATTATACCAAATGCTTTTGCATAAAATACCTTTGTTCTTTTTTTTATCTTTGTTTGTAGCACATTTCAGAGTATGATCATGTACTGTTTCTCAGTAAAAAGCCCTGACTCAAGCATTATGCATAGGATGTATATATCACTGACCCCTAGCTTCCACATCTACTGTAGGTGCTTGGAGCTGGCAGGACATGACAGGGAATACAAACTGGGGAGAGGTAGCTTTGACAAACTGCTATTACTAAGACATAACTCATCATTTATTATCTTGGTGACATGTGTATGCAGTCGTTATGCTTAATGTAGTCAACAATATTTCATTTGTACATTACGCCGCATAACACACAGCTGTGTCAATGTGCTAATGCTTTCTAATTATACTACTTAAACATCATTGTCACCATCAGCATCACCATCACTGTATCATGAAAATCACCATCAGCATTATCAGCATTACATCATCTGCTTCATCCTTACAATCATCCTGCTCATTATCATCTCCACAATCATTATCATCAGAACCACCACTATTATCCTGATCAAAACCAGCATTATCACTATCAGCACTACCACCAGCACCCTAACTATTTGCATAACCACCACCACCATCAACATCACCAACATTAGGATCACCACCATTATAACCATCAGCATCACTATCATCTGCTTTATCCATATAATTATCTTCATAATCATTATCAGCAGCATCACTACTATTATCATGATCATAACCAGCATCATCACCACTATCATAACCATCATTAGCAACATCACCACCATTTATCATGATAACAACTAGCATCATCATCACCATCATCATAACCTTCGGCATTACCACCACCATCATCATAATCATCCCCTTTAGCATCACCATCATCTGCTTCATCCTTACAATCATCATCATCACCACCATCATTATCAGCATCATCACCACCATTATCTTTTTATACACTATATTTATTTTTATTTTTATGCATTTTGATTTGGCGCTAAGGGCTACTAAACATATTGCTTTATATACGTTTTTTATTGTATGTGTATTCTATATAATATGTATGTGTATTATATATTGTGTGTATTGTTTAGTGTATATTGTATATTATTATTGTGTTGTGTAAGTATATGTACATTTGTACATTTGTAAAGTGTGTTGTGTATATATGTTGTTTATTGTAAATTGGTATATGTCTCATCACTGTCATGACTGCTATGGTGCTCGGAACTGCACACAAGGCTTTCACCCACTGCTGCACTTGTGTATATGGTTGAGTGACAATAAAGTGATTTGATTTGTCAGCATCTGCTTCATCCTTACCATCATTACCAAAATCATTATTAGCAGCATCACCACCATCAAAACTATCAGAATAACCACCACCATCACCACAATTATTATTAGCAGTGTCACCACCATTTATCATGATAACAACTAGCATCATAACCACCTTCATAACCTTTGGCATCATCACCACCATCATAATCATCACCATTAGCATCATCTGCTTCATCCTTACAATCATCATCATCATCATCATCACCACCGCCATCATTATCAGCAGCAGCATCACTACCATTATCTGTCAGGTTTCCAACAGTCGTCAAATTTGTATTCAGTGTCAGGGTTCTGCCACCTGTTTTTCAGAATCTGTGTTTTGGTTTTCCTGTCTAGCACATGGCTATTGTTTATATCTTGTCACCATGTGATCGGTCTCCTTTCTGGACCCCACCCCCCTTGTCTCATTATTGATTAATCTGTTTCACCTGTTCTCCTTGTTTGCCCTTCTGATTTTCCTACCTATATATTTTGTCTGTTCCCTATTGTGTTTGTCAGTTCCTTTCATCAATACTCATGTGGATTTTTCCCTTGGTTTCTAGATTTTGTGGATTATACCTTCGGTCTGTATTTATTCTTGTACCTACTTTTACCTTTACCTGTTTTGATTTACCCCCTGCACTGCCTGCGCTTTCAGTGGCCAGTATTTCTGTTTAGATTTTTTAATATTTTCTGATTATTGACCTGTTTGTACTTATTTTGACATGTTCCCGTCTGCAATTGAGTCCTATTCCTCCCCTGAACCCTGACATTATCACGATCACAATCAGCATCATCACCACCATCATAACCTTTTGCATCACCACCCTAATCATCACTACCATCATCACCATTAGCATAACCACTATCATAATCATTATCATCACCATCATCTGCTTCTTATTTACCATTCATTATCACCACAATCATTATTAGTGTAGGAATTTGAGGCAGAAGAGAACTAATAGAAATTGAACAATTCTATGCAGAATGAATTAAACACAGAATCTACACTGGCATTCCCCTGAGCTATAAAGTAATTCGGACTGGTTCCAGCAAGTCTGAGTTTGTCACATCTGGAAAATCATAACTGCTAAAACATAGGTAGATTGGGGGGATGCACAGCAAAACTCATCTGTCTTTGTTGTTAATCAGATAAACCCCCAACTGAACTCATCAGATGACTGATAAGGTCATTGGCTGAAGAAACTTTAGAACAAAGACATTCTTTGTAGTCTGATATGACCAATTTGATACAATAAAAAATTAGACTAATAAGAGGACATGACATATTTCCTATGAATCAGCTTCTGCACCCACCATACTAAAACTTGGGGTTCTGAACAAAGAAACTTGGTAACACTTTACAATAACTACAAGGTATAAAAATATCAATTATCATTTCCACTGTGTACAGTTTCCTGAATTAAAATAATATCATCTCAATGAATTATTTAGTAAATAAAGAATTCTTCATCTTAATGGCTAAATTGTGTATAAACATAAAAAAATAGTACATTTAAAAAAGTATCTGGATGTTTTGCCTCTCTATATGTCATGTTGTTTTAATATAATATTGATTAGTCAAAAACTAATTTAATACATTAAGCATGACATAAAACATTTCAGGAGTGAATGAAGCAGTAAACTAGCAGCACATGCATTTTTCCCACAGTGGATTTTGGGCAATTAACCACTGTCGAGTGTACATCAGATGTACACTCAACATTATAGTGCATTGTGTATAAGAATGAGTGAATGAAAGTAGGGAACAAGTGGCTCACTCACAATCAGACACTCATACAAAATGACAGACACCCAAAATAGTGCACTATATAGTGGATAGGGGGTGGTTTCAGAGACAGCGGGTGTTCTGCGACCAGGATTGTGCCCTACGCAGTCTGCGTACTCTGCGTTTAGAGAGTGGCGGTACTGCTGTACAGATCTAATGATCTAAATTATTTTGACTCTGAAAACTGTAACAACACTGAAATAAGGACGCAAGACTTTAATAATAAAGTCTTTAAAAAAAGGCATTAATAAAACATGATTTTTCTTTGGTTTATATTTTAGCATTATATATAATGTCTGTCATTTTACTAGAAAGGTTTCCAAACCTTCTTATTTAAAAATTCATCCAGATCTGACAAGAGCCCTTAAAGTGGTAGTTCACCCTCATGCCATCCCAGATGTGTATGACTTTCTTTCATCTGCTATACACAGATGAAGATTTGTAGAAGAACATTTCAGCTCTGTAGGTCCATAAAATGAAAGTGAATGGGTGCCAACATTTTAAAATGAAAAAAATCTAATAAATCAGCAAAAAAGAAATCCATAAGCCTCCAGTGGTTAAATCAATATCTTCAGAAGCAATTTGATATGAGAATGTGTGGATGAGAAACAGTTCACTTTCACATTCTTCTTCTTGGGTTTTTTGTGATTCACATTCTTCTCTCCATATCGCCCCCTGCTGGGCAGGGTGAAGAATGATTAGCTAGAAATGACAAATACTGATTTGTTTCTCACCCACACCTATCATATCACTTCAGAAGAAGTGGATTTAAATACTGGAGTCTTATGGATTACTTTTATGCTGCCTTTATGTGCTTTTTGGAGCATAAAAATGTTGTCACCTACTCACTTGCATTGTACTGACCTACAGAGCTGAAATATTCTTCTAAAAATCATAATTTGTGTTCTGCTGAAGAAAGGAAGCCATACACACCTGGAATGGCATGAGGGTGAGTAAGTGATGAGAGCATTTTTGGGCGAACAATACCTTTAAAGTGAAAGCTCAGCCATAATTTTAAATTATGTCATCATTTCTCTACCCTCAAGTTGTTCAAAACTCGTGTAACCTTCTGTATTCTGTGGAACACAAAAGGTGTTAGAGAGAATGTTAAAGACTTTAGCAATTGTAAAGTAATTGTATTTTTACTTGAATACAGTTTTTGGCTACTCTGCCACATCTGCTATTAAATCAATTAATGCCTAATAAAGGTCATTATAAAGCATTTGCTAATGGCTAGCAAAGCATGACCTAATCTAAAATGATAACTATATATGTCTAATTAAACATTTATTAGCATTGTTCAACAGTAAGTATGGCCAGCTGGCCCAGGGCCTGTGTGCGAGTTTCGCCCTTTCGAGCCAGTATTGCGTTGCCACTAAATCTTCCATTGATCTTGTAAATGTGTTGTACATGTATCCTAGTCTGATTATTAAACCACAGCAGCCCATGATTTCATTTAAGAAATATCCAGTTCTCTTGTGTTGTAGGTAGTGAACTGCTTATCAAGAAGTGTGAATCTTCTGTCAAACAGACACAGAAACTGACCCAGTGGTCTAACAATATAAACGTTTGGTTTAAATAGACGTACAAAATTATGACAAAAAAATATATTACTACTTCTTAGTAAATATGTAATATTAATTTTATTAATAATAATTATTATTATTAATAATAATTATTATTATTATTAATACAATTAATATTACATATTTACTAATCACAATAATAATAATAATAATAATAATTATTATTATAATAAATATTATTATTATTATTACTATTATATCAGGAAAAAATATTTTTAAGTTAATTTCACAAGAAAGTGTACTGTTTTACTGAATGTCCTATACCTTTTTAATTTATATAGTGATTTTCTGTTGTGCTCACGTTACTTGACAAAAATATATATATTTTTTTTTTAAGATCGAGAAAGTTTTAGATTCAGCTGTGATGTTATTGAAGCACTTGATTAAAGCAAATGATAAAATAATTTCATTTGATGAACTCTATGAATACATTTGATTAGTCATATTTTGATAAAAAAAAATACATGAATATTTTAAACATACAATTCAGGAAAAAAATAGAATGGAAAACAGAACTTGGAAAACAAAGCAGAATTAGGGAAAAAAAATGCATCTGGTCCTTTTTTATGCTTTGCAAACATTAGTATTTTCTTTGAAGTAATAAAAGTTTCTGATATACTGAATATCTAATTTTGCTAATTGAAACTTTCTATGAGAGACAAATGTGTCTTTCTGAAGGTGGTGCCTCCCGGCCTGAATCCAGAATGCGGAATTCTTCGTTGATCAGCATTCAAATCTTAGGACATTTTTGTCATACTACAGACATTTGTACATTAAATAATGTGCTTGTACCATTTTACTACATGGATTAGTACCTTAGATACAAATCTGTCCCTGCAATTTCTGGAACATTATTACATAAAATCAGGGTTGCCAGACAACTATTACAAATATAGAGTCCAATAGCCAATCAAAACAAGCCCAATAACCTATAAAGCTCAAAATATGCCACTCCCAACCCTAAGAAACATTTTAAAAGTCCCTATAGTGCACATTCTGATAATTTCTCTTCATATGTAGGCTTAGTTTTGAGCACAAATGCATCGCATAATAAGAATTCCAGAATACACCAATTTGAGACATTTTCCATGTGATAAATTGGCCAATGTAAATCTAATATATATTTCTAAACAATGAAGTCTGAGGTTGATCATCAATGGAAAGTGCTTCTGTAGGTGTCATGTGATTTCAACTGGATATACTATATTTCATATGAAAATTTAATTAAAACATTTAATTCAAATATAATTCATACTAGAGATGCACAGACATCATTTTAAGAGAATGAGTATGAATACCGAAATGTTCTTTTGATACTCACATAGAGCATAACTTAACTTAATAACATAAAATACAGGACACTTTTCATCACCAAGGTATCATAACATCAAAATAGCGTTTTTAATTTATTTATTATAAAAAAAAATATGAAGTGTAATTTTAATGAGTAAGCGATAATGAAACTTTTTATATACTTTGTTTATTAAGCAGACACTATAAGTATAATAGTTATTTTTATTTAAAACAGAGAGCTTTTGTGGATTTGACTGCCCTTGGGTTATTCACATTTTCTCTTTAGTATGACTATTTAGTGGCAATGCACACACACACACACACACACACACACTGATCACAATGATCAGGAACACACAAAGTCTAGAGGAACCCTCTCATTCTCTGCTCTATGGTTCACACATCCAACAGGAGTTGCGAGTCCTCCTTGCAGAAGGCCTTGCTTCATCCAGACAATAACTATCTGTGATCATAACAGAGTACAAAACATCGACGGAACAAACTTTTGACAAAGAGCCAAAAAACCAAGCAACACAAAAAATGCAACGCAAGGAAACGCAACGACACTCAAGTACATCTCCAGATTTTGCTAAAAGTGCTGGTGTATTAATTAAATAATTTGAGTAATCTGATTGCAAATCGATTGAATTTGAATGGATGAATCGTTCTTAAGGTATTGCCAACAGACTCAATAAAGGTAATTTTCTCTGTATTGATAATTTACTTTATATTCTGTCACTCTTCTCACCAACCTGTCTCATATTGTATGTGATAGATTAGTTTTATGTTTATGTTTAAAATAGCAATAAAGTTTGTCTGTATTCAAAGATAATTTGACTGTGGTATATTTTGATAAATAATCTCATCCCTGTTTTTAAAAGATTTTGCTTCAAAGCTGTACCTAAAGACGTGTGATATGATTTTCAATAAGCTATTAGAATAATATTACTCCAATAAGTGAATTAATCATAATTCCCTTATTAAAGCTAATAATAGAAATTGTGAGAGGATACAACGAGACATATTACAATTTTAACGATGGAGAATTTTATTCAGACAAATAATCTAGTTATTTCTCATTTATCTTGCTTATACAACACATTCTCACACCCAACTCGTCACATATTGACGCTTTTGACAGGACCCCTTGGCGTCACATTTTAACGCCCTGGGTATACCCTTGGAGTCATTTTTCGACGCGTTGGGTAGTCTTAAACAAAACGGCATTCAAAGGTGAGTTTAACAATGCTCCACGGCGTGTGCAAGTAAGCAGTTTAAGCGTTTTCTTAGGTACTGGTAACTAGAGCATGCTGGATAACGTATTTTTATCTGAGGTTTGTTGATGTTAATAAATATATATAATATGCTACGATTGTGTTCAATTAATCAAAGTTTTTTATATATTTATTTTTAAAATTTTGTTCAATTAATCAAAGTTTTTTATATTTTTATTTTTAAAATCCTCTATAGAAATCTATCGGACTACCCAACGCGTCGAAAAATGACGCCAAAGGTAAACCCAGGGTGTTAAAATGTGACGCCAAGGAGTCCTGTCAAAAGCGTCAATATGTGACGAGTTGGGTGTGAGAATGTGTTGGCTTATAATGGTTGTCAAATGTGACAAATTCCATTATAAATTTCCTTACATAATGATGTAGAATAAGGACAGTTTAAATTCCTAGCTCACACATACTGTTTCCCTACATATAATGGTGGAGAATTGTGCACTTTAATCCATACTATGTACATTTTTACTGCCAAATTGCCTACCCTTTTTTCTGGCCATTTCATCACTGACTGTTTCCAGAGCATGTCCACAGACTTTAGCAGGATTTTTGGACTTTCCTTCTGGAATCGGGTGAAATTAAATGAAATATTTATAGTAGGTCCACTGGTTAAACTGAAATAATCAATTGGCAATAATGAGAACAAGTCTGCTCATAAAGCTTAATAGGATGGAACATGCTAAAGTGGCATTTGAGCAATTAGATGATTTCTTTTAATAAACTGTTGATTATTCCTGTGTTTTTGTGTTGTGTCTGTTTTGTTGTTGTTGTTGTTGTTTTTTTTTTTTTTAAGCTTTAGTGTCTGTATTGAGCCTTTGTGATTGGAAATTTTGACCTGGAATAAACATCTCCATAGAATCTCAGAGTAATGGATCATTAATAAATGTTTAATTAGGCATATAAAGTTCTCATTTTAGATTAGGTCATGCAAAATGCTTAGTTAGCAATTAGTCAATGCTTTATTATGACCTATATATTAAGAAATAATTTATTTAATAGTCAGTGTTACTAAAACAGTAACAAATACATTAATTATGTTTAAATTTGAATCCAATTAATTACTTGCATCATTTCTTTATTTACTATGAATTCATGCCTTTTTCATGAAAAAACAGTATGAAACTGCCTATAAATGAAATTATTAAACAATAATAAATAATTTGCTACAGTGAATATAAACAAATAACAAACTATTTGTATGTAGCTTATTAATGTAGGAACAATAATTTATATATTAATGCTTTACAAATTCTTTATACTGTGTAGTTATTGTAAAGTATTACCAGAAACTCTTGTCCATGAAAGAAACCTTCCCCTTCCCAAGTCCACAGACTGAACTTATATTTGAACTTCATATAAAGCATCTACAAGTAGGATATATCAGTTTAAGCTATGAACTTCGACACAATAGTAAGACTTGTGTTATGATCATTTTGCACTACACAAATACACAACCATGTGCACGAGCTGGACAAAGTGTGGGAAGCTCACAAAGTTGAACCGAATTGTAAACTTTCAAATATGTGTTTTGACTTGCAATCACTTTCAGAACTGTCAAGCTGATGATTATGCTTTTAGTCTTGATTAAATTATCCATATTTAGAACTAACAAAATATCTCTTTATCATGCATTATAACTGAATTATAACTGTAATTTAATAAGAAAGTGTTTGGTATATAATTTATTGTCTTGAATTGGGAACTATTTGGGGGTTATTTGCAGTTAAAGTTCTCTTATTAAATTCATGATTAAATGTTGTTTTATTTTTTTAAGATTAAAAACTTTTTGAGCGGGAAACTGAGAACAATGGGTCCTAAATAAATGATCCTGATAGGAGGACAGAGATGACCATTGGCCCTCTAAAAAGCTGCCTCTAACTGGCTTAGAGCCTCTTTGAGTGTGACCAAACCGATTGGGTTAAAAGACCAGCTTGGGTAACCCCCAGTAGTTCTGTTCCAGCCAGACAAGTTATGTTACCATAACTTTAACTCTTAGTCTGCAAGACCTCTAGGTGCTCAGCTGGTCTTTCCATCATGCATGCATATTATCATGTCAATACAGCATGCATAATCAATTTCTTCTGAAATCGACATTCTCTATCTTCAACAGAATTCCAGGATATCAACGCAACATACAAACACTTTCTACAGACCCAGCCAAAGAACAAATGCAGCGTAAATTACACAAGTACAAACCTCCAAACTTTTGATGAAAGCACCGGTGTTTCATCAGTAACCCAATCTCAAATTGAGGTATATTATCTGAAGATGGTTCAATGCAAGGTCTACTGTAGAGACTCCATAAAGTTAATTTTTTTCTGTTACAGATAATTTTCCATTCACTTTCTGTCAGACCTCATCCATTAACCTGTGTTCGTGTTTGTCTGTGTGTTGTTTAGTTGTATGTTGTAGATTAGTTCATAAAATATTGTTTGTATTAAAAGAGAAGTTGACTGTGTATTTGATTAAATCATATTGGTCCCTTGAAATCTGTCGAGCCTAAAAGCTAGATTCTAATTAACAGCATTTCAATCTGATTGTGCTCACCATCATCATCATAAGCATCACCATTGTCATCATAATTTTTAACATCATTGTCATAACCGTCACCACCAATTTAATCTTCATCAGCCTCTTTATCATCACATATGAGATCATTTGGTAAAAAGCTAAAAGGAAATACCTGTTACATTTTGAACACTAAGTTACATTGGATAGGTCTAAAATGATGTAATGATGAAATAACGAAGTCTCAGTCACAAAAGCAGAGTCATCAAAAAAGCCATGCTTCTTCCTACACTGATAGATTGGTTCTACACTAACCTCAGCATGCCACACATTATACGAAGAGTACATGGACATCACTCTTTTTTGCAGCTTTAGGAATGTTAATTTAATTCATATGTCTGCTCATTGAAATGCTGAGTCTGGAATGAGCACTCTTTACTATTAAAATATTATACTGTATAGCAAACCACCACCAAATAGATTTATGAACCCCACACTGCTCCACAATTATTTCCACTGTTCCTTCACATGAGAACATGGGGGGAGGCCTGTTGCCACACCACGGTGGTTGAGAAATTGAGGGGCACTGGGACTTTTGCTGTGTAGGGAAGCACTAATTCCTCCGTTTGATGTAATTATGGAGCATAGATGATGGACCTGTTAGATTTATATGCACACCGGCACTTCCTGACACAATAATTCTATGACATGTACTAAAAGGGGCATTTGTCATTGAAATCATGCAAATGTATGCAGCTCGGTGCCTATATCCAAGTAATTACAGCCCCTCTTATGATTCAAGGTCTGTGTATCGCCTCATGTGTTTTAATGGAATTACTGTGGTTGTCAACTACTTTTTTTTTCTCTATTTTTCCTTTCTTTAAATTAACTTGCTTTATTTTCTTGAAAGTGTTTTGGTTTAATAACTTAATTGCTGGCCAGGGTGCTTAATTATTAAACAGGTTGGTTGTCATTGTATGTATAAATTGTGAGTTGTAGATAGTAAATTGCATGAGAAAAAGAAGGAAGGTTTATTTCTTTAATACAGTTTTCCCTGGTGGTTTGTTTCTGATATATTACAGCAATATTTCTGGTCTTTGTGTGTGACTCCCATAGGAGTGGTAATCAAAAAGTTTCCTGGAGACTATACTTGTATAGTAGTCAATATTTGTTAACAAATAATCTATGTTGCAGAATCCATATTCTATATCTTCAATCTTCAACTATGGGCACTTTTGGCCCTGGGAAATAAAGCCCCTTAAAAACTATTTTCACTCTCTCACTATTTAGTTTGTCCATTAAAAATGTCCAACATTGGAAATACATACAGGAGTAATCATTTCTGTCCATTTCTGAACCAACAATGTTATTTTCACCACATTTGATTGATACAATTCTGGTGTAAATTACACTTGAATTTTATTTTTTTATAAAAACACTTATTTTGTCCGGCTAAGCCTAATTTCATAAATAGAATTTAATGCATGATAAACACAAAATAAAAAAAATAATATTTCCCACTTTTTGCATCATTTCACAAAATTACAGCTTATCTGGAAATGATGCACAAAACAACTGTGTGATATTCACTTTGGTTTTTCGAAATAAATATACATAAATTATAATTATTAATAATTATAATAATAATAATAATAATAATAATAATATTAATCATAGGGCGGCACGGTGGTGCAGCGGTTAGCACTGTCGCCTCACAGCAAGAAGGTCGTGGGTTCAAACCCCGGTTGCCCTGGCCTTTCTGTGTGGATGTTCTCCCCGTGTCTGTGTGGGTTCTCTCCGGGTGCTCCGGCTTCCTCCCACCATCCAAAGACATGCAGGCTAGGTTAATTGGTGTCTCCAAAAATTGCCCTAGGTGTGAGTGTGTGTCTGTATATGTGTGGCCCTGCGATGGACTGGCGACCTGTCCAGGGTGTACCCCGCCTTTCGCCCAATGTTAGCTGGGATAGGCTCCAGCCCCCCGTGACCCTGTACAGGATAAGCGGTTGAAGATGAATGAATGAATGAATGTCATTTTCAGTCACTAAAGTCTAGCTAATACTTACTGTTCTCAATCAGAAGAGCTAACATTCCTTTCCATAAAACATTGCATTGTTCATTTTAGTCTGAAAAGACATACAGTAAAAATCAGTATACATAATTGTGTTATTTAAGCATAATGCAATTATAATTTGGCTAAACACTTCCAAATAAAAGATGCAATACTATAAGTGATGCCACAATCTTTAAAAATTCCCAAAATAATAAAAAAAATGCATAACTGCAACTTCATTGTAGTAGATGGTTGCCATATGGCAAACTTCATATCATCAAATGTCGTGAGGCTTAAAAAATTAGTTTGCTTAGTGGTTATTTAAGATTATTAAGGTTATTTATTATTTACTTTATTTTTTTTTATTTTTAATCTGTCAGTTTTCTCAGTTTTCTGTTAACTCCTGCGATATAAAAGTACCCGTAGTTGAAGAAACACCCACATTCTCTACTGACCTGAAAATTGTTGTTCTTCTTTAAAAACCTTTAGGGAAATTCTAACTAGATAATATCTATTGGACAAATGACACACCTCAAAGGCCTCCTTTTTATCTTGCTCCAGTGCAGAGTAAAGGGCGGTAATTTTGTCCCTTTCCAAATGATTTATTAAAGCCCTACATTCTTTTAATTACCCCACAGGATGTTTTACAGATTTGCAAAGCCATTAGAAAAATCAATACTTTGCTTTTAGGTGATGAATTAATTAATGGAGGGTTGAAGTTTACCTAGAATGCATTAACAACCCCTCACAGCTGTAGCATTTTAGTCTGTTGAGTAGATTACACATCATGCAAGAGGGGGCTGATTTTAATTTTATTTAGTACCTTTTTCAGTTATGAATCTTCTTCACAGACCTTGTGAAGATTTATACAATCTCTTAATTGTACATACATACAAAGTTTACATTTTAAGATACTGTCAAGATGTCAATGTTGTGCATTTCAGATCCTACCAAATGTACAAAATATATTAGTTGAGTACCTATGAATACTAATGAGGTCACTCCTAAAAATTCAGAGAAAAGAATGGCAGTAAAATTATATCGTTTGTTGTTATAGAAAGTCAAACTCTGATATGAATATTTGAGTCGTGGGGTTTGATCTAATTCTCACCGGTCTCTTACACACTCCTCACGAAATACTGTTTAGGGCCTGGATAGCTCTTATACAATCTTGATCTCCTCTCTAGCCTGTAATAACATCATTTTGTCCTTGCTCAACACCTCTGTTCGTCATTTTTTACCCTTTAACCATCTTGCCGCTCTCTTAAGGCTATAAAACAGCAGGTGATACTGTCAGCATAATAAAATTTAACTTGGTTTAATGCAATAAAGATGTGATTTAATTCAGAGCAACATTCATTTGACAGGCAGAAGGGGACAGTAAGGAACATGTGTTTATCAAGTAACCCACAAGGAAAATTAGTAAAAAGCCTACATGCTTGTTCATGCCTCTTTTTAAAGTGGTAGGGCATACAATGATTCAGATGCACACTTTGTAAATATTATTCAAGAAATTGTCAGCTGTTAGCATCAAAGACATTAGCACATACATTGTATGTCCTGGCTGGCAAATGCAGATTTACAAGTAACACATAATAATAACTTTCATTAATTAGACATTAACATACATTATTACATGGCTCTGTGGAATATATATATATATATATATATATATATAGGCTAAATAGCTTCCCCATTTTCTATTAAAAACCTCCCGGTTGCCCAGCCTCCTTCTATATGACATCTCCTCAAATGCCGCCACCCTGCCCATCTCTGTGCACCACACCCGAAATGAAGGCACACCAGCCGACTTCCATTCCTTCGGAATGATCTGTTTTACCGATCATTACACTGGCTAGGACCCAATGTTTTTATGCCCTATCTAATGACCGCCCCATCGCCAAAAATACAGAGTCCGTGGGAAAAAGGAAATTAACCAGAATTCTTGGATCTTAACACACCACCAAAATACATGAGTTGTGTCCCCATCTTCTGATTGGCATTACCAGCAGGTTGGACCAAGCCTATCTAGAGGGGGTCCAATAAACTTAATGCAAAATCTTATATTGCATAAGGCGCACCATTGCATCTCTTGATGCAGACTTGACCTTTTTAGAATCCTAGTCCACACTCCCTCCTCCAATACCGAGTTTATATCTTTCTCCCATAATCTCTTGAGAGAAGTTGAAGCTCTGTCCCCCAGACTCTGAATTAGCAGGGAGTAATACAATGACAGGGTGTATGCTGCTCCCAAAAATAGTACAAAGCAGGTGGCGCAGCTGTAACTACCTTAAGAATTGAGACTTGTGAATCCCAAAATGTTGAACCATATTTTCAAAGGATCTCAACACTCCACTCTCATAAAGGTCACAGAGTATATTAACCTCCCTCTCAATCCACCCTGACCAGCAGAAAGGAGACTTATTAATACATAACTTTGGGTTCAGGCATATGCTGGAAGCAACAATTAAATAATTGTCAGCATTAAACACTCTGGACACTTTTGTCCATACCACATGCAAATGTGAGATAAAGGGGTGTAACTTAACTTCTCTTGTTAGTTTGATAGAAAGGCTTTGCAATGGTGAAATAGGGGCAAAAACTTCCTATTTAGTATAAAACCAGGGAGGGGCTCTTTCAGGTGGAATTAACCAATGAGCCAATTGTCTGACACCAAATGCATAATAATACAACCACCACTATGCCACTTAATGAAATGTAATCTGGGACATTTACCATTCCAGATGAAGGACTTCGCTATGATATCAAATTGCTTGAAATAGGAGAGGGGGACATCTGTAGGAAGAGATTGTAGCAGGTAGATCAATTTTGGAATACAATTCATTTCAATAACATGAGACATTCCCAATCATAGATAAATGTAATGAAGTCCACCTGCCCACATCGCACAAAACTTTTTATTAAAGGGTTCAAATTTGCTGAGAATAAAATACCCAAATACTTACTGCTCTGTTTGTGTCACTGGAAGATGCCTGGCAGAAAAGTCGTTACCGGGCAGTATGCTGTCAGAGCCAAACTTTGGATTTAGATCAATTAACTCTGTATCCTGAGAACTCAGAAAAGTAATTAATAATTATGTGGAGGCAAGGCATAGATCTAGTGGGGTCGGAGATGAATAATACAATATCATCTGCATAAAGCAAAAGCATATGCGCCACACCTCCCGCAACCACCCCTGGAAAATCATCCTCCTTTCTTATCGCAGTTGCTAATGTTTCCAGAGCAAGACAGAACAATAAGTGGGAAAGAGGGCAACCCTGCCGGGTGCCCCTATCCAGAGAAAAATAATCTGAATTTAATCCATTTGTTTGAACCTGCGTTACCAGGTGTCTGTAAAGTAACTTTATCCACCTTATAAAAGTATCTCTGAATCCGTACAATTACAAAATCTTAAAAAGATAATCCCACTCTACCATATCAAATGCCTTTTCAGCGTGAAGTGTGATGGCAGCGACCGGAGTCTGACCGTTCGCCACTGCCCACATGACATTTATGAAATGCCTAATATTATCAGAAGAGTTATGGCCCAGAATAAACCCCAACTTTACTTAATCGGTTAGCCAAAATGTTGTATAATATTTTAACGTCTAGCTGGATAAAGGAAATTGGACGGTAACTCTTACATCTGTTGGATCTTTGTGCTTTTTATGAATCTGATCTGGGCTTGCATCAAGATTGGCGGAAGCTTTTCATTCATTAATGATTCCGTATAAACTTCAAGCAAAAGTGGAGCTAGAATTATTATGTATTTTATGTATTGTAAAATAAGGTCTAAAAAATTCAGTGGCAAAGTAATCTGGCCCTGGAGCCTTGCCCATAGGCAAGGCCTTATTTACCTCACCAAGCTCCTCCAAGGTTATCTCAGAATCATGATAATTTTGTCTGTTTATGTTTATTCTGTTGGTACCTGTTTTTCACATCTCTTATTTTGAAAAGTTCATGTCATGTTTTGTTCCTGTTTCCTTGTCATGTGATATTCCTGTTTCCCTCCATGTTCATTGTCTTGTTTTCATTGGTTCATTGTTTGATTACTTTGTTATCAGTTTTAGTTTGTCATTGGTTTTAGTTTATTGTCTTGTTATCTTGTTTAGAGTTCTGTTTGTTCATTGGCTTATGTTTCCCCATGACCATGTATTTAAGCCCTCATGTTTGCCATTGTCTCTTGTCTAGTATTGATGTTAGTTTGTGTAACAGAGATCAAGTCATGTCAAGTTCATAGTGAAGTTTGTCTCTAGTTTAGTTTACGTGTCAAGTTCATGTTCACTGGTATAGATAGAGTTTTTGCATAATCATTGTTTTGTAAATAAACTGCACTTGGGTTCTACACATCGTCTTCGTCATTGCCATTGCCAGCTATACAATGTTACATTTAGGAATTTTTAATTGTTCCACGAAGTTTCTAATATACTCATCTGTAAATGAAGATGTGGAACTATAAAGATCAAGAAAGATCCAGTTATGGAACAGAGTGTATCGAATCTCACCAGTTTATGTCAGTAAAAGTAATAAAACTAGTAAAGTGTGCAGAGCTCGCCGTTCACACAATTCTCGTATGGCATCACCATCATGTCTCCGAAGCTTGTATATTTAAATAATTTATGAATTATACAGTTTGATATTTAAGCTATAAAGTTTTCTAAATCATTCTTGTAAAGTGGGATTAAAGGATAAAGTTCCTGTGGGTGAACTTTGTTCCATGTAAATGATTTACGGAGAGTTACGCCCTTCTTTGTTTCCTGGAGTGGACATGGTTATAATTTCTAAACAGTGTAGACTTGTGCCACAGACTTCCTTTGTAAAGTGCATAACTGTAAACTGTTTTTTGTTTTTTGCTTTGCTTTTTTATTTCCTTTTCTTTTCTTTGTTTTTCTTTTGTTTCGTTTTGAGGGATGGGTTTTTCCCCATGTAGTAATCAACAGCATGTTATAAGTAATCAACAATGTAATAGTGTTTACATAGATTTAAACCTCAAACATTCCTTTAAGCATTTACTTTTTAAAGCAATAATGTTTGTTAATGATATTAAATAATGTTACTATATTGTATAAAAGGAATGTTAATCGATAACTTTATTTTGACTAACTTTTACAATGCAAAAACAAAATCTCATAGCCATAACTTGCCTTACAAAAGCCAATAAAAACAGCTGAAAATCAATCTATGATGTCCTTCATAGCAACCAGTTTCCACAACAATTAAGCAACCAGCAAAGAGAAATTAGATGAAAGGTTTGCTGACTTTGAACATAAGTCCTGAAAAACTTGTGGGTGTCTTTCAAGAGCACCTTTAGAAATGCATTTGACCTAATTAAACCTTGATCTACTTATGTGATCGACAGTGATTAAATCAGCATGAAAAGGTTTCACTGAACCATAATAGCAAAAGCGGAGGTAATGGGGAATGAATAGTGGCCATCAACATGCATATACAGTATTTGGATAAAATAGGCAAGAATTAATGATATACTTCACACAAACAACAACTCGAGGGGAATGAAAATTACTGCAAGGGACATTACTGTAACAAATAGAGCCATTCCTCCCTTTCCCACTTAACCTTCCATGCTAGCCACACAGTCTGTGAGGGCAAGGTATGCAAAACATGGCAACACATCAGTGTCTGCTGTAGCAGGAAGCCTGGACCAGAATGACTGTTTCTCTGAATCTGTTGTACCCTGAGACTAATAGTCCCCATTATTCATGAGCAAACAGCAGAGGTCATCCAAGAGTGTTTTGTGCAGACCTCTGAGATGTTTCTCTCTCTCTCTCTCTCTCTCTCTCTCTCTCTCTCTCTCTCTGTCGTGTATACTAAAATGGAAGTCAAGAGAAAAGGCGAATTAGGAGAACTCCAGCAAAAGTAGCACAGCTTTAACTTTTGGATGTCCTCTGGGCAGAAAAATACAGAATATTTATAAATGGCACCAGTGTTGGTGGGTTATCTAGACTGTGAAAGTAAAGTAAAACAATGCAATAGATTTCAAAGGAATAGTTCAACCAAAAATATATATAAATTATGTCTTACCCTCATGTTGCTTTAAACCCGTTTGACATTCTTCTGTGGTACAAAAAAAGAATCCTCACACAGGTTTTTTTGTGTGTTTTTTTTTCAGGGACAGTTTTCTAGTGACCATGGCTACAAAACTCAAACCTAGTCTCATAAAAAAGTTTCGATACCTACATTTTTGAAAAAAGAGCTTGTACGTGCTTTGATGTACAGCAATTATCGAGGCACTTTCCTGGTGAAATGAACACTAGAGGTGCTATCACGACAACTGTACTTTATTTTACAATTTGACTCACTTTCACACAAATCATGAGTAAAATGGCAAATTATAAGTTTATAAACACATACTATTCACTTGTTCCACACACAGTACAGTCTTATGTCATCAAAATACTTTACATATAGCACATGACTTGTAAGACGACACATTTTGATGTTTGCAATACATCGCCAACTACATTTACAAGCTTGTTCAGGTGTGATCAGATTGTGTTGAAGCTCAACTGATAGAGAGTTGCACTTGCAATACAAAGTCCAGAAGAGCACATTAGTCGAAAAAAGAAAAAGAACAAATAAATAAATTGACTCCCTTTTGGCACCACACAATGGACATTTCACCTCTGAAATATTGATACTGCTAATTTTCATGAGGTCAGGCTTCAAAAATAAAAAAAATAAAAAAATATTATGCAAAAAAGCACCAATGAAGTAGTCCATACGACTCAATATTCTATATTATTGTCTTTTGAAACTAAATGATAACTTTGTTTGAGTAACAGAGTGAAATTCAAGTGAATTATTTAAATAACTCAATTCACACTCAAGAACTGCTGTGAATTGGTCATTCTGATGTGGGAACTAATCGTTCATTGACCTCTGTGTAAGTTCATGTGCTGTTTTATTTGATGATGAAATCATGCTTGCTTTCATTAACATATATACACTCACCTAAAGGATTATTAGGAACACCATACTAATACTGTGTTTGACCCCCTTTCGCCTTCAGAACTGCCTTAATTCTACGTGGCATTGATTCAACAAGGTGCTGAAAGCATTCTTTAGAAATGTTGGCCCATATTGATAGGATAGCATCTTGCAGTTGATGGAGATTTGTGGGATGCACATCCAGGGCACGAAGCTCCCGTTCCACCACATCCCAAAGATGCTCTATTGGGTTGAGATCTGGTGACTGTGGGGGCCATTTTAGTACAGTGAACTCATTGTCATGTTCAAGAAACCAATTTGAAATGATTAGAGCTTTGTGACATGGTGCATTATCCTGCTGGAAGTAGCCATCAGAGGATGGGTACATGGTGGCCATAAAGGGATGGACATGGGCGGAAACAATGCTCAGCTAGGCCGTGGCATTTAAACAATGCCCAATTGGCACTAAGGGGCCTAAAGTGTGCCAAGAAAACATCCCCCACACCATTACACCACCACCACCAGCCTGCACAGTGGTAACAAGGCATGATGGATCCATGTTCTCATTCTGTTTACGCCAAATTCTGACTCTACCATCTGAATGTCTCAACAGAAATCGAGACTCATCAGACCAGGCAACATTTTTCCAGTCTTCAACTGTCCAATTTTGGTGAGCTCTTGCAAATTGTAGCCTCTTTTTCCTATTTGTAGTGGAGATGAGTGGTACCCGGTGGGGTCTTCTGCTGTTGTAGCCCATCCGCCTCAAGGTTGTGCGTGTTGTGGCTTCACAAATGCTTTGCTGCATACCTCGGTTGTAACGAGTGGGTATTTCAGTCAAAGTTCCTCTTCTATCAGCTTGAATCAGTCGGCCCATTCTCCTCTGACCTCTAGCATCAACAAGGCATTTTCGCCCACAGGACTGCCGCATACTGGATGTTTTTCCCTTTTCACACCATTCTTTGTAAACCCTAGAAATGGTTGTGCGTGAAAATCCCAGTAACTGAGCAGATTGTGAAATACTCAGACCGGCCCGTCTGGCACCAACAACCATGCCACGCTCAAAATTGCTTAAATCACCTTTCTTTCCCATTCTGACATTCAGTTTGGAGTTCAGGAGATTGTCTTGACCAGGACCACACCCCTAAATGCATTGAAGCAACTGCCATGTGATTGGTTGATTAGATATTTGCATTAATGAGAAATTGAACAGGTGTTCAATAAATAAACCTTTAGGTGAGTGTATATATATATATATATATATATATATATATATAAGTTTTAATTTGCCTAGTGTTTCCTCTTTGAAGTGGACTCAAGGGTCTCCGGGGCTGGTGGTGACCATTTTTCATTTCCCTGGCTTGACAGAAGGCAGCTTTGTGTCATCAGGATTGAGGTCACACCTCTGATGCAATACCTCCTTAAATGTTACACTAAATATGTGTTTGCTCTCTCTCTGCTCGCTATTTATTTATTTCTTCTTGGTATTTATTAAAGCACAAATACCACATCTTGTGTCCCATAGAAGATTGGCTTGGCACTCCAAAGGAATATAATTCGTTTTGTTTGACTTCTCATCTTAATGGGATGGTGAAATTCAGAGGCAAGCTCTGGAGGCTTTCTACTCATCATAGATATATGCCATCATAAGAAATTCTATTAGATGTGCGAGTATGCTGAAAAATGAATGATTTTTCAGAGGGGTGAATGGTTAGACCAACGTGACTACCAGTCACCTTGTGAGTTCAAGGACTCAGCGAGATATTGAAACATTTGACACGTGATTGAACAGTTCTTGTTGGCTTATGCTCAGATTGCCAGGCCTGACCTCTCACCTCGCTGATACAAATACACCCATAGGATTGCGGTTGGAGACAGATGGAAGCTGGGGAATATGTTTGCGATCCCCCAGCAACAGCTCTATCATTCAAAATCTTATCAAGGAAAAGTGTGAATAATGTTTGGGGGTGATATTAATCTGATAAACATGGTATTGGTCCGCTGAGCCTGAGTACACAGGTAACCTCTATTTTTTATTTTATAAACTTACCAATTTAGACTTTGCAGTAGCCTGAGAAATTAAATACTTTATCTCCTCAGTTCACATTTTTCAGGTTCTCATTCACATTGATAGATATTCAAACATAAAGTGTATACGTACATTTTTGTGTGTTTGAACAGACACTGACATGTACAGCATCTAAAATTTAAAGCCCTATGCATACAACAATCTGTTGTATGCATAACTTTAGAGACATACAAATCTCAAATAATCCTCTGACGACTGGTTGAATATTAAACTGACTCATTTATAAGTGAATGTTGAAGAAACGTTGTCCAAAAATTATATTTGAATCTAAAGGCTATTTATAAATAAAGTGGGACTAAGTAAAGTCATGCTCTCTATGTATGGCAGAAGTTTCACTCATTTACTGATTTGCATGAATTGGTTCACTCACATGTGGCATGTTCAGTATCTAACTATACATGCCATATTTGACCATTGTTTTATGATTGAAATGTTGTTCCAACCGACATTATTTTCCAAGGGTGCAATTGACCATTTGGTAAAATATATTATAAGGAATTTAATGAATGCAGTGATCTGGCAGGCTCTTGACAGCAGTGGTCAATATGAACTGTTTTTGTATGGAAAAGAGCAGTGTTGAGATTCTTGAAGAAAATATTGTAAGATTCTGCTGGGAGGGAAAAAAACGAGGGACACCTTGAGGGTAGTAAATCATTTTGTGTATTTTAATTTTGCTAGCCAGCTGACACAGTCATGTCCTTTTACAAATACATCAATAATGAAAAGAAATTCTTATTATATTAATCTTTTCTTTGAGACAGCACAAAAAAAGTTTTCAAGACATGGTTACGGCCTTGCGCATTGTTTATCCTGATTGGTTCTTTGACATGTAATCAGGTAGTCAATCAACTTGAATCTCTCACTTTGTCTAATGTTTGAAATTGTTCAGTTTGTAGAGTTTCACAAGGGACATGAGTACGAACACTAGTGAAGGTCTGTGAGAAAGAGATACTGATGATAATGTTTCGGATGCGGGTAGTACAGCAAGCAGCACACACTTTGGTTCTGGCTGTAAAGCCCCCGCAGTGCAATTGGGTGACATCTTGGTGGCATACTTGCTCTGAAATGTGACAACACTCTCCCATTCCTGTTAGATTCTTCCCACTCAGTGATGCACCTACTAAGAATCATGTTGAAAGGGCCCTGGTTATAGGAAAATATATTGTAAAGAACATGGAAATAGAGACTAATCTCTGGCCCTCTCCCTGCTCCTCATTGTGATGAGGTTTAAAGTAGATTAGTGTCACTGAACGGCTGGATGTCTGAGTGGTGTCCAGAGAATAGCATACGATTTAAATACAATTGGAAGAATTTTTAGGGTAGACCTGACCTGCTAAAGAGAGATGGACGCCATACCTCCAGGGAAGGTGCTGCTCTTCTCTCTAGCAATCTGGCTCATAGTCTTAAGAGTAATAGTTGACTAACTGGGGCACAGGTCAGGAAGCATGGCTTAACCATGCAAGCTGCCTTGAGATGTCACAGAGGTCACATAAACTACAACACATAGAGACTGTATCACCTAGATATCATATAGAGACTCTGTCTGTTCACCGAACACAAACCCCTCACTAAATAATTTAGAAATAATTGTATTGATGTCAAACTTGGAAAAAAAAGAAAAAGAAAATAAACATCATATAAAGGTAGGTCTACTAAACATTATATCAATAATTGTAAATTAAATCATGACAGATTATAGTTTGGATGGACTCTGTTTGACGGAAACCTGACTTAAACTGACTTAATATATTAAATTAAATGAGTCTACTCCCCTTGGTTATTGTTATGAACATGAGCCTTGCCTGAAGGGTCGAGGAGGAGGTGGTGCTACAATTTATAGTGAAGTATTTGGTGTTACTCAGAGGACAGGACACAAGTTTAAGTCTTTTAAGCTAATAATGTTTAATGTGACATCGCCAGATATAAATTCAAAATCTCTCTCATCTTTTGCTCTTGCTACAGTATATGGATCACCTGGGCTGTATTCTGATTTCCTTGGTGAATTTGCTAATTTTCTATTAGATCTAATAGTTACTATGGATAGAGCTTTAATAGTTGGTGACTTCAACATTCACATATATATAAAAAAAACATATTGGGATTTGCATTTATCGTATTCTAAACTCTCTTTGAGTCTTGTCTTTTTGAAATTATGCAATCATCTGCCACAGCACCTCAGAAAATGTAATGAAGTGGGCAGACGAGGGAGTGAGGATCCAGGTACAGCTTTTATTGATAAGGTGCACGGAGTCAAGCAAACGGTGAATCACTGGAACAAATAAAACTTCCACGAGGGGAAAACAAAGGTACGAACACAAGATATATACACGGGGAGTCATCCAAGGATGGCACGGGCAGGAACACGGTAGAATACAGGATAAACATGGAATGTTATCAAATACCAAACATGTAACATTGACCAAACAGCAAACAATAACCAACAAAGGACAAGGTAAACATGAGGGCTTAAATACAAAACCAAGGGGAAACAAAAGCCAATGGACAAACAGAACTCATAACAAGGTAAAAAGGCAATTAACTAAAACCAATGACAAAACTAGAACTGATAATCAGGCAATAAACAATGAACCAATGAAAACCAGACACTTGAACATGGAGGGGAAACAGGACATGACAAGACTGGGAAACAGGAACATAAGAATGACTTCAAAATAAGAGTGCATAAAACAAAAGGCAATACGGAACATAAAAGGTGCCAAAACTTAAAATAAAAGGTACACAAACCAAAGACGGTGTGGATCGTTACAGAGCCCCCCCTTTAAGGAGCGGATCCCAGATGCTCCTAACCAAAGGAGGGGCAAAACGACAACGGAAAACAGGGACGAACAGGCAGATCAAGGGGACACGAGGGGCACAGAGGGACAAGACTAGGACAGAGAGACCATGACAGAACAGGTGGGTGGCCAGGAGACCAAGGAGGCCAGGCAGATGCCCAGGGGACCGAGGGGACGACTTGAAGGAGGGGACCGGGTCGGGAAGACTGGGAGGCAGCTGCGGGGTCGAGAATAGGTCAGGGGGCCAGGGAGGCATCCATAGGGCAGGGACTGGGTCAGGAGGCCAGGGACCGGGTCAGGTGGCCAGGGAGGTGGCCATAGGACTGGGTCAGGGGGTCTAGGGGATGGCCACAGGGCTAGGACAGTGTCAGGAGGTCTAGGGGATGGCCACAGGGCTAGGACGGGGTCAGGAGGACTAGGGGATGGCCACAGGGCTAGGACAGGGTCAGGAGGCTTAGGAGATGGCCACAGGGCTAGGACAGGGTCAGGAGGCTTAGGAGATGGCCTAAGGGAGGAGGCCGCAAGACAGGGTCAGAAGGCCAGGGAGGAGGCCACAGGACAGAGTCAGAAGGCCAGGGAGGAGGCCACAAGGCAAGGTCAGAAGGTCTGGGAGGAGGCCACAAGACAGGGTCAGAAGGCCTGGGAGGAGTCGAGGAGGACTCCAGGGGCGGTGCCATGGTAGGCGGCGACCAAGGAGGCTTGGAAGTTTCTGGAGGCTTGGAAGGCTGAGCAGGCGCAGGCAGAACCGTGGAGGGTGGAACCATGAAGGCCCTCTGGGACAGAGCCATAGAAGGTGGAGCAGGCAGAGCTGTGGAAAGGTCAGGGGGCGGAGCAAGCGCAGGCAGAGCCGTGGGAGGTGGAACCATGTAGGCCCTCTGGGGCAGAGCCGTAGAAGGTGGAGCAGGCAGAGCCGTGGAAGGCAGAACTGTGGAAGGGTTTGGAGGCGGAGCCGTGGAAGGGTCTGGTGGTGGAGCAGGCACAGGCAGAGCCGAGGCAGTCTTCAGAGGCGGAGACCTGGGAGGCTCTGGTGACAGAGGCGTGGAAGGCTCGGGTGACAAAGACGTGGAAGGCTCGGGTGACAGAGGCGTGGAAGGCTCTGGTGACAGAGGCGTGGAAGGCTCGGGTGACAAAGACGTGGAAGGCTCGGGTGACAGAGGCGTGGAAGGCTCGGGTGACAGAGGCGTGGCAGGCTCGGGTGACAGAGGCGTGGAAAACTTTGGTGACTGTGGTCTCGAAGTCTCGAGAGGCGGAGCACTGGGTGGCTCGAGAGGCGAAGCGCTGGGTGGCTCTGGAGGCGGAGCGCTGGATGGCTCGGGAGGTGGAGCTCTGGGAAGCTCGGGAGGCGGAGCTCTGGGAAGCTCGGGAGGCGGAGCCGTGGAAGGCTCAAGGGGGGCTGGCTCTAGGACGGTCGAGGCTACAGGCGCTGGCTCTGGCTCTTGGACGGTCGAGGCTACAGGCGCTGGCTCTGGCTCTTGGACGGTCGAGGCTACAGGCGCTGACTCTGGCTCTTGGACGGTCGAGGCTACAGGCGCTGGCTCTGGCTCTTGGACGGTCGAGGCTACAGGCGCTGGCTCTGGCTCTTGGACGGTCGAGGCTACAGGCGCTGGCCACAGGGCCTGTAGGGTCAGGAGGCTTAGGAGATGTAGGGTCAGGAGGCTTAGGAGATGGCCACAGGGCTAGGACAGGGTCAGGAGGCCAAGGAGAGGGCCACAGGACTGGGACAGGGTCAGGAGGCCAAGGAGAGGGCCACAGGACTGGGACAGGGTCAGGAGGCCAAGGAGAAGGCCACAGGACAGGATCAGAAGGCCTGAGAGGAGGCCATGGGACAGGGTCAGAAGGCCTGGGAGGAGGCCGCAAGACAGGGTCAGAAGGCCAGGGAGGAGGCCGCAAGACAGGGTCAGAAGGCCAGGGAGGAGGCCACAGGACAGGGTCAGAAGGCCAGGGAGGAGGCCACAAGGCAAGGTCAGAAGGTCTGGGAGGAGGCCACAAGACAGGGTCAGAAGGCCTGGGAGGAGTCGAGGAGGACTCCAGGGGCGGTGCCATGGTAGGCGGCGACCAAGGAGGCTTGGAAGGTTCTGGAGGCTTGGAAGGCTGAGCAGGCGCAGGCAGAACCGTGGAGGGTGGAACCATGAAGGCCCTCTGGGGCAGACCGTAGAAGGTGGAGCAGGCAGAGCCGTGGAAGGCAGAGCTGTGGAAAGGTCAGGGGGCGGAGCAAGCGCAGGCAGAGCCGTGGGAGGTGGAACCATGTAGGCCCTCTGGGGCAGAGCCGTAGAAGGTGGAGCAGGCAGAGCCGTGGAAGGCAGAACTGTGGAAGGGTTTGGAGGCGGAGCCGTGGAAGGGTCTGGTGGTGGAGCAGGCACAGGCAGAGCCGAGGCAGTCTTCAGAGGCGGAGACCTGGGAGGCTCTGGTGACAGAGGCGTGGAAGGCTCGGGTGACAAAGACGTGGAAGGCTCGGGTGACAGAGGCGTGGAAGGCTCGGGTGACAGAGGCGTGGCAGGCTCGGGTGACAGAGGCGTGGAAAACTTTGGTGACTGTGGTCTCGAAGTCTCGAGAGGCGGAGCACTGGGTGGCTCTGGAGGCGAAGCGCTGGGTGGCTCTGGAGGCGGAGCGCTGGGTGGCTCGGGAGGCGGAGCGCTGGGTGGCTCGGGAGGCGGAGCTCTGGGAAGCTCGGGAGACGGAGCTCTGGGAAGCTCGGGAGGCGGAGCCGTGGAAGGCTCAAGGGGGGCTGGCTCTAGGACGGTCGAGGCTACAGGCGCTGGCTCTGGCTCTTGGACGGTCGAGGCTACAGGCGCTGGCTCTGGCTCTTGGACGGTCGAGGCTACAGGCGCTGGCTCTGGCTCTTGGACGGTCGAGGCTACAGGCGCTGACTCTGGCTCTTGGACGGTCGAGGCTACAGGCGCTGGCTCTGGCTCTTGGACGGTCGAGGCTACAGGCGCTGGCTCTGGCTCTTGGACGGTCGAGGCTACAGGCGCTGGCTCTGGCTCTGAGGACGGGGCCGTGGAGGGTGGAGACTGGTGAGCGGAAACCCCTCCTCTTCTCCTCCTGGCGGAAGAGGCTGACAACACTGGCGCTGGGACGGACGAGGCTGGCAACCCTGGCGCTGGGACGGACGAGCCTGGCAACGCATTGGCCGTGGCAGGCGTGGGCGTTGGCTTGTTGGCCGTGGCAGGCGTGGGCTCGTTGGCCGTGGCAGGCGTGGGTGTTGGCTCGTTGGCCGTGGCAGGCGTGGGCGTTGGCTCGTTGGCCGTGGCAGGCGTGGGCGTTGGCTCGTTGGCCATGGCAGGCGTGGACTGGAGAGCAGAAGCCTTTCCTCTTCTCCTCCTTCTCCTGGCGGACGGGGTTGTCAACGCTGGCCCTGGGACAGACGAGACTGGGGGTGCGTTGGTCATGGCATGCGTGGGCGTTGGCTCGTTGGCCGTGGGACACCCAGGGGCCCTGCCCGGAATCGAGAGAGGCAGCTCCCCTGCAGCGTAAGTCTCCAAGATTAGGTCCACATACTCCATATACCGGAGTAGCTGGCCACGTTGGAAAAAGAAATAGGAGAACTCACGGACGGTCAGGTTTGCCTTAGCAAGCTCCACGAAGAAAGCTGTTGGATCCATTAGTGGTTGGTTATTCTGTAATGAAGTGGGCAGACGAGGGAGTGAGGATTCAGGTACAGCTTTTATTGATAAGGTGCACGGAGTCAAGCAAACGGTGAATCACTGGAACAAATAAAACTTCCACGAGGGGAAAACAAAGGTACGAACACAAGATATATACACGGGGAGTCATCCAAGGATGGCACGGGCAGGAACACGGTAGAATACAGGATAAACATGGAATGTTATCAAATACCAACATGATAACATGGAATGTTATCAAATAGAACTGATAATCAGGCAATAAACAATGAACCAATGAAAACCAGACACTTGAACATGGAGGGGAAACAGGACATGACAAGACTGGGAAACAGGAACATAAGAATGACTTCAAAATGAGAGTGCATAAAACAAAAGGCAATAAGGAACATAAAAGGTGCCAAAACTTAAAATAAGAGTGCATAAACAAAGAACAATATGGAACATAAAAGGTGCCAGAACTTAAAATAAAAGGTACACAAACCAAAGACGGTGTGGATCGTTACAGAAAACAGTGTCTCATAATTTTCCTCATGAGCAACTTCAATCCTTCACTGTCATAGGTCATGAAGAGCCAACAAAACTAAGGAAACTTCAAAATTAACAACATTCAACATTCCCTTTAATTTTATAATATCTTCTTAATATAATTAACTCCTCGCTATCCTTTGGACATCTCTCAAGAAACTTTAAAATTACATATTGCTTATTAAGAAGCTTTCTCCTTCTCTGCACGGCAGTGCAGCTTTGCCCCTGGGCACTTCGACAGCACTGCTAAAAGAGAGTATTTCATAAAAGAGTTTATTTATACTAAAAGAGCAATACACAGCAAGCGTTGAACGTCCTTTTCAGGACACGTCTTTATAAAGATGCATTTCCACCTCTGTGTAGTTCCTGGATGCGGTCGATTTTTCTCCGCACCTGATGATCACAGACGCTGCCTCATGTGTCTGGGCCACGATCACACTGAGGTGGCGTTTGTGGATGGTTCGTGTTCTCACTGCGAAAACCTAACCATGGCAACGTTGCAGTCAAGGTGAGAGTGGCTCACCTCACGGCCAATCTATTTACTCCCTCGAGCCCCCCGAGCTGGATGATGAGATCGCCAATGCATCGGAAAGCATTCTGCCGTCTGATGCGAAAGACTTGACTGGGCTGCCGCCTTTGGGTCGGTACACCCAGTCTGAGGCTGATGCCCAGATGGCTGACATGCTTGCCCTTCGTCCAACCCCAGTTCTTTTCTTCCCGGAGGTGCATGATGAGCTGACGAGTTCGTGGAGGGCACCATTCACTACCCGCAACCAACCTCTTCGCTTGTCCGCTCTCACTACCCTCGACGGCAGGGCAGCCCACAGGTACTTGGAGGTTCCCCAGGTGGACAGAGTGGTTGCGATCCACCTGTGCCCCAAGAACTCCGCCACCTGGCGGGATTGACAATTCTCCCCTCCAAGACCTGTAGGATGACGTCGTCACTGACCGCCAAAGCCTACAGCACCACTGGACAGGCCGCCACCGCCCTGCATGCCATGGCCCTCCTGCAAGTTCTTCTTGCCAGCCTGCTTAGATTTTGCCTCAGGAATGGCTAAATCAATTTTGCACCCTCACCCTGACTAGTTCCTTTCTCGACTTTACATCCGGTCACTCTCGAAGCCTTCTGCTCCCCGTCGTTTACAACGCCGGAGCAGGAAGACTTCACAGACTTTGTCCAGTCTGTGCCCTTCAGACTTATGTCCACCACACTAGCCAGTGGCATAAGTCAAGGCAACTATTCGTTTGCCATGGGGGCCGCAACAGGGGGGCGGCCGCCACCAAGCAGACTGTCGCATTGGGTGAGGGATGCTATTGCCCTGGCCTACGAGGCGCGCGGTCAAGCTTCGCCAGTAGGTATCAGGGCTCACTCAGGGCTCTCACTTTTATAGTTTGGATGTTCATGCCACTCTGGGCTGTTATGTCCTTGAGTCAACATCACAAACTCATGTCTGATACCTGTTGCGCCCTTGTGAGCACACTACACAACCGTAAGGGGTCCGGACATCCAAAGGGCGGCGGTGTGGGTATTCTCGTTCCCAAAGCGCTAACTCAGCGCAGCATCATAAGTGTAGCTTTTTGACAGGGAACGTCTCGGGTTACTTAACTGTAACCCGTTCTCTGATAAAAGCGGAACGAGATGCTGCACTTCATTGCCACACTGAGGATGCCCCAGGACTGCTCTTCAGACAAAATACCTAACGATGCACCTGTGGCGCATCTATTTATAGCCCTGCTACTGGTGCATCCAATGATGTCACCGGCAGAGGCTATAAATTCATAAATTTTCATTGACGTGTTGCACACATATTCACAGCTGATTACACCTAAAGTTGTTCCAAAGCGCTAACTCAGCGCAGCATCTTGTTCCGCTTTTATCAGGGAACAGGGGTTACAGTTTTACCGATTTTCATACTAAATGAACCTCAACAAAGGGTTAATAAACATTTGAATGTCTCTAAAGTTGTTCATATCTAAAAGATTTTACATTTTAGATGCTGCCAATACAGTGATCATTTTAATTTCAGAGTTTTTCCAAATAGTAGAAGCACACTACATACAGATACATAAAAACTATTGAGATCATGTATCGCTTTTACATGACTGCACATTTTAAATGTTAATCCAACTGTACACCCGTGCAACTATAGGCTCTTATGTTCTTATCTTCATGTGAATGTGCTTTCTTTTCATATTCCTTTAGTAAAAAATATAATTTCATATAACTGGCGACCTGTCCAGACCTGTCTCCCCCCCCCGCGACCCTGTACACAGGATAAGCGGTTGACGATGGATGGATGGATGGATGGATGGATAATTTCATATAATTCAATGGCACTCTGTCTGTCTCCCAAGATACATGTCCTCAATATGCATGTCCATACATCAGGTACTCAAGCCCTTGTATTGTCTTAATGGTGTGATATAATAGTCTACGTCTCTACTCAGAGGTTTTTCATCATATATTGAATTTATGGAGGTTTTTACCTTATGTCTGACAGCTGTATGGGGCACTATTGAGAATCAGGCCATTATATTATGTGTTTAATAATATGTTATTTACTGCCTGCGAATGGTTGGATTGGACTTTTTCACTCTCATTTATGAAGTAGCATGTGGTCCCACATACACATGTGTAAATTAGACCATCGCAAAATGAATTTAGACTGCTGCACCAGTACCCGTGAAGTACGTCTTCAAATTTCAGAGATTGAAGGCCTGTAATTAAAAGTACTATTTATGGCAGGCATTGCGGACAGAATTTCTGACTAAATCTAGGTGAGGGTTAAGAAAGGAATTGTTACAGCACCAAAATGCAAATACAGGTATGCAATTTCTTAATGTCTTGCCTTAGTCTTAAAGGAATATAGTAGTTAATTCTATATTCACTCACTAAAAAAATCTATAAAAATATGTCATCATTTACTCAACCTCAGGTAGTCTCTAGCCTGTAAAACTTCCAAACTTCACTGGAGGTGAAAATTATCAGTGATTTATGAATAATGACTCAAATTTCATTGTATGGCTTCAGAAAACATAGATTATAGCACATGCATCATATAAATTACTTATATAATACTTTTATGGTTCTTTTGTGTACCTTTTCGAAGCTTGAAAGACCCAGTCCCAATTCATTGTGACAGCATGCAAAAGAGCATTGTTCAGAATTTCTTCTTTTGTATTCCAAGGAAGAAATAAAGTAAAATGGGTTTGGAACAACATAAGTAAATAATATAATTGTATTTTATATTCTGATGTGGCTTCTACAATTAATTAGATTGTACCTTAATGCCGTTTAATAATCATGTTGTACTGGATATTCTTACCCAGTTTATTTTCAACAGGGAGAAAATGTTTAGAAAGAACTTCTGGTTCAATGGATATTTCATTATCAATAGAGGGTCCATCCAGAATGTGTTGGTTTATCTGTCATTCCTTTATTCCTTTACCCTCCCCTATTTTGACATTATCATCCCAAGAGGAATTGCTCTATTCTTCGAGCTGTCCATTTGTGCTTATGTACCCTGATCCCCCACTCTAAATGTAGGTAAGGAAAGGCAGTAGAATCACAAACAAAACCCTATTTATATGGTACACAATGCTATCAGGATAGGCATGCTGGGCAACTCATAGATGGAATGACCCTAATAGTGTGGAGGTGAGACATCACCTGTAAGCAGCCTATGCCACACTCTTCTGATTCCAGCAGCTGCTAGAAAGCGTATACTTATGTGTGTACTCACAAATTTTTTTATTTTATTTTCTTTAGTCTCACATAAGTATTTAAAAATCTGTGTGGGTGAATCTGTCCATGCTCATTTATGTCAGAAAGCAAAAACAAATAAATGAACTTAAAAAGATTCCCAAAACAGGCTTCAATTTCTATATGTGCAATTATTTATTGATTTATTTGTATTATATCATTTTATTTTAAGCCATTAGTTGCTTAACAATTGTGCAATTGCCAAAGTATGTCTATAACCCTTTTCTGCTATGTTTCCCCCCAAGAATCAAATCACAAATAATACCAAAATGTGTATACTTAAGCTCACAGCTCCTATTAAAGGTTATTTTGAAAATGTTCCCCAACAAATAATTTTCTTTTCAATAAGCCCATTGCTCTGTAACAAATAAAAAACCTCTGCTGGAACACAGGCTATGATTTTACATGTAGCAGTCTGGAGCCAGTTGATATGAGTCAAAGGCAGACTGCATTTCCCTCAGGATTTGGGGATGAGAACATCCTGAGGCAGGAGAAATAAAATCAAATGCAATTCAAAATGAAATAAACTGCCCTCTTTGTCACTGATGGCCACTCTATGTTGATTTTGGGGGATGAACTGGTGGAAATGAAGACAGAGGAACAGACCCTTTGTAATCTAGAGATAATGTAATATATATTTATGAAGCCCATGGTAAACTGTTGTATGATATGGGGATGTTGGAAGACTTGGGGGATCAGAAAAGTCCTCATAAATCCACTAGGTCATTGTAAATCTCACATCTCAAGAAGGCTCAGAACTTTGAAGCTCTGAAAAGCACATAAAGGCATCATAAAAGTAATCCATACGAATCAAATGGTTTTATTCATGTCTTCTGAAGTTACCCAATCGGTTTTGAGTGGCAACAGACACAAATGTAATCTTGACAGCAGTCTACTCAGCAATTATGATTTCAAGCTTGTTTACACTTCCTTGCACCATTTAGCAGTCTGTGCATACACCAAGCACTAGGAAGTGTAATCGAGCTTGAAATCATGATCGTGCCTAGAGACTGCAATGTGAAAGATGTACAATGAAAAAAGGAGTTGCATTTTTGTCCGTTCTCACCTTAAATCAGTTAGATCGCTTTAGAAGTGTGTAAATTAGATCATTTTAATTTAAGACTAGACAGATAAGTGTTTTGAAATTAGACTAATTTCAATCTTATGAATAAAGGTGGCCTGCTCCAGTTGATTTGTGTACTGTACGTTTAGCTAGAAGACGCAAAGAGTGAATCTTTTACTGTGTCCTCAGACTGCATAATGAGGGCTTCGACAGAAAGAAAGAAGCTAAAACATATTGTCAAGCTTGTTTATTTAATAGCACACACACACACAAGTAAAAAAAATAAAAGCCATTATGAACATAGGGGAGAATTCAATGCTCAATTCTGACATGTCACTTTAGGCTAAACATTTTCTGAATAATTGTGGAAAAAACAAAGTTTTAAAGTATAATGTCTCTCCCCTGTAGTGTACTAACAGAGATTTTTTTCTCTGCAGTTATAAGAATACATAAATTAAAGAGTCATGTTGTTTCTAAAACATCTTCTGAACATTTAGTCAATAACATACACATTTTATAGACAGATTTATAGATACACAAGATATACAAACATTTACCTCATCAGATTTTTGCTGTATATAGTTGGATTATTGCTTGGATATAGTTGTTGACAACAATCATTATTTACACTACATATTAGTCAAATGCATAATTTGTAATTATTTCCTAGTAGATATTATTACACATTGTTTGAAATAAAAGTAAATTTTCACTTGTTATAACTATAAGTTTACATGTTATTTTTATGTACGTATTTCATGCATAATAAAATGTTGATTTTATTTCAATAGGAATTAATTGTCACACAGTTTTTTTATGCTTACATCATAGAGCTAGAGAGTAGTTAATGCAAACAAACAAAAATCATTAATGATACGTAATATCTATGAGACTTGTTCTCTGGATACTTGAGATGGGGGAAAAAATTTACCTTGTTCATACTCCCTAAATACAAATATCTATACAATAAAAGCAATCTTGTCCACATGAACAAATAATTAAAACCGATCACAGTACCTCAGTACTCAGAGGGATTATGTTAGCTTACAGTCACTGAGGAGTCAGTGTGAAGTAGGAAACCTACATACAAGTCATCAGTGAAGATTCTGTGGAGCGTGTGCAGGTGTATGAGTGTGCCTTTACAATTGCTGTAATATGACAGACTGCCACATTGCCGGTCCACATAAACTCCAACTCTCATGGACTGAGTAGACACAGGGAATGTATAAACTATCTCATTATTCTGCCACAGTTTCAGGTCACCGTTCAGACAAAGGAGACTAGGGAACTTGTTATTAACACCCATTATGTTCTCTGTTCTATCTGAGCTTTTATAGGAAACTCCCACTGCAACTCCTCCCATATAATCCAGCTCAATGTAACTGCGCACAGATAGAGCCTCTTTACACAGAGCCTGGGGATAAAGCGTAAATCTGTCGAGATGATCAGGATAGTTCTGCTTCACTGTAGTTCCTGATATTGTCTGGTTGTCCTCAGATAGTATCAGCCATGGATGTAATGTGTTTTGATCCACTGTAAGCTGATGGAGATCTGCAAAAATTGAGTTTGTTGTCATTTAGACCACTGGTTACTAGATTTGTAAAGGGATAGTTCACACAACAATGAAAATTCTCTTATAATTTCCTCACTATCATGCCATCCCAGATGTGTATGACTTGTGTCTGCAAAACACAAATGAAGATTTTTAGAAAATATATCTCAGCTCTGTAGGTCCATAAAATACAAAAGAATAGTGACCAGACCTTTGTAGCTTGAAAAATTACATAAAGGAAACTTAAAAGTAATCCATAAATCTTGGTGTGTTTGAGAAACAGAACAATATTTAAAGTCCTTATTTACTCTAAATCTCCACTTTCTAAACAGGCACCATGAAAAATTTTATGTGGAATGTTAATGTCTCACCCACACCTATTATATCGCTTCTGAAGTTCATTACTTTTTTTTTTTGAGCTACAAAGGTCTGATCACCATTCACTTGCATTGTATGGACCTACAGAGTTGAGATATTCTTCTAAATATCTTTGATTGTGTTCTGCTGAAAAAAGAAAGTAAAACACATCTGGGATGGCATGAGGATGAGTAAATGATGAGAGAATTTTAATTTTTGGTGAAATATCCCTTTAATTTAAGGTTCCCCAAAAGTGAGTTTCAGCTTACTTTATGCATTATTATCACTCATGAAGGTAAACATGTTTTTTCAGTGAAAGGTATAGTTCACCCAAAAATAAAAAATATGTCATCATTTACTTACCTTAGTGCAGTTTGTATGTAGTTTTTCTTCCACGCAACACAAAAATAGACATTGCAAGTCTCAGTCACCATTCACTTTCATTGAATAGTTTTTCCATATAATGAAAGTGAATGGAAGCTAACATTCTGCCTAACACCTCCTTTTATGCTCCACAGAAGTAATTTGGGTTAAGAACAACATAAGGTTGATTTAATGGAGTGAACTACCTCAAGTGAACTTTACACGTATATTCTGCAGATAAATAACCTACATTTCATCAGTCCTGGTTTCATCTGACACGCTCCTCCATTGCTGAAACTGGGAGGTTAGAAATTTTTTTTTCATTCTGTTGTTAGAGTCATACATGTATATTGATCTGTTCTGCGAAGGCATTGTTCCCTATCAAAATGCTACACTTTGATGCTGTGCTGATTTAGTGCTTTGGGAATGTCTTTAGGAGTGACCAGCTGTGAATGTGTGTGCAACACATCAATGAAATTGACTAGAATTTATAGCCTTTGCTGGTGACATCATCAGGATGCACCTATAGCAGGGCTATAAATAGATGCATCACAGGTGCATCAACAGGTCTTTTGTCTTCAGACCACTCTGTGTGTGTTGTGCTTCTCAAGCTGTCAGAACTTTCTTTTCCTCTGTTAGAAGTTATAATTTGTTAGGCAGTGTGCAGAAAACATTTCCTAGAATGAGTGTGAAGCAAAGCAAACAGTGCGTGTTCCCATGTTTACGCTCTATGGCTTAAACGGACACACACCAGTTTTGTTTTTGTGTGTTCGGGGTAAGAGCATGCTGCTCTTGCGTTAGGGCGGGGCGAGTGCAAGCATTGCGATCCGTTTACTGTCAAAATGCTTCGCACTCATCTCGCTTACTTCCAAGAGCCACTTACTTCTTTCATCGTGGGTGCTGAATCTCGAGTCTGCGGACTTTGAGCTACCCACCTCTGAACATTCCATGCACAATAACAAAGTGGTTGAGGAATTACTCAAGGTGGTTACTCGGGCTTTGGCCAGGCTACAGTTAGACTGGCCACGTGAACAAGAGACCCCCAAATGCTCTAAACTAGAACATTTCTGGTGGCCCCCAAAAAAAAAGAACACTATATCAGTCCCTTCCTTTCTTCGATGACCTCCATAACGAGCTTTCTTGTTCATGGAGGAATCCTTATACTTCCCGTGTCTTCATGCCCTCAATGTTGGCATATTCGACTGCCGTGGGTGCTGAGACATGGGGGTATTCCACGATGCCGCCGGTAGAAGAGACACTTGCGGGTTATCTCTCGCCTGGCTCGGCATCATGTCTTAAGAGTCCCAGTCTCACCACAAAGCCATGCATTACAAGTTCCAGGATCCCCTCAACAGGAAGTGTCAGAATAAAAAAAACAAAAAAGGGCAAAAACCCATCTCAGAGCGTGGAAACTACTGCCAGGTGTTTCTATGAGTGCCCTAAGAACAGTAGAAAAATTCCACTACCGTGAAACCAGAACAAGCATGTCTACTGTGGGAAGAACTGGAAATCTCTTGCTCAAAGGGGCCATGGAACATGTTCCCCTTCCAGAGAGAGAGTCAGGTTACTACAGTGATACTTCCTGGTCCCCAAGAAGGATGGAGGGTTGCGTCCGACTTTAGACCTTCAAAGCTTGAATCGCTCAGAGGGCGTTCAAGTTCAAGATGCTAACCGTCAAAAGGTTGTTTCACAAATTCAGCATCGTGATTTGGTTGGTCACAATCAATCTCATGGATGCGCACTTTCATATAGAAAGTCTGCCACAACACAGGAAGTTCCTGAGGTTCACTTTCGGGGGCGAAGCTTTCCAATATCGGGTTCTTTCATTCGGTCTAGCCTTATCACACAGCACATTCACAGAATGCATGGATACAGCACTGGTTCCTTTGCGTCTCCAGGGCATCTGCATTCTGAATTACATAGACGACTGGCTGATACTAGCACAGTCACAAAAACTGGCATTACAGCACAGGGACATTGTCTTAGCTCATCTGGTTTCTCAGGGGTTGAGGCTCAACGCCAAGAAAAGCGTCCTCTCTTCCTCTCAGAAAACGACCTATCAAGGGATCGTATGGAATTCGATCACAGTGCAGACACAATTGTCTCCTGTTTGAATTGTGTCCATTCTGAACACTCTGAGCAAAGTCAGGCTAGGCTAAGGTTTCACTATTCGTCAGTATCAACGAATACTAGATCTCATGACATCTGCGTCCTCGGTGATCCCTTTGGGGCTTCTGCACGTGAGACCGTTTTAGTTGTGGCTCAAAGCCAGGGGATTTCATCCAAGGCTGATAAGGGTTATGCGACGCTCGCTTCGTACCCTCTCTATGTGGTTCAGACCCCGGTTCCTCACTTTGTCTGAACGCGATGGCACATATATGGTCCAGAATGCGCCTGTATGCGTTTCCTCTGGTTTCTCTGCTCCCGGGAGTCTTGGCCAAAGGTCGCCAGCAAGGGACCTGCCTCTTACTGATAGTGCCGTATTGGCCGAACAGGGTATGGTTCTCGGAGATAATGTCTCTCCTCGACTCCGGACAGGAGGGACCTTCTGTCTCAGGCGCAGGGGATAATATTTCATCCCTGGCCCCCCCATCCCTAAGTGCTAGGGCTCCCTCTACTAGAAGTTATTCCAATAAATGGGCTGTCTTTGAAAGATGGTGCAGTGCACATAATTCAGATCCAGTTAACTGCCAGATTGCTTCAGTTCTGTACTTTCTGCAGGAAATATTATCAGCAGGCACATGCCCCGCCACTCTCAGTGTTTATGTGGCTGATCTATCGGCTTGCCACACCTTGATTGCCGGGATGCCGTTGCAGAAACATCCTCTACTTGTTCGTGGAGCCATGTGATTGAGACCTCCTGATAGGAACAGGATCCCTTCATGGGACTTAGCAATAGTCCTTGAGGGTCTGGTTGAGACCCCCTTTGAACCTCTAGAGTCAGCGTCTGATAAACTTCTGACTCTCAAGATGATTTTTCTTATGGCAATTACTTCTCTAAAAATAATTGGGGATCTTCAGTCCCTGTCTGTCTTGCCATCCTGCTTAGATTTTGCCCCAGGAATGGCTAAAGCAATATTGCACCCTCATCTTGACTACCTGCCTAAGGTTTCTTTCTCGACTGTACATCTTGTCACTCACGTAGCCTTTGCTCCCCACCGTTTACAACACCGGAGCAGGAAAGACTTCATGGACTGTGTACAGTCAGTGCCCTTCAGACTTATGTCCACTGCACTAGCCAGTGGCGTAAGTCAGGGCAACTATTAATTTGTCATGGGGGCCGTAACAAAGGTGTGACCACCACCAAGCAAACTATGTCACATTGGGAGAGGGATGCTATTGCCCTGGCCTACGAGGCACACGGCTTCGCCAGTAGGTATCAGGGCTCACTCTACCAGAGGGTTCGCCTCCTCTAAAGCTTTCGCCAGCGGTGTCCCTCTGCAACATTTTTGTAATGCGGCGGGCTGGTCCTCTCCGCATACATTCATAAAATTCTAAAGTTTGGATGTTCATACCACTCCGGGCTCTTATGTTCTTGAGTCTACATCACAAGCTCATGTCTGAGACCTCTCGCGCTCTTGTGAGCACAACTACACAACCGTAAGGGGTCTGGACACCCACAGTGCGGCGGCGTGGGTATTCTCATTCCCAAAGTGCTAAATCAGCGCAGCATCATAAGTGTAGCTTTTTGATAGGGAACGTCTCAGGTTACTTAACTGTAACCCCGTTCCCTGATAAAAGTGGAATGAGATGCTGCGATTCATTGCCACACTGAGGATGCCCCAGAACTGCTCTTCAAACAAAATACCTGACGATGCACCTATGACGCATCTATTTATAGCCCTGCTAGAGGTGCATCCTGATGATGTCACCAGCAGAGGCTATACATTCTAGTCAATTTCATTGACGTGTTGCACACATATTCACAGCTGGTCACTCCTAAAGATGTCCCCAAAGGTTTTGATTTTGACTTCACGAAGAGCACATACTCCAGTTTACAGTTTGGATCTTCTTTTTTAGCAGAGAGCAGTTTCATCCCAGAAGCTCCAGGGTGGTTGTAGCTCAGATCTAGCTCCTTCAGAGTAGTGTTTGAGATAAGAGCTGAAGCCAGCCAACTGCAGCCCACCTCTGTGATCATACACCCCGATAATCTGTGAAAATGTCCAAAAGACAAAGTGAGCATTGCAGTGACACTAGCAATCCACATGAACAAACAAAGTTGTGAATGACATCCTGTTGCAAAGAAAGCAAATCATTAATGTGCAAATCATCTACATTTACAAGCATAAACACAAAATTTCTGACATACATTTAGGGTCCTGAAGATTCAGAAAGAAAGGTAAATTACTGACAAACTCAAAATAGATCTGTTATCCATAACATAGTCTATATAGACATACACGGTGTATGTGAGCTGGCCAGAAATTGTAAAGGCAATGGAAGTTTTCAAATTATTTTGAATTAATTGAGAACCAGGAAAAGGGTATTGTCAGGGGGTATGTCGGAGGTACAAACATTTCTCAACACAAAAATACCACCTTAAATAACAAGTGATTTGGTAAGAATAGGTTATGTGCAGATAATGTCATGGATAAATAGTTTGTAAATAATTCTTGATGACCAATTCAAGTGCTACAATAAATATTTCACATAATTAATTATGTGATTCGTACACACATAACTTGATTCGTACATATATCACTGTCAGTACTGGGATTTCTTCTGGACAAATAAACTGATCAGTTAGCTACAGCCATAATGACTGGTTTGACTCATGGTAAAGTTTTTGCCTCTAGTACAAGCAGTTTCGGGTTCTAATGTGCCCTAATATAACGTTTTATTTTAATAAATAAAGCAGGGCTGGACGTTAAGCATGTCATGTGCTTGTCCATCAGACAAGTAAATTCGTTATTCACCTGTCCAGGTAAAAAAGTTACTCATCAGGAGACAAAAACAAAACAAAAACAAGTTGTAAGAAAGAAAGAAAAAAAAGCCTACATCATCATCATTTAAACCTAAGAACCATTAAAAACACAGAAAGATGGTAAATCATTACTCACCCTCAAGTCTGTTTGAAATTGTCTCTTCTAAGGAACACACAATTAGATTTTTGGCAGAATGTTAGTCACAGTCACTATTCACTGTCACTGCATATTTTTGTTTCTCCATAAAAAAAAGTGAATTGAGACTGAAACTAACATTCTCCCTAACATCTCCTTTTGAGTTCCACGAAACATAGAAAATCATACAGGTTTGGAACAACATAAAGGCAAGTAATGATTACAGAATTTACAATAAGGTTCCATTCATGATCATAAGATAATGCATTAGCTATTATGAACTAACAATGAAAAATATTTTACAGCATTTATCAATCTTAGTTAATGTGTTACTAGAAAAAAATAAATAAATACAATTGTTCATTGTTGGTTCATAGTGCATGAAATAATGTTAACATTTATAACTTTTTATTTTAATGTATGAAAATGTATTCGAAATATGAATGTTGGAATTAACATTAACCAAGATTAATAAATTATATAAAAGGCGTTTTTTGTTAGTTCATTTTAACTGATGTAGTTAACTAACATTAACAAATGGAACTTTTTTGTAAAGTGTTACCGAATTAAAATTTTTGTGTAAATCATCTCTTTGAGAGTACAAGTAAATTCTCACCAGTTGCACTAAAAATGGCTGTTTAATATTGAAAAAAATTCATAAAAGTTTTTAATATAAAATCCTGAGAGAACCTTGCTGCTAAATTAGTTATGTATTCAAAACAGACATAAAATATGCATCTTAAAGCAGATAATGTTTTCATTGTGTATAATTTATTAATGTTATAGTATTAATATTATTACAATGTATATTGTTATATACTTATTAAAATTGACTGATTCACATGGCAGAGAATATACATCACGATTACTGTCATAACCTCCGTTCACGTTACACGGTTCAGCTGTTGTGGCATTTTTCTATAAGGAGCCCTAGTGTGTTACACAATGTCAAGTGAGTGACAGAAGGGGAACGTCATGGTTACTGTCATAACCTCCATTCCCTGATGGAGGGAACGTGAAGTTGTGTCGATGTAGTGACACTAGGATTTGCTTTTGAGAGCCCCGAAAACCTACCATTCTTTGAGAAAAGGCTAATGAGAATAGGCGAGTGGAATTTGCATGCCACTCCCCCGGACATACGGGTATAAAAGGAGCTGGAAAGCAATTCCATTCAGGTTTTGTGATGAGGAGCCGAGACAAGGTCCAGCCATTTCAGTGACTAGTACAGTGTTGTGACAAGAGGGACACAATATCTTGTTCCCTCCATCAGGGAACGGAGGTTACGACAGTAACCATGACGTTCCCCTTCTGTCACTCACTCGACATTGTGTCGATGAAGACACTAGGGGGTCCTTATAGAAAAATTCCACAAAAGCTGAACCGTGTTACGTGAGCGGTGCGTAACTTCCCCCAAGGCCCCAAAAGAAGTCATGTAGTTTCCCATATCCCTGAGGGGGGGAAGCGACATAACTAGCATGGGAGAAGGCCTTTTTTCTCTATGTTTTCTCTCATATTAGACCCCGTAGTTGGGCTGGCTGTGAACTCCGCCGAGTTCACAAACCACAGGGGCTAGGGAGGAAGGACATCCAGGGTCCATGACTTCGTGAACTTGACTGGGGGTAAAAGCGCATGTTTTCGCCTCAGGAGAGGGGAAAGTCACTATACGAAAGCTGTACTCCCAGTCTCCGTATTACTGAAGTCTACCTGTTCGTACCTGAAAGAACACGGGACGAAACCGGCTCAACCTGGAGATTGTAAAATCTCGAAGGTATTGGTGTTGCCCATCCCGCTGCTCTGCAGATGCCTGCTAGAGAGGTGCTATTGGCCAGGGCCCACAAGGACACCACACTCCTTGTAGAGTGTGCTTGAACCCACAAGGGGGGTGGGCACGGCCTGGTCTGGTAGGCCAATGCAATGGTGTCCACGATCCAGAGGGCAAGCCTCTGTTTAGAGAGAGTGTTCCCTTTCTGCTGTCCACCAAAGCAAACAAAGAGCTGCTTAGAGTATCTAAAGCACTGTGTGCGATCCAAGAAGGTGCGCAAAACACGCACCGGACACAGCAACAACAGGGCTGGGTCCGCCTCCTCCCGGGGCAGCGCTTGCAGGTTTGCAACCAGCTTGAAGGGATCTTTTTGATGGAGGTGAGCACAACAAGGAGGGCCATCTTTAAGGAGAGGGCTTTCAGCTCGACTGACTCTAGTGGCTGAAATGGGGCTCTCTGAAGACCCAAGAGGACCACGGAGAGATCCCATAAGGGGAAGAGGCATGGCATGGGAGGATTCAGCCTCCAGGTGCCTCTGAGGAACCTGATGATCAGGTCATGTTTCCCTAGGGACTTACCATCCACTGCATCGTGGTGTGTGACTGTAGCGGCTACGTATACCCTCCAGTCTCTCCAGCAGGAAGGAAAGCACTGACCCGTCTGCACATCTCTGGGGGTCTTCGGCTCGGGAAGAACACCCATTTGCAAACAATCGCCACTTTAGGGCAGAAAGCTACCTGGTAGAGGGATCTCTGGCTTGAGTGATCATGTCTACGACTGCTGGTGGTAGGCCACTTAGATCTTCACATCCCTTCCTAGTGCCAGACGTTGAGGTTTCAGAGTTCAAATCAAATCAAATCACTTTATTGTCACACTACTGTGTACACGAGTGCAACAGTAGGTGAAAGTCTTGTGTGCAGTTCCGAGCAACATTGCAGTCATGACAGTGACGAGACATATACCAATTTACAATAAACAACATATTTACACAACACATAGTACTAATATACAATGTACAGTAAACAATGCACAACATATTTACACAACACAATTTACATATCAAATGTACACATAATTACACAACATAGTACTAATATACAATGTATAGTAAAAAAATACACACAATATAGAATACACATACAAATATATATATACACTAGTTGAATTGGGGAGAATATATTTGACAGTCCAGTGTGTGATATAAGATGATGATAAATAAAGTTCAGTGCTGATTGTTGATCGTGAGAGATCATGTGTTTAAAAGTCTTAATGCTTGGGGGAAGAAGCTGTCATGTAGTCGGCTGGTGCGGGTCCTAATGCTGCGATACTGCCTGCCTGATGGAAGCAGTGAGAGCAGCCCACGACTCGGGTGGATGGAGTCTCTGATGAGCTTTTTTCACACACAGCCTGTTATATATGTCCTGGAGGGAGGGAACCTCACCTCTGATGATGTTTCTGGCAGTTCGCACCACCCTTTGAGGGCTTTGCGGTTGTGGGCGGTGCTGCTGCCATACCAGGCGGTGATGCAGCCAGTCAGGATGCTCTCTACAGTGCTGGTGTAGAACCGTGTGAGGATGTGGTGGTTCATTACGAACTTCCTCAGCCGTCTCAGGAAGAAGAGGCGCTGGTGAGCCTTCTTCACAACGGCCTCAGTGTTGACGGACCATGTGAGTTCCTCAGTAATGTGGACACCGAGGAACTTGAAACTGCTGAACCTCTCTCCACCGGTGCTCCATTAATGGTGATGGGGCTGTGTTCTCTGTCTTACTCTGGAGTGTGCACCTCCTCTCTGTAGGCTGTTTCATCACTGTCAGTGATCAGACCTACCACCGTCATATTGTCAGCAAACTTAATGATGGCATTGGAGCTATGTTTTGCCACACAGTCATGTGTGTACAGGGAATACAGGAGTGGGCTGAGAACACAGCCCTGCGGGGCTCCAGTGTTGAGGGTCAGTGATGAGGAGATGTTGCTGCCCATTCTAACCACCTGACATCTGCCTGACAGGAAATCCAGGATCCAGCTGCATAGTGAGCTGTTTAAGCCCAGAGCCTGGAGTTTCTGATCAAGCTTGGAGGGTACTATGGTGTTGAATGCTGAGCTGTAGTCTACAAACAGCATTATCACATATGTGTTCCTTTTTTCCAGATGGGAGAGAGCAGTGTATATTGTAGATGCAATGGCATCATCAGTGGAGTGGTTGTTGTGGTAGGCAAACCACATGGGTTCAAAGAGGTGGGCAGAACAGAGCAGATGTAATCTCTGATTAGCCTCTCAAAGCATGTGCTGATGATGGGGGTCAGATCAACAGGATGCCAGTCATTTAAGCAAGCGATTTTGGCTTGCTTTGGTACAGGCACAATGGTTGCTATTTTGAAGCATATGGGGACTACAGACAGGGAGAGGGACAGTTTAAAAATATCCGTAAAAACACCAGCCAGTTGGTTCGTGCATGCTCTGATGACGCGGCCCGGAATGCCGTCTGGACCCACGGCTTTACAGATGTTCACCCATCGGAAGGATCGGGTTACATCCGCAACAGAGACGGAGCGTGAACCATCCTCTGTAGTATCGACCACGAGTACTCTTTCCGCGAGGGCGGTGTTGTTGTCCTCTAAACGAGCATAAAATTTATTAAGCTCGTCCGGAAGAGAGGCAGTGGTGTTCACGGCAAGGTGCGGGTGCCAGATTGTGCCCCATCCCTGAGAAAGAAGGTCCTTCCTCAGAGGAATCTGCTAGGAAGGTGCTGTCGCGAGGAGCATGAGGTCCGTGAGCCAAGTCTGGGTGGGCGAGTATGGGGCCACGAGGGTGGCTTGTTCCTCGTCCTCCCTGACTTTGCACAGGGTCTGTGCAAGAAGGCTCACTGGGGGGAATGCATAATTGCACAGCCGGGCAAGCTGTGTGCCAGTGCGTCTGTCCCGAGGTGGGCTCCCATCAGGGAATATCAGTGCGGGTAGTTTGAGGGTTCCTGGGAAGCGAACAGTTCTACCAGTGCTTTGCCGAATCGACTCCAAATCAGCTGGACCACCTGGGGTGTGGAGTCTCCACTCTCCACTGAGCATTGCCTGCCGCGACAGCGTGTCCGCTGTGGCGTTGACGCTTCCCAGGATATGAGTGGCCCACAGTGACCTCAGCCGCTGCTGACTCCACAGGACGAGATGGTGGGCGAGTTGCGACATGCGACAAGAGTGTATGCCGCCTTGGCGACTTTTATATGCTACTGTCGCTGTGTTGTTGGACCGGACCAACACATGCTTGCCCTGGATCAATGGCAATAGCCTCCACATGGCAAGTTGTACAGCCAGCAACTCTAGACAGTTAATGTGCCAACCCAGTCGCAGTCCTGACCAGGAACCGGCGGCTGCGTGTCCATTGCACACAGCGCCCCAGCCCAGTTTGGAGGCATCTTTTTGTGACCACGACTTGTTGTAAGGGAACTCCTGCTCAGAGAAATGCAAGGTCTGTCCAAGGGCTGAATAAGTGGCGGCAGAGCGGCATACGCGATGAGTGCCGTGGCGCCATGCCCATCTCAGGACTCGAGTCTGAAGCCAGTGCTGAAGCAGTCTCATATGCATCAACCCGAGCGGCGTGACTGACACTGAGGAAGTGTTAGATAATTTTGTCATCCAATGTATTTAATTTATTTTCTTGATCTGCAATCCCCGTCTCGATACAGCTCAGCTGAGGGAAGAAAGAAATGACACAGACACCCAATGCTATCAAATCCTTCTTCGTTTATTGTTCAGCACTTTGTTATATGGTCCAGAAAAACCACATTCCACTGGACCCCCACCAATGAAATAGTTCTTTACCTTATATGGGGGTGACATACATGTTTGAGCTACGTGTGAAACGTGAGAGTACAGAGACAGGAAACACATTCCTATAGAACATCTTTTGAACAAGGAGCAGCTTTGCTTTGTGATGACACCGCAAGCTACATCACCCAGAGAAGTTGTTGAGAAGCCTTACTTATTTCACAGGAAGTCATATGCCCCAAGAGCCTCTGAAAGTGTTTCAGTGGAACCACTGTCCTCCGTCTGAATGATTTCAGGCAGCTCAGCATCGATTTTGCACGCTCGCTTGCGAGGCACACTAACATTGAGACCGAGTCTAACTCCATGGCGAGAAAAGAGATACTCTGAGCCAGGGAGAGTAGCCAAGTTCGATGGTAGCCACGTAGCCAAGTTCGATGGTCCTGGCCAACCACCGCGACGGGTTGGAAAGCGTTAGCCACGCATCCAAGCTCCAGGCACTAAGGGGACGATCACATCTGTCAGGGAGTGCTGAGGGGGAGCTCAAAGCACTTACCTTGCTCTGCGAAACTGGTATAGGGCAGGTTAGTAAGGAGGGCCTCTTGGAAATATATCAGCTCTGTAGGTCCATACAATGCAAGTGGATGGTAATCGGCACTTTTAAGCTCCAAAAAGCACAAATAATTATAGTAAAAGTAATCAATTTGACTTAATTTCATCTAAAGCAATACGTTCCCTTTGGGTGAGAAACAGATCAATATTGAAGTCATTTTTACTGTAATTGTTTAGTTCCAGTTGTTCCTCAATGCGTGTCCATGAGGGCAATTAGTTAATGCTGCCTCTCGCATGACGTAAGAATGCCGGCATGTTTAAATGAAAGCAATACCTATGCTATTGGTTTTGCCAATACAATCACACCAATTACAGTGAAAAGGACATAACTATTGATCTGTTTCTCACCCAAATTGATCGTATCGTATTAGAAGACAATAATTTAACCACTGGAGTATAATTTTACACTGTGCTATTTGGAGCTTTAAAGTGCTGATCACCATCCACTTGCATTTTATGGACCAACAGAGCTAAGATACTCTTATAAAAATCATCATTTGTGTTCTGTTTAAGAAAGAAAAATCATACATCTGGGATGGCATAAGTGTGAGTAAATGATTAGAGAATTTTCATTTTGATCTCTTTTGTTATAATAGTTAAGCTTACTCCAGTTTCTCTATTTTACACTGTGGATCCATCAATCCAGCTGAGAACTTTTAGTCACCCAAATCATCCAGGTCATTGTTTTTCAGCTCTAACTCCTTAAAATGTAAGACGATTTAAGAACTGACTCTAGATTTACACAGCAATCCTTCGTGAAACCACACCATTTTAACCTGTTGTAAAAGATTAGACCACACACCAAACAGCCTTTATTCCACAATCATCGTGTTAAATTTGTTGTATACTGTAGAGAAATGGATATGTTTAGGTTGGGATTAGCGGATCTAGAATATCGATACAATATTACAAATATAACTGTAACACTTTACAATAAGGTTCCATTCGTTAACATTAGCTAATACATTAGGTATCATGAACAAACAATTAACAATATTTTTGGCTTTACAGTATTTATTAATCTTTGTTTATGTTAGTTAATAAAAATACAAATGTTCATTGTTAGTTCATAGTGCATTAACTAATGTTAACAAATACAGTACAACTTTTGATTTTAAAAATGTATTAGTACACGTTGAAATGAACATTAACCAAGATTAATAAATGCTTAATAGTAATGTTCATTGTTAGTTCATGTTAAATAATGATAACAAATGGAACCTTACTGTAAAGTGTTACCAATATAACTATACACATGTATTTATGATATAAGGGATTTATAAATAGTTTATAAAGTTGTACAAACATAACAAATTTTAATAAAAAATGCTGCCAATCCATCCATTTTGTATGCTTCCGCATCTATTCAAAGAGACAAAAATGCACATGCAAATAATACCTATGAATAGTAATGAGATAACATTGGGTGAACATAGGCACATCCACCAGCTACAGAATTATCTCTTATACTCCACAGATTACACATATTCTTTTATTCATATGCATGATTTTCTTCAAACTAACTGACAATTTTCCAAGGCTGAGCACAGGCTTAATTCTCGCTTTAAAGGGACATTAATGTTCTCACAATCCCCATGCTTCTTGGTGCTGAAGCGAATATAAAGTTGGGTCGGGTGGGAGGTTGTTCTAGAGAAGGGTGTCTGTTTTTGGACTGCATGCCACTGCAATACTTACTTGAGTGTCTGAAGTTTGAAGTGCGGACTATTTAGTCCAGAGCAGAGACTCTTCACTCCTTCATCACTTATTATCATCATCTTATTATAACTTAGATTCAGTTCTTTCAGTGGTGAGTTTGTTGACTTAAGAGCTGAGGCCAAAAAACTACAGGATGCTAATGAGATACTACAACCAACCAGCCTAAGACAGAAAGTAAATTGAAAAGATTATTACTACTAACAAACAAACATTAACCATCTTTTCAACACTTTTCCATTTTTATTCTAGTTTGTGTTAACAGGCTGGTAATAGTTCAACAACATATTTGCTAAATTCACCAACGAAAGACAGCCAACACATTTTCAAATTCAGGTGAATTTGGTTTTAACATCTATCATATATTTAATTACATAAAAACTGTAAATTTTTGTTTATTAGTATTTTTTCAGGAATATAAGTCACATTTTTGTCATTCAAAGGGTTCTGTGACTTAAATTTAAATGGAGATTAAAAAAAAGACACTTGAATGAATATTTGCTCTGTTCTGCCATCCTCTATATTATTGTGAAGTTATTTTTGCAGCTGTTGATCAGTTTCCTTCCCGTCGCAGTAGCCATCCGGTTTGCAGATGTTTTTTCCATCTAGAGTGCAACCATGATTAGGCTAGTAAAATGTAGCAGAGTGGTGTTTTAAAGCAGCCAATTCAAAGTATTTTATCTAAACAAAGTATTGTATGCAATCAGTTTAAATATATTTTTTTAACAATTTACAGTAAAGTTACATTTGTTAAGTGAGGAATAATTGATGACAGACCGTTGAATTATTGAAAAATAATGCACTCCCAAGGTGGCAATGCACCTCGGGTGTGCATTATTTTTCAATAACCCAATGATTCAATTATTCTGCTTATACCAGTCACCACACCTTAATACATCATTCAGGATTTTATCTAAAGACATTTTCTGGTTTTCGTCCCTAAAACACTCTTGTGAGTGGAACTACTTTCTTCTGCCACGGATTCAGCATCTTGCTCCAAAACGTCTCTTTAGAACTAGTAACGGAGAATTGTGAGGCTCACACTGTTTTACTGGAGCACTTACTGGAGTAACTAGTTAGTGAGTCTGTGTGAGAGTTTGTGTGTGATTTTGTTTTTGAGGGATCGAAAGAGAGAAGCTCAGAAACTGAGAGAGATTGCCTGTGGGATTACCTTTATTTGTTGCAGCTCTCATTAGAAGTAACATTGCTTCAACATCACCAAGATGTAAGTTTAAGCAGTTCTCAGCAGCAGAGAGTGTCACCATATTTCTGATGTAAACTGTAACAACTGTTTTCATCCCCACTGATACAGGTGGCTGACATGACCGCTCTATTTCTCGCTCTTGAGTGAGTGTGTGTATAATGCGTATATGTATGTGTCCCTGTGTGTGTGAGAGCTTAAGAGAGGGGGAGGGAGATCATGAGGAGAAAGATATTTCAGATAATATAGAAGTTTTATTGATCAAGTGTATCTAGCTCTGATACAGCTCAAGCCTTCGTTGCTAGTTCGAAAACATCACTTCAGAATTATTAACGGAAGATGCGCTGCTTTTCAGCATTGGAGTAACAAGGTGGTGTGTGTGTGTGTGTGTGTGTGTGTGTGTGTGTGTGAAAGTGAGGGGGAGGGGTAGCGCGGTGCTTTCCATTAGAGCTATGTGAGGCTTATTAAGTGAAATACATTGAAACATAAAAAGTTTCACATATTAAAAGTTATTTTGGATAATAGAAACCGTTGTATGGATCAAATCGTGGGGGGTGCAGCTCTGTTTGTTGGTTGCATCACAAGTCTCAATGTGTGTGCGTGTGCATGCATGTGCGTATGTGTGAGCGTGTGTAAGTGCAGGGGAGACAAGGGATCTTTTCAACTGAAATTGAAATAAATGAAGGATATTATAGACATTGTTTGTCATTCTTATCTGATGTTCTTAACCAATGTCTTTGTTTTCATTGGTTATTTTGTTGTGGAAGCCTGTACAGCTCTTTGAAATAACTGAAAAAACATTAATAATAAATCTTAATAATTCAAGATGCACTGTTGAACTGTGCCAGATGTAAAGGCGGAGGAGAATTTATGCGTGTTTAAGGTTCTTCTGCATAGGATGCTCCTGTGCTTTCTCTGCAAGCTTCCTCTGGAAGCTTCCTCTGTCCTTGGTTATCATGGTGCATTTAGAGAATAGAAACGTCCAACATGATGGTGGAATCTGATCATCTGTTTCCAGGTCATGGGCTTGAGGAGAGAGGAATGAGAAAGCAAGGATGCACAATTTAAGAAATGAGAAGCACCCATAGTGACAACTTACAGCAGTTTCTGTAGCTGACAGTGTGGACTCTTTAGTCCAGAAAAGAGGCTGTTCACTCCAGACTTGTGTAGTTTACTGTTGCTCAGATCCAGCTCTTTTAAGGGTGAATTAACAGACTGGAAAGCGGAGGACACTCTTAGACAGGACTCGGATGAGAGTTTACAACAATCCAATCTTTAGGGAAAAGAAAACTGTTTCAGTAATTATTTTTTTCTGGTCTGCATGTGGAGAGAGAGAAAAGTTTTTTAGATAAATAATTCACATTGTACAGCAACTGTGTGCATTTAGATGTGGTAAAGGACATTCAAAAAAAAAAGTTTTCAAAAAGTAATAATTTACATAGCAACATTTGACTTCAAGCAGTATATTCTTTTAAATAAAGTTTTTGAAGAGGATGTACAGAAAAAGCAATTTCAGACATCGCAGCCTGTTCTCATGAAATTTACGTGACCATGGAAAAAAAAATGTAATTCAAAACGATGTGCTGTATAACACGTTTCGATGTAGTTTCATGGTAAAATGTCCATCGGGGGTGCCAAACGTGAGTGAAATGGTGTCGTAATCAGACGAGCTTTTAAGGTGAATTTGAGATGGATGTTTTAATGATTAAAATGTACCTCCCTAACCTAAAACTTTAACCTAAACCTAACCAATAATGTTCAAAATGATAAGTGAGAGGTGGACAAAAATTACAGACATCCTGACCCTAAGCCAACCCGATAGTGTTTTAAAATGCGAAAGCGACATGAAAAACACATTTTCTGAGGCAGCCAAGTCATTTGTGTCACTTCTATGACACTGTCATCTCATGTATCCACTTGCATTCTTGGCTGGGTTTGAACCACAGCCTCCGAGTCCAAAGTCCAAAGACAGTCCCGCCTCCGGACATACGGGTATAAAGGGGAGCGTGTGAGCGTCTGTCAGAAAGGTTTTTGCACTGGAGGAGCCGAGAATAAGGTTACGGCGAATTACAGTGGTAGGGATAGTGACGTGGCAAGGGGAACACAATGTCTCGTTCCTTCCATCGGGGATCGGAGGTTACAACAGTAACCATGATGTTCCCCTTCTGTCACTCACTCGACGTTGTGTCAATTGTAGTGACACAAGGGGTCCCACTTCAAAACGCCATGCACTAACCCGTGTTACGTGACTCCTGAGCCAGGTGCAAGCAAGCTGTTGCGTGCTAGAAGCAGCTGGGTCGGCTGCACGTAACTCTCCCCAACGCCCCCAATAAAATGTGTCACATACCACTCTTAGGTTCCCAGTACCCATATGGAAATAGGTGACATAACTTGCAAGGGAGCCAGCTGGCCAGCTGCCGCCTTTTCTCTCTTTATGTTTCTCGTCATAGAGATAAAAAGCGGCTGGGGCTATAAAAATAAAAAAGGTGTCCTTTTCCATTCCTATTCTTTCAGGGGAAAAAGGCCCAGCGGAGAACACAACCTGCCCAGACTGGGGTGAGGTAACTTGTGGCTAATACACAAGGGGGTTGTCAAGCCACCCGTGGACATGGTGCAGTGGTATAATTCCGGCCAGAGGGCTAGGAAGGAAGAACATCCAGGAAGCGAGAGCTTACTGGCTAACCTGGGAAAGAAGGCGCACTGGATCTACTTGGTGAATAGTTCAACCTACGGGTGCCTCTAAGGGGTTTTACAGGCCCTAGAAGAGGTCCTGGAGATGGGGGGCGTACGCGGCCTGCGGGGCGCTCGACGCTGGGGCTGAGAGCTGGGCCCCGGTTGAGGCAGAGCTGGCGGTGGTTTCATTGCAGGGGGATGCCCATGGCAAGCAGACGGGGAACGGCCTGCGCTGCGACAGCGCGGCATGATGTGAGAGATGGGTAATCTCTTACTCAAAGACGCGATAGAGCCTGTCCCTCCAACCGAGATGAAGAAGGGTCTCTACAGCCCTTACTTCATCGTACCCAAAAAAGGCGGCAGCTTACGACCGATCTTGGACTTGGATCTTGGGTTTTCCACCAAGCTTTGCACAAAGTCCCGTTCAAAATGCTCACGCAGAAACACATTCTGACCTGCGTTCGGCATCTAGATTGGTTCACAGAAGTAGACCTGAAGGACGTGTACATCCACGTCTCAATTCTGCCTCGACACGACCCTTCTTACGGTTAGTGTTCGACGGCCAGGCATATCAGTACAAAGTCATCCCCTCGCGTCTTCACGAAAGTCGTAGAGGCAGCCCTTGCCCGCTCTGAGAAGCCGGCATTTGCATACTCAATTACCTCGACGACTGGCTTATTCTGGCCCACTCACGAGAGCTACTATGCGCTCACAGAGACCAGGTGCTCAAGCACCTCAGCCGTTTAGGGCTTCAGGTCAACTGGGAAAAGAGCAAGCTCACCCCAGTCCAGAGCATCTCTTTTCTCGGCATGGAGTTAGACTCAGTCTTAATGTCAGCATGTCTCACCAATGAGCGTGCGCAGTCAGTGTTGAGATGCCTTGCCACTTTCAGGCCAGGCACAACGGTCCCGTTAAAACTTTTCTTGAGGCTCCTGGGGCATATGGCTTCCTCCACGGCGGTCGCGCCACTGGGGTTGATGCATATGAGACCGTTTAAGCACTGGCTTCAGACTCGAGTCCCGAGACGAGCATGGCGTCGCGGCAAGCACCGTGTGATGATCACTCTTGCCTGCCGCCAAACATTCATACCCTGGACAGACTTCTGTTTTCTATGGGCAGGAGCACCCTTGCAGCAGGTGTCCCGACGCATCTTGGTCATGACCGACGCCTCCAGATTGGGTTGGGGTGCCGTGTGCAACGGACACGCAGTAGCAGGATGTTCAAAAGGGGCCCCGCTGCGCTGGCACATCAACTGGAGTTGCTGACTGTTTTCTTTGCCCTGCGGAAGTTTCTCCCGTTAGTTCGAGACAAACATGTCAGGTCAGACAGCACCACTGTGGTAGCGTACATAAATCATCAAGGCGGCGTACGCCCTTGCCACATGTCACGACTCGCCCGTCGGGGCAGACACACTGGCACACAGCTGGCCTGTGGGGCTGCGCAAGTACGCATTTCCCCCAGTGAGCGTTCTTGCACAGGTGCTGTGCAAGTTCAGGGAGGACGAGGAACAAGTCACCCTTGTGGCTCCTTATTGGCCCACTCGGGCCTGGTTCTCGGATCTCGTACTCCTCATGACAGCCCCTCCCTGGCGAATTCCCCTGAGGAAAGACCTTCTTTCTCAGGGACGGGGCACGCTCTGGCATCTGCACCCAGTTAGGTCAGTGCTCTTATTTCTGCAAGAGTGGCTGGAAGGGAGGCTGTCCCCTTCCACCCTGCAGGTGTACGTCACCACTTTCATGGCCCACCACGATGCAGTAGAAGGCAAGTCTTTGGGTAAGCACGACTTAATTATCAGGATCCTAAGAGGTGCCCGGAGGTTGAACCCCTCCCGGCCAAGCCTGTTCCCCTCCTGGGATCTCTCAGTGGTCCTCGCAGGCCTCCAGAGAGCCCCCTTCGAGTCAATAGAATCAGTTGGACTCAGGGCCCTCTCTCTAAAGACGGCCCTGCTGATCGCGCTCGCTTCCATCAAGAGGGTCGGGGACCTGCAAGTGTTCTCTGTTAGCGACACCTGCCTGGAGTTCGGTCCAGCAGACACATATGTGATCCTGAGACCAAGAACGGGCTACGTGCCCAAGGTTCCTACCACGCCCTTCAGAGACCAGGTAGTGAACCTGCAAGCGCTGCCCCGGGAGGAGGCAGACCCAGCCCCTTCATTGCTGTGTCCGGTACGTGCTTTGCATACCTATTTGGACCACACACAGAGGTTTAGGTGCTCTGAGCAGGTCTTTGTCTGCTTTGGGGGACAGTGGAAAGGGAACGCTGTCTCCAAACAGAGGCTCTCCCACTGTGTGGTGGATGCAATTTCATTGGTTTATCACACCCAGGCCGTGCCCCCCCCCCTTGCGGGTCCGAGCACACTCAACAAGGAGTACTGCATCCTCGTTGGCACTGGCCAGAGGCACCTCCCTAGCAGACATATGTAGAGCAGCGGGTTGGGCAACACCTAATACCTTTGCAAGATTTTACAATCTCAGGGTTGAGTCAGTATCGTCCCGTGTTTTCTCAGGTGTGAGCTGGTAGAACTCGGACGAGGTAAAACTGTGAGCTTTCTCTCCCAGGAGATCCCACCCACCCGGGTCCCTGGTTGATTCCTCCCTAGCCCTTTTGGGTCCGCAGTTCAGTGAAGGAACTTGCCGACCCAGTTCACTACGGGCACTCAATCTACCCTGTACTGGAATAGGTGCTCCACAGATCGGGACTCCTACACGGACTCCCCCTGTGTATATTTTCCACGGTACGGTCCCCTTACGAAGTGAACCCGCGTCTCCCTTAGGCAGTCTTAGCTGCTCTCTGGTCACTATGCTGTAGCAACTCCCCCCTTCTTGAGGTTGGATCTACCACTGCGCCACGTTCCACATGTTGCCTAAAAAACCCATGTGATGTATTCGCCACCTTTACCTCCCCTTTTGGGCAGGTGTAGCCTCCGCAGGGTCTTTTCCTGCTGAAAGAATAGGAAACTGGGTAAGACCCCCTTCCCTCGATGCGTGTAAGGGCCCCGGCTGTTCTTGCTCTATGCGCAGAAACATAGAGAGAAAAAAACCCAGCCAGGCTTGGCTCGTTCCCAGGTTGGCAAGCGTCGCCTTGTTCCCCTGTCTAGGGTAACCAGAAGGATTCCGATGACTTTTTTGGGGCATCGGGGAAGGGTACATGCAGCCTGACACAACTGGTCGCTTGTGCACATAAAAATTATCTGCCCGCTCCTGTGTCAGCAGTACACGTACACGGCTCAGCGCATGAAGTGATTTGAATTGGACCCCTAGTGTTGCTTCTTAAACACAACATCGAAGTGAGCAAGAGACGGGGAATGTCTAGGTTACATATGTAACCTCCGTTCCCTGATGGAGGAAACAAGACGTTGTGTCCTCCCGGCCACGTTGCTGAGCCGAGCCACTGCAGTGGCCGGATTATTTCTGGCTCCTCAGAAAAAAAAGAGCAAAAGCCAAAGCAAGACCTCAGGACACTAATTTCTAAGAGAAAGAAACACTGATGGTCTTGTGCTTAATCTTGTAGGGGTAGCTCCCCTCGGGACAGGGCGGCGCACCATCCACTTCACCCCTCCCAGTACCCCCATGAAACCTCTCCATTCCTGCCGACTCTGGTGTTTCGGGAGGTAGAGGCTTCCATCAAAAGTTGGGTGTTTCGCTGCTTCCTGCATTTATCCAGGACGCAAAACACTCAACACCCCCTCAACAGGAAGTCTCAGAGAACCTGGCAGCGTGGAAACTTCTGCCAGATATTTTATGTGGGTCCTAAGAACAGTAGAAAAGAGGCTACAGAATTCAATTCGCTCGCCGCCCTCCATGTTCCAACGGCGTGGTCTCCACTACCGTAAACCGAGCAGGCATTTCTACTGTGGAAAGAACTGTGAAATCTCTCGGCCTAAGGGGCCATAGAACGTGTTCCCCTCACAGAGAAAGAGTCAGGTTATTACAGTGAATACTTCCTGGTTCCCAAGAAGGGTGGGGGGTTGCGCCGACATTAGATCTTCAAGGCTTGAACTGCCCAGTCAGGGTGTTCAAGTCCAAGATGCTAACTATCAAGACGATCGTGTCACAAGCCCAACATCACGTTTGGCTGGTCACCATCGATCTCATGGATGCATATCTTCATATAGAAATTCTGCCACAGCACAGGAAGTTCCTGAGGTTCGCTTTCGGGGGGCGAAGCCTTCCAGTATCGGGTTCTTCCATTCAGCCTAGCACTATTAAACCGCACATTCACAAAATGCATGGATGCATCACTGGCTCCTTTGTGACTCCGGGGCATCCGCATTCTGAATTACATAGACGACTGGCTGATCCCAGAGCAGTTCCAAGAACTGGCAGTTCAGCACAGGGATATTGTCTTAGCTCATCTTTTTTCTCCGGGTCTGAGACTCAACATCAAGAGCGTTCTCTCTGCCACCAAATGGAATTCGATCACGATGCAGGCACAATTGTCTCCTGCACAAATCATTTCCATTCAGAACACACTGAGCAATGTCAGGCTAGGTCAAGGTTGCACTGCTTGTCAGTATCAATGAATAATAGGTCTCATTGTGTCTACGTCCGCGGTGATCACTTCGGGCCTCATGCACATGAGATCGCTCCAACTGTGGCTAAAATCCAGAGGGTTTCATCCAAGGGCCGGTCCCCTAAGGCAAAAAAGGGTTACGCGCTGCAGGCTTCGATCCCTTTCTATGCGGTTCAGAAAACAGTTTCATACTTTGGGTCCAACTCTAGGTGCGTCTCGTCGTCGCAGGCTGCTAATGGCAGACACCTCCCTGGCGGTCTGGGTAGCAGTCTTAAGTGGTCATCCAGCTCAAGGGGAATTGGAGGGTCATCAGCTTGGTTGTCACAGTAACTGTCTGGAGTTCATGGCTGTATGTCTGGCCCTGAAATACTTCCTCCATAGGCTGCCATGTCTTGGTGCGGGTGGGTAATACAGCGGGTAGATTTTACAGGGTAGAAGAGAACCTCTTCACCTCTATGAACGGTGCAATGTCTCCTCTACTTCTCCCTGAGTCACCCAGCCCCCCGAGTCTGGACGCGATGGCGCATACATGGCCCGGGAATGCATCTGTATGCATTTTCCCCCCGGTTTCTCTGCTCCTGGGAGTCTTGGCCAGAGTTCGCCAGCAAGGGTCTTGCCTCTTACTGATAGCGCCGCGCTGGTCGAACAGGGTATGGTTCTCTGAGTTAATATCTCTCCTCGACGGCTCGCCTTGAGCGATTCCGAACAGGAAGGACCTTCTTTCTCAGGCACAGGGGACAATATTTCATCCCGGCCCGAATTATGGAACCTTTCATGCTTGGCCCCTGAAGGGTACCAACTGAGGTACACAGGGCCTTCTCCTGAGGTTATCGAGACCATTTTAAGTGCTAGGGCACCCTCCACTTGGAACAAATCTGGGTGAGATTTTACAGGGCAGAAGAGGACCTCTTCGCCTCTATGAACAGCACAATGTCTCCTCTACTTCTCCCTGAGTCAAGCCCATGTCTGAGCCCTCTCACTTTCTTGTGAGCACACTACACAACCGTAGGGGGTCCGGACAGCCACAGTGCGGCGGCGTGGGTATTCTCGTTCGCAAAGGGCTCTTAAGCGCAGCATCATAGTGAAGATTTTTGTAAAGGGAACGTCTCGGGTTACGTATGTAACCCTTGTTCCCTGAAAAAAGCGGAACGAGATGCTGCACTTCACTGCCGCACTGGGATGCCCCAGGACTGATCTTCAGACAAAATACCTGACGATGCTCTGGTGACGCATCTATTTATAGCCCTGCCACAGGTGCGTCCAATGATTACAACGGCAGAGGCTATAGATTTCGGTCAATGTTAATTGACGTGTTGCACACATATTCACAGCTGGTCACAACTACAGCGCATTTCTCAGCGCAGCATCTCGTTCCGCTTTTTTCAGGGAACAAGGGTTACATTTCAATACTTGAATGGAGAAAGACCAAAATCTAAAAAATGGTTGGTCAAAATTACGATCAAAGAACATGTTTCAAATCAGCAATAAAATCTGACAATACTGGTGTCACCAATTGTGCTCCTTTACCTCATATTACACTTCAAAACACAATTTTCCAAGCTTGTATAGCCAACACACATGCGCATTCTAGAGTTGACAATAGGTGATGTTTGTATCTAAAAGGTGATTTCTTTTACATGTAAGGCGGGACTTTCTTTCTACATCCGCTGACTGTTGGGTGCTCAGAGCTCCTTGGTAAGGTGTTCCAATTTTTCCCCATTCATTTTAATAGAAGTGACCCGTCTCTGCTAAATTGTCTCTGCATTTACTCACCCTCATGCCATCACATATGTGTATGACACTCTTTCTTTGGGGAGGGCTACATGCAGCTGACACAGTTGCCTCTAGCATGCAGCAGCCTGCTTGCACCTGTCTCGTCGGTTCACGTAACTGACTAGTGTATGGCGCTTTTGAATGGGACCCCTTGTGTCACTTCATTCTTGCAGAACACAAACAAACATTTTTAGAAAACTTCTCTCAACTCATTAGGTCCATACAATGCAAGTGAATAATGAAAAATAAAAGTAATCCATATGATTCCATGTCTTCAGAAGCAATATAATAGGTGTGGATGAGAAACAGAACAATATTTAGTTCATTTTTTACTCAATCTCCATTTTAACTTTCACTTTCAGATGTGAAAATAAAACTAAACAGGCAACATGTGACTTTCAGATGTAAAAAAATTAAAGTGGATTTTTAGAGTAAAACAAGGTGTGGAGTGGAGCATGGCCAGGCTGGAATGTCGCACGCCCGGACATGTCCGTGATTGATCTCTCGAACCGCCGCCTTTATCCCTCGTGCGCCCCATATGGCCGATTGGGGACCCGGCGTGCGACATTCCAGCCCGGCCCGGCCCCGCCCCTCTCCACTCCACACTCCTCCCGGCGTTACCTCAGGCCGGGGTTCCACCGGCATGACGTACACCCCCCCCCCCCCCCCCCTTTCCCTGGGGAGGGCATGCTTTACGAACCACATCACTGGCCGGTTATCCCCGCCTTCCTCGACCTGGGAGGAGACAGGAGGGGAAAACAACATAAAAAAACCCCAAAATGGGCGAGGGAAAAGGCCAACGCGGTGCGAAAGAGCGCGAGAGAGAGAGAGAGAGAGAGAGAGAGAGAAAAAGCTCACTCACCGGTTCTCTGATGTACCATCGCTTGGTCCTCGAACACTCCTCCACACTCTTCGGCGGACGACAGCCGCTCCTCTCCTGGTGAACCGGAGTCAACCTCCGACACCCAGCGGACAGAATGCCCCTCCGCTTTCCTGGCGACGCGTGGGGACCTTCCACCGCCCCTGGCAGCAGCCCTACCGCTACGGGCGGTTGGGGAGTTACTTCCCTCCTCCTCTCGCGGACGGCGCTCTTCCCTCGACATCTCTGGGGATGGCAGGGCACTCCTCCGCCCCCGGCTCCCTCGCTCCAGGCGGTCGGGGAATCTAGTCCCCAATCGCCCCGTGGACAGCGGCCGTTCCCGGCGTCCGGGCGGTCGGGCCACTCCGTCACCCGGCAGATGGCAGCGGCGCTCCCCTGGGCGGACGGCAGTGTCGAGGACTCTGTGATGGTCATCCCTCCTCCTTCCCGGGTTTCGGCACCAATGTAACACGGGGTTAAGATGGGCAAGGAGTCGAGAACCGGCTTGTCAATGTAAATAATATTTTAATAAAGAACTTAAACAAAAAGAACAAACACAAAACGGACATGTCGGTGATTGATCTCTCTCTCTCTCTCGAACCGTCGTCACCGGCCGCCTTTATACATCGCACACCCCATCAGACCGATTGGGGACCGGGCGTGCGACATTCCAGCCTGGCCCGCCCCCATCCACTCCACACAAGGACTTACATTTTGATCTGTTTCTCACCCACAGCTATTATATTTCTTCTGAATCTGGAGTCTTATGGATTACTTTCCTTAATGTGATTTTTGGAGCTATAAAGGTCTGGTCACCATTCACTTACATTGTATGGACCTACAGAGCTGAGATATTCTTCTAAAAATCTTTGTGTTCTGCTGAAGAAAGAAAATCATACACATCTGGGATGGCATAAGTGTGAGTAAATTACGAGAGAATTTTCAATTTTGGGTGAACTATCCCTCAAGCAACCATACACATTTGCACAATGTTCTTGGTATAAGCCCACATCAGCAATTTTGTGGTTATGTCATACAAATTAAGTATATATTAACTTTTCTCAAACAACTTTCTCATAGACATTCTATTGGCGGTACACTGGCAAGGAGACAATTTTTGTTCTTTGTTTTGAGGAGATGCTTCCGTGTACTGAAAATCTGCTTTTGTGAGGAAACATCTCATCACTTAAACAAATGATTGGATGAAAATGTTCTCGTAAAGTGCACAGTCTCCCTCCGAAGCAATGAGAACAGAAACACCATCTTACCAATAAGTGAAATGTTAATCGTTCTTATTTATTTCATAAGATATTGATTGCCATGACTATTACCCAACCTGTCAAGATTTGTGTCAATCTGTATGTGGTTTAACATTTCAATGTATTTCCAAATGAATGCATTTACTGAAATATTGTGCAGTGACCAAAGAAAGAAAACATCTGATTTCAAGAGATTCATAAATGGAGAGAGAGAAAAAATATCTCTCACATCTGAATATTCTTAAACCATTAATATGTTAATTTAAGGCTGGAATGTATAATTATTTTGTTAAAAATAAGGAAGTTAAAATACTTTCTCCTATCCCAGCTTCATAGTCAACTATATGTATATATTTGTAGATTGCTTCCTCCAAAAAGTGTAAATGGTATGGGAACAGACATTCCAAATGTAAGCAGTGTACTGTATACTGTGTGTTCAATCTGAAGGACATAGGCATACAATGATGTACATCATTACGTTGTGTTATGGGACCTGGCTCAATATTTCAATTAATCTGGTGTTCATTAGAGATCCATGACTTGGCTTTGTACAGGCAAGTCAAATTCTTCCACACCAGACTCAGTAAACCATTTCTTTATAGGCCATTCTTTATGCACAGGGTCACTGCCATTTTTGGAAGAATAAAGGTCCTCCCCAAATTGTTACAACAAAGTTCAAGAATGACATTATATGGTGTAGCATTAACATTCAGATATTTGTATTCACTGGAATGACTGGAATAGCTAAACCTGATAATTAGGGGTGACCATACTGTATAATATACATTATATATCCTCTGACAATAATGTATAGTGCTGAGGAAAGTTTAAGTCTTCACATGGAAGAGTGCACGAATGCAATGTTATGCAATTACACCAGACTCTAAAGGGCCCATGTCAAAGATGTGATTGGTCTGTCATCTGACACATGTAATGGATGCTTCCGTGATCTGTCACGCCTGAGGCATTTCCCATTGTAGATATCAGACAAATATCTGAAAGAGAATTACAATTTTGAGGTGTTGGTGGAACTAGAGAGTTATAGATATGGACAAAGGTGCTTCTGAAACTGAAGAGCAGGGTCACCCCCAAACATTTTCAAGATATTTTGGGGAACCCTCTTAAGTCTGTCAAAAATAAACCAAAAAAGTATTGTCAAGATTATGCAGATAACAAGTTAAAGAGTACAGAAGGACTTTATTTATTTATTTTTCAGCTTGATATAATTAAGTCAACTTGACATTTTGTTGATTGGACTGTATTGGATGGGGAGTTTGCAATCCAAATCAAGAATGAGTCAAGTCATTTTTATTTGTATAGCACTTTTCACAGCACACATAATTTCAAAGCAGCTTTACAGAAAATCATGCTTTAACAGAAAATGAAAAGGCAATATATATAATATATAAGTCTTAAGAGTTTGTATAGTTTGATAAAATACGATTGTGAATTGTGTTTAAAATAAGTAATTCAATAATAATTATATTTAGTTCCCCTTTGGCTAAACAACATGAATATATATACATATATATATATGATACTTATGTACAGTGCAAGTCATGGTTTAAAATTATTAAACTAAGTGTTAAGGGTCAGTGTTTAAACAAAGATTTTCTATGAACTGTAAGATTAATGACCAATGTCTTTGAACATAGATGCAATAAGACCAGAAAATATTTACATAGATTTTTTTTTTTAATCTTTTTTTTTTTTTTTTTGTCCTTTTTTATAATGACCAAAAAATAAGGCCCAAATTCAAATAAAAAAACAATTATGTTGTCTGTACTAACAGAAGTCTGAAAGTATTTCATGACAATTTGACAGAAAAGTCAATGAAGTAATATTTGTTTGGCATAGTGGTTAAGAAGGAACAAATACAATCTACTTACAAAAGTAATAGAAGGCAATATTCTTAATATTATAATATAGTTATGTGAATAAAGTAAATTGAAGCAAATGCTTAAGACCATTAACATTTGGCTATACACGATTCATAAACCTACCAGGGTAATTATCTCACCTGCAAGGCGATTCAGAGTAAACAACTCAATACACTGTATACTAATTACTAATAGTGTATGTACTTGGTCTTTTATTTTATTTAGTGTTCTAGTAATCTGAACAATTTTCTATAAAAAAAAAAGTTTTCCATTTTAATCAGTCAGTAATTAAAAACGGAAAAGAACAGAAAAACAAAAACAAAAATCTATATTTGCATTGTCTAAAAGGAAATGCAAGTGCTTGCGAGACAGCAAAAGATTAATGAAAAAGGAATAGGCAATATGCTTTGGTTCTTGTGTAAATTAAATGCTACATCAGAGCTGTAGCCATCTATACGAATCAACATGTAACATGGTTTTTGTGCCAGAATGTCATGCTGAAAAATATGGTTAAATAGATGTAGAAAGAAAAAAGACCAACTGCAATTCAGTATAAAAACATTATAATGGCACAATCACTGCTATTAAATCATTAAAGTCAAGGGGAGATTTTCAGACAGAAAGAACTGATAATGGTAGAAATGTATTTTTGACCAGTGTTTAAAATGATATACATTCACACAAGTTGAAGGCTAGTTTTATCAATCTTGAAGAAAAAGCTGTTCTAAAAGCTAGGCATGCCCGCTTCCCATTATTCGACACAATGTCGAGTGAATGACAGAAGGGGAAGTATTAGACTCTGAATGTCTGAATATACTCAGGACTCAATATATTTCAGGACTTGTTTTTTTAATAAAAAAATCTAGCCTGTTTAGGATATATGCATACTCAGACAATCTATGATAGTGGACACAGGGTCACAGCGGAGTCAGGGAGAAAAAAATACCCTGCATACAAGGGACCGGTGAATGTGGTATGAAACGTGTGCAAATTAATGGATTTTTTGTTACAAATGCTGTAATATGACAAACTTCCGGATTCCCAGTCGAGATAAACTCCTAATCTTTTGGATTGAGCACAGACAGGAATCTCACAAACTACGTTATTATTTTGCCACAATTTAAGTTTTCCATTTAAACAATGGAGACTAGGGAACTTGTTATTAATGCCCATTATCCCCTCTGTTCTATCTGCGCTATTATAGGCCACTCCCAATCCAACTGCACCTTCAATTTTCACCTCAAAGTAACAGCGTCCAGTCAGAGGCTCTTTGCACATTGCCTGGGGATAGAGTTTATATCTGTAAGGATTATCAGGATATGGCTGCTCCACTCTGGTTTCTGACACTTTCCGTTTTCTATCAGACAGTATGAGGCGTCGATGTAACGAGTCCTCGTCCACTGTGAGTTGACAGCCATCTGCAGAAAGTAGTAAGTTTATTGTAACTGGTTAGTTGTTTGGTTTAGGGTATTGTTAAATTTATTAATGTAAGATCTCCTATACAGAAGTTAGATTACTCTGTGGATCATTAGTTTTTAAATATTTGTTTTAGTTGCATCTGTTTAACATATTTCATATTTGTTCATTGAATAGTTCTATTTGTATATATTCCACAAGACACCTACATTTTCGCAGACCTGGTTTCATTCGACATTTTCCTCCATTGGAAAAACTAGGGAAAACTCAGAGTCAACACAGTGTATATGCAAAAGAGTAGCATTTAAAACAAAACAAAACACAGTAAAAAAAAACCAGTATGGACTGACACAGTTTAACAACAGTAACTGTTTGGCATGTGCAAATATAAATAACTGTAACAAAATTAAGACATTAGCAGTGCAGATTTTGTTTCTTTAGTCTTTCAGCTCACCACTTGCACTTATCACTCAATTTTCAAGTTTATTTATTTTGTTTTGTTTTTCTGGAAAATCTGAATATCCACATTATCAGAGGAGAGGGCGGTTAGCATTGACAAAATGTCCCCTGCTGGACAATTACAGCACATGCTTGTTTATAAAGAGCGGACACTACAGAATTGCTAAAATGTGTTCTTGTGGGAAGTTTAAAACAGGCTCAAGTATGTTAGACAGATTATTAAATCCTATGTTTTCGACAACCGAAAGGCTGTTCCTTATGTACACTCACCTAAAGGATTATTAGGAACACCATACTAATACTGTGTTTGACCCCCTTTCGCCTTCAGAACTGCCTTAATTCTACGTGGCATTGATTCAACAAGGTGCTGAAAGCATTCTTTAGAAATGTTGGCCCATATTGATAGGATAGCATCTTGCAGTTGATGGAGATTTGTGGGATGCACATCCAGGGCACGAAGCTCCCGTTCCACCACATCCCAAAGATGCTCTATTGGGTTGAGATCTGGTGACTGTGGGGGCCATTTTAGTACAGTGAACTCATTGTCATGTTCAAGAAACCAATTTGAAATGATTCGAGCTTTGTGACATGGTGCATTATCCTGCTGGAAGTAGCCATCAGAGGATGGGTACATAGTGGCCATAAAGGGATGGACATGGTCAGAAACAATGCTCAGGTAGGCCGTGGCATTTAAACCATGCCCAATTGGCACTAAGGGGCCTAAAGTGTGCCAAGAAAACATCCCCCACACCATTACACCACCACCACCAGCCTGCACAGTGGTAACAAGGCATGATGGATCCATGTTCTCATTCTGTTTACGCCAAATTCTGACTCTACCATCTGAATGTCTCAACAGAAATCGAGACTCATCAGACCAGGCAACATTTTTCCAGTCTTCAACTGTCCAATTTTGGTGAACTCTTGCAAATTGTAGCCTCTTTTTCCTATTTGTAGTGGAGATGAGTGGTACCCGGTGGGGTCTTCCGCTGTCGTAGCCCATCCGCCTCAAGGTTGTGCGTGTTGTGGCTTCACAAATGCTTTGCTGCACACCTCAGTTGTAACGAGTGGTTATTTCAGTCAAAGTTGCTCTTCTATCAGCTTGAATCAGTCGGCCCATTCTCCTCTGACCTCTAGCATCAACAAGGCATTTTCGACCACAGGACTGCCGCATACTGGATGTTTTTCCCTTTTCACACCATTCTTTGTAAACGCTGGAAATGGTTGTGCGTGAAAATCCCAGTAACTGAGCAGATTGTGAAATACTCAGACCGGCCCGTCTGGCACCAACAACCATGCCATGCTCAAAATTGCTTAAATCACCTTTCTTTCCCATTCTGACATTCAGTTTGGAGTTCAGGAGATTGTCTTGACCAGGACCACACCCCTAAATGCATTGAAGCAACTGCCATGTGATTGGTTGATTAGATAATTGCATTAATGAGAAATTGAACAGGTGTTCCTAATAATCCTTTAGGCGTGTATATCACATCTAACTTTAGCAGGAGACTATAAACACAGAGAGCGGGTGAAAATGAAAGACGCCGGGGCAACACCCACATTGATGAAAGAGCTGTCTGTATAAACAACACATACATTTGTCTGATCCGCAGTTTCTAGTGTACCATCTCTGTTAAATTTTGAATCTGTGCGGTCTCGTGTTGCTCCGCAATCTTTTTTTTTCCTTTTAGTTCAATGCGGTTTGTGCGGTTCATTATATGTTGTTTTAATATTGGTTTCAAGCATGCTAAGATATGTACTCATATGTGTGACTGCTCGTACCATACCAAAGGCCCTGTATCCTTTTGGTTTGTGTATAGTTGCAGCCCTAGTATAAGTATGATCATATACTTACATTACTGTAGTGTAATATATACTCCAAATAAATGTAACTGATAGAGATAAGAGCACATACTCAAGTTTCTCCAGTTTAAAGTTTGGATCATCTTTTTTAGCAGAGAGCAATTTCATTCCTGAGTCTCCAGGGTGGTTGTAGCTCAGATCCAGCTCTCTCAGATGACCAGTGTTTGAGCTCAGAGCTGAAACCAGAGAACCGAAGCCCGCCTCTGTGATCATACACCCCGAAAGTCTGCAGAAAATTTTGAAGGTCAAAAGATGTGAGCAGTGACACCATCAATCATCATAATAATGTATTTTACACACAAGTAGTGGGCAAAATTACATAAAAAAGCTAACTGTTAACATATTATTGTATAACTAATATTCATCACTTGCTAAATTTGTAACTATGCTGTAACTTGATTAAAAAACGTTTTATCAAGCACTTCTCTGAGCTGCCAAGTCTGCCATAGACTCCCAGGCAGAGGAAGAATAATTATAAGAAAACACAAGGCACATGTGCATTTTCAGTAATTTGACCCCTAATTATAATACACTAATAGACATATTATGTCCTAATTGTTGTGCTTACCCCAGTTTCTCTATACTACACTGTGGATCTTTAAGTCCAGTTGATAGTTTTTTCACTCCTAAATCTTTCAAGTCATTGTTTTTTAGCTCCAACTCCCTCAAGATTGATGATTTTAAAACTGATGCTAGATCTTCACAACAAGAGTTTGTGAGACCACACCGTTTTAACCTGTGGAAAGACAGAAATTAGACCACACAATTCACAAATCAGCCAATGACAAATCTAAACGTATAAACAAAATATACTTACTTGAGTGTCAGAACTTTACAGTGTGGACTAATTAGTCCAGAACAGAGTGATTTTACTCCATTGTATGTGAGCTCATTGTAGCTTAGATCCAGTTCTCTCAGGGGAGAGTTTGTTGACTTGAGAACTGAAGTTAAAATTTTACAGGAGTCTGATGAGAAATTACAGCTATTCAGTCTGAGACACAGAAAAAAAAAGTTAATCAACAACTAAAATTTATATATTTAAAATTATATATATTTCTGTATTTCAGGGTTCGTACACATTCTGACAAGTACATTTCCATGACTTTTCCATGATTTTTCATGAATTTCCAAAACTATTTTGCAGGGTTTTCAAATGCTTCTACTAAGGCTGTAGATTTAACATGTTAATTCGGTACAATTAATTATATATAAAAATAACACAAATTAACGCAATTAATCATTTTACCAGACCGTGATGAGGAATATTTCTACTATCTGAGCAATTCAAGCTTGAAGTACTACCTGTTTTCAGCAGGGGGCAGTAAGCATATGTACAACACACCACACTCAATTCCGAATGCAGGGATCTTGAGAAGTGTTATTCTACATTTCAAACCACGTTTAACTCGGCACTTGCCAACATGCCAAATTCCAATTTTTTACAAGCCACTTTTTGGAAAATGGAAAACAAATTGAGAGAAATAGACCTGAAACAGACACCTTTCGCGCAGCAGCCTTAAATCTGCTTTTGCTCCAGTACACAGATGCGCCTCTTAACAGAAGCGAACAGGGGAAAGACCAAAGGACATTGATGACAATCAGCGCACATCTTATCTCAATGTTTCCATTAAAAACAGGAGAATGTGGGTGATTCTGAGACATTTAATGATTCCTCATCAAGAAGTGGACAATTAACACTGCTCAGACTCACAAGCAAACGTCACCATAACATGATCAGTTATTACATAAAAACATTCAAAGCCTTAATATATTCAAACAATAATGTAAATATTAAATTTATTAATTCCTTTACTTATACACTTTCCATATTAACTTGAGCAATCGAGAGCAAACTCTAGTGTTAATGACGTGCAAAATGTGACACCGCCAAGGCGCTACTCCTATTCATAATCTACTCTGTAAATTTTCATACTGCTGCTCCAAGCAGGCTCTGAGTAGCGCTTATGCTCATTGCTCCGCAATCACGCCAAACTTGAAGAATTCTTAGCACACTTGTTCTGCTGAAAATATTTTGTTTGAAAATGTTATGACTTTTCTAAAACATTCAGTGTTCACTTGTTTTTCCATGACATTTCCAGGCACAATTTCTATATTCCATGACTTCTCCAGGATCCAATGGTTTTTTTTTTTTTTTTAAATATATATGTAATGGATAATCCCTGACAATGTGTGCGATAAAATATTATAATGCACAACGTGGAGGCGCAAAACCACCTAACGTGAAGCAGAGGGTGGTTGCCTCCACGAAGTGCCTTCAAATCTTTAAACACACACCTAGCCATGGATTATCCCATTTATACCATGGTCACTTGCTCGCAATGATTTCTTAAAGCGGTCATTGATTTTTATAGAGCAAATTTTTACTGTAAGGATAACAATAATTGTTAACTTTATCTATAGGTTGCTTGATCTTGAGTTCTGCCTGTTCTAAATCAGACACATAAATATAGTGTGATAAAATTTGAATACTCAATATAGAAATAATAACTACATACTTTAGAATAGTTGGCACTCCTCAGAACATATTTTTTTCCTATTCTTTGTCATTTTAAAATTAAATTTCGAAATGCAGACATGACAGTTGTAAAAGTTGAACTTACTGATTATGAGGAGAAAAATCTTCCAAAACACTAATTCTGCAGAATTTGACCTCTGAGACTTCCATATATACCAATTCAAGGATTGTTCGTTGGTGACATCAAGTGACGTAACTGTTCCATGAACATTTCCTGCTTGTCAAAACTGAGACTATTTAGCAGAGACGGGCCATTTCTATTAAAATGAATGGGAGAAATTTGTACGCCCAATGGCAGCCATCAAAAGATGTAGAAAGGAAGTCCCACCATACAGGTAAAATTCACCTGTCAATCAACTCTAGAATGTGAATTAGCTATACAAGACAATACATTTATTTATATTTTTCCACATAATCTGTGTTAAAGACGCACAATTCATTATACCAATTGTGATGGAATGACATGCCCCTCCCGTGGTCATCGTCGCCCGCAGTGACTTTGCCCTGTTTGGCAGCATGTGATGGGACTCAACTGAACCCAATGAAGAGCCTCATCACCGCTGCCTTTAAACAAAGAGCGTGCCACTCATCTGGAGACCGGTTTCTACCTGCTGGCGTCTTCACAGGTCAGGAAAGGTCCGGTGAGAGTTAGATTTGTTGCCGGACCCACACCCCAGAACCCCGGTGCATGTTAGATGCAGCGCCGGGGATTGGAGCTTTTGTTAAACACAGAAATAGTGGCAAAAACATGCGTAAAATTGTGTCAACTTTTATCAGATTACGTTGTTGAAAAATTATTACGAGGGCTCTCGTTGACTGCTGTGGCTTCAAGCCATCAACAGAGCTGACTGGACTGAGGAGATCATTTCACATTTTCAACTTTACAGCAAAAATGTATAGCGAACATGATTACATGTTTGTTATTAACTCATTTCATAATAGTAATTGTATCGCTGAGAATATGTTTGTATTTGAGATGGTTTTGTGTCATACTTTCATTTAATCATCTAATCTATCAAATCTAACACAACAGTCAGTTGGCTTTCTGCCACCACTTACTGTGCATGCACTGACATTTTTGTAAACAAGAGGATTGGTCTGTAGACCTTATTTAAAGTTGCGCCATCTTTGATTTTTAATGGGAATGGAAACGAAGCTGTGAGGATCTCTTCAATGGCATGCATGGTATAAAACTGTAAAATGCTCCTAGATCCCATCTGATTTTCCACAACTCATTTAGTCTGGAGTTTTTTGTCTACTGAGTGTCCTTGAAAATATGTTTTATCAGTATTTTGTCTGCGGAATGATCCAAAAACACTTTAAACTGCAGTACAGCCCATTGAAGAGACTGCCAACAAGGCTGAGGGATAGATGTTCATTCTCGTAAAAATGGCGCTACTGTGAATAAAGTCTAGCATGTGCTGAATAACCATATATATTTTTTCTTGGCAGATACCTATAACAAATACTTTAACAGGTAGTTAAAGGGCAGTTCATTTAAGAATGGTGACTGAAACTCCCTAATATCTCCTTTTGATATCCACTGAAATAAGAAAATCATACAGGTTTGCAACAGCATGAGGTAAGTGATGACAATTTTAATTTGTGTGTGAAATATCTCAAGTAAATGACAAAACTCATCAGTTACCTTAGAAATGGTTGTTTAAAGTTGACAATATGTATTGAAAATGTTAACAGATTAATAATGAAAGAGAACTGTGCTGCATAATTAGTTATGTATTAGTTCATATATTTTCATTTTATGTATATTATTCATATTATAATATTTATATAATTATATTATTATTGTTTTGCATATTATTATGACATTTTTAAAATTGATGGATTCAAATTACAGAAAATAAATGTATATGTCAGATCTAAAGAGATGGAGAGGAGAGATATAACAGGTGTAACTCTTTTGATAGGCATCAAAAGAATGCTCCAACCTCAAGCACTTGCAAATTGCAACGTTGACCAATTTGTCGATTATAAGCAGAAACAAGGTGTTAGTGCATCGCTCATTTACAGAGATGCAAAATAACAGAATTTACATTTCTGATTAACAGGTTTATGAAGGTTTATACATTTGTAACATCATAATTGAGTACAAATGCGCTTCCTTGCATGTGCTCATATTAAATTTAAGCATCAGCTGCTAAATGCAGGAGAGAGAGAGAGAGAGAGAGAGAGAGAGAGAGAGAGAGAGAGAGAGAAAGAAATGATTATGAAAATTTAAGACCTCAGCAAATTAAATTTAAGACTTTTGTAATTTAAGATATTTCAGACTTTATATGGCCTTAAATTTTAAAAAGTAAATTTAAGACTTTTTAATGACCCATGGGTGCCATGAGAACACGCTTTCAAAATAAGCCTATGAGCATTTGAAAGCAGTCGTGTGTCAGTCATACTGCTGGTACAGGATAGAGTCTGTGCTCAGTACTACAGAAACACAGGTATAGTTACATCCATTTTATTTTTGTATCGACTTGGTACCGTAGAACCGGTACTTTTTACAACACTAGAACAGAGACATAAAACTCTTGCAATATGTCATTACGGAAGACAGCAGAGAAGGTGCATTAATATAGAATGGTGATTAAAACGGATTGGAATTACCTGTGCATTAAACGGTTTTAACAAACACATTCCAACAAATCAAAATAGAGTATTCAAATAGGCTGTGGTATAAATACAATAATGTCACGCAATGTGCTTTAGATAAAAAAAAAAAAAAAAAACATGTTTATGTGTCTAACAAAGAAACATATTGACCACTTACCCCAGCTTCTGTACTTGACAGTGTGGACTTGTTAGTCCAGAGATGAGTATGCTCACTCCATACTTGTCTAAATTATTGTTGCTGAGATCCAACTCTCTCAAGGGTGAGTTCAACTGGACAGCTGAGACCACTCTTTTGCAGGATTCTTGTGAGAGATTACAGCAATCCAATCTGCACAGTGGGGATAATCATAACACTAATTAATAGGGTTGGGAGATGAAAACATTATCTTCAATATCAGCATTCATCTGCCAATGTGGACACATTTTTACACTCATCCAATTAATTCTGAAAGAAAAAAAAAATACAGGTCTCTGAAATATGGGTTATTTTATATTGAAACTACTGTAATAAAATTTGCTGCATTGTAAAGTGGCTGCACAGAACATGCATTTCAAAGTGTAGCAGTGCAATCCAGTATAGAATGCAGTAGAAGTGCATTGTAATAATGTACAGGATGTATGTTAAACAGAACAAAACTGACCTGGCCCTTCTGCAGATCCTTAGTACTGGCAGCAGCCTCAGCTGGTTTGCTGTTGATGTATGGAACTTCTTCATGTCAAACTCATCTAACTCCTCTCCTGATGTGAGCAAAACATAGGCCAGTGCTGACCATTGCTCTGGCTCCAGCTCACTACCTAACAGTGTTCCTGATTTCATGGCAGTCTGAATTTCTTCGACAAGAGAGTTGTCTTTCAACTCATTTAAACAACTGAAAAGATTAATGATTCTCTCTGCCGTTAGTTCCTCTTTGATCTTGTCTTTAATATAATGCACTATCTTGCTTTTATCTACACAGTGTTGAGATAAACCACCTTTAGAAAAGTCTTGCAAGAGAGTGTGGTTAGGGTCAATGGAAAGACCCAAAAGGAAGCGGACGAAGAGGTCTAGGTGTCCATTTTCACTTCTTAAAGCTTTGTCCACTGCACTCTGATGTACATCAGAAAGATATAACTTGTTGGATTTTTTGTCAAGAACATTTTCACCATTATTAAGACATGCAAAGTGTGCATATACGGCTGCAAGATACTCCTGAAAGATCAGATGCACAAAACTATAGACCTTTTCCCTGTACAATCCCAGCTCCTCTTTGAAAATCACTGTGCACACTGAGTACTCTGAGACTTTTTTGACATCAATGCCACAGTTTACCAGTTCTTCTTCAAGAAATGTAAAATTGCCTTTCTCTAGTTGCTTGAAAGCCAATTCTCCCAGTTTAATAATCAATGTTTTGTCAGATTCAGTCAGTTTCTTTGGGTTACTTTCATCAGCTCCATTGAACTTCTTATGCTTGAGACTGATCTGAATGAGCAGGAAGTGAGTGAACATCTCAGTCAGAGTTTTGGGTATTTCATCAGAGTTCCCATCACTCAACATATTTTCAAGCACAGTGGCTGAAATCCAACAGAAGATTGGCATGTGACACATGATGAAGAGACTCCGACATGATTTGATGTGAGTAATAATTTCAATTGCCAGTTTCTGATCAGTAATTTTCCTCCTGAAGTATTCTTCCTTCTGAAGATCATTGAACCCACGAATTTCTGTGACCCGATGGACACACTCAGGAGGGATTCGAGTGGATGTTGATGGTCGTGAAGTTATCCAGAGGAGAGCAGTAGGAAGCAGATTTCCCTTGATGAGGTTTGTAATTAGCACATCAACAGAGGTTTGCTCATTTATATCAGAGCAGATGTCATTCTTCTGGAAATCAAGAGGATACTGACAGACTTCTAAACCATCCAAAATAAAAAGCACTTTCAATTTTGAAAGATTTGCCTCATTCAATTCAGGAGCATAATGATGAATGAGTTGCAGAAGACTGCAGTTCCCCTTTTTCTGGTTGAGGTCTCGAAATGGAAGATGAATGATGGCATTGATATCTTGGTTTGCTTTTCCGTCTGCCCAGTCTAGAATGAACTTCCGCACTGACACATTCTTCCCAATGCCAACTATGCCCATCGTCAGGACTGTTCGGACTTCTTCTCTTTGTCCTGGAAGCGTCTTGAAGATGTCATTGCATGCGTATTTAGTCTCTGGAGTGGTTCTGCTTTGTGATATCACCTCATTCCTTAATACCTCATGTTCATTGTTTATTTCTCCACATCCACCCTCAGTCAAGTAGAGATCTGTGTAGATCTCATTCAGTAAACTTTGTTTACCTTGAGATGAATTTCCTTCATTTAAATGTTGACATTTGTACCTAAGTTTTGATTTATTGGCATCCGTGATTTTTTTAAGTGGATTACCTAGGTGAAAGCAAGAGATTTTTTAGATGCAATGACTCTTTTTTTTTTTTTTGTTTAACTAATATATATATATATATATATATATAAAAATAAATACCATTAGACAGGAAGTGTGTTGTGATCCTCAATGCTGCCTCTCCTTCAAAGCTCTCCACTAATATTTTGACAACTTCAGAAACACCAAGCTGCTCTGTATGACTTCCTAAGCATTCTGGGTATTCCTCGTTCAGTTCTCTTTTGAAGGTTTTAAAGTCATCTGTCCCCATTTTCCCCATAATTTGAAGGAGCAGGGATTGAATGCTTGGCACATTAGGTTTCTGCACAACAAAAGAGTAACCAAAAAAAAAGTATCATAAACAATATAATCCATGCCTCTGGTTCACTTTTACAGAGCTTTATTTTAAAATATTTTTAGGGAAACTAACCACACTGTAGATTTTACTGTGGCCACAGTGATCTTGCACAACACAGATGTTACAGATGTATATGTTGTCGGTCTTACAGAACACCTCCAAAGCCCTATGGTGCTGCTGACAAACTCTTTTAGCAGGTATACACTCTGCCTGCTCTGGGGATTCTTGTGTTGACAACTTCCTGCATGGATATTTACTTTTTTTTATCAATTATGTTGACTTTTTTGGATCATCAAATCATTTAAAACTATTTTTATATAAGTAATTGCATAATAGCATATTTTGCCCATTTTTTGTAAATGTTTCATTTGACCAAACCTTTTTTTAATTTTCTGTGCTTCATCGCTAAAGTTCAGTGGTACAGGAATTGATCTGTCACTCTTCAGAGACACAGGTGATGGTTTAGGTGAGTCTGATCTCTCCTGTATATTTCTAAAAGTAAAACAAGGAGAGAATATATTTGTCACAAGTAAACAAGTATGTTTTAAAATGTTTACTTTTCTTTTTTAATGTCAACTTCATTCAATGATTCAACCTTTCAATGCCATATGCTTCATCACTGAAGTTCAGTGGTACAGGAATTGATCTGTCACTCTTCAGAGACACATGTGATGGTTTAGGTGAGTCTGATCTCTCCTGTATATTTCTAAAAGTAAAACAAGGAGAGAATATTTGACACAAGTAAACAAGTATGTTTTAAAATGTTTACTTTTCTTATTTAATGTCAACTTCATTCAATGATTCAACCTTTCAGTGCCATATGCTTCATCACTGAAGTTCAGTGGTACAGGAATTGATCTGTCACTCTTCAGAGACACATGTGATGGTTTCGGTGAGTCTGGTCTCTCTTGAATAGTTCTAGAGTGAGGAAGAAATAAAAAAAACGCAGGCACTAAATATTTGCCACTTGTAAAAAGTTAGGTTATTTTTTTCACTATTTCAGAGAAAAAACACAATAAATAATCAATAATCTAAAATTCTAAAATAATAATAAATAAAAAATATTTATCATGCAGTTGAAGCTGTCGACTTTGCTCTGTATCTTTATGCTTTGGGTTATAAGTAGTTGAAGTAGTGTTGTTTAAGTGCAATATGAAAGCATATTAATTCCATATTAAATCCTAAACACCCTGATGTTCATAACAACTTCAAAAATGATCAACCACTGTTTTTTGTCAAGGTGGTAAGTTCCATTGTTATTTGTGTAACAAACCAGTAATCCAATTGTCAGTAACAATAAATTGATCAAAATCAATGCATATGTGTCTTTCTCACTGTCCTCACAATTTAGAGTGAATGTCTTCTGGACTGTTCTTTGGGGCAGATGGATCATCCAGATTTCCAGACACACTCATCATCAAATTACAGATTCCTGTGAACAAAGAAGTGTTTTATTTGGAGGCTCCGAAATAACAAAACAAATTGTTGCCGTTTATTACTTGCTTTTGTGGGTAATTAGGCTATTATTTTTTTGTTTTCTCCTGAGGTGGTTTCATGTGGTCAGTCAGGTCCAGTCAGTCTGTCTCTTGAGACTAACGAATATATTTGTGTTGTGAACTTTCTACAGTTCACCAAAATAAACAGGCTTATAAACGGTAACTAGTAGGACCTTCATAAACAGTTTCCGAACAAATCCTTTTTAACGGCAAAACATTGAATGTAAAAGTTGATTGATTATAAGAATAATCGTCCTTAATCGCAATGATAGACAGAATAGTTTATTCGTTAAAACTTACCGCACTTCTCAAATCGGTTTCACTTTCACTTAGCTGACTGTGGCGCAGCACTAAATTAAAACGGAAAAGGAAGGGAGGAGTCTTGAATGTGAGTTTGAACATTTAAAAGCCACCAATATGAGACCTTGTAATTACATTCGCGCAAGACCTTCTTCTTCTTCTTCTTCTTCTTCTTCTTCTGCTTCTTCTTCTTCTTCTTATCTGTTTTATGGCGGTTGGCAAACCAGCAACGGTGCAGCCTATTGGTATGGGGTGTGGAGCATTGATGTTATGGTAAATAAATAAATAATAATAATAATAAAAACCTGTTCTTAAATAAAGTTTTAAAAATGTTTGTCCTTCAAATATATTAATAAAAATGTCTATACTCTTCCATCCTTTTTTAGTAGGCTTTTCAGTGAAAGCTGAATAATATCTATGGATTTCATTGCTTCTATAAGTTGTTTTCTTTCATTCTTATATGACAAACATTTTATTAGGACATGTTCAACTGTTTCAGGAAGACCACATCTTACGCAACGACCGGATTCATTTTTGCCAATACTGAAAAGTGATTTAATTAATGAGGAATGCCCAATTATGAATCGAGATATTATGCTATCTTCTCTTCTGTTTCCATAACTTCTCCTCTCAACTCCAACAGCTCTTTGGATATTATATAAATGATGCTCCTTTATCTCTCGATCCCATTGACCTTGCCACATCCTTATTACAGCTGTTTTGATTATTTCTTTTACTTCCACTTTACTCAATGAGACACAAAAGTAAATATCATTATGTGTTAAAGCTTGTTTAGATATCTGATCGACTTCCTAATTTCCTTTGATCCCCATGCAAAATTCACTTTTACATGGTGATTGTACATAAATGTGAGTCGGCAGGCAGTGTGTGTACACAACTACCCGACAATGTTAAAAGTCCACCCACTCCTCCTTCTTATATATCTATTCATCAAAAACAGTGTGTCAAAATGAATGGTTTTAATTTCTGCTCTAAAGTGACGTCACATTAGAGCAGGCCACGCCCATGACTGGTGACGGACTCCACCCTATTATCGTAGATCCTCCCCTGAGTGATCTACACACAGTCTGCCATTTTTTTACAAGCTGGAGCAAATACAGTGAGAAGAATAATGTCAGCTTCGTAAGCATCATAAATGTTCTGTTGTTGGCTGTAAAAGTGAACATAAGGGTCTTCATGTACTCCCAGTATCAGAAACACTGAAGATGCAGTGGACAAGTTTTGTTTTGAAGGAAATGTGCCCCAAAACATACAAAAATTAGTGTATGTTTGTGCAAATAATTTTACACCGGACTGCTTTGTGAATGAGTGTCAATATAAAGCAGGATTTTCAAAAAAAATATTCTCAAGCATGGATCAGTACCAGCTGTTCGTGTTCCAGCTTTATATCCTGAAGATGTAAATAATGCTCTTTATATTTTGTGAATGTTTGCAAATCGCCTTTCCGAATGTGCTTGTTAGCTGATTCCACGGCTAATGCAGCTAAAGTTACCATCGTTTCTGATTGTATTCACGGAGACCAGAGCAATGTCGTTATTTTTTATTTTTAACCAGAAAATGTTTACTGTCAGTTACCATTGTCACCGATAAGCTAAAATGAGCCGCCACATTATGCAGAACGGATCACAAAATGGTGCCGCGATATGCAGAACAGGACAGCGAACACCCTTATACCTTTCTTGTTTTTGCTATTATTCTTTGGATGTGTGTGGCAAATGTTAATTTAGAATCCATCTAAATCCCTAGAAATCTGATTACTGATATTTGCTCTAACTCTTGATCATACAGCTTCAATTTAACAGAGCAAGTTTTCTTCTTTTTTGAGAAACACACCACTTTGGTCTTTTCCACTGACAGCTTAAAACTCAAATTATTTGCCCAGTCCTCTTCTTCTTTAATTGCTGTCAGCATCCTTTTCACCACATGCGTTATATTTTGTCCTCTTTTACATAAGGCACTTTCATCAGCATATAATGATTTTCCTGTTCCTAGATCAACTTTGGCAAATATATAATTGATCATTATATTGGCAAAAATTGGCTTGGTATATCGGCACCCCATAGGCGCTCACCTACCTGACACAACTAAAATGAATAGTTACCCCCAAAATTAAAATTCTCACATCTTTTACTCACCCTCTTGCCATCCCATATGCGTATGACTTTCTTTCTTCTGCAGAACAAAATTTATGATTTTTAGAAGAATATCTCAGCTCTGCAGGTCCGTACAATGAAAGTGAATGGAAACCAAAATCTTTAAGCTCCAGAAAGCACATATAGCCATTATAAACATAATCCATACGGCTCCAGTGGTTTAATTAATGTCTTCTGATGCAAAAAGCTAGTTGTAAGAAAAATATAAATATTTTAAACTTTTTCAACTGTAAATCTTCGCTTCTGGCATGCTGTGGTATACATGTTCACCAGAGGGTTAAGAGCATTCGCATGACATATGTGTGTTGGCAAGTTCATGTGAGAACTGACACCCAATTTTCACCATGCGTGCACATTGATGCAGCTGTTTGAGGCTGTCTCCACTGGAGGTGTTTATTTGACTTGTTGGTAGTAGTAATTCCAACATATGCAGCGCAAAATGGAACTGGACACCAGTTTACTGCCAACGCGATGACGCTCTACAACAGATGCTTCCAGCATAGACAGCATCATTGATTATAATGGGTTCTATATTTCTTTTGATGTGATGCACGCTTCCGGTGTAGACAGGGTGTTACGCATGCCCGAAAAATACATAAGTGCACTGTTGTTTACGACACAGGAGGAATGTTATACAGAAGCTGAATTGTTTTTTGCTATAGATTTATTTTAGTATTCTTTTTCAAAATGGTGCTTGCGTGTGCTTATCCCGGATGCCTCAACCAACTGAAAAATTACATCTGCTGGCATCTTCGCAAGATGAAACACTAATTTTCCACAGATTCCCTATCAATAATCCTGAGTGACTGTAGCTATGGCTGCTCACTGACGCAATAAACCAAAATACAAAGTCACTGAAAATATTGAGTGTGCAGTGAAAATTTTTCCCCTGCCTATTTTAGACCAGTCGAGGGATGCAACGATACCATCATGCCAATGTCCTGAAGGCACGTGAAAGGCAGCGTTAACTATACCCTCTCGTGAACGTGCATATGTTTTAAATATAGATATTTTTCTTTAACACACCTAGCGTTTCGATGGGTTACTTTTATGATGGTTTAATGTGCTTTTTGGAGCTTCACAATTTTGGTAGCTATTCACTTGCATTGTATGGACCAACAGAGCTGAAAAAAAATCTTAATTTGTGTTCTGCAGAAGAAAGGAAGTCATACACATCTGGGATGGCATGAGGGTGAGTAAATAATGAGGGAATTTCCTTTTTGGGTGAACTATTCCTTTAATGAGCCTTGTTTGTGCAGCAAATGTTGAGGCACTCCTGATGTGAGTGGTACCTCATCATCCATAAAAATGCAGCATGTGTCTCTCTTCGGGGAGCTGGCTTTTATCTCCTTGTCCTTGCAAATCCAGAAGCAGAGTGGGGAGGGTACCGGCCAAAATAGATGCGCTCCCTCAGAGCTTCCCTCAGCTTCCTCAGATGCAAAGCCTCATCATAAAGCTTACTTTATGTCTTCTCGTTGTAACACCAGGGGCATGTTCAATCTCAAAACGGTGTGTGCCGTTTTGCTACTGTTTCCGGGTTGAATTACATATTTCCTCGAAGCGGTGTGAAACAGTGTGCTAAGGGCTTTGAGGTACATTTTCTCTCATTTGGTGGGTGTGTCAGAGGTGTTACCCAATCAGCAGTGATGTGTATATAAACATTGGCATATTAAAAAGGCAGTGCGCACAATGGATCCAACTTAAGTCCTTTACAAACGTGTCCACTGCAGCTTGGTGCAACCATAATTAAGAAGCACATATCCCTTCACTCGACTGGAATGTTCTCTGCTAATCTGGAGAGCAAGGGCAATAACTGTAACATCGAGCATATTTTGTAGGATTAAACATGTATTTAAACTGATTTAATCAGGCTCAGAAAATTCTTCGGAAAGAACACAAAGAATGGCCTACTCAGCTACCATAGTTGCAACGCTTGTGTAACACAACAGGGTGTTCAGTGAATCACCGTTTCCATTTAAATAAACATTTTGTTACGTTTTGTTGGGGCTGAACGTGCCTCAGGTTTGGCTGTAAGTATGTAGCATTGTTACAAAAACTGACATTTTACAAATGTGGTTAAAAAAAAAAAATGCTAAACTCTGCCAAACCAGAATCTTTGATGATGTCTAAGTATATATACAAATTTAGAACTTGTGAAATATATCTAGAAATTAAGTTGGTTTCAACTTTGAGTTACAGAGACTAGGAGAGAGACAAATTTTGCCATTTGTTGGCATCATACTGTTACGGATTGAGGGAGATGACGAGAGCAAGATCTAAGAGCAGCTACTTTAATGAAGATAAAACAAAATACAAAAAGGATTCAAAACAAATGGGACGGAAACCGGAGCATGAACAGGCGACAAACACTTAACAACTGACAAAGGTAAAACATACATCAGAGGTGATCAGAGCAGGGGATTATGGGAAGTGTAGTCCAGGGGGGAACAGATGACAGAGACAAAACACAGGGCAGACAACAGTGAATCATAACATAACACTCCCTCCCCCCTTAACGGGTGACTCCTGATGCCCAAGGAGGATAGGAAGGAGAAGCAGGGTCAAGATGGAGCCGGAGAATAAAGAGACCAGAGCAGAAAAAGCTGGTGGTCAAAGGACCCAGGAGACCAGATCATGCAGATGACCAAGGGACCAAGTAAACCAGGGCAGGTCAGGCGGTCAACCATGGGGCCAAGGAAACCAAGGAAGGGGCAAAGTCATGGAAGGCAGAGTTGTAGGAGTCTCGAGACAAAGAGTCCTGGATGACTGGGAAATGACATCCATGGTCACGAACATGAGCAGAGACTCGGGAGTGACCTTTGTGGTCGTGGGCATAGACAGAGACTCGGGAACGACCTCTGTGGTCGTGAACATGGGCAGAGACTTGGGAACGACCTCCATGTTCGTGGGCATAGGCAGAGACTTGGCAACAGAATCCTTTCTCCTTCCCCCTCCTCCGTGAGGCCGAGATTGACAACGCTGGCTCTGGGATGGATGAAGCTTCCGGCTCGCTGGCTGTGGCAGGCATGGGCGTCGGCTCGCTGCCATGGCAGGAGTGGAGCACACTCAGGCGTGGCTGTGACGAGGCGTGGAGCAGACTCAAGCGTGACTGTGACATGCCGTGGAGCAGACTCCGGCGCGGCTGTGACATGCCGTGGAGCAGACTCCGGCGCGGCTGTGACATGCCGTGGAGCAGACTCTGGCGCGGCTGTGACATGCCATGGAGCAGACTCCGGCATGGCTGTGACATGCCGTGGAGCAGACTCCAGCGTGGGAGGATTGGAAACCAGGTTCAGAGTAGGAAAAGGAGGATCCTCTGAATCGAGAGTTTCTAGAGTTAAACTCACGTATTTCCTCCCATGTATAGTCTCCTGTTGCCAGCAACTCACACATTTCAGGTGTGAATCAGCAAATACTGTGTATCTAGCAGCGGTGCTAAAAAGATGTGAGTATTCTCTGATGGGTAAATTTCCTTGACTCATCTGAATAAAGAAAGCCGCTAGATCCATATCATTCATGGTCAGTTGTTCTGTTATGGACTGAGGGAGATGATGAGAGCTGGATCTAAGAGCATCCACTTTTATGAAGATAAAACAAAATACAAAAAGGATTCAAAACAAACATAAACAAATGGGACAGAAACCGGAGCATGAACAAGTGACAAACACTTAACAACTGACAAAGGTAAAACAGACATCAGGGCAATATATACACAAGGATAACGAGGTAAATGAAACACAGGTGAGAAACAATGGGGAATAGCTGGAAGTGATCAGAGCAGGGGATTATGGGAAGTGTAGTCCAGCGGGAAACAGATGACAGAGGCAAAGCACAGGGCAGACAACAGTGAATCGTAACACATAAATTAACGTTCAATCAGTCAATCTAAATGTTTAAGGGTCAAAGCCATACAGTGTTTGGCATGTAACTTAAAAATGTACCATTTACAGGGGTCACACTGATCTCAAATTAACCATTATTTTAAAGGCGATGTGTGAATACGACTTATTGGAAAATTCCAGAAAATCAGCTCTGAAAATTGGCTGTTAAATTATGGAGAATATAAGTATAATTATACTGTTATACTAACTATTATAGTGTAACTCTTATACTATGACTAATATAGTTCTATAATACTGACACACAACAACATGAATTAACTATGATTGTCAGGGACATAATTTGATGATCCACTGTATTTTCAGAATATCGATATGAACTTTATTACCACCAGCTAGTGGCACATATGCCCACAGATAGCACAAACATTCACACCCATGACAATTTGCACTAGCAAAAAATTGTTCTTTGATTAAGCTTTTTCACAAAAATTGGATAAGATGCAGTGCATGTTATTTTGCGCAGCACTATGTCTCACAGTCATGAAAATGGAGCCCTATATCTTTCTAGCTTTACTAATTTGTATTTCCTATCAAATTATATCTGTGCAACCTTTTCATGACATAAGTATTGCAGAAATCACCTTATAATATTTCAAAAACTGTTAACACTTCACAGATTTAAGTTATGAATACGTACATTTTTATACAATCATAGAAACAGACAGGCAATGCTTCTTTTTTTTTGTCAAAATGCACCCACTATTTTAAAAGCCAACGTCTGGGCACATTTTAGCATTTATGAACAAACTGGTAAGCACGAACTGGACAAAACACTTGCTGTGTGTAAAGCCTTTCACACATGAATAAAAAATGTTGGGAATAACACTAACTTAAGAAACCACGTTAGCCATTTTGACCCTGAGATGCTATCGCCTGGCAGTCCAAAGGCAGACCCAGCTCAGCCAAAAAGATCCAAGCTAATCGAGTAGCAATAACATGTGATTCCTGGACTTCGGTCATGACAGAGTCTTATGTAACAATAACGGCACATTACATTAGCTTGAACCACAAAGGTCTTGAAACAACAACCTGCAATCTGTGCCACCTTGCTGTCTCCAGAAGTCCGAAATGGAGAGTCAGACCTGTGCACTCTCACTGAAACAGATGTGACAAATGCAGAGGACACTGTGAGGGCATTAAAGCCAGTGACGGGTGTGATCACTCTGATGTCAGAAGAGCGCAATCCAACAGTGTCTCTCATTGCTCCTAAATGCACAACTCCTCCAGAATATGTCGGACAAAATCAGAGACTCGCCCATGATCCACGAGATCGAGAATGCAATCAAAACCGATCTCCTGAAGAGGTACGGCAGTGAGGCAGAGAAGAAGATCCTTCATACAGTGTCTGCTCTGAATCTCCGTTTTAAAGGAATTCATTTTCTTACAGAGGAGGAGAGATTGGAGATATACAGAGGAGTGTCTGAGGAGGCTGCATCCTTGGAGGTAACTTCATCATGTTTTTTGTAAAATGTATAAAATTAAAACAAACTTGAAACACTCATAACATTAATAGTTAATAGCTACAATGAGTAAACATTTTATTAATTCGTTTTTAAATTAAGACTGAAAAAAAAAACATTCATCATAATATATGTGAGCTGTTGCATGATGACTGAGTACACTGTCTACTAGTTTAATGCTATTTTCTATTAGTTTGTTCAAACACAGAACTAGGTACACCGAGGAGGACAAACGTGAATGAAGCTCCTGGGGGAATAGGAACTCTGGAAGAAGAAACAGCCATGGTGGACAGCCCCTCTGCCCTAACCCTAACCCAAACGAAAAGCCTCATCGCTGCTCGTTAGTTTGCTGGGACAGTCTTTCACTGACACTGAATGTACAGTAGAACCCAAGACCCCCTATGCCAGGGCTGAGGAGGAAATGGAGACATACTGTAAAGCCCCATCTCTGCCGCTCACTGAGGACCGGATGAACTGGTGGCAGGTCCACGAGGTCACATGTCCCCTTCTCTCTCGGCTGTCAAAACGATACTTGTGTATCCCAGGCACAAGTGTGTCTGCAGAGCGGGTTTTCTGAAGTTAATATATCTGATATGAGTTAATATATCTGACGGCTTGTATTTATTGCTGAAAATGTAGCCATGTGCAGTAATATTGAAAATTGAGGATGCAACGCATCGTGATGCATCATGATATTGAATCAAATCGTTGACATGATAATCATAATAGAATTGAATTGAGAGACCATTGAAGATTCACACCCCTAGTCTGTAAGCTGCGACAGTGAGAGGTGATCTCCACAGGGGACCAGGGTGAATGAACTTGGTTTGGGAGTCACATCCAGCTTGAGCTCCGCCCTCTCTAGAACTACTGTCGCCAAGGCTACAGGTACCGCCTCCCTCAATAGTTTGAGGAGGTTGAGGTGAAAGATTTGAAGCGTCCCTACCCGTTTGCCTAATCTTATAATCGAGATCTCCAACTTATCGTGTGACCTCAAAGGGTCCTTTGGTAATTTGGAGTTCAAAGTGGGCAGCAATACAAGCACATTTTCTCCCTGTGTGAATTCACGTAGTTGAGTGCCCCTGTTATACAGTCGGTGTTGATGTTCTTGCTCTTGGAGCAAATTCTCCTGTGTTACCTGTTCAAAATGTGTTTTTTTGCTCTACGGTCAAGAACGTATTGAATTTGTCTTTTGCTATTTGAATGTCCTTCCTCCTAAGTTTTACATAGGATGTTGAGCACGCTATGGGTCCGACGTTCATACAGTAGCTCAAATGGGGAAAACCTTGTGGAGGCTTGTGGGACCTCTTGTACTGCAAACAACAGGGGTTCGAGCCACTTCAAAGTCAAAGTCTTTTGTGACATAAGTGACCAGACACTGGGTTATAGTGAGCCACCTGGAAAAGTGTTTCCTGGTGGCTCTTTGGTAGTAATAGCTGAATTGTGTTTTCTTTGGTCTGAGTGTCCTGCTTCATTTGATACAAGTATGGCTATATGAGTGTCACATTAGGATGGAGCTGTTGACCATCACTAACTTTTTCTTGGTCAAAGGCATGCTTGAAGGACTCGTCACGCAACTGGGCCAGAGGGAAATCCAGCTCAGGGAAGCCCCTGAGTACGGGAATACCCTCTTCATCCTGATGCAGAGCAGATGTCGACGGCCCTGGAACTGCCTCACCAGCCATAGCGTCGCACATCATACACAGCAACAGCATTAGGTAGGACCCATCCACACACTCAATAAATGTTTTAAACTAGACCAATTGGTCCCCAGAATTAGTGGATAGGTGAGGCAGGAATTACCCCTGGCCTCGACTCTATGCCTTTTCCCCCTGAATCGTATTTCAATGATAACCAACAGATACTTGTGAATGTCACCATGCACACACCTCACCCTCACATGTTTATTCTTAACCAATGCCCCGCCTTGCACCAAGCATTGATGGATAGAGGTTTGTGAACAACCCGAATCTACCAAACATTGATGTTTATCCCATTTTACTCTGACCGGTATCCAATACACCCCTAGAGGGACAGACAAGGTGAGGGGTCCCCTGGACTGGGATGGGGTTTGGGTGGGACGCTTCCCCACATCTGTGGAGCCAGAACTGGGCGGGACTGAGAGGGATGGAGGCGGTTGAGACATGAGACGCAGGGGGTGGCAAGAGAGACGAGAGAGGAGAGGAAGAACAAAACACTGCTTCACTGCCATCTGGAAATGCCGCCATGTAGTCCTTTGCCAGCTGGACGGCCTCCTCCAGCGACTTACCCACTTGGACATGCCTTGAGAAAGTTTGGAGATGAACTGCTCCAGCACTACCAAATCGACAACTTCCACTGCGCCTCGGGTTCCCTCCGCCAGCAACCATTTCCGGCAGGATTCTCGGAGATATTGGGCAAAAGATTGTATGTTTTTATTTTCAAGGTAAAGCTAATCAAATACTATTTGTTAGTTGATGATGTAACATTGTAAGTAGAGTATATATATCAGCGTGTGAGTATTCATTAAGTTATGCTTTTTACATTTTGTTTGTGAGATAATAGTTTGATGGGTTGTTTTTTGCCAATTTAAATAGATTCCGTGGTAAACATGTAAAGCTATTTTTAATAACAGCTCCTGTTTTTTTTTTACCTCTTTGTTGTTGTGCAGTCGACAAACTGTACGAAAAAAGATAGATCTGCTGTGTTCTTAGAACACTTATTCATTTGACTGAAGTCAATAGATTTGTAGACATGCTTTTTATACATGAAAACGTACGGATGTTATTGAAACTCATAAATATTATAAGAATGTTATTGTAGTCTTTTGATAGAAGTCATTCTCAGCAGCTCACAAACCGTTGAGAAATTATAGATTTGCTTTGTTCTTATAATTCTTAAAACCTCTACTAAAGTCTCTTTGTAGGTCTAAGCACACACATTTTAAAGAATTAATATTTTTGTTTTAATCGTTGATTCAGTGACTAACTCATATTCACAAGACACTCATTTGGCACCACCTTCTGGCATCACCAGAAATGGTCACTTAATCATTAAATGGATCTGAACTAATTTTGGTGAAGGTAGTCAAAACACTCGAGCTACTTGGATACATTTAAATCACAGAATGCACAATCACAGAGTAAAAATAAAATTGTGCACAACTGTCATTATTTTAAATGATTCAAGAATTTATTCAGGACCAGCTTGTGCTCAGTCTTTTATTGTCATATGTGAAACAGAAGCACGTGCTCCACAACATGCCCTTTATTTCTGCAGCTAATTTAGCAAAATTTAGCAATTAATTTGCGTTACTTAAATCTTTAAAATACAATAAATATTAAAGTATATAATACTTATATATTAATATAATACTTAAATCATACATGTATATTAAAATATACTATAATATATTAATACTGAACTATAAGTGTTGGGTCTTTGCGAGCCACCTACAGACAGCTGTGTGTTTGAGCACAGTCTACAAGTAGTGTGGCATCCTTATTGGCACTGGCCAATGGCACCTCTCTAGCAGACATCTGCAGAGCAGTGGGCTGGGCAACACCCAATACCTTCGCAAGATTTTACAATCTCCATTTTGAGCCGGTTTCATCCCGTGTTCTTTCAGGTACGAACAGGTAGAGTTAGGTAATACAGAACAGTTGGCCGGGTGTATCGCTTGCGTATAGCGCCTATCCCCTCCACTGAGGCGATGTCCTTCTTCCCTAGCCCTGCGCCTCGCAAATTCAGCGGAGAAGTTCACAGCCAGACCCACTACAGGGTTTCTGCAGGTATCATCAAATCTAATTTAACGCTTTTTAAAATTTGTAATGCCATACATGACCCATGACTAACCAAGTATACACACACACACACACACACACACACACACACACACACACACACACACACATATATATAAATCAATCACAGAAATCAGTTTATTTTTTTAAGTATGGGGCAAGTCCACATTTTAAAATGTAGCTGGTTTTGTCCTTTCCACAGGTGAAAGATTTGGCTATTTGCGAATCAGGAAACATTCCATGGAGCAACTCAGAAATACCTTCATTTGATGCGTATGAATGATGCTGCACCTCTGCATGCAGCGTCGCGTTCGAACCAAACGCTGCTCAAAGTTCGATCGATTTTCTTTCGTAGTGGCTCCGCAGGAAGTGGTGGTCATTACAGCAGCAGTTGTGGTGGTAGTAGTAGTTGCCGAAGAGGTTACTTTGTCAGTCACAGCGAAGTAACTAGAGATAGTTAATTGCTGTCTGCCTTTTACAGCCGATTTGTGGCCATCGGACTGCATATGAGATTTAAAGGCTCCATGTTTACAACCAACGGGCTGCAACCATGTCCTAAATTCTTTGTCTTGTCGCCACTTTTGCTGGAATTTGCACTTACAAATTTCTTTGCGACTTTACTAAATTTATGTTCCCCTTCTGTCACACACTCGACATTGTGTCGATGTATTGACACTATAGGTACCTATAAAAAAAACGCCACAACAGCTGAACTGTGTTACGTGAACTGCCGAAGAAGGTGGAAGCAAGCTGCTGCGTGCGTAATAACAATGCCCCAAAAGACGTCATGTAGTTCCCCACATCTCTGAGGGGGGAAGCGACGTAACTAGCATGGAAGCAGGCCACGCCAGCCAGCCTTTTCTTTCTATGTCTTCTCTCCATAGAGTATTAGATTCAGCTGGGGCCATCTAACGCTATTACATGCATCGGCGAAGCATTTCTACTGAGATTTGAATTCTTCTGAGATTTTAGTATTTTAATAGTTTTAAGCACTGTGGAGGAAGTTAAACCTCTTGAGGCAGCCCTGAACGCACTGAGGAAAAGAGAAGCTAAATTTTTCAAATTACACAGTACCCTAATAAATATTTATAATAAATTTACAGCAGTAAAAGTAACTGTAGTATTTTGATATAAAATGCATAAATGTGTTATAGTTTTATATTACAGGAGACCTATTATGCCCCTTTTTACAAGATGTAATATAAGTCTCAGGTGTCCCCAGAATGTGTCTGTGGCTGTGAAGTTTCAGACCCCACGGATCATTTATTATATCATGTTGTAAATGTCTCTTTTTGGGTGGAATCAAAAACACGCTGATTTTGTGTGTGTCTCTTTAAATGCAAATGAGCTACTGCAGGAAGAGGGCTGTGTCTTTACAGATTGTGCTTAGGATATTACAGTAACAACAAATCAGAACTAATATGACTGACAGCGTAAATGCCGGAGTTGAGCCATTTATGTATTAACCAGTCAGACTAGGGTTGCCACCCGTCCCTTAAAATACGGAATCGTCCCGTATTTGAGAATAAAATAGCGCGTCCCGTATTGAATCAAAACGGGACGGGGTTTGTCCCGTATTTTCGGAGTTGTCTTCAATGCAGCATCTCATGCAAATCATCATCCCACCGGCATTCTGTGAAGGCTCGTCCTATTCTGCCTCTGATTGGGTAATACTCGCTGCCATCGTTGGATTGATTGGTTTGTTTCAGGTTCACGGCCAATCAGAGTCAGAGGAGGGCGGGTCTCTTGGCAGAGAGTCGATTTGAAAGAATGGCGGAGGCTGCTCCAGACATAGATATATAGATATCTATGGCTCCAGATACCCCCCGCGTCCAGCACTGAAACGAAAGCGGATGCAAAAGTACCGACGAGAGTGGGAGGAATCAAATACTTGGCTGGAAAGTGTCAGCGGAAATGAGTATCAAGCCAATTGCACAATTTGTCGGCGAGTGTTCTCTGTTGCGCGCGGTGGCTTGTCAGATGTGCGACAGCATGCCTCGGGAGAACAACATTCCCGCAATGCTAGAGGTCACAGAAAGCACCGTCTCACAGTTCTTCATACCTCAATCATCTCCTGAGGCAGATAGTGTAATGACAGTTTTTTAATCACCTCAATAATTTTATGATTGATTACATTAGATTTCATAGGCTGCCTATTTGTTAAGAAATAATGTTAAAAATGTTAATGAATCATGTTATGGTATGATTTGTTGGTAACACTTTACAATAAGGTTCATTTATTAAACATTAGTTAATGTATTAACTAACATGAACTAACAATGAGTAAGTAATACATTTGTTACAGTATTTATTAATCTTTGTTCATGTTAGTTAATAGAAATAAAGCTGTTCATGTTAGTTCACAGTGCATTAACTAATATTAACAAGATTTTAATAAAGTATTATTAAATGTGGAAATTAACATGAACAAAGATGAACAATTGCTGTATAAGTGCAGTTCATTATTAGTTAATGTTAGTTAATGTAGTTAACTAATGAACCTTATTGTAAAGTGTTACCGATTTGTTTATTACGGTTAAGGCGTACAGTCAGACACATAAGCATTATTTTAATAACAGATAAGAGAGATATATTTAATAATAAAAATATAGTGCCTATGTGAAGCAAATAAACAACTTAACTAATTTAAATGATTGCATTCTTCAATAGGCTACTGTAGAATTAACAATAGACTATATAAAATAGATTAACTTACCAATAATAATAAAAAAATTGTGCTTTACATTAATTTAGAAATGTTTGTAGATCGGTTATTTATTATGTGGTTTCACTGTTTGGATGGTGTTACTGTCTGCAAACAATGACAATAATTTTATCCAAAATCTGTGTTCACGCCACCTTATACAATTACTAAAGTTCAATAGCCCAATAATTTATAATGCCCATGTATCAATCTTAATATTTTTATGAAAACATGTTTTAAGTTACGATTTACCACCACTGGCACGTCATCGGACCTGTGGTCATCGTGGCCCTGAGGGGTGTCTCACACCCCCCCCCCCCCCCCCCCCCCCAGGCGTCCCTTATTTTTCTGTATTGAAGGTGGCAACCCTAAGTCAGACACTGATGAAGGAGAGACTCTGGCAGAAGTCACTGTGAGAATGAACCAGGACATTTCTGAATGTTTAATTGACATAACACAGCTGTGGTGAGTCAGTCTGGCAACAAACATCCCTCGCAGATGTGCAAGTAAACATTCCACTTTTAGTACAACTACAGCTAGTCTTATGTTCACAGAAAACATACATTGTTTTCAAAAAGACAATCACCTTACTGTATTGTGCATAATAAAGGTAAAGTTATGAATTATGACAGTAAGCTAATAATAACGACATAGCTCTGGTCTCTGTGAATACAATCAGAGACAATGGTAACTTTAGCTTTAGCTGGAACATGAACAGTTGGTACTGATCCATGCTTGAGAATCAAATTTTTTGAAAATCCTGCTTTATATTGACAATCATTCACAAATCAGTCCGATGTAAAATGATTTGCACATTGTAACATACACAAATTTTGGTATGTTTTGGGGTATATTTCCTTCAAAAACAAAACTTGTCCACTGCGTCTTCAGTGGCTCTGATGCTGGGAGTACATGAAGACTCATATGTTCACTTTTACAGCCAACAACAGAACACTTATGACGGTTACGAAGCTGAGACATTGCTGCTCCAGTGCAGACAAAAATGCCGGACTGTGTGTAGATCACACAGGGGAGGATCTTTGAATAATCTTTTACAACTGTGGCAGTTGTAGGTAACGTTTTTAAATTTGTCTAGGCTTCTATTTTTTTCACAACAAATACTATAATGTATTATATGTATTTAAAATAGTTTTTTTTTTTTTTTTAAGAAAGACAATCTACTGTGCATTGACCTAAACACAGAAATGACAAGCCATCCAAGGCCTGACATAATTATAGCATTGCACTGTAAATAAAAGGGAAAGTCATAACAGACTTTAAAGTTTGGAACTCCGTATGGATAAATTATGTAAAAGTTTTCGTACTGTACAATATACAGGGTTGGGGAGTAAGGAAATACATGCCTCGGGAATATGTATTTAAAATACAAAATATAAGTAGCTGCATTCCACTACAGTTACAATTTAAATCATTGATATTTAGAATACAGTTACATTCAATAAGTATTTTGATTAATAAAGAGATTACTTTGCATTTTATTGTAATTTGTTTAATATTTAGTCCTTTCAGATGGAAAACATTTATACATATAAATGATGCGATCCAAAGTGCATTTGAACAGCAGTGAAAATCTTTCTTATGATGTGTTACATTCATACGAGCAGACAGAGAAGTAAGTTTGAAGTAAGTTTGGAGCAGAAGAAATAGAAATAAACCTTGGCATTTTATGCTAAGCTAAAATGCTATTTCTAGCCATTTTACATGCACATGTTACCAGGCATGATCATATTTTTTTTTATCAAGAAAATTCACATTCAAAAGCCTTAATTCGAAATTCTATTTTCTTAGTAAGACCTTTGATATTAGTGCAAAAATCATATTCTTGATAATAATTTTTTTATTGTTTTCTTGTAAAAATATCAATTAAATTTATCTTTACAACACTGCATAAGATATTTAGGTTTTTCAGAGAATGTATTTTTAACATGTGTGTTCCCTTTACAAAAAGCTTCACTTATGATGCTGCGCTTTGCTAAGTGCTTTGGGAACAACCCTAGTCGTGACCGAGCTGTGAATATGTGTGTAACACGTCAATGAACATTGACCGGAATTTTTAGCCTCGGCTGATGTGATCATTAGACTCACCTGAGGCCAGGCTATAAATGGATACGTCACCAGGTGTCATCAGATCCTCTTTTTTCAGAGCGATTCTGTGTGTGTGTGTTTTACAACTCTGTCAAAACTTTCTTTCCTCTGCTAGGAGTAAGAATTTTTCAAACAGTTCACACACCCCCCTCTCGGGGGGGAGCTGATCGTGGTGATGCATACATGGCACAAATGCGCCTGCATGCGATTCCCTCTACTAAAGTTCATATTACAGAACCAGCTAACTGCCAGTTTGCTTCAGTTCTGGATTTTCTGTAGAAAGAACTGTCAGCGGGCACTTGCCTCGCCACTGCCAGGTTCTATGTGGCCTCCACTGCGGATTACCACGCCTTGGTGGGTGGGGTGCCCCCTAAGAGGCATCCTCGCTAGGACCTCTTCATAGGATAAGACCCCCTTTTTAGACCTCTAGAGTCAGCGTTTGGTAGACTTCTGACTCTCAAGATGGTTTTTCTTATGGCAATTTCGTCTCTAAGGAGACTTGGGTACCTACAGGCTCTGTCTCTTTTGCCAGCCTGTTTAGAGTTTGCCCCAGCTATGACCAAAAGCATTATTTGCATCCTCACCCTAACTGCCTGCCCAAGGTGCGACCCTTGGCCGGTTGTTTTCTAAGCCTTCTGTTCCCTGCCGTTTGTAACGCTGTAGCAGCTAAGACTTCTCAGACTTTGTCTAGTCTGTACCCTTCAGACTTATGTCCACCGCGTTTGCTAGTGGTGTAAAGTCAGGGTAGCAATTCTTCACTTGGGAGCCGTGACCGGGGGCGGTCACCTCCTGGCAGACTATGTCACTTTGGGTGAGGGACATTATTGCATGGGCCTACGAGGCGTGCGGTCAAGCTTCGCCAGTAGGTTTTAAGGCGCACTCTACCAGAGGGCTCTCCTCCTCAGCAAGTTTGTGATGCGGCAGGTTGTCCTCTCCGCACACATTCATTAGACTTTAATCATTTGGATGTTCTGCCACTCCGGACTCTTATGCCCTTGAGTCGACATCTCAAGCTCATGCCTGAACAAGTTTGTGATGCGGCAGGCTGGTCCTCTCCGCACACATTCATCAAATTTTATGGTTTAGATGTTTGTTACTCCAGGCTCTTATGCCCTTGAGTCGACATCTCAAGCTCGTGTCTGAGACCTCTCGCGTTCTTGTGAGCACACTGCACAACCGTAGGGGTCTGGTCAGCCCCAGTGCGGAGGCGTGGGTATTGTGTTCCCGAAGCGCTTAGCAAAGAGCAGCATCATAAGTGAAGCTTTTTGTAAAGGGAACGTCTCGGATTACATGTGTAACCCTTGTTCCCTGAAAAAAACGGAACGAGATGCTGCGCTTCTTTGCCACACTGGGACGTCCCAGGACTGCTCTTCAAAAGAAGTATCTGACAACACCTGGTGATGCATCCATTTATAGCCTGGCCTCAGGTGCGTCTAATGATCACATGAGCCGAGGCTATAAATTCTGGACAATGTTCATTGACGTGTTACACACATATTCACAGCTCGGTCATGACTAGGGTCATTCCCAAAGCGCTTAGCAAAGCGCAGCATCTCATTCTGCTTTTTTTCAGGGAACAAGGGTTATACATGTAACCCGAGATGTTTTGTCTTACTGTACTGGCAGAGTTTTTATAGTCAAAACAAGTGAAAAAAATCTACCAGTGCTGAAGAAGTATTTCAAAGAATTTAGAATGTTACTGACCTTCAGTAATCTAAAAGTAACCCTCCCAACCCTGGCAATAAACTGTATGTTCTGTTCTGTTTGAATGATGTTAGATAAAAAAAAATAAAAATAACCCATGCATGATGAGGAAGCAATATGTGACTTGATGTGTGAATGATGAAAGGCTAAAAACTCCAATTGAATGTGGAAACAAAATAAAGAGTCTGGGTTCTAGGCTGATCTGCCTTTCCTTTCTGTGTCTGGTGCCATTTTTCCATCTTGTGTGTGTGTGTGTGCGCGTGTATGTTTAACAGTTCACCATGAAGACTTTGTCTATCTTGTTTTGTCAAGTGTCACATGTCTGTGCACAGGTGTAGCTGAGACATTCAGCACACCGGCTCATGCTAATTGAGTTTACTCATCTGTGTCTCGTGTGTATTTATTCCCTCTCTTTGTTTCAGTTCCTCACTGTTTTATCTCTGGACCCATCTTCTTCTTTCCAGTCTCTACATATCTTCTAAGGATTTAGAAATTAAGTCAGTTTTTCTATTGAGCGATTGTTCACTCTTCCTTTGTGTTGTGCTTGAGTGCCAATCTCCATTTTTCCTCTCTGGAGGCTGATGCTGGTTTATATATCCATTGTTGACTCACTCTTTCACCCAGGTATAGAAGCTACATCTCTCATCAGCATCCAAATAACTGCCCTTTCTTCGTCCAGTTCTACTCCTTCATCGGTGCCTGTCAAAGAGCCCTGCCTCAACCCACCTGCTCCTTATGCTGCAGATCCCTGTTGCAGTGCTTGCTGATATTTACCCTTCAGGCTACTTCAATCCCGAATGAGGTGGTTAGAGTGCCATTTTTTATTTTGCTTGTATGGAAAAGCAGCTTGGGAGAGCAAACTGCCCTTATGTGCCTTGTTTCAAGCCTTCTCCAATAAGTTGTGAAAGGTCTTCAACCATTCAGCACATGGCAGGGAGGCGGCTCGGCTCCTGACAGAGCTTCGGCATGAGAGTGGCTCGGTATCCATCTATTATAGAGTTCCGGACCCTGGCAAATTCCATAAGATGGAACGAGCAGGCACAGTGGGACATGGTCCTTGTGGTATCCATGGGGAATTAAATATACTCCCTGGATATTCCAGCAGGTCTTGATGACTTCATTGACCTTGCCATCCAGGTTGATCATCTCCTGACTCATCGCTGAGGTCTGCAGCCTCTACAGTTGACACCCCCCCCCCACCCCCCACTCAACAGGTCTTCATCTTCACCCTCCTTCGTTGAGGAACCAACTCAAGTCAACTTTATTTCTAAAGCATTTTCAAAACCACAAGAGTAGACCAAAGTTCTGTACAGAGATATACATTTACAACATTACAAAAAAAGACATAGATTGAAACATTTACCACAATAGTTACCATTAACAATATTAAAATACTTAATCAAAAGCCAATGTGAATAAATAAGTCCAGCGCCTATGCAAATAAGTCCAAAGCCCATGCAACTTGTCCGTACTTCATTGCCTCGGAGGGAGAAAGACCATCAGTGTTGACTAGGATTGTGCACTTACTGCAGTGGTGAGGGGCACATGCTGTCTGGCTGTCTAGTAAAAGCCAGATGCTCATCAGAACCCGGAGACCTCTGGTGAGCGGCACACATTCTGTTTGGTCCCCTCTGTCAGCTGTCATCTTCTGGAGGGAGTCTAGTCAACAGGTTTCGATCTTCATTGATTCTGGAGCCAAGGGTAATTTCTTTGACTGGGATTTGGCAACTAGGTTTGGCATGTCAGTGTTTCCCATAGACCCGCCCATCAACATGTGCGCCCATCTCTATCGAATGACAATTTATATCATCACTACAATATATATCATCATATCTCCCAGCCCTAGCTCGCCTATCACATATGCTCAAAGAAACAAATAGTTAGTTTAAGTTTATTTCAGTAAATTTACAGATTTAATTATTGTACACAGTAATATATTTATCCTGGTTAAATAAACGTTACTACTACTATATTGTTTCTTTTAAGCAGAATAAAGTACATGGAAAGATTAAATGGATTGGTCAAGTATCACATTTTGCTTGAAAGTGCACAGTGTTCTGACTGGTGTGAGACTCTCGCGGAAGAAATCTGAGTGTCCATGCACAACAGCAAAAAAAAACAAAACAAAACAAGAAACTCACTTAAGTTTATGAAAGCATACTATGTAATTTTGTTTTAGTACTTTGTAGGATGAAGATGTGCTTCCATTAGCCAATCTATGTTTTTTCCATAAGTTTTTTTCCATAAGAAGCTTGCTGATACTTTCCCCTATAACACAAAAAAGAGTGACCATCACTAATCACAGCTGGTAAATAAACCTACCTACTGTTTAAGAATGATTTGGCGATATAGGAAAATATTAGAAATGTAAAATATGCATTTTTCCTTTGTTCCATCCATCCACCAGTCCTTTTCCCTAGTCACATCCTTCAGCTCGTCATGAGCTATTCTAAAACATTCCCTGGCCATCACATGATATAGTCCCCACATGCATGGAACACTTCCACAGGATGGTGTCCAGGAGGCATCCTGACCAGATGCCTAAATCAACTAAAATGTCTCCCTTCAACACGTAGGAGCAGCAACTCTACTCCTTGCCTCTCCTTAATGTCTGAGCTTTGCATCCTAGACCCTAGTGTGAGCCCAGCCACCTGATGAAGAAAAATAATTTCAGTCATTTGAATCCATAATCATATTCTTTTTGATACTATCGAAAGCTCATGACCATCGATTGCCTTCCCCATTACTCGCTGCATGTCACAGCATGATGATGCCAGCAGGACAACAATACAGAGAATTTGCAATACAGAGACTCCCAAACAAGATACACTCTGTCCCTTGTCTGTGCTCTGAAATCTTATCCATCAATATCTCAAACAGGATAGGTGACAAGGGACAACCCTGGTTGAGTCCAATCAACTTTAGGAAAAAGTCTGACTTAATTTCCAGCACCCTGGAATAAGCTTTCCTAGGTAGGCTCAGTTTGTTATCCCTCAATAAAGGTAAACACACCCCCTGATCGGCCTTTTTAAAATGCTAATCACCACACACATCTGCCATTGCCTAGGTCATTGATCTCCCCCCCCCCCCATTGATCTGGGAGAAGATCCTTTGGTGGTGAATGAATGAATGAATGAATGAATGAATGTTACAAATATATAATGCTGCTCTAAAACTACACTAAAAGAGCTTTACATTGTGATCAGGGGACTCTCCTTAACCACCACCAGTGTGCAGCATCCACCAGGATGACGCGACATAGACAAAGTATGCCAGTATGTTCACAACACACAAGTTATTAGTGGAGAGGAGAGATTATCCTCTGGTTGTAGTTAAAGATCTTTACCCCACAATCTGTGGAGTGCTGGTGGCGTAGTGGGCTAAAGTACAAAACTGGTAATCACAGCCTTCCTGCAGTTGGTGGGCCCAAAAGGAGGTGGCCCCCTATTATTTTTTTAGACTCGAATACGAGTATTTCTCTCAGACCTGGCTCCAGAAGAGTTCCCCGGTTTCCCGGGGTAGGCCCTACCAGGAGCTAATTCTCCAGACAACACAGTTCCCAGGGTCATTGGGGTGCACAAAACCCTTTGTCATTTGTTTTGTATTCTTAAGCACTTTTTAGCGTAAAAAGCAAGCTCTATCTACTGTCAGTTACAAGGCACTTGCTGTCTTTCACCCAAATTTCCCCTTCAGAAATGTGCTGAGCCTCTAATGGGACATGGTGGTGAGGAAAAAAAATTGTAGGGAGGGAAAAATATAATCGATGCTTTTACGTGCTTCCCCAGAGAAACTTTACGTTATCTCGCAAAGCTTTTGTGTTTTCATGACAGATTTCAGCTGGCTCTCATATGTGCATTCAAGCATTATTACAGCTATGCGCGTTCAACAAGAAGATAAAGCGAGTGCAATGAAAAGAGTGAAGCTCTATATTTTGGCAACCCACAAAGCATATTCCTCAATTTACAAATGTGTAAAAATGAAGACTACACAGTTAAAATTACTGTACATTAACTTTGTGTGACCCCGCATACACATGCATGGACATTGTATTTTGGTTTCACTATATGCAACACATAATTTAAATTAATTTAAATCTACTGATCTCAGTTTAGAAGACTCTGGGCTGTCAGTTAAGGGCAAACTTTCGATGTATGGAGTCATGGGACAAAATAACATGACACCGATCACAGCAGAGTTTGTCTATATGAAGAAGGCCAACAAAACTACTTCTGGTAAGAAACCTTATTAAGTTTTTACATTGAAGTCTCTAGTTTCTGATATACCATTTTTACAATTTGAGTGATTTATCGTGAATCACCATGCTGCTAAACACAATGTACACCATGTTTCCATCCAAGGGTTTTTTGCGACAAAATGTATACTGTTGTGAACTTATTCCTTCTAAAGTGTAGGAAACTCAGAAGTGAAGACCAGGAGACGTTGGAATATCTTTCAAGCAGGTTTCTTTATTGAGAACTCGCTGTGCGTCGCTGTAGTCATCCCAATCTAGTCTGAACTAAGGGAACTTTACATTGCAATTTATATACATTTAGGGGGAGGGATTTACATTGTGATGAACAAAGCATGCAAATGAAGTAGGCGTTCGCTTGATACTAAACTTTCCCCACCCATGCTCTCATACAAAGGGTGAGAGTCTCAGTAATCTGAAACAAGACTGGCAGGAATCTCGTGCTTAACAGATACTATGGTATTGGATCCTAAATTAAACATTTAATAAATTTGTAACACAACAATACCGATATAGCTGATGGATGTTACAGCTAAAATTTGTGTCAAAAACTATTTGTGCAAAAAATGTGACAACATAATATTGTTTTGTTTAACTCTAGCTCATAAACGCTATGTCGATACTTCAGATATCACAAAAAAATGGTTTGGAAACACGTTTTGTCAAGAAAATTGGCATTATTGCAAAAATGTCACATGACAGAATTTAATCCAATCATTAGCCTGTGTTATTCATGACAACAAGGTACAGTATACATAATTGAAAGCCAATTTATTGTATGTAAAGCATTACTAGCACTGTTATAGATTGGTCTTTTTGATAAAGCAAAACTTATGCGACAAAGTGTTTTTTAAGCATGACTTCATCACGCATGTCATTTGTATAGATAAAAGGCCATTTGAAAGGAAACAAGCAGAAGACGACAAATTTAGCAAAACATTTTTACGCATTTTCACTTTATCAATAACAAAACAGTGAGAACTTGGTACTTTAGTGCTATTTTTCCAGAGTAATCTATGTTTACTGTGCTTAATCTCATTGAGAATCAGTGGGTTCATCCAAAAGTAAAAAAAATAAAATAAATTGTATTTCAGAGGATTAATATGGAGTATTAAATTGAGCATCCTATAGCTTTCAATAAGTTAATTCAGTCCTAAAATCTGACCAAAAGTTCAGATTCAGGCTACAGATGATCTCTGGACCAATCAACATGTTTGGCAGACATGGAGCAATGGTAATCAGTACATAGATTCAGAATTTATAAAGCTAAATTTTTATTTTAACATGGTTGGCAGTGATTGGATGATGCTGGACATTACTTTGAATCCGAATTATTTATGCTAATTTCTGATTGGTAAAATGCTTCAGCACTGGCTATCACTTGTTTGTTTGACAGTGCAAAGAGAGAACACTGAGATTGCCAAAGTAGAAAACAACAACAACATTGTAACATAAAAGTCAAATTAAGTAAAATAATTGTGTGCTTTTCCCAATATACTTTGTTCCTAAGCAGCTTTACAGAAAATCAGCTGCAATGTCTGTAACTTCTCAAAAACATGAATACCCAACACTCCTGGAAACATAATAAACAAATTTAATAATAATAAAAAAAAATCTCACTTTTTATAGCTTGGTATTTTAAAAAATTTCGCAACTTAGTCCTGCTGTCCATATATGTGGCGATACATTTTTAGGAAAACCTTTTTTTTCCCCATAAAATTAGCCTTTTATATTGAATGTTTATTTGGTGCTACTAGTTACAAATCGAAAAGGGAAATGGAAAATTTACACAGCAGTCATCCTCGGGTGTCAGGAATTTTATATCGGCTGGCCTATTTGCACCCCAGTAGTCTGGTGGATCCAGAGAAATATATGGCAAACCAATCAATAGGTGTTGCAGCAGTGGCGTGGAATGTAAGGTGTGAATGTATTGTTGTCCTAGCAGTTTGCATCTGTGTTTTGTCACACCTTTTTTTTACTCCATCCACTTTCCTGCTCCCTATCTGTCACTCACTTGAATTTGTGTCAAAGTAGTGACAATAGAGGTCACTCTTGGGAGCCCCAAATACCTTTGATCTTTGAGAAAAGTGCAGAGAAGCCAAAACAGACGAAGCCTAGACAGCCTAAAAGAGTATAATTCCATACAAAAAAAGAAGAGTATATTTTCTCTAAAAGAGTGGCACTGATGGAGAATTTAAAGATGCCTTTCCGTCTGTGTTTAGTTCCTGTTTGTGGTCTCTACCTCGCTGCCTCTGATGGCCATGATTGCTGTCTCACCTGCATGGGCTGTGCCCACGGTGAGATAGCATTCATGGATGGATCATGTTCTCACTGCGAGATCATGACCATGGCAACGTTGCGGTCACGGATTTCCTTCTTCAGAGGGAAAAGCACTCCAGCTGCTCCCTGCCCAAGTCCTTCTAGGTACGGGTGCGAGGCAAGTTTAATGTCGCATTCAGGGCTCTGGAACATGGTGAGCTCTCGATTGCAGCATCAACGAGCAGGCTGATCCAGTCGGAAGCAGAGGACTCAACTGGGATTCCACCTTCAGGTGTGGTCGCCCTGTCTGAGGCCAACGCGGAGCTGGTGGCCATGCTTGCCCGGGTGGCCCCAAGCGTCGGACTGAAGGGGAACCCTCCACCCTGCCCTGAACCCTCACAGCCCAACGATTGGTTCCATGGCTGCACCCCACCCTGGTCTCGTTCTTCCCGGAGGTGCACAAGTAGCTTTGTTATGAGATTTGTAAGCAGCACATCCACTGGGTTTAGATCATAATAGTGGTCATTGTTTTCAAAATTCAAATTATATTGACACTCATCCTGACCATCAAATGTAAAGAGCATTTTAATTTAATCGATGTTTGCTTCTTTCAGCCCTGGAGTATAGTCCTGAATTAAGTGAAAAACACTGTAGTTACCTTTTTCAAATTGAGATCCCGAAATGAATTCGGGACAATGACCATGATGTCTTTGTTTGCATGTCCTTCCACCCAGTCTAAAATTAACTTCTGCACTTACACAGTCTTGCATATCCCTGCTACCCCTTTTGTCAGGACAGTTCTGATTTGTTTTCTGTGCTCGAGGTATGTTCAGAATATGTCATTGCAGTCTATTGGTCTTTCCTGTGTGATTTTGATTTCTGAAATCTGTATCACCTCATGTTTGTTGTTGACCTCTCCTCTCCCACCCTCTGTAATATAAAGCTCTGTGTAGATCTTTTTGAATAATAATTTTGCCTAATTTCCCTCTGCTATAACCTTGTATTTGTGCCTCAGGTTTGCTTTATTGGCATCAATTACTTATTTAACCAGTACCTGAACAAAACAATATTTTCAAATATCCAATGTTTGGATTATTTTGTATCATTTAAGTAACTGAATCATTTACATTGTTACTTCATTAAAGTGCTGTTAGTGTTTATTTATTTATTTTCATGGAAAGGTGTTCAAAATTCTTTCCTACTCCCTGAAAGATATTAAAGCATTAAGTGTTGTGAGATGTCTCACCAGTCTCTGTGACAGCTCCAGGCTCTGTAAACAGCAAATAAAAATGTGTCTGCATACTGCGGACTCTGACAATTTATGCCTGTCAATCATTTTGCTTGTTCTCATAGTGTTGTAGTTGCAGTGAAGTATTGAAGCTTTATGCCATTTTATGGCGTGTTTTTCATAACAGTTGTTCCCCATCTGTCGCTCACTTCGACATTGTGTCGAAGAAGCGACACTAGGGGTCTCTCTTGAGCGCCGAAAGATGCCTCTGATCTATGAAAAAAGGCCAATGAGAGTTGGCGAACAGTATTTGCATACCCCGCCCCCGGACATACGGGTATAAAGGCAAGGGAAATACGCTCGTTCATTCAGTAATTTTCTTCAGAGCCGATGGTCGTGTGTATGCAGCTAGCTGCAAATGACACAACTGATCCTGCTTCTATCCTCTGATGCTCTGCTTTCCTGTTGGATCTACGGCGCACTCCAGCGGCTTTTCTCTTCACTGCACGGCGTGCAGCTTTGCCCCTGGGCGCTTCGACAGCGCAAAGTTGGAAAGAGTTGAAAGAGTGATTTTCTCTGTAAAAGAGTTTATTTCTCTGAAAGAGCATTACACAGCGGCGTTGAACGTCCTTTTCAGGACGCATCTTTATAAAGATGTCATTTCTGCCCCTGTGTAGTTTCTGGATGCTGTGATTTCTCCCCACCTCTCACGGTCATAAAAGCTGTCTTGCACACGTAGGCTGCGTTTTCTGAACGGTTCATGTTCTCAGTGCGAGAACATAGCCATGGTGACATTGCGGTTGCGTGGCTTTCTTTTGTAATGAGAGAAAGCCACTTCAGCTGCCCCCCGCGCCTCGCCTCCTTCCTACGGGATTGACGCAGGCGCCGCAGGCGATGAAGGCGATTTGGGGACAATGACGGGCTCTGTTCACCCGTTACAGCGGCGTCTGATGCTGATCACTCGCCTGCGCCTCCACCTTCGGGTCTGCCGCCCAGCCTGAGCATGATGCACGGAGACCCGCTATGCTTTCCCGGGCTACTTGATCGGTCCCGCGGGCAGGTGTGCCGGTCACAGCCACGCCCCCCCCCCCCCCCCCCCGATTCCTTTATTCTCGGACGTGCATGACGAGTTGAGCAAAGCCAAGGCTTCTTCGCTCCTCCACTCTCACTACCCTTGCGGTGGAACTTCCACTCTGCACGCCACGGCCCTTCCTGCAACCAACGCCAGGCCAAGGCACTTCAACTTGCACCTTGGGTAGTCCTGTTCTTGATGTGCTGCAGGAACTGCACTGGATGACCAACCGCGCCCCCGGGCCACGGAGGTCAGTAGCGCCGGCACTCGAACAGGCGATGGCCACCCTTTGTGGTCCAGAAATGCATCTGTGGACTGGACCTGGTCGAAAAGCGGGAGGTAGATAAGGCACGCCTTCTCCCACACCCCTGCCTCCCAGCTCCGTCCATTCGGCGCCACCGTTGACGACTCTGCCCAGCAGTCCTCTGCAGTGAAGCAGACGGAGGCCATCTCACATCCAGCCACCCGCTGCAAGCTACGAAACACCCTGCTCCGCCTTAACCCGGGCCCAGCTCTCAGCCCCAGCGTCGAGCACTCCGCAGGAAGCAGACGCCCCCATCTCACAGACCCCCTCGAGGACCCGGAGGACTCCCAGGTGGTCCGTAGACGCTCGACACAGGGACCAAGATGTTAGCTCCGGAGGTGGTAAGACCGCTCCATCCCCGATGGAGGGCCGGGAGGAGAATTTTCTTGTTGAATTAGTTTTCACATTCTCATATTCTCTGTAACGAGCTATTTCCTTTTGTCTCTGGGTCACCTGGCCCACAAATGCCGTTCTCATGGCACTCTGCCACCAGATCTCGACAGTCCCGGCATCCTGGATGCGGACCACCTGCCTCCAGCCCCCACGACTGTTCCCTGGCCGGCCAGTTCCAACGAGTCTAGAGGACACCTACCAAAAACTGGACCTCCTCCTGCTCAGTCACTAACCCGCCCCCTGTCGGGTGTGCAGAGCAAGGTAAGTGCTTTGAGTCTTTTCTCAGCACCCCAGCCGCAGGTCGCCCTGTCGCCGCCCAACGCTGCCCTACCTGCTCAGCCCCACTGCAAACCCCGCCGGGTATGTCAAAATAGTTGTCCCCTTGGTGCCCCTAGCACAGAGTTGGACGCGTGGCTCTCACTTCTCGTCTCGCTAGCTGGCCCGGACCATCCGACACGGTTACGCAATTCAGTTTGCCAGGCTTCTGCCCACCCCGTAGTACACAGCGTACATGCCAGGTCCCTGCGCCCAGAAATCGCTACGATAGAGTCTGTCCCTCCAACCGAGATGAAGAAGGGTCTCTACAGCCCTCACTTCATCATACCAAGAAAGGCGGCAGCTTATGACCGATCTTGGACTTGCGAGTTCTCAACCAAGCGTTGCACAAACTCCAGTTCAAAATGCTCACGCTTAACCTGCGTCCGGCATCTAGATTGGTCCGCAGCGGTTGACCTGAAAGATGTGTACTCCCACGTCTCAATTTTGCCTCGACACCGCCCCTTTCTGTGGCTTGTGTTCGATGGCCAGGAGTGTCAGTACAAGTCCTCCCCTTCGGCGTGTCTCTGTCCCCTCGCGTCTTCACGGAAGTCGCAGAGGCAGCTCTTGCCCCGCTCCGAGAAGCCGGCATCCACATACTCAAGTACCTATGCACTCACAGAGACCTGGTGCTCAAGCACCTCAGCCGTTTGGGGCTTCAGGTCAACTGGGGAAAGAGTAAGCTTACTCCAGTTCAGAGCATCTCTTTTCTCAGCATGGAGTTTGACTCAGTCTCAATGTTTGCACGTCTCCTCAACGAGCGTGCGCAGTCAGTGTTGAGGTGCCTCGCCACTTTCAGGCCGGGCACAACGGTCCCCTTAAAACTTTCCCAGAGGCTCCTGGGGCATATGCGGACGCGCCGCTGGCGTTGATGAATATGGGACGGCTTCAGCACTGGCTTCAGACTCAAGTCCCGAGACGAGCATGGCGCCATGGCACGCACCGTGTGACAATCACCCCCGCCTGCCGCCAAGCATCCAACGCCACTGCGAGGCCCCACCCCCAGGAATGTTGGATCCTTCGGCGATCCTTCCCTTAGTGCCCCTTGCCCAGAATTTGTACGTGTGTTTATCGCTTCCCAACCCTTCGCACTGGCTAGCCATAACCATCTGACTCGGCTATGTGATTAAACCGGGGCACCCGCCCCGGTTTCATGGCGTTCTCTCTACATTGGTGGAGAATGAGAGCACCGCTGTACTGCGTGCAGAGATTGCCGTACTTCTACAGAAGGACGTGATAGAGCCTGTCCCTCCAGCCGAGATGAATAGTGGCTTTTACAGCCCTTACTTCATTGTTCCCAAGAAGGGCATTGGGTTGCACAGACTCCTGTTCAAGATGCTGTCACAGAAGCACATTTTGGCATGCATCCAGCATCAAGGTTGGTTCTTGGCATTAGACCTGAAGGACGCGTACTTTCATGTCTCGATTTTACCTCGACACAGACCCTTCCTACGTTTCACATTCGACGGTTGGGCATATCAGTACAAGGTCCTCCCCTTTGGCTTGTCCCTGTCCCCCCGCGTATTCACAGAGGTCGTGGAGGCTGCCCTTGCCCTGCTAAGAGAAGTTGACATACGCATACTGAACTACCTTGATGACTGACTGATTCTAGCACACTCTCAAGAGTTACTGTGTGCACACAGGGACCTGGTACTCACGCACCTCAGCCATTTAGGGCTTCGGGTCAACTGGGAAAAGAGAAGCTCGGTTAGACTCGTTAGACTCAGTATCAATAATAGCATGCCTCACGAATGAGTGTGCACTGTTGGTGCTAAACTGCCTGAACTTATCCAGGCAGCAAATGTCGGTCCCACAGAAGTACTTTCAGTGGCTTCTGGGGCACATGGCAACCTCAGCAGCGGTCATGCTGCTCAGTTTGATGCATATGACACCGCTACATCACTGGCTCCAGACCTGAGTCCAGAGGCACGCATGGTGCCGCAGCACACATCACGTGGCTCTAACATCCACTGCTCGCTGCCTTTTCAGCCCTTGGACCGACCTTGTGTTCTTGCGGGCAGGTAACACTCAGGGGAGAGTGGAGACTCCACTCTCAGGCAGTCCAGCTTTTCGCCTCCCGGGAATCCTGCCACTGTCCGCTCTGGTATGCCTTGATGGGAGCTCCCCTTGGCACAGACGCACTGGCACACAGCTGGCCCAGAGGGCTGTACAAATACGTGTTCCCCCTAGTGAGCCTATTTGCACAGGTTCTGTGGAAGATCAGGGAGGATGAGGAGCAGGTCACCCTCGTGGCTCCATCCTGCCCCACTCAGACCTGGTTCTCGGACCTCACACTCCTCGTGACAACTCCTTGCTGGCGAATTCTCCTGAGGAAGGACCTTCTTTCTCAGGGATAGGGCACCCTCTGGCACCCATGCCCAGACCTCTGGAATCTCCATGTCTGGTCCCTGGACGGGACACAGCGGACCTAACTGGTCTACTGCCCGCTCTGTTTAACATGATCACTCAGGCCAGAGCCCCTTCTAGAAGGCAGCTCTACACCCTGAAGTGGCATATCTTCGCTAAGTGGTGTTCTTCTCGGAGCTGCGCAGTCGTGTCAGTGCTTTCCTTCCTGCAAGATAAGTTGGATGGGCAGCTCAATATCTCAAGGTTTATGTAGCTACTATAGCAGCACACCACGACGTGGTTCAAGGTAAGTCCGTCAGTAAGCACGACCTGATCATCAGGTTCCTGAGAGGCGCCAGGAGGCTGAACGCTCGTAGACCATGCCTCTTTCCCTCATGGGACCTCTCAGTGGTCCTCTCAGGCCTACGGAGAGCCCCCTTCATGCCCCTTGAGTCAGTTGAGTTAAAGGCAGTCTCTTTAAAGACTATCATCCTGACCACGCTCACTTCCATCAGGAGGTGTTCTCTTTCAGCGAAGAGTGCCTAGAGTTCTGTCCAGAAGACTCTCACGTGAGCCTGAGACCCCCACCGGGCTATGTGCCCAAGGTACCCACGACCCACTTCAGGGATCAAGTGGTGAGCCAACAAGCACTATCCCCGGAGCAGGCAGACCCAGCCTTATCATTGCTGTGTCCGGTGCGTGCTTTGTGCATCTAATTGGATCACACACAGTGCTTTAGACACTCAGAGCAGCTCTTTGTTTGCTTTGGTGTACAGCAGAAAGGGAACACTGTATCCTAACTGAGGCTTGCCCACTGGATCATGGATGCCATAGTGTAGTGCAGGCTGGGCAACACCCAATACCTTTGCAATTTTTTACAATCTCCGGGTTGAGCCGGTCTAGTCTTCGTGGTCAGACTCAGTACTTGTGCTAAATACCCTGTACCGGGTGCTCCACAGGTTTTCGGTTTTCTTGTTAACCTTCTGTGATGTATCTTCCATGGCACGGCCTTCCTTGTGGTAGACCCGCGTCTCCCTTAGCAGAGCCCTCTCTGCCCTGGTCGCTGTGTTTGTAGAATCACACCCCCATGAAGGGGAGGACTTACCACCGCACCTCTCCCATGTCCAGCCATTCTGCCCATATGGTGTATTTGATACTCCAGGGCAGGGTGTGGCCTCTCCACTGAAAGAATAGGAACGGAAAAGGATGCCTTCCCCGGCACGTTTTATGGGCATTTTTAGGCCCCAGCCGAAACTATTTTTCAATGGAGAGAAAAACTTGGAGAGATGTGTTATTTTTTTAATATCAATATTGGCTGGTGCTTTTTCAGCAGTTCAGAGGCATTGGTTGTAAAAGTGAATCTGCTTCAGGTTTTCTCTATTAATGATCAATGTCTCTGAAATATTCAAATTCAACATTCATTGTTGTCTCTAAGAGTTTTATAAAACCAGGAATTATAAAAAAGTAAAATGGGTCTTTGCCAATCAATGTAACTTTGGTTGAAACAAAACAAGGTACCAGTGCCGGCCATACCTGTATGAAGCATAATTGGCTGCTTAGGGTCCTGCGACCACCAGAGGGCTCCCTACCATGGGTTCAGTATAGCCAAATAATTATTTTATAATAATTAAGTGTAAATAGCACTGGCCAGACACTATATGCACACCAATAGTCTGACGGAACCTGTCAAAACTAGGAAACATATATTATGGTTAAAGAAAATGATCAATATATTTAGACATATGTATGCAAATTCGACTCATGATTGTCCAAGAGCTGCCATGCCATGTTTTTTCACTCTTCTCCACATATCCATTCTAGATAAGCAAAGACAGACAGTGGCTGTACACCTTCAGAGTCATTTATTTTAAATAAAAATGAACACAAAATGTGTAAATAAAGTATATTATGGGAGTATGATAGTAAATGTTGTATCCTTGACATGATCTGGGGCTCACTGAAGTTTGGGCAGTGCAGAGAAGGGTTTGGTTTAGGTAGGTAGGGGCAGGGCGGACAGCTTTTATCTTACATGTCAGTGGAGAGCGAGGATCGTAATGGCTGCGTAATTATCTGTTCCTATGACCTGAAGAAACTGGTGCCTTTAGAGCTGCCAAAGGCAGCAGTGATAAGGCACCATTACGTGACAAACCAGGTGTGTTTCGTCTTGCTGCCAGTGCATTTAAATTACGTCACAATACCACATACACTGAATGTTGTTAGATTATATACCGTTTTACTATATTGCACTGCTGTGCAAAACACATCTGCCACAACTTACACCAGGCTGCATTAGCATGTGACACTATTTACAATAATACATTATTCACAGCAGCGCCATCTTTGGGGGTGATCTTTTTCATCTTTTTTATTGGGAATAACAACAAGGCTGTGAGGGATAGATGGGCAGTCTCTTCAATGGGCTGTACTGCAGATTAAAGTGTTTTTGGATCGTTCCGTGGACAAACACTAAAAAAAAAATCTGTCCAAGAACATTCAGTAGGCTATAGAAAGAACTGAAGACAACATGAGTTGTGGAAAATCAGATGTGATCTAGGAGCTTTATACAGCTTTACACCATTGAAGAGATGGTAAGTCTATTCATCACAGCCTTGTTGTCATTCCCATTAAAAATGGGAATTAGTGTGAATAAGGTCTGTAGCATCTACCTCAAAGCACACCTTAATGTGGTCATTGAAATCTTTTTATTTGTTTTCACAGTCTTGGAATTTCATTAAATGTTATTATTAAATGTGTGCATGTGATTGGTGTGTTTGGTTAGTTTAAAAAAGGATTTTCTTTAAATGTTGCACATCTAAAGTAGTTATGCCTGTGAAAATAAAGTACTGTTGATAGATTTACATTTTTAAACTTCATACTTGTGAATAAATTTTCTTGATTATTTGCACAGTTTTAGTGCAAAAGTTTGAAATAAACCAACTTCTCCCTTTACCTCTGAGAGGCCAATAAACCCAAATGTACTCAACACCTCAAACACAGGGCTGTGGTGGTTCCTCAGTATGGGGCAGAGCAGACGTATTAAACCAACCCTGCATTCAACCTCCAGAAAAACAAAGTACTTCGCCAGTGAACCAAGTATGTTTTGTATTATTAGGACACACCTACCTTCATGCTGTCAGCACAGGGTGAGATGTGGACAAGCAATATAGAGGTAAGCAGGCTGCAATCTTGTAAAGGTTCAGCTTGGGCAACAGCATGGTGTGTGTGAAATGTCAATACCAACACAATTTCTTACACTGGGAGACTCCACATTCTCACATGCTTTGGATAGTGGAATGGGGCATTTAAGGTGTATTTAATCTTTAAAGACATTACAATGGCATGCCACTTATAGGTTCATGAAATGTAAGATGAAGGACTTGATAAAGACAAAAATATGCTTTCTTACAGTGCAACTAGCTGCTAAATACACTGACAAAAACATTGTAGGCCACTTTCAGAAGGAAACTCCAGTGCTTGCAAGGCAGCAAATGAATAATGCTGAAGTTTTAAGATTAGTTAATAAATATTTTTTCATCATTTCATTCTCATTGACCTTTTTGCATATGTATTTTCAATACATTCGCTTTCCACTCCTATTCTATCTACAAATGAATAGCAAAAAAAATTATAATTATCGAATCAGAATTTATTCCACTGCTTACACATTTAAACTGTGTTTTCTTAATGACATGAATAGCACTGAGGGCCTACACTTAAAATGCACTCCACAAATATGTATATATGCATGATTCCAGTTAGAAAGATGCCAACTATATTTCCATGTAAGATGCTATATGCAGCTATATTTCCATGTAACACTTTTGTTTACCCATCCACAGCAATGCCACACTTAATGCATGCAATCTTCATTTGAGTCTGTTTGAAGTCTAAATTATGATGTGAAAATTATATGATTTAAGCACAAAAACTTAAAGCCAGATTTTGAACCGCTTACAACATAAGTCACCACTTCAGCTTATAGTGATTGGCTGTGTTTTTTGCTCCTCATTTGTATACATTTTAGCAAATCTTGAGTTTTTGATACTCACGATCACTCTAAATCTAAGTCAATCCCCCGCGCAACTGTGGCACTCGACTCCCATAGGAATGAATTGAAAACGTGCACAGCTTCACACACCACGCACCATGGATGGGTAGTTTACTCCAGGAAAGTATTGAGAAATACTGCTCTAGGGGACACCATCAGTAAAAATCAACATGCACTTAACAATAAAAAAATATATATAAATAAACATTCAATAATGCTTTATACCATATTAATAATTGTTCATTAGTCCATAAAAAATGACTTTAGCTCAGTTATAATGTCCTAAGTGTAAAATTGTTGCTGCTGGCAATGACAAAGACGATGACAATGGAATGAAGAACCAAAGTGCAGTATTATTTACAGACATTCAATATGTAGCATCTGGGCCAATCAGACACACAATTATTCATTATTTAATGAATAAGCCAACATATGTCTCAAGACTGTAACAAGCAATGGTCCAAGTAGGCCTAAGCCAACTCTGTTATTGGGAATTTGCTCTCCCACTGATCATTATCAAGCCTTTACAGTCTTTGCTGCCACTGGACCAGCAAAGAGTGGACCCCCAGTGACATTCCAAGCGGGGGAGGTTAGCTGCATGCTATAGCAAAAAATGCAGAAACAGAGACTTTTCTTCATTAAATTATAGACAAACTGTCCATTATAAATTTCCTTACATTCATGTAGAAATAGGACAGTTTAATTTAATTCCTAGCTCACACATACTGTTTCACTTATAAATAATGGTAATACAGACAACAATTTAACCCGTGCAGTGTACATTTATCATACCAAATTCGCTACATATATTGGGGTGAGAATTTGGGCACTTTAACTGAACTGTTTATTTGTGCATTGTGGAAGCATTTTCATTATAGTGTGGACCCAGATCACCAATCGTTATTGTTGGTTGCTATGGCGATGAAAGTTCAAGGGAAATCCTAAAGAGACTCTTCCAGGGTAACTAACCACAAATGCACAACCTGCCGATGCCATATTGTCAACATAGTACAGCTAAGCTAATAGCATAACACAGCACCACTACCTTGACATAAACTTGAGACTTGATATAAACATAACATGACTAGACTTGACTATGGCTTGACTAAAAAAACAAAGTTACATTAAAATTCAATACTTGACAAAAGACAATGGTAAACATGAGGGCTTAAATACAGCCATTGCCAATAGTATTTCACTTTTTTTTGGCACCGGCAAAAAATGTCAGCTAACATAATTTCACTAATCATATCAGCAGCACCTGGTGTTACGCCCTCTAGGCGTATGTGATTTGTTTTCTCTCTGTGTGTTTTCTGTTGCAGAAGACTGCCCCCAATGGTTCCTCCATTTGCCTTTGTTCCAGCCAATCACCGCCTGTCTTGTGTGATCAGCCAATCGCACATGGAGTCCCGAGATCGACTAGGTCTATAAAATCCAAGAAGGCTGTGATATGATGGGACCTGTTTTGTATTGCTTGTGGTTTTTATAGACAAGCCTCTCAGTTTGTTTTCTGTGATTTGTTTTTTTCAACTTTGTAAGGTCCTTGGACCTTTCTGGATACATATTATATTTTTTAATTGGGAACAGGTTAGGGGCCCTGCACATGTTGCAACACGTAGACCTTAACACTGTCTAGAAACACCAGGTAAGGAGTGGTTGCCACCAATTGTTAGATTTTGTTTTAGCTAGAGTAGGCAGATTTATTTTGTGTTTTTGTTTTCAGTAAGACTTTTCTGCCTTTGGTTAGTTGGTTTTGGTTTCTTTTTGTTGGCAACACTCGCGTTCCCTTTTCACCATTTTTGTGTTTTCTTTTGTTGGGTCGTATGTACAGTATGTACATATGTAAATAAATTTACTTATTATTTAAATTATTCTCAGTAAAGCCTGCTTAAGCTTCTTTCTATTTATTTACACAAGGTTGTTCTGGTTGGTTCTGTTCTGTTTATGTTGATGTCCCTTTGATACCCCTAGATTAATAGGGATGTAACACCTGGGAAAGTGTGAACGAGTACTAGTCAGGTGAAATCACTATCATTCTGATTGGATTATAAGAGAAGACTGTTTGCTATAAAAAGGGAGGGATGAAGTGCTTCCAATCATTGTGTACTTGTTATCAATGGTTACCTCTAAAGAAATACATGCAGCCATCATCTCTGTCCATCAAAATTCCATGCAAGGAAATTGATGCAAAGAATATTGCACCTGAAAGAACCATTTACCAAGAACTTCAAGGAGAGAGGTTCAACTGCAGTGAAAAACGCTTCAGGATGTCTCAGAGTGTCCAGCAAGCACCAGGACTGTCTCCTCCTAAGGAGTCATCTATGGAATCGTGTCACAACCAGTGCAGAGCTTGCTCAATATTGGCAGCATGTAGATGTGAGTGCATCTGCACGCACTGTGTGGCGACGACTTTTAGACAATGGCCTGGTGTCAAGAAGGGCAGCAAAGAAGCCACTTCTCTCCAAGAAAAACACCAAGAATAAAATGAAATTCTGCTGGAAATACAAGGATTGGTGCAAAGTTATTTTCTCTGATGAAATACTTCAACATCATAAATTAACAGACCAAGCATCAGCTTCCTACTGAAGGCCTGTTTTTGGACAATAAAATGGTCAAGACATTCTAAACAACCTAATTAAAACAAAATCTTCCGACTATTTGGGACATCTGGATAATTGATAGACTGGAGAAGAAAAGGTGAATGCTACCATGAGTCCTATGTCGTGCCAACAGTGAAGCATCCTGAGACCATCCATGTGTGGGGTTGCTTTTCAAAAACCCTGCCCAAAAACACTGCCATGAACAAAGAATGGTATCAAAATGTCCTGCAAGAGCAACTCCCCCAATGATCCAGGAGCATTTTGGTGATGATCCGTGCATTTTCCAGCATGATGGATGTAGTATTATTCATGCAGAATAATTTAAATGACATTATTTGAATCTGGGAAAAACTCAACCTTTTTAATCCTGGAATTCTTCAACATCATAAATTAACGGACCAAGCATCAATTTCCTACTGAAGGCCTGTCTTTGGACAATAAAATGGTCAAGACATTCCAAACAACCTAATTTAAAGCAAAAAGGGTAATTGGTCAGAAAGGTCCATCAGCATGACCTTCTAAACTTCCACACAAAGTTAAAGCAGACTTTTCCTTCAAAGGTTTCCAAAAGACCATCAGATTTGCACGACTCAAATACTAACACATTTCATCTTAATCCAGGAACATTTTATACAACATCACAGTACTTTACCAATTTAACCTTCTAAAATGTACAGAAAGCATTTAAATCGACGATTTATACAATATCTAGTCTTGCTTGGAAAATTGCTTTGAACTGTGGTAACTTGTATAACTGACAAATTAATGATTATAGCCTGATGTACCTGTTGTAATGTGTGTAATGTTTTATCCATGTTGTATAACCAAGGAATGAACCAGTATGATTTGTGACCAGAGATTTTCATATTTTGTTACCTAAACGTATAATACTCATGAAAGAATGTCAAGTTTAGTATACAAACGCTCGCTTGATTACATAGAGGAATCTGATAACAATGAATATCATATCTCTTGTACATTACCAAGATATAACAGTTCATGATTAAATATGCACTATTTACTCCGAAACAAAGAACCATAAAATCAACTGTCGGAAAAGACAGCCCAGTTGACCATGTGACTGAAAAGTCACTTATGATTGACGCAGGACACCTTTGGGGATGCGGACAATTTCAGTTCAAATGTTTCCAAACAGGAAGAATATGCTCTGCTCTTCTCTTCTCTGGTCTCTCCTGATCTTCTGAGTGCTCAGACTTCTCTCTGACTCTTCCCTCGTGGTCTTCTCTGGATCTCTTCGGAACCAGATCCATGCCATATGAGGTCCAAGGAAGCTCGGGACTCGAAGTCTCGAGGAAGCATCTCACTCTCCGACGGGAGTCACAGATCCTCCATGAGAAGGCCTTGTTTCAAAGCCAACCTCATCATTCATACAGACAATAACTATCCGATCTTACAGAGGTCAAAATCATCAATGGAACGAACTTTTGACCAAGAGCCAAGAAACAAGCAACACAAAGAATGCAAGGAAACACCACGACACCCAAGTACATCTCCAATATTGTGCTCAAAGTGCTGGTGTATTAGTAAATACTTTGTGTAATCCAATAGCAAATCGATGTAGACTTAAATAAGGTTAAATGATTCTTAATGCATTGTCAACAGACTCCATAAAGTTCGTTTTCACTGTATTGATCATTTATTTCACATTCTGTCACTCTTCTCACAAACCTGTCTCATGTATATACTGTATGTGTTAGATTAGATTTATGTTTAGAATAGCAATAAAGTTTGTCTGTATTCAGAGATGACTTGACTGTGGTATATTTTGATAAATAATCTCATCCCTGTTTCTAAAAGATTTAGCTTCAAACTGTACCTAAATACGTGTGATATTGTTTTCCAGTATACCATAGAAATGTGAAAAAAAGAATCTACAAATACTGAAATACATGAACCAACAAAATATGCATGACAATAAATGTTAGCATTCACAATATTATATACTATATTAAAAACAGTTGTATATAACCAAAAGCTACTATCGGAGCCTTTTGGAACAGCCTTCCAAAACTATGATGCCTTAAAATGCTGTCTACAGAGGCAGCTTGCTAGGTTTTGGAATAGGGCTAATGAGTCTGTTGTCATTGGCTGTGCAATGGCAGCCCTCAGTAGGAGTCACACATAAACACTGATATTGAACCCCTAATAATTGCTTTAGTTTATCATAGGTGGATGGTGCTTGCACTTTAAGCAATGAGAATCATATTCACATAGGAATGCATATTCAGTAGGGGCCCCTTTAAGCTCGTGCTGCAGATATTCCTTATGGCAGTGAGTTATGGCCTCCACCAAAGCCAAGGAAGGCAACCTACTGTCTTACCAGTGCAAATTTCACCTTCAGACTATTGATCAGCACAAAGGACATTGAGCATGTCAGTGTCATAGGATTTGAAAAAGTTTGAAAAACAAAGACATAAGCACAGCACCACATAAATAATAATGTAGCTTTCATTAAGATACTTTCTCTATACACTTTACCTTAATATTAAAGGGTTTGTTCACCCAAAAACAGAAAATTTAGTCATTGTTTACTCCCTCCTGTGTTGTTATAACCCCAAATTAATTTCTTACTTTTTCTAAACACAAAAATTGTGAAAAAATGTAGTGCTCACCTCTTCAAGCTTCAAAAGGATGGAAAAGTATAATTCAGAAGTCTAATAAATTATTCCATGAGACTTATGATCATTATGAAAGCATACGATAAGCTTTGGTGTGAAACAAACCGAAATGTAATGTATTATTTAGTAACATTTTTGACCCCCACTGGACATGGGCCATTCAAGAGAAAACACTTTTATTTTTTTATCTAAAAACAGCTCCACCATAGCAATAGAAACAACAGAACACAGCACAGCTTCACACAAACCAGAGAACCGAACTTACTAAATATGTTTGATGAGTTTGTAGTCAGATAATAGATGCATTTCTTTGTCCAGCCTCATTTTGTTTGATAGAGAACTCAATCAAACAGAGATGCTGATTAATCAGGATGCTGAATATTTTGCGATAACAACTGACTGACTGTGCATTATCCTGCTTATTATGTGGCTACTAACCAATTAAATAAAAACATGGATATGAAATATTGATTTGAACTGAAATTATGTAATTTGAGAGGAAATGCACACTTTTAAAATTTGTATGCAGCTGAGATACCTACATAGGACAACTTGCTACGTCAAGTTGCCACAGCCCCCCCCTGCCCATATTCCTCCTGTTCCCTTTTGAACACTGTGTTTTTGTTTTGGGGTGTCTGGACGCTTCATGTCTTCGTCCTTGCCAGCAGCAACGTTACACCGAAGATTGAGATTGTGACAAACACATGACAAAAAGTACAAAAAATGTGAATAGTGAAGTTCAAGTAAAGACTACATAATTGTCTAAAAAAATAAAAAAATACATATATAAAACCAATGTAGATTTAACATAGTCTCCACTTTTTCAGCCTGTCAAAAAGAAAAGGGAAGGAACATGATTCTTATGTTCTATTCTCAATTATTTCAGCTTTAGGCGATATGTTTTAATAATGAGCCGCTTCTCAGAGAGAAGTCTGGAGCTTGCCAGTAATGCTTGTTTCACATGTCAGCTTGGGTTGGTTTAATCTCAAACTCATTATAGAGAAGCAGGGCTAGCAGACCACAACACAACCCTGTGGCGTTGAATTACTTTTCCACAGACCCACATACTCTTCAGGACCCCAGAGACGCAGTAGCCATGCACACTGCTAGGATCAAGCTTAGTGGGCTTCTTTATTGAGTTTGTTTCCCATGCCAGGGGAGTAAATTTACTGGCAGGTCAAATGGGGGTTGAACAGAAGAATAGCATCTTTTCCACTTCCCTATCTATCCAATCAACAGTATGAACAATGGGATGTTAGTGTTTTGCAAATTGTGAGGCCCTCTTGTTGCGTAAACCACTGTCCAGGTCTCATAGAGCAGAGGTTCTGTGGCGTCACAACATAGCACCACACGTAAAATGTAATGTGTTCTGTATACATTTTTTTTCTTTAACAGTATTTATTAATCTTGATTAATGTTATTAAAAACAATGTACAATGGAATATTTATAAATTAACATTAACCAAGATTATTAAAGTAAAAAGTACTGTAAAAGTATTGCTAATAGTTAGTTCCACTATTTAATGTATTTAATATAAAAAGTTTTTTTTTTCTTTGAGTGCAATGAGTCCACAACTTTATCAGATCAGACATGCAACCCGTTTTTTGGGTTGCAACCTACAAATTGAGAACCACTGTAATGAAGTATATCTGATCAACAATTTACATTTGTGTTTTGAAACCATTATCTGATTGCAGATGCATACAGCAATCCAGATGAAATGTCTATTGCCGAAATCACATGATCTCACTGAGATTGTATATATTCATATTCACAGTCATGTTCACTAGTTAATAAACTGGGATACTGCAAGATCATATTTGTCATGTATTGTACTTAGTCAATATTCTTAGAGGCCTATGGTCAAGCATTTGCATTCATTTTCCAGATAGATACTGATATGCAATGTTTCCTCCGTGCAATGACTACCAGAGCTGATTAAATAAAATTTGAGGGCATATGCTACCCAACAAGGATTTATTCCATCAAAACGCTACAATGCCCCATCTTAAGATTGACTTAAAACCATAATTAAATTAGTTGCAACATCTTCTGGTGACTGAGTATATATTGGATTAGGCTTGAAATACATCTTTTCCTGCACCTAGCAGGCTAATGTATTAACTAGACTCAAATATTATCTTCTGTATGGCCTGCTACAAAAGATGTTATGCAAGAGGTTTGAAATATGTAACATGTTATCAATTCAATTAACAATTAATTGGTGCAATTTATTTCAAATAATAATAATAATAATAATAATAATAATATAAATAATAATAATATAAATAATAATAATGTGATTGTTCTTTTTTTAAGTTTAGTTTTTTAGTCTTTTTAGTTTTTAATCAAATGCAAAACTATATATATGTCCAACCAATGGGAGAGAGATCTGGAAACCTGTTTAAAAACAATCAATATTTTTAGCAATTTTGTTTGTGATGTTTTAGCAGTTTCAAACTACACACTTCAGCTTTATATAGTTGCAGTAACTGTATCCAATATCCTTACTTTTGGCCCCTATACACTTTTAACAAAATTGAAGAAAAATTGAACTCTAACAAATAGCCAAAAAAGAAGTTGCCTTTGGGTTTGTGATCTGGTTTGGAACAGCATGAAACTCACAAGAAAACTTTGTTTCGGCTGTTAAACAACTTCTTACTGCCATTGGTCCATGTCATCAGTGGGTGGACCTGGTGCTACTGTGATTCCAACATTTCTTCTAGTTGATTTCTTCACTCAGTCTAGATCACTCAAAATGAACATACTGCAGACTGCGGAGTTGCCTAGCTGTAGCAAATTACATGTGTGTGATCATTCGCGAAGACATTTTCTGAGACTAAACGATTTTATAATTTTTTTCTAGTCTATACAATACAAAAGCATATGATAACTGCAATTTAATGCCGAATATAGCGTGTTAAGTATGCTATTGTTAGCATTAGTACCATCTACTGCATAATACATCCCTGAGGTCTTAAAACAGTTTCTTTCACTGGTCTCATGTGGATTCATTGAATGAGGCATATAGTAATTGATAGCATATTTTAATGTCACATTAGTTAACATTTTACATGTAGGGGAGTTTACGTCTCATATCTAAATACTCCTATAAATGCCAACCCCAGAGGCATGGGTGGTGTTTGAATGACTGCAAACAGTTTACTGTGCTCAGCTTTTTCAACCTTTTTTGTAACTCTGAGCGAAGACCTCTGTGAGTGTATCTGATAATTTATGCCCTTCAGTAAATCAGAAACTGAGAACCAGGAATCAATTCTGAGTTGTCAATAACCAGAATGCTAGCTCATAGATGACACCTCTTTGTACTATCTGACTCACCCTTACAGGCTTTTACACTGCTTTCCTTTGATATCGGGTAACAAGTGTGACCTTGTGGGGACATTCAACCTCTTAAGTGCTGACCACATCCATTCGCTTGACACGCAAAATCCAACACTGCTAATCAAACCGTGTGTAGCAGTGCTACACAGTAAGCATTCACAACCTTCTTTCAGCTGTTGTATAGGCAGTGAATGGAAACTCTGTTGAGGTCATTATCATTTTCATGATGTGGCTTTACCACATCCTACAATTCCCCAATCTGCCCGCCAGCTCAAAGCTGAGTTCAAAAGACTCAAATATCCTTTAAATAGACTATAGTCTATAGGGTTTAAATGACATTAGCTTTGCTCATTTTCCACCATGCTAACCATAGTAGCTATATTCAAGCATGACTTGTTTCGAATAAGCTGAGTGTTATGCTGTTCTTTCTTACTGGTGATCTATTAGCCATACATAGGAATTTAAAAAAAAAATATTGATAGTCAGATGGTAGTTTTTTGCAACTGCTTCCATGAGAGAAAATTAAATGATATGTAGAACTGTACATTTTTCCTCCAAAATTCTGTAATATAGTGGTCACTACCAGCATAAAGGCACAGTCACACATACCTTTGCTCAGCGAAATTCCGCAAGTGGAAAAAAAGTAATTTCAATGGGAATCCGAGCAATGGACTGTGCTGAACTCTTCGCCTAGAGTTCAAGTTTGATGAACTTTGACAGGCGAAATCGCCATGTTGACCAATAGTAAGTTGCTTGGTTTGGTATGACCTCTGTGTGGGCAGTGCTTCGTAAACAGCTACACTGAATTTTCACCATGGACAAGGATATAATTTTAGGGGCAAGTTTTTAACTGGACTATTTTTAACTTAAGTCTCAGTAAGCATAAAATGCAACTTTAAAAAGATTGTTTGACAATTATATTTTTGCTGGTTTCACAAGCGCTCAACGTCCCCTCACGCCAACATCAGTCGCAGAATTTCACTGTGAAAAGGTATGTGTGACTGCGCCTTAAGACATTTACTTGGCATATCAAATTACTGTTTGTATAGAGAACACTTGAACACGTGAGCTGAATGCTTGGCCATCACCACACACTGTGTGGATGTGTAAATTATTTGAGATGTAAGTGTTTGACTGAGGTTGGCTAACATGCAGCAACACATCAATTGTGTTTGAAAGCATCCATGTTGTTAAAAAAAAACAATGAAAAAAGTTTGGGACGATAACACTTAAAATGCATACACAAGATGCCTGAGTTGCAGTCTGTTTTGTTGAGTTGGCTGATTGTGTCAGACATTACAATACTGGCTCAAACAATAGCAAAAGTTTTCATTGAAAACTTACAAATGATGTTCCTATGTTTATCTTAGACTCTTATCTTACACTGAACCCCTATACTTCTTCACCAATACATCTTGTGAACTTCAACAACTAGTGCACTTAGGCTGGGAAAAGGTCTACAGCTGTATCTTGTTAAAGTGTGAGCTATCCTTGTCTGTCCCTCTGGGTGCAGAATCTTATTGCTCCAGCCCAGGCTCCAATTCTCCATGTCAGGACTGTGATGGCAGGGGCAAGCCAGGTCAAGAATGAGAGGGTTTAGTAGAGTTATGAAGGCAGAGTCCCCTGGTACTGTTAGCTGCCATAACAGACTGCAACTCTGTCAGCGTCCTTCACCTCAAAACGCATGAGAAGACGTTTGAGAATTTAGAGTGTGTGTGTGTGTGTTTATATACATTCCTTTTAAGAATTAAATGATGAAACATTTTAAAGTGAACAGTGAACCTGTCTAAAAGATTAACTGCCCATCTTCAGATTTCATGGGATTTGAGTGAAGCAAACAAAACGTGTGGTCTGTAAAATGGTGCTCTTGTTTATCAGCCTTGGTTATAAGCGGGAAGCAATGAGAAAGTGTTTGGAAAGAGTCAGTGAAGAAAAAGCAAGGCAGGGTGTGTGCATGGGCTTGCTAATGGGATGTATTCCAAACGACATCACTCACACCTGGGTTGGGATAGAGCCTGCTCTCCCTGCAATAAATCTCTGCCTCTAAACACCAACACCTCTGCAACCTTGAGGAGAGTTCAGGGCATGGTGTGGTTGGTCTCTGTCAAAACTTTTCAGTGAGGATGTTTTAATACTATATAAGTGCCAAATGTTCTTCCTATACCAGACTTGGATGTTCTTTTTTTTTTGTCTTTACAAAATAATTATTTCACCTTATCTATGCAGTTTGGAGGCAATATTACAAAACTATTTTCTGGTGCTGGTGCCATTTTCGTTGACAAAAAGGCACTTAGGGTATTTGCAACAAAACTTTCACCTATCGGCATGGATGCAGCATCATGCAAGAGCAAATGTTATTAATTACTGATGCCATTATAGAAATGTTTCATTATATAACTATCTTTCATCTCTGTGAGTGCATATCATTGTCAAAATACTATTCATTTAATAATGTTTAAATGTTTAGCAAATAACAAATAATTGTGCGCACCTTTTTGTATAACACTATATGTTACCTGCAGTCTCATCACACTGTGAGTTCAGAGACAATAGATTAAATGTTCTGCTGCTGAAAATAATATGTGCTTAACAAAATTCAAACTGTAGTATCACAGTGTCTAAAGCCGTAATTGTTGTTGAACAGTTTGCATGTTAAATGTCCACAAGTTGGTGCCAAAAGGAGAAAAGCTTGCACATATTATTTCTTTTCTTTTCTTTTTTTTAAAAATTAAACTATTATTTGTGTCTTAATTATTTAATGTGTTTGATTAAATCTTCTAGTTCCCTGTCAAAATGCTACACTTTGATGCTGCGCTGATTTAGCGCTTTGGGAACAACTTTAGGTGTGACCAGCTGTGAATATGTGTGCGACACGTCAATGAAATTGACCAGAATTTATAGCCTCTGCTGGTGACATCATTGGATGCACCTGTAGCAGGGCTATAAATAGATACATCACAGGTGCATCGTCAGATCTTTTGTCTTCAGATCATTCTGTGTGTGTTGTGCTTCTTGACTGTCGGAACTTTCTACTTTCCTCTGTTAGGAGTTAGAATTGTTAGGCAGTCTGGAGATACCTTTCTCTTTCTCTTTTCAAAGCAAGCGGTGTGTGTTTATGCTCTATGAATGAAACGGACACACACCAGTTTTGATTTGTGTCTTTGGGGGAAGAGCATGCTGCTCTTGCGTTGGGGCGGGGCGAGTGCGAGCATTGCGATCTGTTTACAGTCAAAATGCTTAGAACTCGTCTCGCATACTTCCAAGAGCCAGCGCCCACTCTTTCATCGTGGGGCTCTCGCATAGATCTGGGTGAGGAGTGAGAGACGGGTCCATCACTATCGCTCGCTCTCTCTGAAGCGCGCTTTGGCACCTCGAAGCTCTTCGGTTCATGAGGAGGACATTGAACATTCCACACACAATAATAAAGCGGCTGAGGAATTACTCGAGGTGGTAACTCGGGCTGTGGCTAGGCTACAGTTAGACTGTACCTGGACAGGCGTACCAGGTTGATCTGTTGAAGGACCTGAGTGTGTGCACCACGGTCGACGAAGTGGCTTTCTCTGAGCTTCGTCGAGCCACGGATCTGAATCTCTGTGTGACCAAGCAGACGGCTCGCGCCATTGGCCGGTCTATGTCTGCTTTAGTCAGCACGGAGAAACACTTATGGCTCAACCTGTCGGACATCAGAGACAAGAACAAAGTTTTCCTTCTAGATGCACTGGTTTTGCCTTCTGGCGTATTTGGTGACACTATGAATGTAGTTATCACCAGGTTCCAGGAGGCAAAGAGTCAGGAGGAAGCCTTCGGGCAATTCCTTCCTTGCCGCACTCAGGGGGAGGGGCCGACAGCCACCCAGCCCCGCCCCTTCTAGAAGGGAGGCTTAAAAAAAAAGCTACCCATCGTAGAGACTGGGGGCTGGCTCATCGCCCTCAGCAGCCCCCAAAGCAAGACTTCAGGGCAGTCATTTCTAAGAAGAAAAAACCCTGATGGTCTTGTGCCCAGCCTTGCGGGGATAGCCCTCCTTGGGTAGGGGCAGCCCTCCTCGGGTAGGGGCATGTGAATCATTCACCTGTACCTTCCCGATACCCCCACAAAACCTCTCCATTCCCGCCGCCTCTGGTGTTTCGGAGTTTCCAGCAAAATGTTGGGTGTTCCATTGCTTCCTGCCTTAGTCCAGGACGTGGAATACTCAACATCCCCTCAACCGGAAGTGTCAAAATTGATATCCATCTCAGAGAACCTGGCAGCGCGGAATCTACTCGCTCAATCAGGGCATTCAAGTTCAAGATGCTAACTGTCAAGATGGTCGTGTCTAAAATCCAACATCATGATTGGTTGGTTACGATCGACCTCATGGACGCATATTTTCATATAGACATTCTGCCACAACACAGGAAGTTCCTGAGGTTCGCATTCCAATTTCGGGTTCTTCCATTCGGCCTAGCCCTATCACCCTGCACATTCATGAAATGCATGGATGCAGCACTGGCTCCTTTGCGACTCCGGGGTATCCGCATTCTGAATTAAATAAATGACTGGCTGATACTAGCACACTCAGGAAATTACATATCTGGGCGTTGTATGGAATTAGATCATGATGAGGGCACAATTGTCTCCTGCTCGAATCGAGTCCATCAAGAACACCCTGAGCAAAGCCAGTCTAGGCCAAGGTTGCACTGTTCGTCAGTATCAATGACCACTCGGTCTCATGGCAACTGCATCCTCGGTGATCCCTTTGGGCCTTTTTGCACATGAGATCATTTCAGTTGTGGCTCAAAGCCAATCCCCTAGGCTGATAAGGGTTACGCACAGTGTGTTACATACCCTTTCTATGTGGTTCAGACCCCAGTTCCTCACTTTGGGCCCCCTCTAGCTGCATCTTGCCGTCACAGGTTGCTAATGACAGACGCCTCCCTGATGGTCTGGGTAGCAGTCTTAAGTGCTCGTCCAGCTCAAGAGGAATGGGAGGGTCATCATCAACTCGAGGCAGTTGATGTGCCAATCGAGCTGGAGGTATTTCTGGCTCTGAAATACTTCTTCCAGTATTTGAGAGGCTACCATGTCCTGGTGCGGGTGGACAACACAGCAGTAGTCTCTTACATAAACCATCAAGGAGGTCAATGTTCATGCCAGCTCAACAGACTGGCATGGCAGATTCTCCTTTGGGCCTAGGGCAAGCTCCTGTCAATCAGAGCAGTTTATATCCCTGGATGCCTGAATGTGGGAACAGATTTACTGTCCAAACAGAAAATACCGATGTGGGAGTGGAAACTCCACCCGAGGTAGTAGAACAAATCTGGGTGAGATTTTACTGGGTGAGAAGTGGACCTCTTTGCCTCACAACAGACAATGCAATGTCCCCTCTACTTCCCTCTGAGTCACCCAGCCCCCTGGGTCTGGACACAATGGCACATACACTCACCTAAAGGATTAATAGGAACACCATACTAATACTGTGTTTGACCCCCTTTCGCCTTCAGAACTGCCTTAATTCTATGTGGCATTGATTCAACAAGGTGCTGAAAGCATTCTTTAGAAATGTTGGCCCATATTGATAGGATAGCATCTTGCAGTTGATGGAGATTTGTGGGATGCACATCCAGGGCACGAAGCTCCCGTTCCACCACATCCCAAAGATGCTCTATTGGGTTGAGATCTGGTGACTGTGGGGGCCATTTTAGTACAGTGAACTCATTGTCATGTTCAAGAAACCAATTTGAAATGATTCGAGCTTTGTGACATGGTGCATTATCCTGCTGGAAGTAGCCATCAGAGGATGGGTACATGGTGGCCATAAAGGGATGGACATGGTCAGAAACAATGCTCAGGTAGGCCATGGCATTTAAATGATGCCCAGTTGGCACTAAGGGGCCTAAAGTGTGCCAAGAAAACATCCCCCACACCATTACACCACCACCAGCAGCCTGCACAGTGGTAACAAGGCGTGATGGATCCATATTCTCATTCTGTTTACACCAAATTCTGACTCTACCATCTGAATGTCTCAACAGAAATCGAGACTCATCAGACCAGGCAACATTTTTCCAGTCTTCAACTGTCCAATTTTGGTGAGCTCTTGCAAATTGTAGCCTCTTTTTCCTATTTGTAGTGGAGATGAGTGGTACCTGGTGGGGTCTTCTGCTGTTGTAGCCCATCCGCCTCAAGGTTGTGCATGTTGTGGCTTCACAAATGCTTTGCTGCATACCTCGGTTGTAACGAGTGGTTATTTCAGTCAAAGTTGCTCTCCTATCAGCTTGAATCAGTCGGCCCATTCTCCTCTGACCTCTAGCATCAACAAGGCATTTTCGCCCACAGGACTGCCACATACTGGATGTTTTTCCCTTTTCACACTATTCTTTGTAAACCCTAGAAATGGTTGTGTGTGAAAATCCCAGTAACTGAGCAGATTGTGAAATACTCAGACCGGCCCGTCTGGCACCAACAACCATGCCACGCTCAAAATTGCTTAAATCAACTTTCTTTCCCATTCTGACATTCAGTTTGGAGTTCAGGAGATTGTCTTGACCAGGACCACACCCCTAAATGCATTGAAGCAACTGCCATGTGATTGGTTGATTAGATAACTGCATTAATGAGAAATTGAACAGGTGTTCCTAATAATCCTTTAGGTGAGTGTACATGGCCCAGAATGCGCTTCCACCGGTTTCTCTGCTCCCGGGAGTCTTGGTTAGAGTTCGCCAGCAAGGTTCTTGCCTTTACTGATAGCACCGTGTTGGCCGAACAGGCTTGCCACACCTTGTTTTTTTTTTTTTTTTTTTTTTTTTTATCCGACCAGCCTCCCACTGAAAGTTTTCATTCCAGGGAAGGGAAAACACAACTGCCTACATTCAAAAGGATAAGAGAAAATGCCTCTTCTGGAATCTACTTGCTGCACTAACTGCCACAGACTTTTACAAAGGATTGCAGTTCTTGAAACAAAGTTACTTGCGGGACCACCAAACCAGACGGAACACACAACAGAGCTTCGTCATGGACACCCTCAGCATACAGCTGGTGAGTCCCATGAATCTATTGCTCCTCGACAGGCCATAATGAGTGTAGAGAAACAAGCCGATCGACTTACAAATCGATGGCACAAACAGGGAGCGAGACCAAAAAGCACTCGAGACATCAGATTGTCACGAGCATCACATATTGCCGCAGTTGCATCCTCTACCCCAGATATGGCTCTGACAAGGATTGCAAACACTGGTTTCCTACCACCGCCTATACATCTTGAGAACAGATTTGAAGCATTAATGAATGAGGAATCCCCAAATATAATAAATGTGATCAAACACAGACTGAATCAGCCAGTAGCTAACACTGATGCTAACTGGCGCTCAAGGTCGAGCAGACAGTGGCACTCAGCTCAGAGCACAGCTGGGCCCAGGACACTGATAGTGGGTGACTCCACAATCAGAAACATTAGCAGCAGGGATACAACTACGTGCTGCCTTCCACAAGCAACAACTTCTGATGTAAACAGGGAACTTCAGAATATTCTGATGAAATATCAGACTGCAAATCGACTCATCATTCATGTGGGGAAGAATGATATTCATAAAGAGCAGTCAGAACTCCTTAAGAAGGATTTCAATGAACTTTTTGAAACACTTAAAAGACTGAAAGTTCAAACATTCATCAGTGGACCACTTCCAGCAAGAGGAACAAACAGGTTCTCACGGTTGCTTGGGCTTAATACATGGCTGCAAAAAACCTGTAATATAAAAGGAGTGAACTTCATTGACAGCTTCAATCTTTTCTGGAGTCAGAGGCAACTGTTTCGACAGGATGGCCACCACCCAAACAAACTTGGTTCAAGAGTGCTAAAGGACAATATCTTCTTCTCCCTCAATCATCCTTCTGCAGTGTGTGCCAATCCAATCAATCTGAATGGCACACACACACCTGGACACAGTATGAATGACCACAGGACTTCACTTCAGCACCTGAATGGACATTTGGTTGACAATTCACACAAGGACAATGATAACACCACTCAGCCAAAACAATTTCTGCTCACAGACACAATCTCAGCTGAGCCCTGCCCACAAAGCTCACCACAGACAGACTGTGACATATTAGAACTGCTCCAAGATTCAGCACCCAAGGACGACTTTCTGGAAAACACCCAGGGAGACCAGGACAGCATATTACAGCCAATAACACAGCAACAGCCCCTCTCACCAGACACGTTATCCCTCTCTCCAGCATCTCCACATCTGTGCTTCTCAGAGAAAATGGAAGAACTGGTGTATGCTGGAACCAAACTATCCCACTCATTTGCTGCAAGCCCCCAGATATCAAGCAAAAAACGGCAGGCCCCTAAACCACCAAAGCCTGCGGGCAAAGCTCGCCCTCCCCCTCGTCCTGTGAGAGCTCTTCGGCCTCTGCCACAACGCAAGGCCTCACACCCTCCTCCATCTGCTCGAGGTGAACCAAAAACAACTGATACCAGCTCTCAGTGATATGTGTCGGGTCCCCACTATGATAACAGTAACTTTCTCAAATGTTTACAAAACAAGTGGGAACCCAGTGTGCCTTTATCTTTCTCTATTGCTGTTCGATTTCATGATAGAAAGTCTAAGGCCTTCAAAAGCCATACAGCAAACCCATCTAATCTGGTGCCTATTACACGCCAAACTAAGATTGCTGTGGGGTCAAAAAGTAAGACTGTTAAGTTAGCACTTTTAAACATCCGCTCACTTAAAAATAAATCACTTCTGATTTAATTACCTCAGAGTTTGACTGTTTTGCCATTGCTGGAGATTTTAACATTCACATAGATAATGCAGAAACCAGTATGACAAAAGAAATCAAAACTGTTTTAAAAACGTTTGATCTGACTCAGCATGTACATGGACCCACACACAATCATGGACACATTCTAGATTTACTTATCAGTAAGGGTCTAAACATTTCATCAATTGTTATTAAGGATGTAGCACTGTCTGATCATTTCTGTATTTTCTTTGATATATTGATCTCTCCTGCCACTGAAGCTAGATCTGTGTCTGTCAAGAAGAGATGCTTAAATGAGAACACTAGTGTACTATTTATGAAGGCTATATCTTTAACACCAAGAATATCTGCTGACACTGTTGATTTTCTCCTTGATTCTTTTAACTCAAAAGTTAAAAGTGTAATTGATGAAATTGCTCCTGTGAAAGTGAGGAAGAAGAGTGGCAGTCAAAAAGCACCCTGGAGAAACTCAACAGCAGTGCAAAATATGAAAAGACAATGCAGAAAAGCAGAGCGCATTTGGCGGAAGACAAAACTTGTAGTCCATTATAATATCTACAAAGACAGCATCCATGCTTTTAATATGGAACTAGGCAAAGCTAGACAGTCTTTCTTCTCGAATATTATAAACAGCAACTTAAACAACACACGCACTCTATTTGCGACTGTAGAGAGACTGACAAACCCCCCAAGCCAGATTCCCTGTGAACTGCTCTCAGACAGCAAGTGCAGTGAGTTTGCTTCTTTCTTCTCTGAGAAAATAAATAATATCAGAAAGGTGATCAGCACATCCTTGAGTTGTGCTGGGGTCAGACAAATCAAACCACAACCTGAGAAAGTGGTTACTTTGTCTGACTTCAAAGAAATTGATGGCAAAATTTTGGAAGAAACCGTACGGCACCTTAAAACATCAACCTGCGCCCTTGATGCACTTCCAACATCTTTTTTCAAAAGTGTTTTCAACTGTTTAGAAGCAGATCTCCTAGAAGTGATAAACTCCTCACTTCTCTCTGGGAGTTTTCCAAACTCCCTGAAAACTGCAGTTGTCAAGCCCCTCTTGAAAAAGAGCAATCTGGATATGACAATATTAAGCAACTATAGACCGATCTCAAATCTTCCTTTCATAGGCAAGATCATTGAAAAAGTTGTCTTCAATCAACTGAACAAATTCTTGAACTCGATTGGATACTTTGACAATTTTCAATCTGGTTTCTGATCACATCACAGCACAGAGACAGCGCTCATAAAGATAATAAACGATATTCGCTTAAATACTGATACAGGCAAATTATCAGTACTGGTACTACTCGACCTCAGTGCTGCATTTGACACTGTCGATCACAACATACTTCTGGAAAGGCTGGAAAACTGGGTGGGGCTTTCTGGGATGGTCCTAAAATGGTTCAGGTCATACTTAGAAGGGAGAGGTTATTATGTGAGTATAGGAGACCATAAGTCTGAGTGGACGCCCATGACATGCGGAGTCCCTCAAGGCTCAATTCTTGCTCCACTCCTGTTCAACCTGTATATGCTCCCAATTAGCCAAATAATGAGAAAGAACCAAATGGCTTACCACAGCTATGCAAATGACACACAGATCTACTTAGCCCTATCACCTAACGATTACAGCCCCATTGACTCCCTGTGCCAAAACTTTCTTCAGTTAAACAAAGACAAAACTGAAGTCATTGCGTTTGGAAACAAAGATGAAGTTCTCAAGGTGAATGCATACCTTGACGCTAGGGGTCAAACAACTAAAAATCAAGTCAGGAATCTTGGTGTGTCTCTAGAGTCAGACCTTAGTTTCAGTAGTCATGTCAAAGCAATAACTAAATCAGCATACTATCATCTGAAAAATATTGCAAGAATTAGATTTTTTGTTTCCAGTCAAGACCTAGAGAAACTTGTGCATGCTTTCATTACCAGCAGGGTGGATTATTGTAATGGACTCCTCACGGGCCTTCCCAAGAAGACCATAAGACAGTTGCAGCTCATACAGAACGCTGCTGCCAGAATTCTGAGCAAAACCAGAAAATATGAACATATCACACCAGTCCTCAGGTCTTTACACTGGCTCCCAGTTACATTTAGGATTGATTTTAAAGAATTATTACTGGTATATAAATCACTCAATGGGCTAGGACCTCAATATATTGCAGACATGCTCACTGAATATAAACCCAACAGATCACTCAGATCATTAGAATCACATCAGCTAGAAATACCAAGGGTTCACTCTAAGCAAGGAGAGTCTGCTTTTAGCTATTATGCCAGCCACAGCTGGAACCAGGTTCCAGAAGAGATCAGATGTGCTCCTACAGTAGCCACATTCAAATCCAGACTCAAAACACATCTGTTTAGCTGTGCATTTACCGAATGAGCACTGTGCCACTGTGTGTCCGACTGTTTGTACTGTGTTTTATTAGATTTTTTTTAATTTTTTATTTTTTTTTTTTATTCTAAACTGTTTTAATTATTCTTATTTTATTATTCTTGTTTTTTTTTTTTTTTTTTTTTTTTTTTTCTTTTTAATTTCTACTATGTAAAGCACTTTGAATTACCATTGTGTATGAAATGTGCTATATAAATAAACTTGCCTTGCCTTGCCTTGCCTTGCCTTGCCTTGTTTGACGGGATGCCGTTGGGGAAACATCCACTGCTTGTTCGTGGAGTCATGTGATTGAGACCTCCTGCTAGAACCAGGATCCCTTCATGGGACTTAGCAATAGTCATCGAGGGTCTGGTTGAGACCCCCTTTGAACCTCTAGAGTCAGCGTCTGATAAACTTCTGACTCTCAAGATGGTTTTTCTTATGGCAATTACTTCTCTAAAGAGAATTGGGGCTCTGTCTTGCCAGCCTGCTTAGATTTTTCCCCAAAAATGGCTAAAGAAATTTTGCACCCTCATCCTGACTAACTGCCTAAGGTTCCTTTCTCGTCTGTACATCCGGTCACTCTCGAAGCATTCTGCTCCCCGCCGTTTACAATGCCGGAGCAGGAAAGACTTCACGGACTTTGTCCAGTCCATGCCCTTCAGACTTATGTCCACTGCACTATCCAGTGGCATAAGTCAGGGCAACTGTTCGTTTGCCATGGGGGCCGCAACAGGGGGGCGGTCGCCACCAAGCTGACTACGTCGCATTGGGTGAGGGCCTTGCCCTGGCCTATGAGTCGCACGGTCAAGCTTCGCCAGTAGGTATCAGGGCTCATTCTACCAGAGGGGTCACCTCCTCTAAAGCCTTGGCTAGAGGTGTCCCTCTGCAGCATATTTGTAATGCGGCAGGCTGGTCCTCTCTGCACACATTCATAAGATTTTATTGTTTGGCTGTACATGCCACTCCGGGCTCTTATGTCCTTGAGTCAACATCACAAGCTCATGTCTGAGACCTCTCGTGCTCTTGTGAGCACAACTAAACAACCTTAAGGTGTCCAGACATCCACAGTGTGGTGGCGTGGGTATTCTTGTTCACAAAGCGCTAAATCAGCGCAGCATCAACGTGTAGCTTTTTGACAGGGAACGTCTCGGGTTACTTAACTGTAACCCCTGTTCCCTGATAAAAGCAGAACGAGATCCTGCGCTTCATTGCCGCACTGGGATGCCCCAGGACTCTCTTGTTCCGCTTCTATCAGGGAACAGGGGTTACAGTTAAGTAACCCGAGACGTTCTGTCAAATAATATCTGAAAATGTTTTGGAAACTTTAGAGTATATTTTTCCTTTAAATGATTTACCTGTATATCTCAGGAACCGTTTGGGATAGAAACATAAACAGTATCTCATTAGAAAGCATGGACCTTCATAGATCTAAAACTATAACTTTGGTTCAAAGTGACTTTAGAATGGATACATTATGGTTCAGGTCATAAATGTGTAATGGGGATGGTGCTTGTCAGTAATTCGGCAGAATGGGGTGAACATTCTGAAAAATCATGTCGATTTCTCATACAATCACATTGCAACTTGTTCTGCACCATTGGTTCAAAAAATATTTATTATCCCTAAAATAATATTTTTTTATATTTAAAGGTGTGCCGTTACTTTTTTCTTCAGAAACTCACATTTACTCAAACTGGCATAATCTAGTTTTAGTGTACTGTTGGAATATTGACCTTCTTTTTTGTGATATTGGTTGGAGAAAAGAGTGTTTAGTGTTTGTTTTGATATTCATTTGATCACAACAGTTGGAACCTGTGGTTATTATTCAATGACATAGATCAATGTTTCATTGTGTTTCTCACAGTATATCACCAAATCCCTGCAGCACTCTGCGTCAAAAGGCTGAAAACTCATACTAATGTCTGAAAGTTGAGGAAATAATTACATTTTACTTGTATATATTTTATTATTGTTTGGCTGTATTTTCCCAGCAGCCTCATCACAGCCCATTTCCAAAGGTTTCTGTTTTCTGACCACAACAAGGACAGAACTAATAATAAAAAAAGAGTATGTGTTTCAGCATCCTCTCCTGTCTGCTTTATATTTCTATGCTCAAGGCTAATTGTGTTTTATTTTAACTTATTGTCACTTGTCCAAGTAAATATGTAATCACTGTCAATCTAACATTTAAGGTCACCCCTTCCAGGACTTTAGATAGACCGGCCACATATCATAAAACAAGGAGGAAAACGTTACTAATTTGAAAATACACTAAGCCAATAATCGCCTGCCTTTCTCTGGGTGGAACCCATAACATTACTGAAATGTTCGCAGAGATGGATGAAGATGAATGGATATTAGTGTGTTTGCACTGTTTCTGGTGTCTGTTGGGATTCCTGTAAAATACTGGCTGTCTCGTGGCCAGGACAATAACTGGCTAGATCCCATCCATGAAAGTTGCATTTTATCGATCGAGTGGCTCCCAATGAAACATTCATTCTTCATTTCTCTACAGACATTTAATTAAAGGTACTACCTGCTGTCTTAAAAGCTGACTTTAAGATGTAGAATTCAAGATAATGGATAAATCATCTCATTTATCTTTTGATTAGCTTGTCCCCGCTTCAGCTTGTCTAGTTCTTGTAAAGTATGAGCAAGTACATGCTAAATGTTATACCATCATCACTAACTGCAAGTTACAATATCTATGCCTTTTATCTAAATTTAAAGTACACTAAGTAATTTGTTTTCCCTTTTTCCAAGATTTACTCTAAATATATTTACTTTTAATTTTATTATTGAATAGTACCTTTTATTTTTTCTACAATTGCATTGGTGAATGATATGTGGATATACTTTTTATAGGTCACTGTCATACCAGCAAATGTTAGAGTGCCGCCATTACTTTAACCACACGCCATCTTTCTAAAACCCATGTCAGCAAATCTGAAGCAGGTAAATAAAAGAAGTGTAAATAATTGGCTTAGAAAAATGTTGGGAGATTAACCTTTAAAATCTAAACAGAGTGTATATATTTTTTATGGTATGCCTTTTTCAAATAATTTCTAATTGTTTTCTATTAATATGTAGAATCATGATGTAGGTCCTTTATGAATCTCTCAAGGGGAAGTTCTTCAATTATGTAATTTCCATCTTTTAAAAAAAAAAGCCCTCTGTCTGCTCATGTGAATGCAACACATTATAAGAAAGTGTTTCACCGCTGTTCAAACGCTCCTCAGATCGCATAATTGATATAGTTAAATGTTTTTCAAATGAAAAGACAGAATATTCAATGAAAATGCAAAGTAATCTCTTCAGTATCAATATACCTTTTGAATGTAACTGTATTCTGATTTGCTAACAATTTAAATTGTAACTGTAAAGGAGCATGGTTATACCGTCCCCACATGATGCAGACACTGCCTATTTCAGTTATATTTGTCAGGATAGGGAGTAGGGATATTTTATAGGTGCTAATCCAAAAAAGCCTCTTACATTACTTTTAAAGTGATTATGGTGCAAAAGCATAAACACAATATGCTACAGCAATAATTTAACATGATTTTCTATATCAGTCCTATTAAACTGAGTAAACAGCTACAAACACACACTGTAGTGGCTCATGCCAACCAAGAAATGCACACCCAGGCTGAGGCTGACGCACAGATTCCCGGGCCGCTGCCAGTGTGGGCTTGGACTGGAACCCTCCATCCTCCCCACAGCCATCGCGGTTGGATGACTGGTTCCTGGGGTCTGGGCGCCGCTCACAGCCTCGCCCCCCCGGTCCCGTTTTTCCCGGAGGTGCATGATGAGCTGACTTCATCGTGGAGAGCACCCCTCTCCACCCGTCACAAAGCTCATCCGCTCCCGCTACCCTCGACAGTGGAGCGGCCCACGGGTACATGGCGATTCCCCAGGTGGAGAGGGCTGTTGCGCTCCACCTGTGTCCCGCAAACCCTACCACCTAGCGGGGTTGCCCTGTGCTCCCTTCCAAGGCCTGTAGATCAACATCCTCGCTAACAGCGAAATCTTTCAGCGCCGCCAGACATGCCGCTTCCGCCATGCACGCCATGGCCCTCCTGCAAGTCCACCAAGCCAAGGCGCTCAAAGATCTGCACGGGGGGTAGCCCTGATCCCGATGTGCTGCAGGAACTGCGCTCAGCAACTGACCTCGCCCTTAGAGCTACAAAGGTCACAGCGCAGTCACTCGGGCAGGTGATGTCACGCTCGTGGTCCAGGAATGTCATCTGTGGCTGAACTTGTTCGAGATGCGTGATACTGACAAGGCTCGCTTTCTCAACTCCCCTGTCTCCCAGTTCGGCCTCTTCGGCGACACCGTCGAGCACTTCACCCAGCAGTTCTCTGTGGTGAAGAAGCAGACGGTGGCCATATCTCACATCCTGCCCCGCCGCAAGCCTGCCGCCATGGGCCATGCCCTGTCTGCCCACCGAGGGTAAAAGCACCCTGCTCTGCCTCAACCTGGGCCCAGCTCTCAGCCCCAGTGTCAAGCACCCAGCAGGAAGCAGACGCCCCCCATCTCAAGGACCCCCTCAAGGACCCGGAAGGCTCCCAGGCGCTCCTGAGATGCTCAACCCAGAGCCCGAGATGTTAGCTCTGGAGCTGGTAAGACACTCCATCCCCTGGTGGAGGGCTGGGATGAGAATCTTTTGTTGGATTTATTTAATTTGCCATACCCACATTCTCAATAACAGAGCTATTTCCTTTGTCTCTGGGTCACCTGGCCCGAAAATGCCGTTCTCACGGCAGACCTCCACAGTCCCGGCATGCTGGACGCGGACCCTCCGCCTTCAGCCCCACGACTGTTCCCCGGCTGGCCGGTTCTGACGAGTCTAGAGGACGCCTACACTGGACCTCCTCCTCAGTTGCTAACCTGCCACATGCCAGGTGTGTGGAGCAAGGTAAGTGCTTCGAGTCTTTTCTCAGTGCTAGAGCTTCGGGACGCATCTTTGCTTCCCGACGGCGTATGACCTGCTCCGCCCTGCTCCGCCCTGCTGCAAAGCCCCGCCAGGTACGTCAAAATTAACCGTCCCCTTGGTACCCCTAGCATAGAGCTTGGATATGTGACTCTCACTTCCCAACCCGTCACACTGGCTGGCCCGGACCATTCGACTCGGTTACGCAATTCAGTTTGCCAGGCCCCCACCCCCGTTTGCAGGCATCCACTTTACCGCATACGCCGTATACGGCGAACATGCCAAATCCCTGCGCGTGGAAATCGCTACTCTTTTACTCAAAGACGCGATAGAGCCTGTCTCTCCAATCGAAACGAAGGGTTTCTACAGCCCTTTCTTCATTGTACCCAAGAAAGGCGGCGGCTTACGACCGATCTTGGACCTGCGAGTTTTCAACTGGGCTCTGCTCAAACTCCCTTTCAAAATGCTCATGCAAAAACACATCTTAACTTGCGTCCGGCATTTAGTTTGGTTTGCAGCAGTAGACCTTAAGGACACGTACTTCCATGTCTCAATTATGCCTTGACAATGACCCTTTCTACGGTTCGCGCTCGACAGCCAAGCATATCAGTTCAAAGTCCTCCCCTTCGACATGTCTCTGTCCCCTCGTGTCTTCACGAAAGTCACAAAGGCAGCTCTTGCCCCGCTCCGAGAAGCCGGCATTCTCGACTCAATTGCCTTGATGACTGGCTTATTCTGGCCCACTCACGAGAGTTACTATGCGCTCACAGAGACCAGGTGCTCAGGCACCTAAGCCGCCTGATGCTTCAGGTCAACTGGGAAAAGAGCAAGCTCACCCAGTTTCAGAGCATCTCTTTTCTCGGCATGGAGTTAGACTCAGTCTCAATGTCAGCACTCCTCACCAACGAGCGTGCACAGTCGGTGCTGAGATGCCTTGCATCTTTCAGGCCAGGCACAACGGTCCCCTTAAAACTCTTCCAGAGGCTCCTAGGGCATATGGCATCCTCCGCGGTGGTTGCGCCGCTGGGGTTGATGCATATAAGATCGCTTCAGCTCTGGCTTCAGACTCGAGGCCCGAGACGAGCATGGCGCCGTGGCACGCACCGTGTGATGAACACCCCCTCCTGCTGCCAAACATTCAAACCCTGGACATACCTCTGCTTTCTACGGGCAGGAGTACCCTTGCAGCAAGTGTCCTGATGCGTCTTGTCACGACTAACACCACCAGATTGGGTTGGGGCGCCGTGTGCAACGGGCACACAGCTGTGGGCCACTGGAGAGGGGCCCGCTGCGCTGGCATATCAATTGCCTAGAGTTGTTGGCTGTTTTTCATACCCTGCGGAAGTTCCTCCCATTAGCTCAGAACAAATATGTCCTAGTCAGGTCAGAAAGCACCACTGTGGTAGCGTACATAAATTGCCAAGGTGATCATCATAGTTGTGCTGCCATGACATCATCTTAAACGTGACACAAACTTTACTGACCATAAAGAATAACACTACCACAAGCAACAAAGAAGTTGTTGCATGGTGATTTTACACAAGTATAACAGTTAAATTGGCCTGGTTGTTTTAAAAGAAAGCTTTCCAGTAGCTGGTCAACTAAATAAAGTGAAGCTTTCAAGCAGAATATAGAGTTAATGTAACAAAACCTACCATCCTCCATCTTGGAATCCAATAACGCTGTGGCCGAGTCCCGGGCACTCTCCCTCCCATTGCTTGCCGGTCTATTGCCATAAATAGTGTCCATTTGGTCCAACCACTTCCACTTTGTTCTGTTTGAACCTCTCTGGATGTTGTGGTCCTTGATAGGTCCAGTGGTAGCCTTGTGCGGCCAACAGCTGAGACACTTCCTGAAAGACTTTTTCGTTTCACGTTTTTTCATTCGTCGCTACCGAGGCAAACGTCTGCACCTCGTTTATAGACCACGGCATGGTTTTGCGTACAGCCATTTCTTTTTACAATTCAAAAGTCATGTGAACAAATGATACTGCTATCACTGTTGCTAACTTTAAAACTAGTGGGTTGATGTCGCAAATCCAGTGACACCGGTAATGATGATTCTCTCTGACCAATCAATGATCTGCAGGGTTTTGATGTCACATTTAGTATCGACTCTGCTCGCTTGGAAGGGAGAGTGGGAGCAATGGGAGGGAGAGTGCCTGAGACCCGGCCATGGTGTTATTGGAGTCCACGATGGAAGATGTACTTTTGTTACGTTAACTCCATATTCTGCTTGAAAGCTTCACTTTATTTAGTTTTTTAGTGGTACTAAAAAAAGTACCAAGTACCAGGTACCTTCCACAGTGGAAAACACCAAAAAAGCAAGCAGGGTCGAGTCGAGCTGTACCATGCAGTGGAAAAGCCCCTTGTTGTTTCTAATTTGAATAGAAAAAAACACCATTGCTCTTCTGTAGAGACACAGTTCATAACCAGTGATTGACTTCTCGTACCAGTGTCCACAGAACAGAGATCCATAAATGCATGTGGAAGAGAAAGAAAGAGACGTTTTGACGCTTTATACCTCTTTATTTAAACAATGTTTTTCCTCTAAAACATTATTTTGCAATTTACAACATCATCATATACAAAACTATATATATATATATATATATATATATATATATATATATATACAAATAAATAAAATTACAATAAAAAAAACAATTTAAAATAGGGATAGAGAGAGAGTGAGAGTTAGAGAGGATGTTGAGATCAGTCTATATTACCAATTAAAACCTAAGCTTCCAAACTCACTCACAGTCACCAGTGCCTTTTGTGTGTCGATAATATGTATATTCAATGACCACTCGAGATTCCACCAGTGATTTAAACAAGGTCACCATATTAACATCCTGTCCTTTATTTCTACATTGGTGGGATTTTAATATAACTAGCTTGGCTTGACCTATTAAGAAATTGGCAAGTGTGCACTGTTGTTGCCATGACCTTCTATATTGGCAGCCGAATATGAAAAGGGTATTTGAATATAAAAAACCCAATTTTGTGATTAATTCTGCCAATATTTCAAACAATGTACCAAGTATTGGACATTCAGAAAACATGTGAAAGACAGTATAACGAGCATTGCAATAGGGACGTGATTGTGAAATCGTTTCATATCATTTTGAGACTAAACTGTTTGAAGCCATAGCACAAGTGGAGTACCCTCCACTGAAGATCTCCACATCTCTTAGAGAGAGGAGGTTTATACAATAACCTCCAAGAAGGATGTACATCTTCAGAAGTATGGAGTTCGGCTCTCCATTTATTGTCTATCCTTCTTTGTAATTGTCCAAGGTGCACAAATTTAACACAAATGACATATAAGGTTTTCTTTCCCACATTATGAAAAGCTAAATCCATACACCACTTCAACAAATTAGTCTGCTTTGTATTTTCCCCTGTTCCCCAGTCTTTTGCTGTCACCTTTATCTCAGGGAAAGCCTGAGGTATAAAGCCATTCATCATTGCAGAATTTATAAAGGAAGATAATGTTGGAGGGAGAACATCTTTAAGACTCTTAATCACCTTACCTACAGTTCTCAATGATTTTAATCCAACCTGTTCAGCAATCGATTGTACATTTCGCCACTGGCATTTTGTTAAGTCAATTAAAGTCCATTATTTTACTGACCCCAGCATTCATAAAATTTGTAGTATACAATGGATGGTAGTTTTATAAGAGGATTAAAAAACACCTTAATGTGCATCTTCTACTCTTGACAGATTAAACAATTCACAAGATTTAAATATTGATGTATAGAAAGTGGAAGGGAAACAGTGTAGCTTCTTAGCAAATGGCTTCTGTATTAAAAACAACTGCTTATAAATATTTATTCCACTTAGGTCTGTAAGTATAGACATACCAAATTCAACCCAACACATGTGGTCAGAACAGTACATCAGCTTCTGAAGTGTTTGTAGTCTCATTGCCGATATTTTTGACTCAATATGTATAAGTCCCTGTCCATCCTCTGCCACCGTAATGTAAAGGACCCCTGGAGGAAGCCAGTGGTGGCCATTCCAAAAAAAGTCTGGGAAACCCGGAACTCTAATCCCACAAAGCTGTTTCCTCAGCAAAGCCAACAGAGGATCAATAGATATGGCATTGAGCAGTCCAGAAAGAGGACAAACTTGTCTTATCCCCCTAGTCACAGAAAAGGGCCTGGTTAAGGATCTGTTAATCCTTAACATGCTATATATGTCATTATAAAGTAATTTGACAAGAGAGACAAAATGTGGACAAAACCAATGCTTCCAATGTTTTGAACAAATAATGATGGTCCACCCTGTCAAAGGCTTTTTCTTGATCCAGGAAAAGAAGGCCAATGTACAGCTTAGAGAACTGTTCTTCATCAGTTGGCTCAGGGCTCCATTTTGGGACCTGTTTTATTCTCCCGCTACATGCTTCCGTTAGGAAAGATCTTTGATAAGCACTACCATCTGTATGCTGATGACTCTCAACTTTACTTTCCTATTAAACATGGGAAGGACCCTTCTTTTGAGTCTCTGCATAATTGCATAGCCGATGTGAAGTGTTGGCTGGCAAACAACTTTCTTCAATTAAGTGAGGATAAGTCAGAGTTTATTGTTTTTGGTCAAAGGGTATGTGAGGTAAATTTAGAAATAAATTTGTCACTGCTTCCCTATGTAAAAAACCTGGGTGTTATTTTTGACTCTGACTAAAGTTTGATCGACAAATAAATGCTGTTGTTAAAAATAGTTTTTTCCATCTTAGATCTATAGCAAAGTTGAAGTCAATCCTTTATTTTGATGATTTGGAGAAGGTTGTGCACGCTTTTGTGTCTTCTTGATTGGACAATTGTAATGCTTTGTATCTGTGCGTGAGTCAGGCCTCTCTCTCTCGCCTGCAGCTGGTCCAGAATTCAGCTGCTAGGCTTTTAACTGGAACAAGGAAAAGAGAGCATATTACCCCAGTATTGATTTCACTACATTGTTTACCGATCCAATACAGAATCAAGTACAAAGTGTTGCTGTATGTATTTAAGGTTCTTCATGGTCTTGCACCTGAGTATATCTCTGCTTTAATAAGCTTGCATCAACCTTCAAGGTCTCTCCACTCTGGTGATCATCTGTGTCTGTCAGTTCCTCAATCTTGCCCAAAAACTCAAGGTGATAGAGCTTTTGAGGTGGCAGCCACTAGACTTTGGAATGAGCTTCCATTGGTCATAAAATCATCTCCGTCTCTATTCTCTTTCCAGGGCGCCTTAAAAACATATTTATTTTCCCTAGCTTTTAATTAATTGCATTATAAATTGAACTAGGTCAATTTTATCTTATTCTTGTTTTATTGGTTTGAAATGTTTGTTGCATTCTTAAGCTGTATGTATGTGATTTTATTTATTTTTTTGTAACTCCAGGTACAGCACTTTGGTACCCAGTGTGGTTTTTGAAAGTGCTCTATAAACAAAATTGAGTTGAAACTGTAATAATGTCTCTCACAAGGAAAAGGTTATCAAAAATAGTCTGTTTAGGAACACAAAATCCTCATGAATTACATTTGCCATATGTTTTTTAAGCCTGTTAGTCTTTTGATCAAATTTTTAAATCTACGCAGATCAATGATAGAGGTCTCCAGTTCTTTAGGCACCCAAGGTCTCCTTTTTTTGGAATTAATGTTAAAACTGCTCTCCTACAACTAAGAGGAAGAGTTCTTCGATTAATGCATTCCGAAAGAAAGGTAAACAGGTCCTGTCCAATCACGTTCCAGAAAACCCGATAAATTTCAGCTGAAAGGCCGTCTACTCCAGGTGATTTTCCTTGACTCAACTCCTGGACGGCTTGTGAAATCTCAGCAAAAGATAAAGGTTTCTCAAGGTCCAGCTGATTCTTCTCTGAACATTGTGGGAGATCACGTAAAATCTCCTCTGCTGCTACACCATCACATGGTTCAGAGCAATAAAGTTTCTCATAAAAGGAAAGGGCATGAGTATGAATTACCCGCTGATTAGTTGTCACGCCACCATGTGGAAGATTCAGCTTTTAGAATTGCTTCGGTTCCCTTGGATTCTTTTCAAGTCCAAAAAAAAAAAAAAAAAATGCAGTAGGAGCATCCATATAATTCAGTTGTGAATATCTGGTCCTTAAAAGGGCTGTTTTTCCTTGCTCTTCCAGGGACTTATTCCTCTGAATGGAATCCGTAGAGGTGCCATAACTACTTTGACTAAGAATGTCTTCTTCGATGGACTTTTTTCTTTGAGGGCTCTAGTGCTATAGGCAGTGTATTGCTGATAGAATTTCTTAACGTGCACTTTTCCCATATCCCACCACTGGCTTAATAAAGGGAAACTACATATCTCCTCTCTCCAAGACTTCCAGAAAAAGTTGAAAGATTGAATAAAAGATTGATAGAGTTTCGGCTTCTGTTGATTGAAGGTATTGTCAAGAAATTAATTAATCTGACGAACTGTATAATAAGAGGTCTTTAATTTAGAACTGTACAAATTATCTGCAGAACTTCCTTGAGAATTGGTAAGATTTTCTGTTATCACTATCAGAGTCCGAAAACTGAGCTTCATCTCCCTCTGCCAACATATCACTTTGTGACAGGCTGACACAGGATACTTGTGAATCCATTGGTTCTCCAGGATCCGCAAGCTCAACTTGTTCTTCAGGGCGCTTCAAGTCACTGATTTGATCAGGAACCGCAACAGCGATCACTGTATCATCTCGAATCGCACTACCATTTGTTATTATATTGGTATCAGCAGGAGTGTGCTTCGTGTCCTCAACATGATTATTAATTACAAGCTCGGCATCATTTTCTCTGTCTTCAGACAGAGGAGACACTTCAGCTTGCTGATCAGTTTTGTAATTGTTTTGGTTTTCGGAGTTATTGTTTGTCAGAACGGGACGCTTTTGTTCCACAGAGGGGCCAAGCTCAGTCTCATTGCTTTTAACCTCATCATTCACTTTACATGATTGTTTTGTGTGACCAAATTTCCCACTAGCAAAACATTTCATTGGGTCTGTGCTGATATAGATTGTATAATCTTTAGACAGCACTGTAGTTTTCGCTGACATATATAAAGATTGAAATTCAGCATTCAAAATAATGAAAGTAAGACGTCTAATTGACATTACATGTTTTAGATCCGGATTTCTGAATCCCAGAGGAATCATTTTAATCAGTCCCACTAGTTTACCATAGCGAGATAGTAAACGCTCAAGAGAGGTAGCTTTCAAAAGGGTAGCTTTTATGGAGGGGTTCGATAGTGGTAAAACTGGTAAAAATGTATCTCCTACAGATAAACCAGATTCAACTAAATGAGCCATGGATACTTCTCTCAGGAAAACTACAAAGGCTCTATTCTTCCTGGATGCAGACACAATATTTCAAGCACCTATTTCCCTGCCAATTGCATTCAAACAGTCCTCAACTGTTACAGATTCGTCCGGTAGACATTTGCACCCGTGTCGGGCTGTTAAATTATTAAACCTGTCTGAATCTATTCCCATTTCTCCACCATAAGATTACCAAGTCAGCATCACACAAAATATACTTATCAAACGTTCACAATATAAACGAATCTACATAAACTAAAGAAAAAGAGAAAAGTAAACACTCACTCAAAGACGCCGCAACTCACACGCTCTTCCCAAACACTCCGCACATGCGCACAACCAGAGAGAGAGAGAGATAAGAGACAACAATGGAGTGTGAATTGTGAAAAAAAAACAGACAGAGAAGAAAGAGTGCAGCGAGTAAGAATGAAAAGGAAATAAAGTGAAAGAGAGAGAGAAGGCTTGGCTTGATGAATTAAACAGCAGATGTAGCTCAAACAGTCCCACTGTGAGTTTGCTATGCACTTCTAACCAATTCCTCACCCAGACACAGACCTTTCAAGACATGCCAGCACTACAGATATCAGAACTTGTGACCCATGCAGCACATGCTCCACGAATAAAATAATATCTAGTGGACAACAGGTAATACGGTGTATTCTTACTTGCTTCAAAGCAGTGGCTACTTGTTTTGTTTAATTCGTGCAGACAAACTAGCATTTTTAATAATAATAATAATAATAATAATAATAATAATAATAATAAATAAAGATGAAATAGCACAAAATTATATGTATAAAAATAAAACAAAATAAAAATAATCATAATTTCGTAAATAATTTTATATGCATAGGCACAGTGTTTGTTTGTCTACACTGTAAAAATATTGTGCCTTTTTTACTCAATAAATTGAGGCAACTATTTGCATCAGCTTTTTGAGTAGTTTGAACAATTTTTTGTTTTGTTTGTCCTATAAGACTTTACATATTTTCAACTAGCACTCGTAAGTAATGCCAACTCATTTTTTTAAATTTACAAACTGTAGTTTTAAGTTTATAAAACTTTATTTATTTTTCTTTAAATTTGTTTTTAAGTAATATGTACTAATTTTTCCTGATAAGCCACATATTTTTTAAGTATTGTTTAATTATTTCTCCTGATAAAATACAAGTTACAATTACTTTATTTTCTAATGTATCCAGTCTATATTTAAATGTTCCTATATTATTTTTCAATAATAGTGTCATGAAACAATAAACTGGCACCTCAAAATAAAACATTTAATCACTTTACAGTGTTACAACATCAGTGCAACAAAATACAGAGTAACATAACACCATCCGTTTCAGATGAATGGTATCCAAATTTAACATAAAGAAGCCCGTAAACAGCTTTAAGTAAAACAACAAAACAAGCCTGTGAAAACTTGTATGTCCTACAAGAGTGAAACAACAGTACTTTGACCAATGGGTAGCAACAGTACATGACCATTGGTCTTGATCTATTTAAATTAACCTATCACTGAGAACAGTACTTGAAGAACTTAAATCAGTGTGTTTGTACGCTTTGAACAATGTTAAAACATGTAATTCAATTACATTGAACATTACATCAGCAGAAAAAAAATTGGAGCATTTAAAGAAATATACCAACACAAAAATCTGTAACCTAATTATTCAATTTGCAGTTTTTAAAGAAGCCACCTGGGCTAAAATGGCAAACAAAATCCCATATGCCCACCTGTCTTTAATGTGACTATAAACTTTGAAAACTTTGAAACTAAATGAGTGTTTTGGAGTCCACTATACAATCTTAAAAGCTACTCACAGAACACATTTTTCAAATGTAATGAATTTGGTATCAATGGAAATAAAAAAATAAAGAATAAAACACTTGACTCAATAGTGAGTAAACAGATAAGAATATCATATGCATTCTGAGAAGAATGAACACAAATGTAATAAGGCCACATTGAAGTTAACATCCACCTGAGAACACTTAAAGTGTGAAAAAATGTGAAATCTATAAAACAATTAAGGCTAATTTGCAACAAAATCTGAGCATTTTAATCAATTAAATTACTATTTTAAAGTGTAGAGTACCAACATCCAGCTCCAAGAAGACCTTCTGAAAACTTTGAAGGTATATTTCAGTTCTTTAGGATATCTCAGGTTTAAAATAAATTAGTAAATGAGTCCCATAAAGAAGGCACATGCTTGAGTTACATTGGAGATACCAGTAAGTGTTTCTGCTCCCTAATCGACAATCCCCACTGTTGGACTGGGGTCATCAGCACCTTGGGATGTGATGTCTACTTGGATCTGCAAGGCATCATTATCATCCAAATCCTGTGGAGTAAAAACAGTGTAAGTAGACAAAGACTAACATAAAATGGAATAGTATTCACACAACAAAGAAGTCTTCTTAAAGGGAAAGTCCACCGAAAAATGAAAATTATCTTATTTACTCGCCCTCAACTAATTTCAAGAATTCAAACATAATCCTTTACATCAAAAGGTTTTTAAGATTATGAGAAACGAAAATTCATGCGTCTCCAAAATTTAACACAGTAGTGCATAATGGTAGGCTTTACTAGAATAATGAAATAAATGATCCTGTTTAATTTATTGGAATTTCAAGTAATGATAAATGAAAAGATTTTCATTTTTATTTTAGTTTTAATTTCAGATATATTTTTCTTGGAGGATCGAGATTCACAGAAACAAGTGACTATTTTCTCTCTAATACAATTCACCACACATGATCATTTCTATGTATGGCATATTCAATATGAAGCACTACTGTGTCTCTGAATAAAGGAACACGTTCCAACTATATAAATAAATCAATATGCGATATAATAATGCATTGTTACTATATGATAAACAAGCCTGTGTGGTGGAAAAAGTGAATGGATGCTGTTGAATGGACTGCAGCTCTGTTGTAGTGCTCAGATCTGCAGACTGGGTTACACAGACACAAGTCCATTACTTTCAGGAAACATTGGATTGCTCTGAACCTGATTCCAGTACTCAGCATAAAATCGTGCTGATCTGAGGGTCTTCATGCTCTTTTAAAAGCACACGGGCGCCTCCTACAGGATTAGAGAAAAAATGAACCTGCTAAAATAAGTGTACTGCGCTGTTCTGGACTGTCTGAAAACAACTGTTGCCACTCATATGTTATAGTCATAGAGAATAGATATTCTTAAAAATAATATTTTCCTGCTCCACAATATGATGGAAATAATAAATTTATAACTGCCCTCACATATAGACTCTAGTCAAACTTTGTTTTGAAGATAATTAAAACTATAGATCTCCTAACTAATTTTAGTTTTTATGTGCACTCTTACAAAAGTTTTTTTTTTTTTTTTGTTTTTTTTTTTTTTTTGCAACCATATTTAATTTACCAAAGCTTAAAGCTTAAATTCTCTTTTCTCAGGTCTTACCTACCTGAAACTTCAAAGGAATAGTTCACACAACATTTTAAATTCACTCATCATTTACTCACCCACTTGCCATCCCAGATGTGAATGATTTTCTTTTTTCTGATGAACACAAATGATGATTTTTAGCAGAATGTTTCAGCTCTCTAGGTCCATAAAATACATGTGAATGTTGGCCAGATCTTTGAAGCACTCCAAAAAGCACATAAAGGCAGCATAAAAGTAGTCCATATGACTCCAGTGGTTAAATCCATGTCTTCAGACATGATATGATAGGTGTGGGTGAGAAATAGATCAATATCATGTGTTTTTTTTTATTATTATAAATTCTCCTCCATGCCCAGAAGGTGGCGATATGTACGAAGAATGCAAATCGCCAAAAACAAAAGAAGACAAATGATCAATTGGAGATTAATAGTTAAAAATGGACATAAATATTGATCTTTTTCTCACCCACACATATCGTATCGCTTCTGAAGATGTGAATTTAACCACTGAAGTCTTATGCATGAATTTTATGCTGCCTTTTGTGCTTTTTTGAGCTTCAAAGTTCTGGTCGGCATTCAATTGCATTTAATGGACCAACAGATATACTTTCAAAATGTTTTGCTTGTACTTCTGCAGAAGAAATAAATTCATCCACATCTGGGACTGCATGAGGGTGAGTAAATGATGAGAGAACACTATATATTCCATTAACACTATTCTTCTGTCGTCTGGTAAGCACAGCTATTTCCTTTTTTGTTGTTGAAACAACCCATTGAATAAAAGAAGAAATAATCTGACTTGCATTCTTGGAAAAATTAATCATACTAAAAAATAGCCTACCCAAGTTCACACACAAACACACACCTTCAATTTATGTTCCATTAATATTAAAATTTTCTAAAAAAAACAAAAAAAAAAAAAACTCTATGAAGTCTACAATGATTAAGAAAATGTGCCATGCATAATTTGTTGGCTGAGCAAGCTTTTCAGACTGAGTAAAAGCTGAAAAGTGTCCCCTGCTTGACCTAATCACAGCAGATAAAATGACAGGCACCCAAATATGTTTCTCAGAAAGATAATGGAAGCGCTGGATTAGTCCGTGATAAATCTAATCACATTACAACTCTCAATGACTTCACTGCCTGCACTGTACCATACAGCTTTGATCTATCAAGAGCAAACTGTAACGTATCTCCCAGCTCTGAAGCCATACATAAGGTGCTCTGTATGTTGTCTGAGATAAAGCCAATCTTTCTTTTTACGGTCATACACAACCATTAATTTATTCCCCTGTCAGTCAAGCGGTCTGCGCTTTTGATCATGGGTGATGAAGGGGGACATGTTTAGGTTGGGAAATCACTTGGAGAACATTTTGACACATACAGTGTGTGAACAATTTATATTTTAGCTATAGACGTGCAAATGTGTTGTACATATACAATGTGAATCCATTGGATAATGCTTAAGTGTACTTTGCTTCTGTGCTATAGTTGTCTTTCACAGTTTTTCTGAACAGGTTTTGCTTCAGGACACACATTTTACATTGGACATCAAGTGGTGACCCAAAATAGTACCAAATTGCTTCTCATTCAAAAGTAGAAAAAGATGTCCATAAAATCAAACAATAAAACTTGTCTCTTTAACTTCAGACACTTTTTATTGTTAAACAATTTTTCACACTCTCAATTAAAATTTTTATTTTAATGTGTGTACTAACAATGTTCAATAGTGTATGCACATCACAGGATATTTATGTCATTATTGTCATTTGTTTTTTCTTGAGGACAACAGTGTCATTTCCTGCACATCTCAAATTCTGTATCATGTTTAATAGAACTGTGTGGTGGAAATTACATGTTTAAAGTTTTTAAATTAATAAAATAAAGTTTGTCTTGCTGAGGTTAATTTTAAGCACGATTATGGTTAGTTGTATTTGCATCTAGCAATATTTTTATGAACAAATCAGAACAGACTTGTGACCCATTTTTCAATCACAATCCACCAGTATTGTGAAACCAGGGGTGCCCATAGAAATGATGCTAAAAGTTATCAAAATGATTTCAAGGTATCCAGAACCTGATATCAAGTTTTCACAAAATTTGCTCCTATACCAAATCCAGTGCCTAGATTCCAAATCCACAATAAGACATTCATTTCAGAGAAACTATTTGTACTCATTGAGTTTTTAAAGATGTACTTTATTTAGGACTAGTTTATTCACACATAATTCCTCAAACTGTTGTTTTTCCGCATAGGACACATGTATTTGTTTTGCTACCATTATGTTATCAAGCACATGTCTTTTGAATGGTAACATATTTTACTTCAAGTTAATGCTTTGATTCACGGTGCTATTTCATCAATTCAATCAACAGCACACAAAAACACGCACTCACAAACTGTCAGAAATGAAAAGGCTTGTCCAAATCTTTGCAGTTGCGTCTCAATGGCACATCTCCTGCTGAATTTTCAGCTTGAATAGGTATTGTATGAGCTGTGCGCTGTAGCCTTGACTTACACAATAACCCCTGAATCTACTGTAGCTAGACTGGATCTGGAGAGGCCCACCTGAAAGGAGAGGCAGGAACATCAAAACAGGCCTGTTTTGTCAGCTCACAGATGCCTCCGTCAAACATATTCATCTTAAAGGATGAATGCAGGTCAATATCAGCAAGTCCTTTTGAGTCTGGGATGGAAAATAGAAAGAATAGTGCATGTATGGCTTTTAATTTATAGGGAGATAATAGCAATTTTGTCTTCTTTTCTGTTTGGCTTCTAAGTGCACACAAACTATAGACAAAGTATTCAGTGTGAGACATGAGGGGACAAAGATGTTTAGGCTATACTGCTGGAAATCAGGAAATGTTATTAAATCTATATTTTTTTATTTATGTGAATATTTTGCCATATACAAGAGTGCAATTACATAAATGCTTGTTTTCATAGAAAAGGTTTTGTATGTTCGTTTCAAACACATAGTTTATTTATTTATTTATTGTAAATTTCTCCCTCAAACTAAAAGTATTTCTGCTAAAAGATTTGAATAGAAGAACAGGGAGTCCTGCCTCAGATGTCATGGCCCCCACAGAGCCTCCCACTGAACATTGTGTCCGTCTTAGATTACATGAAGAAACAGAAGCAACTGAAACAGATAGAAGAACTGTGGTAAATTCTCCAAGAAGCTTGGAACATCCTATCTGCCAACAACCAAGAAAAACTGTGTCCAGGTGTACCTAGGAGAAATGTGTTTGTGTGTGTATATATCCTTAATTTTAAAATCCTAACCTTGTGTTGAAGAAGCGACACTAGCGGTCACTCTTGAGCGCCTTTCACATTTCTGATCTATGAGAAAAGGCCAATGAGAAATTGGCAGACAGAATTTGCATGTCCCGCCCCGGACAGACGGGTATAAAGGGAGGGAAATCCATCTGTTTCATTCAGAAATTTTCTTCGGAGCCGATCGGTTGTGTATGCAGAGAGCTGCGAGTCACAGTCTGTTTCCTCCCATCTCTGAGCGATTGCTGTTTGATCTATGGCGCATATGAGCGGCTTTCTCCTTCCCTGTACGGCAGTGCAGCTTGCCCCTGGGCACTTCGACAGCACAGTTAAAAGAGTTATTTTCTCTAAAAGAGCAAATACACAGCGGCGTTGAACGTCCTTTTCAGGATGCGTCTTTATAAAGATGGCTTTCCCCCCCCCCCCCCGTGTAGTTCCTGGATGCGGTAGAGTTCTCTCCGCTCCTGGCGGCCACAGGCGCTGCCTCGTGTGCCTGGGCAGCGATCACTCCGAGGCAGCGTTTGTGGATGCTCATGTTCTCACTGCGAGAATATGACCATGGCAACGTTGCGGTCGTGGCTTTCCTTCCTAAAATGGAATGCCACTCCAGCCGCCCCCAGCGTCGCTCCTTCTTCCCATGGGATTGAGGACAACCCAGCTGGCGATGGAGGTGATTTGGGGATGGCAGTGGGCTCGGTTTCGCAAGCACGCCCAGTCTGAGGCTGACACCCAGATGTCCGACATGCTTGCCCGGGCCGCCGCCAGCATGGGGCTGGACTGGAACCCTCCGTCCTCCCCACAGCCATTGCGGCTGGATGATTGGTTCCTCGGGTCAGCGCGCTGCTCACAGACGCGCCCCCCCCGGTTCCTTTCTTCCTGGAAGTGCATGATGAGCTGACGAGTACGTGGAGGACACCCTTCTCCACCCGTCACCGTGCCTCTCGCTCATCTGCTTTCACTACCCTTGACAGAGTAGACGGCGGTCCCCTAGGTTGACAGAGTGGTTGCGATCCACCTATGCCCCGAGAACGGCGCCACCTGGTGGGGTCGCCCTGTGCTCTCCTCCAAGGCCTGTAGGATGACGTCTTCACTGACCTCCAAATCCTACAGTGCCACCAGACAGGCTGCTTCCGCCCTGCATGACATAGCCCTCCTGCAATGAGGCAGAATCTACCACAGCACCACTTTACACATGTGACCTCAAAGCCAATGTGATGTATCTCACCACACTTTACCTCCCGCACTCTGGGCAGGTGTGGTCTCCACAGGGTCTTTCCCCCCTGAAAGAATAGGAACTGGGAAAGATCGCCTTCCTCGATGCATACGATGGCCCCAGCCACTTTAACTCTATGCGAGAAACATAGAGTGATAAAAAGCACGGCTGGCGTGGCCTGCTCCCATGCTTGGCACGTCGCCTTGTTCCCCCCTATCGGGGGTAAAGAACCAGAAGGTTTTGATGATTGTATGGGGTGTTGGGGAAGGGTACATTCAGTCTGACACAGCCGGTCATTTTGGCATGTAAAATACCTGCCTGCTCCTATGTCAGCAGCCCACGTATGCGGTTCAGTGCATGGCATCATTTAAATTGGACCCCTAGTGTCGCTTCTTCGACACAACGTCGAAGTGAGCTACAGACTGGGAATGTCTAGGTTAATGTTGTAACCTCCATTCCCTGATGGAGGGAACGAGACGTTGCGTCCTCCCGGCCACGTTGCTGAACCGAGCCACTGTTGCGGCCAAACCTCATTGTCGGCTCCTCAGAAAAATCCTTAATGAAACAGACGCATTTCCCTCCCTTTATACCCGTATGTCCAGTGGCGGGACACGCAAATTCTGTCTACCAATTTCTCATTGGCCTTTTCTCATAGATCAGAGATGCAAATGGAGCTCAAGAGAGACCCCTAGTGTCGCTTCTTCGACACAACCATCAGGGAATGGAGGTTACAATAGTAACCTAGACGATTTTAACTCAAAGGTTCAAATGTGTCCCTAGGACAAGGGTATTATTCACATTTTTAGTGTTTATATGCATTTATATGTTTTAGTGTTTTAATGTTAATTTATGAATGTATACAGTTATTACAATAGTTGTTGGCCAAAACAATGGTTTGATATTTTTGTACAAATTTGAGCTGTTTCATGAATTTATTTTCCAATAGGTTATTTACAGTAATGGGGGTTTCTATTGTGACAACTTAAAGCATAACAAAAAGCCTATGTCTCTAATTTCTTCAATATATTAATTTAGCATATTGATAATTTTACTAAAGATATTGCACATGTTATGTCTATGACACAACATTTATTTCCTCTCTGCCAACACTTCCCATGTTACCAGTCATTTTGTGAGATTAAGTAAAATGAAGGATGTTCATTGTTGTGCTGGTAATATGCTCATTTTTTGCTGTAGATTTATTACCTCATCTTTGGCCAAAACCCAAGAGCTTGATGGCACTGGATAAAAATAATGCCTGCTAATGGCATTTGGACTTGAAATTATGTTAATGTGTCTCAAAACCATTAACAATATGGCAATTTTTTAATAAATTGTGTATATATTTCTCTTCTAATCCAACCATTTGGCACTGGAAAGCATGAGAGATGTGTGTTTAATTTAAAGTTAATTACGTCGCTAATGTTATTTCTTGGCATTTGGTCTAATGGGGGATATTACAAACTTTTGAAATGTTCTGGTTTTAATATGGGACAATTATGAGCACTAGAATCCAGTACCTGACAGAATAATTAGTTTCACAAAGACTCTGATCTATGAAGCCTCTACTAATAACCCTCCTCTCTATTGTATTCTGCTTTAATCTACACAATTGTTGAATATTCCAATGTTTTTAGAAGAATTTTAACGCATGGTCACGCTTGCATGAGTAAATCCATCTCCAAAATCAATATCTTTTTTTTTCCCTGTCTTTTATCCCTATGTAAATGTGTATGAATAAAATGCAGAAATGTAAACACTTATTCACAAAAATGATTCTAATAACATATTCATATTTACTGCTCTGTAGTCTGTGTTTGCCGAAACAAATAAAACAACAACAACAACTACAAACTCGATTTTGGCTCCCTAGCAAGCACCACTAAAGAGCAAATATATCTCCATCTGTTTATGGTTCCAGATTTGCAATGGTAAAATTGCACTTCATGGAGAGCAAGCAATGTAAACTCGCATTTCCAAAATAGCTCAGCTTTCGATTGTGCATTAAGTACAGTCGTTTTGAAAGACCAGCGCACTGCATGACCAAGCTGTTAACACAAGTTTGTCAATATCACCCCCAGCAACTGCGAACAAGTGGATGGATCAGACCTCCGCATCCACCATAAGCTGCTTAGTGATTTAAAAATGCTGGAGAACGCTCCTTTGCTTCCACTCATCTATCTTTATGTTCCTCAAGCACTATTCAAAAAGGATATCCTCTTATAGTGAAGATACATACTTAAAGACTATTGCATATGGGCTCACTGAGCTAATCTGACAACCTCACAACAAACAGCATGGACTAAGGCAGGACACAACCTAATCCACAGCCATGAGCCATGCGCCGGTAATATCCTTAGCACGGCTCTTCTGTGGACAAAACTATAGTGTAGGTGACTTTGTTTATCAGCGGAAAGGTTTTGTTGTTAATCCTTCTTATTAAGATCGAATGCTGTTCCACTGCTATTGAGATTTGGAGAAGCTCACTGTTGTTAAATGATCTATTAGACACAAAATACAGTCTGCAATCGTTGTGGGATGCCAGAGAGAGGTTACGAAATGCCTTTGGTTTGACTGTGTTAGTGCAACTTTGAAAAGACCATTGAAAGATTTTGGGTTCAAAATTGAAAGAAATCAAAATTGACCCAATTTACATAAAGGGATAGTTTGCCAATTCAAAAATTAAAGTGATTTCATCATTTACTCACCATCATGTTGTTACAAACGTGTATGACCTTCTTTCTTTCATGGAACACAAAAGCAGTCATTAAGCAGAATTTTAGTCAACAGAGGTTTACTTTATTTGTTTATTCCATTCAATGAAAGTAGAGTGATATTTCTAACTGAATCCTGTTTTACTTAGAAACACATAAGATTATGGATGTAAAATGGGTTGTGAAAATTGTCATGCTGACTTTAAAAATCTAAATAATTTGCAAGAGGTTAAATGAAGCATCTTCAAAGACTAATTGATCTAACCATGCCAAACCTAAAAAAGAAAGAGTTAACCTGGCTAGTTCTCCTCGACTGATCATCGTATTTATATATAGGATACATTTTTAGCAATGTCAAGTATGTGTCTTGGGCAAGAAACTGGAGTTGGAACATATATATCTATCCTCTGCCAGAGTCAAGAGACTATAATACAGGTACATTAAAGATGTGAGCAGTTGCACAAGATGGCAACAAAAAATGAAATATTTACATAGGGAGAGAGAGAGAAAAAATATCCACACATTTTGAGGTGCAGTAAATGAGGAAGAGTGCATGCTATATTTGTTTTCTTTCCCAAAATTGTAGTTCAGTGAAGATCAAGTATGTTCAACTAAGATATTTTCAATTTCATGAAAATTCTTAATTTATGATTGATTTAGTGGTTTAGTGACTGGGCTGATTTAGTAGGCCTACTAGTCCAGAAACATATTTTACACCTGTAAAGAAACACACACTGATGCCTAGCTTTTTGAAAATCCATAAAGGAATATTCCAGGTTCAGAATATGTTAAACTCAATCGACTGAATTCCCACAAAAATGTATCTCTTCTTTTCCCTCCTTTTCTTTGAGAGAAAAAAAATCTGTTTAACAGTGAGGCACTTACAATGGAAGTGAATGAGGGTCAATCCATAAACGCTGAAAACTTAAACAATATGTGTGCTAATATGATTTTAGTCTGATAAAATCACCAAATAACCTTTTTTGTGTAAAGTTATATACAATTGTACCTCTTGTTACCATGACAGCATTTCTCTGTAAACCCTGAAATCTTGGTAAAACAATGATTAAACAACTTTACAGAGCATATAACACATTTTAACAGAAGAATAAATGTAAGTGGTTTCATAAAATGATAAGCTTCGCATTTCTGCTTTTAAACCCTGCAAAATTTGTCCCCATTTACTTCCATTGTAAGTGCCGTACATTGTACATTGTAAAGTTTTACTTAGGTGATTTTTTTAGTTTTTTTTTTAATCTCCACGAAATAATCACGAAATGCATGTTTTTTTTCTGAAAGGTGTTTGTTTGATGATATTTATCCTGTTTGTGCACATCCCTGAAATTCTTGACCTATGAGAACACGAAGAGCATTGATGATTGGTTAAAAATAATTGTGGGTGGGGTTTGCACGTGAAAGTTTTTATTTATATATTTTTCTCTCTAAACGTGAATTTAAACCATGCTCAGTATAGTAGTCTTTGTTTGTCTATTGTACTTTACTTGTGCTTTACAGTTAGTTCTACAGTATATCTGCAGCTGCAGTTTAATAAACCCAGAATAAGTCTAATTCAATTTTGAAATATTTAAACTATTTACTTCAAGGAATTGCCTTGTTGATTTATTTAAACTTCTAATACAGTACAAAAGGTTTTCCTTGAATCATGTTTTATTTTTTTATATACAGTAAACAATCAATAAACTAATGATTTCAAATTTGCATAGTATTTCACAGCTACCTTTGCTCTGGTGAACTCTGGTGAACAGAGAGTGAACAACAACTGCATTATAGAGTTTTAACGTTTAACATTTAAAACAATACTTATGAAAACCCCATATGCATGACAACTGCAAACACTTTGTAGTCAGGGATTTTCAAGATTTTCCAGTTCTTACATTTCTAAAAATTCTTAAAATTTCTAAAATTCAAGCACTTTGAGCACTTCAAGGACCTTGTGCAAAACCTGTAAACAGTGTAGAAAAAGTGCAGTAGGTAAAATCAAATGATGGAGAGATTATGATGTTTGATGGGTCATTTTGCTTATGATCACATGAATAGAAAAGAAAAAAAAAACATTTGTTTTCAAAGTATTAAAGCCTGACAGTACTTTCTGGGTGAGTTTTCAAATGTCTAATGAAGATTGTAGTTGTGCTTTCATCTTTGTTCATCCCACATGTTTTACATACAGCATTCCGTTTATTGCTATTATATTAAGGTTTTTGAATCCAAAAGTTATGATGAAGGGCGTTTAGATGATGCTATCATGTCGAAAAAAAGATTTAAAATTATGAACGAATCGTTCTATTGTGTCGGTTCTTTTGAATCAGCCATATCTACTACGAGAAAGAACTGATGTGCAGGAATGACAGATTTACAAGGAGAGTGAGTGGCACCTCTTCACTCTATCCTGGACATTTTTCCTGTTCAAGGAGTATGTTTAAAACATGCCTTTAAACATGCTAATGACTTGTGTTTTTCATGAGTCTTTGATTTTGAGTCCAAGTCAAGTCTCAAGTCAATTGTTTACGAGTATAAGTTGAGTCACAAGTTTCCATCTCTGCTGCTACTACATAAACATGTCAACTATCTACCTTACACAAAAGATTATCTTCAAACTGTGGCATTCCACAAGACCATAAATGGTCACATTTGAAATTTCTGAGCACAGAAGGGGACTCACAAGAGCCTCCTTTTCATCTTGATGTGCCCTTTGTCAGAGCGAGCATTGGTGCAAGCTCTCCAGCTGTCTATTACTCAACAGTTTCCATTGCTGATCCCCTTGACCAATCAAAATGGGCTGGAGTTTTGTGCCAGATCATGATGGAAGAGGCGATGCCAAGTGCAAATATTATATTCATTTCAAAAACTGTTTTCTCTACTCGATCTCTTGGTTCCCTTGGTTTTGTTTATGAGCATTTATGTGGCTGTTGTTAAACAATGCACACCCTCTCGCTGGACTGTAATGTACATGTTACCCAGAGACTGCCAGGCTGATGAGAGAATCTACAGTGGAGAGAGATACCTCATGAAAGCTAAGGCCTCAGCTTTCTGCTCTTGGCTGACAGAAGTTGAACCCAACGTGGTCTTCTGCTGTTGTAGCCCACCCATCCGACTCAAGGTTCAATATGTTGTGCATTCTGAGAGGCTATTCTTCTTTCCACAATTGTACAGAGCGGTTATCTGAGTTACCGTAAACTTTCTGTCAATTTGAACCAGTCTGGCCATTCTCCATTGTCCTCTTTCATCAACAAGGTGTTTCTGTCAGCAGGACTGCCGCTCACTGCATGTTTTTTGTTTTTGCCACCATTCTGAGTAAAATCTAGAGACTGTTGCATGCAAAATTCCCAGGAGCTCAGCAGTTATAGAAATACTCAAACCAGCCCATCTGGCCCCAAAAATCATGCCACCGACAAAATCACTGAGATCACATTTTTTTCACCCATTCTGATGGTTGATATGAACATTAATGGAAGCATCTGACCCGTATCTGCATGATTTTATGCACTCCACAGCTGCCACGTGATTGGCTGATTAGAAAATTGTATGTGCAAGTAGGTGTACAGGTGTACCAAATAAAGTGGTCATGAGTATATGTTCTCCTTTCTATACAATTGACTCTTTAAACACCTGCATGCAATCATCCAGGTGTATGAGTCATGCTTATTTTTTCTCTAAATATTTAAAAACATGAGGGTTTGTTGTTATTGTTGTTATACAATATGTTCACTTTGTATTTCAGAGGTTCAGGACCAAATTTTTAATGCTTTATTGTCAAGTGTTGCTTGAAATTATTTAATTAATCAAGAGTGATTTCAAAGTGTGTTACTTTACCCCATCAATGACATGACAGACATCTTGAAGTATGTCCTAATTGCATGCTTTTGTAACTCATGCAATATTTTGGCCTTGCTGACTAGCACCTCATCAGACTTCACTCGCTTAAGTCACCAAAGTCTGGACATAGGGTGCCATTTGGGACTGGGCCTATGACAGTATTTGTTTTTGCTAATGTTTGCTCTAGTGCCCCTAGTGGCAACGCTGAGAATGCAACGCATATAGTTATCTATTACCTTATGAAACATTTTAACATGCAATGAAAAATGAAATCAAGTCACTGTAGCTAGAAACGAATGTATTCACGTACTCACGTAGAGCATAGTGGGCAAAGCTTCAATTGATTTTTCACATGAATGGCTGTATGTTCTTGGCTTGCAATGTATGTTATATATTTGTTTGCTTGGTTGAATGCTTTTCTTTATAGTTTCAAAGCAGTTCACTGTCCATATGCTTATTTAAGCTTAACCACGATATGCTTTGATAAGATTAACTCCCCCAGCACAATGGAAAGAAACCCATAAACCTTTGAAAATGGACTCCGTCACAGAAAATGGACCACTCACTTTGTAATGCAAAACAACTATCAGTATACACTGTTACCGAATCCTCTGTAATGGAATTCACAGGGGCTTTTCACAGAATGCAGATAGCAGCTGTGATTCCATTGTGATTCTTCAGACCATATACATGTATATCGAGCTGTAAATCACAGCTGCCTAAGCCTCTGTTGCATGTGTGTGCCTTTCAAATCCAGCCAATATATTACAGCTTGTCTGCATTTTTCATCTGCAGTTTTCTGTGTCACCTCTGGATTGAATGAGAGCCAGACAGCATTACACACCAACACTGGCTGTCTCTATCTACTGCACTACCTGATGGACAGATTGCATTTCGATTTAGTTTTATTTATTTATTTTCGAATGGGAAGGGATTGTTGGGATACTCTAAACTTGAGACACCGCTGCATCTTGGCAATCCGAGTTCTTTATTCCTGAGTCGACCCCAAGAGAGGACTGAGATATTCAATATATTCTCTTACCATTGTTCTGAAATCAACTCTGCTCCTTTAGAAGGGTTTCGTTCTGAAATCTCTGGGAGTAAACCTTAACTGCTGGCTCAAAGCACATTAGCACATCTGTCTTGCTAATGGCCCCCTCTGCTGAAGTTCATCAATTCTACTGACATTCTCAACACATAACAATTTTTAAAAGACGGCACAATCTTTGAAACACATATTGAGACTTATTGTGAATAGGCCTCTACTCTTGTTAAAAATCATAACACATCGAAACCAAAGACGTTTTGGTATGTATCATAAATTAGCCAGATTTGAGTGTATAAAATGTGAAAGTCCTCACATGGTTTAAGAGGACATGGAATATAGTGCACGAATTGTATGGATTACTTTTATTATAATACTTTGTCATGTTGAGTTCTTCAATATGGGATTGTGGTTCACCTTAAGCAATCTTCTCAATGTTAAATATGGGACAGTAGCCATCTTGTATGGGGCTGTTGACAAACCTTGTTATATCTTTGTCTTTATATAACACAATGAGAAGCGGAGACGATTGCCGTGTTGATTCATTTCTGTTTAATCGGGAACTCCACCTTCTTCATGTTCAACACAACATATACAGGGGGTGAGCTAGAGCGCCCTCTAGTGCGCAGGCATATTAAGTGCATATATCACATATTCCTCCCCACATAGTAACATTGTTACATATACACTTAAATAGAACATGAACAGTGTAACCTTTTTTTTTTTTTTACATCTCTCTCTCTATATATATATATTAATCTATAACATGCTTGACACAATTATACTCCTGTCTAATACAGTACTTAGAGTGATGCCAAAAATATAGAACATCTGTGATTGAACACTATAATCATTCAGTGAACTGTGTTGTACTTATTCTTTTACCTAACCCCAGTGCCATGACTGTCAAAATGAATACAAAAGAATCAACTTATACCACCAAGGTAAACCTTAAGGGCTAAACCGTATCGGGGGCTTAATGGCACGTTCCGGGTATCTCCTCGACTCTTTGTGTGGAGTGCGTAACACTTCACCTGTTTCACTTGGGAATGAATCAACAGGTTGTGCTGACCCAGTCTGGATTGGATCGAGATTAGGCGGTGAAGTTTCTTCTGACCTGGGATATTCACAAGGATCTGTCAGATTCCCCTCAGGAACCTCCATGACCTCCGGTCCCGTCTCATTTCCATTGTTACAGTCAGTTAGACGTGCCAACATCTGATCAACGTGACGTCTCCAGTGAACTGAAAATCCCACATCGACAGTGTATGATACAGGGCCTGTCTTTGCTGAAACAACACCAGGTGTCCACTTCTTACCCCTCCTATAATCACGCACCCATACTTTGTTACCCACAGAAAATGTTCTGTCTTTAGCATGCACTTGACGCTGCTGGCACAGTTTGATTTGTGCTTTTTCCACCACAGAGGCAACATTAGGCTTTAACATATCCAAGCGAGAACGCAACCTGCGGTGCAGAAACAACATGGCAGGCGATTCCTTTGTGGTGGCGTGTGGAGTGTTTCGATACGCCAGTAGAAAGGTGTCCAGCCTTTGTTGAATCGAAGTTGGCCCCTTAGAACAACGTAGTGTCCGCTTAAATGTCTGGACCAAGCGTTCAGCCAAGCCGTTCGTAGCTGGGTGAAAAGGTGCAGAACGTGTGTGTGTCACTCCATTAGACTTGAGAAATGTCTGGAACTCCTCCGAGGTGAACTGAGGTCCGTTATCGCTAACCAGCACTTCTGGGAGTCCATAGCGACTAAATAATCCTCTCAGCACCTGAATGGTCTTGGTAGATGTAGTTGACTCCATCACACACACCTCTGGCCACTTGGAGTGAGCATCCACGACTACCAAGTACATGTGTCCTTCAAATGGACCTGCAAAGTCCACATGTATTCGTTGCCAAGGTGATTCCGGCCACTTCCAAGGGTGTAATGGTGAGGGACCAGGAGCTTTTTGCGTCGTTTGGCATGAGTGACAGGTTTTTGACAATTGTTCAATTTGGGCATCAATGCCAGGCCACCAGACATAGCTCCGAGCAACTGCCTTCATCCTTACGACACCCGGATGCCCAGTGTGCAGCTCTGCCAGTACCCTGGATCTCAGTTTAGGAGGAATAACAACTCTCCAACCCCACATGAGGCAACCCTGTTGTGTAGTCAACTCATCTTTCCTGTTCACATACGGGGCGAGCACATTATTTGCATCTGTGACTTGTGAAAACCGTCCCGTTGCCACCATCTCCATTACTTGTGACATAGTGGAGTCAGATCTTGTTTCTTTACAAACATCTGAACACAGCACTGGCAAAGAATCCAGATGCTTGACTTGAAGCAACTCCACTGTGTCCAGCTTAACCTGAGATGCGTTTTGCAGAGGTAGACGTGATAGACCATCCGCATTACAGTGGTGTGCACCAACTCTGTACTGGATATCGTAGTCATATGCTGCCAACAACAAAGCCCAGCGCTGCATACGGGCCGCAGCCATAGATGGAATAGCTTTCATTGGACTGAAAATTGTTGTCAGCGGACGGTGGTCCGTGAGCAATGTAAACTTCCGCCCGTACAGATATTGGTAGAATTTTCGTACTCCAAAGACAATTCCAAGTGCCTCCCTTTCAATTTGAGCATAGTTTTGCTCTGCTTTGCTCAATGTTCTCGAGGCAAAGGCTATTGGTTTTTCCAGCCCCTCTGGTAGGATGTGTGAGATGACGGCACCCACGCCGTATGGCGATGCATCACAGGCCAGTCTGATTGGTAACTGTGGATCATAATGGGTTAGTACGCTCTGTGACAGCAACAATTTTTTTACCTTGTCGAACGCATCCTCACACTCAAGAGACCACATCCACTGCTTTCCTTTACACAGAAGGGCATTGAGGGGTACTAATACTGATGCAAGATTAGGGATAAATCGACTGTAATAGTTTATAAGTCCTAGAAATGAACGAAGTTGACTGACGTCCTTCGGTGCAGGCGCATCCCTGATTGCCCTGACCTTTTCTGGTGACTTATGAAGACCCTGAGCATCTATGATGTGCCCCAAATACTCCAGCGAATCTTTAAAGAATTCACACTTCTCACATTGGACACATAGCCCGAACTCATCCAGACGGCTGAGGACTGCATCTACATTTTTTAGATGCTGCTCGTCATTTGACCCCGTCACTAATATATCATCTAGATAGCAATGAACATTGGAAAGACCTTGTAAGATCTGATCCATTGCTCTTTGAAAAATTGCAGGAGCCAAAGCGATGCCGAATGTTAAACGATTGTAACAGAACAGCCCTTTCGACGTGGTGATAGTGAGACATTTGCGTGAGCTTTCTGCCAAAGGCACTTGTAAGTAAGCATTTGAGAGATCCAGTTTGGTGAAACGTTGACCCCCTGCCAATGATGAGAATAAGTCCTCTATTCGTGGAATCGGGTAACGATCAACACAAAGGGCTGGATTCACTGTTACTTTGAAGTCTCCACAAATCCTCACATCCCCATTCCTTTTTACCACTGGTACGATAGGGGTAGCCCATTCGCTGCATGTTACAGGGGAGATGACCCCCAGCTCCAATAGACAATTTAATTCTGCCTCCACTTTCGGTTTCAGTGCGTAGGGTACATTGCGTGCGTGACAAAATCGTGGCTGGAACTGTGGTTTGAGTGACACTGTAGCCTCAATACCTTTTAGCAAGCCCAGTCCTTCTCTGAAGACATTTTTGTGCTTTGTTAGCAGTGTTTCCATTGACCCTTTACCCACACTTTTAATTTCACACCAATTCGGCTTAATTTTCCTGAGCCACTCTCTCCCGAAAAGTGGTGGGGCATCTCCTTCCACGACATAGAGTGGTAATTTTGCTTTCTGTTTATTCATTGTCACTTTGACTATGATGACCCCTACTGGAGACACCGCCTCACCTGTATAGGTTTTCAGAATCACATCTGTCGTTCCCAATGGTTTATGGGCTAGTCGTTCATTGTAAAGTTCTCTTGAAATCAAAGAAACTGCAGCTCCAGTGTCTAATTCCATTTCCAAGATTTCACCCTCTACATTTGGCTTTAGACAGATGTGTGATAATTCCTCCTTTCTAGACATCACATGCAGTGCCAATTACGTATCAGTAGTATCATCACTTGACGAATCTTTCACATTCATGTGATGCACTCTCTTTTTCTGTTGGGCATTTTTCATCCTCACTGATTTAAACTTTTTATATTCAGTTGTGTGTTTTGCTTTAATTCTACAAACTTTGGAAATGTGGCCTTTTTTACCACAGTTGTGGCACTGCTGCTCTTTAAAATAACAATCTTTTTCACTGTGGTTTGTTCTTCCACAACGGTAGCATTTGCTGCCCCCTTGCTCTTGCAAGGACATTGCATTCACTTTCAAAGAGCCACTTAACTGTTGAGATTCCCTCGTGGCCGTTTCCATAGACACTGCAATCTCCACCGCCTTTTGAAACGTGAGAGCTGCTTCCGTCAGTAGCCGTTTCTGTGTAGACACCATTTTCAGCCCGCACACAAAGCTATCTCTTAATGCATCTTGCAAATGTGTCCCAAATTCGCAGTGTTCACTCATCTTTTTCAAAACTGCAACATACTGTGCTACTGTTTCTGTTTCTTGTTGATGGCGGTTATGAAACCTAAATCTTTCTGCAATCACGATCGGTTTCGGCAAGAAATGTTCTTTCAAAACATGCACAATGTCATCAAATGACTTCCCACCCGGTTTATCCGGAGCGATTAAACTACGCAGCAGTCCGTATGTAGATGCACCCATTACACTTAGTAACAGCAACTTGTTTCTCATCTGCAATGTCATTAGCAGCAACAAATTGTTCAAACCTTTCTATGTAGGTGTTCCCACTGTTCGGCTGACTCATCAAAGGCATCCATATGACCGATAAACACAGCCATTTCGTCGGGTGTCGTTCTACAAGTTCACTACATGCATCAGATCTGCAGTATGGGTTCAATAAGGATTTTCCTCGTCGCCAAAATGTTATATCTTTGTCTTTATATAACACAATGAGAAGCGGAGACGATTGCCGTGTTGATTCATTTCTGTTTAATCGGGAACTCCACCTTCTTCATGTTCAACACAACATATACAGGGGGTGAGCTAGAGCGCCCTCTAGTGCGCAGGCATATTAAGTGCATATATCACAAACCTAATCTGAAAGATGCCAAATTAAACCCCAGGTTAGATTTAGGGTTGGATTTTAGGTCAGGCTGAGGGTTTGAAAGGATGCATTGATTTGAAAATATGCTTTGACTGATTTGAAATTTTGGTTGGGTGACTGGTCTCAGTTTTGAGTAAATGTCCCATACATAAATATCTTACATTTTGCCAACTGGTTAACTAACCTGAAACTGGGTTAAATCTAAAGAGTCTGTGCAGTTTAACCAGTGTTGAGGTATAATGAGGGAAATATACCTCCACAACTAAATTTCAGAATAATATATCAGAATCTAGGAGCACTTAAACAAACATTGTTCAAAGAGCTGCTGGTGAAGCAGAGGTGATGGGTTTAGAATGATTGCCTTGCCAAAATTGTATTTTAGAATGAAAGCATTTGCCTAACCATCAGGTATTTTTCATTTCGCTTGAGCCCTAAGGTTACGCTAGCTTATTACCGGATAGTGTTGCTCTGCATCGGAAAATGAATGACCTGATAAGGCACAAAATGCAAAGTAGCTATGGAATATTCAAGCCTATTCATTGCTTTGGTTCATATTTGCTTAAAAACATGCCTGTCCCTCTCTTTTCCTCAGGGGCCTTACTCTCTCTGGTATCCAATAACTGAATGCGCGGTCCCATCAACGAGACAATGTGTCATACGAAAGTCAAGCAGCTCGACTATACAATTCAGATGAGCTCTCCCACACATAAATGCAAAAGGGGCTGTATAAATTTAAGAGAAAGAGGTTTTATCAACATAACGTTAATCATACCAGAACATTCACTGCAAATGGCATGTATTTCACATAATGGCTTTGCATGATTAGGCTATATGCTTCAGCTTTAAACAATGAACTTACATAAAAGGTTTTCTGTAATCATGTTTTCAAAGATTAATCACTTAAAGGATAGTTCACCCAAAATGTATTTACTCATCCTCATGTTGATCTTAACTTGCACAAGCTTCTTTCTTCTATAGACCACAAAAGGAAATGTCTGGCAGGGATATGTGATCAAAGTGATCAGAGGCTGTTCAGCTCCAAAAAGGACAATTTAGTGCCATTAAAGTACCACAGCAGAAGCCTGGTAGGGCTGCAACTAACTATTATATTGATAATCGATTAATCTTCGATTATTTCTATGATTAATCGATTAATCGGATACTAAATTAGATTTGATTTCCTGTATTTTATTAAAATATGATAATCCCACCCCCCAGAAATGTTAAACAGTGTAAGGATTTTATATGTTTTCATTTACAGTACTGAATTCATGATTTTATACTCTCAGAAAACTTTGAACAAAGCCTGAATCATGAAAAGTGAAGTTTAAATGTATTATTATTATTATTACTTTCAGGACATATGCGAAACAGTTATATTCCTTTACTTGTAAAACTTTACAAAAAAGTGCTGTTCATTAAAGAGTTAAATTACCCATCAGGGATTGAGTGGGACTAAAAATCAGCCCAGCAGAGGGCAATGGTGACAACAGAATAGAAATATGAATAATTCTACCCAGCTGAAAAATACATAGTCATGTTAGATACATATGCTTGTACACTGTCACTAATTAATACATTTTAAGTATTTTAATATTATAGGTTTTAAAATATAATTGTCACTGATTATATCTTTCTAAATGTTCTTTTCAAAAATATGTGCATGCATTTGTTTGCCAGAGTATAAACTTACTAGTAAAATCATACATTACAATTGGCATTATCAAGCATCATAGACTTTTGAATATCAGGACCGTTAGCATTATTATACATTATATTCAGCAATATACCGTTTAATATAGTTTATATAGTCATCGGTAAACCCTGTGTAGATTTACAATTCAATCATTCAAAGAGTGGAGGTTATGTCACTTATATGCGACGGCCGCTGCTCAATATTATGTTATTTGTGGTTGATAGATATGCTGCTTGTGTCTGTTTTGAGTATTTTCTGCCAGCTCTAGGAAACAATGTGTTGTCCGAGTAGGCCATTATCATAGTCTGTTAACACATGTATCAAGTCACCTGAATTTAGTAAGCAGAGTCTTTAGTTTAGGCATTATTTAAGATTTCCTGGTTTGTAGGTTATTTAAAAAAAATTATATCTAAAAAAAAAAAATATACAAGACTGGGTTGGTGTGGATGTTTGTTGTAAGTTTTTACTAGCTGTACCAATGTAGTCACACGTTCAGAACCCAGCTGAATTGATAATTGAGAGTAGTAGTGAAGGATAAGATTTTTAGTAATAATAACTTAAATTTGAGTCCTTTCCTCATGCAATGCTATCATATGTATAAGATGTATAGTCATTTTGGGGTTTGACAGCCCCTGGTCACTCAAATTTACATTGTATAGAAAAGTAGCATAATTTAGCATAATTAGCATTCTGCTAAACTTCTCCTTAAGTAGAAAAATCACATGTTTGGATGACGTGAGGGTTATTAAATTAAAACAGGGTGAAAATTTTTGGGTGAACAATTCCTTTAATGGCCTGAAGGATCAGCTTCTAGTCATACAAATGATATTTTGCCCAAGTTGATTCGGTGAAACCCTTCAAATAGAAACCATAGCGAAATAACCTCTACCTCTGCAGATACCCTCAATATTGTATAATAGACAGAGCAGCAGAAGTGGTGAGTCAACATTATTACATGTGTGGGGGTTTATTATCTGCAGTTAAGTCTTAGCATCAGGGAAATCATTTCAGATTTACACTTCAGAAAGACCCAAACTCAGTAATATGTTATCGACTGCTGTGATATGAAACTCTGACAAAATTCAGGGAGGGGAATAGGGCAGATTGTGCTTTTTGCCGATACTTTACTGATGTGTAGGCTCAGTGTAAAGAAGACTTGTCAAAGTTGTCATACCACATATAGAGAGTGTGTGTGTGTATATATATGTATGTATATATATATATATATATATATATATATATATATATATATATATATATATATATATATATATATATATATATATATATATATATATATATATATATATATATATATATATATATATATATATATATATATATATATATATATATATATATATATATATATATATATATATATATATATATATATATATATATATATATATATATATATATATATATAGGGCGGCACGGTGGTGCAGCGGTTAGCACTGTCGCCTCACAGCAAGAAGGTCGTGGGTTCAAACCCCGGTTGCCCCGGCCCGTGTCTGCGTGGGTTCTCTCCGGGTTCTCCGGCTTCCTCCCACCATCCAAAGACATGCAGGTTAGGTTAATTGGTGTCTCCAAAAATTGCCCTAGGTGTGAGTGTGAGTGTGAGTGTATGTGTGGCCCTGCGATGGACTGGCGACCTGTCCAGGGTGTACCCTGCCTTTCGCCCAATGTTAGCTGGGATAGGCTCCAGCCCCCCGCGACCCTGTACGCAGGATAAGCGGTTGACGATGGATGGATGGATGGATGGATATATACATATATATATATTGTCACGGTCTAATAAAGCATTTTATTTTTTTATTCTTTTTTGTTTATTGTTTGTTATCAGGTGAAAAATTGCATTTGTTTCAGACTGGTATGAGATTATGGAATGATACAAATGAAAATATATTTATATAATTTGAATTAAGCCCAGTCCTACAGTTCAGCACTCCTAGTCAATTTGTATGAGATTCAACCTTAAGCAAGCCATAAATTACAAGAAGTGTAAACACTGTGGCTATATGTAGCACATTTCTCTGTTTGAACCTTCTTATAAATTCTGACTCAAGCAATGCTGTGAGTTTTCAGCTGGAGTACCTGTAATAAGCTGTTTTGCTTATTACAAGTTTTTCCTAGCAATGCAAGACTGGGCAAAAGAGGTAGGAGTGTATAGGACATCTTTTTGTAAAAAAAAAAAAAAGATGATTCTGTTTGTTTCCACTAGTTGTATAGAAATGTCACACTCCACCTTTAAGATACCTCACTGCATTATTAATTATCTTCAAATATTTTATTCTCCTTCCATGTTATTAGTGATGATATCCCAGTTTGCAGTAAGTTTGAATGTCAATTGCCAGCTAATTTTCAAGGTAATATGAATGACTCGTTTTGAATTTCGACTAATCCATTCGTTCCCGCTGCACAGGGAAAGCATTTACGCTGGTTACACAGGAGTGTGCGTAACTGTTCTTGCAACTAAGTGACATCATTGAAAGTCAATTATTATAACCTCCTCTACAGTCCCGTTAATTAGACCATGTAGTTATTCATTTTAAATGACTTGACCACTATTTTACAAGCCAGAGTGTGAAGCCCAGTAATTAAATGGCTATAATGGCACGGGTGAAAATATATGCAATTGGTAGACTTTAAGAATTCTGGTTTCCCCTTTAGAAAGCCCAATAATTAAAGTCTGATATGGTTGAAGATAATTAATTTATTAATTAATTGAATTAGTGATATGGAAACTAGAAGCAACCAAGCAGATCATATTTCACACCAAATTAGTGTTTAATGTTAATACACCCTGTTCATGTGACAAAGGTTAATCATTTTTCATCCTCTGTGGCAACATTTTCTTGATGTACTTTGTTCTTAAAATTGTTGGACTAAACAATTAATTTAGTACATTTATATTTCTTTTACATACAGTATATGTGCTGGTTGCAATGTGGTGCTGCTATTTCTGTGTGCTATTATCAGTAATGGTATTTACCACTGATAGGCATATGCAACAGTCAGTAGAACATTTCCAGAAAACCTGAAATTAGAAAATGAGCAGTTAAGCTAAGAAATGTAAGTAGGTCATTAATAAAGATCTATATACAGGCTACTGAAAGTCTACTGAATGTTTGTTGAAACATTGTTTACTTGCTAAAGCAAGACTGTTGATATGTCACTTATAGTCAGCTGAATATCTGTAGGGGGACCATCAAAATAAAGTGTTACCAAGAATATCTCCGGGAGTTGCCATATCAGTCCATGAATTTGAAAAATGCCTGTGACCTGGTTGTGATGGGGGTTATGCTCATGTTTCACATGAGCAGAGGTCAGTTGATACTGATGTAAGAAATGTGATTTGTCACTGAAGCCAAAAGGAGAGCATGAAAGACAGGACAGAAGACAACAAGCAAAGAAGCACTAGCAAGACTCACCTCCACACCACCATAAAACTGTCAGACTTAATGCATTCACTTCAGAGGTCACATATGACCCCTGATGGTTTGTAGACCTTTATTTAAGGAGTATTTAAGGACAAATTTATTTGTTTGGCCACCTCATGAATCATGTCATATTCAAAAGTGATTCTGAGATCAAAGATGTAAAACTGTATTGATGCTTGAGGCTCTCAAAATTGTTTACAGTTGTTACCTGGGGTCTATTGCACCAGCTGTGCATAAGTGTAAGATTATATATGCAGAATAATTGAAACAACATATATCTGGATGTAGGAAAAAAAAAACAGCCTTTCAGTTTGGAATGTTTCACCATCAAATCAAATGGTCCAGGCGTCCTGATTGGTCAGAAAGGCCCCTCTGCAACCTGATCTTCCACACACAGTTAAAGCAGTCTTCTCTTTTGTAAGGTTACAGGGACTACTAAGAACTCTAATACATTTCATCTTAATATAGCCTTGCCAGATAATACTGAAAATCACTTGGAACTGTGGTAACGTTTGTATCTGACAAATTAATGATTATAGACTGATGGAACTCTGTAAAATGTGTGCAGCGATGTGCAATCACCAATAATTGATAAATCTAATCTTTAATTTTGAATGATTAATCTCATTCTACTAAGAATGGTAAGAACTATAAGGTTTAACTTGATAAAATGCAAACCAGAAGATGTAACCAGAGATGTTCATGTTTTATTACCTACATGTATAACATCCATAAAAACATGTCATATTTAGTATGTAAACATTTGTTTGAGTATGAAGAAAAATCTGATGACAATGAATATCATGTATCTTGTACCATTCTCAAGATAGAAAAGCTCATAATTAAATATGCACTATTTTTGAGCAGGACATTTTTAAGTGTCTGAAACAAAGGACCATAACTCAACTGTTATGGAAAAAACAGCCCAGTTGACCATGTGACTCTGAAAGGTCACTTCTGATTGGCGCAGGACACCTTTGGGGGATGCGGCCAATCTTATTTCAAATAGTTCCAAACAGGAAGAACTCGTCCTCTTGACTCTTCGTCCTCTTGCACTCTTGCCCTCTCTTCATCTTGCTCTTCAGTTGCTCTCTGCTCTCTGAACACTCTTCCTCCCATGTGAGATCCAAGGGAACTCGGGACTCAAAGTCCCAAGAAGGCCTCACTTCACAACTAAAATCATCATCTCATACAGACAATAAATTCAATCATGTAAAGAGATCAAAACATCAATGGAACAAACTTTCGACCAAGAACCGAGCAACATAGAGGAGGCCAAGACACGCAAGTAACACCTCCAATATTGTGCTCAAAGTGCTGGTGAATTGGTTAAATATTTTGGGTAATCCGATATCAAATCAACGTAGACTCAAAGACAGAATCCATATAATTCATCTTCACTGTACTGATCAGTTATTTCACATTCTGTCGCTCTTTTCACCAACCTGTCTCATGTATATATAGGTGTTAGATTAGATTTATGTTTATAATAGTAATAAAGTTTGTCTGTGTTCAAAGATGTTTTGACTGTGGTGTATTCTGATAAATAATCTCATCCCTGTTTCTAAAAGATTTCGCTTCAAAGCTGTACCTAAATAAATTTACATTTACATTACATTTATGCATTTGGCAAACACTTTTATCTAAAGCGACTTACAGTGCACTTATTATAGGGACATTCTCCCCAGAGCAACCTGGAGTTAAGTGCCTGTCTCAAATATACAATGGTGGTGGCCATGGGGATTGAACTAGCAACCTTCTGATTAACAGTTATGTGCTTTAGCCCACTACGCCACCACCACTAAGTCATGAGAATAATATTCCTTAAATTGTGAGCTGATAGAATTAGATGTTGTATTATGTTTTCAATGGTGGAGAATCTATTAAGACAAATAATCTAGTTATTTGTCATTTATCTCATTTATAATGGTTGTCGAACTTAACTAATTCTGTTATACATTTCTTACCTAATAAGGACAGTTTAATTTAGTTCATAGCTAACATATTTCGAGACCCTAAATTCCCTCCTACATTTTAGCATGCGTGCAAATTACCCTACATATTATGATGGTAAAATGTGTGCAAAATACCCATTTCGACTGATTGAGTCCACTTCTCTAAATGATACATTTAAATAATCCTACATAAATTACAATTTAGTGTAGGTGTGGCATTAATGGGCAATAGGTTGCAACATATGCATAGCTAAATATTTTGGGATTAAACCATTCACCAATCAAGATTTTTTAAGTTAAGAAATAGGAACAACATTTTTGGGTGGGCTTCCTCTGCCCTGGGCCAAATGAGAAGACCATACATACCATAGAGTAACATTGTTATTCTAATGCCTCCTACACACTACACGACTTTCAAAGACGGATTGTGGTACCGTTCATATTGCACAACTGTCTGTCTTGTCATTGAAGTCGTAGAGTTTTCAAATTACACAAGAAACTGGCAACAGGGGTGCGCACATTACAAAACATTTCACTATTGATGAATCCCAGATGACTCTGCCTGGACTCCAAATGACGTTTCACAACAGAGTACACGTGAGAAGTGATAAGAGATACGAAAAACAAATGCATGATCATATGTTAGCATTTCAGAATATGATGTGTATGTATTTAATTGCCTAAAGGCATCATATATTTTATTGGTTACAATATGAAAAAGTACCTCCTACTGACAAATCTACCTATTTGCTTACCTGACTGTCCAAGAGCATTGGCAATTTCTCTCCAACACTTCTCTTTCTCCACCCGGTTGTGCTACAGTTCAGATGAAATATCAAATAGGCACTGGTGCTCCTGCCAATGTTCCACAAATCTTTCCTCAATTTTTTCGGTCCAATGAGACTTTCTTGATACCACAGCCATGCTAGTTGATGTTCCGTTGCAGGTACATCAAGAATCCTCCTACTGAAACTTCTCATGCCCCATTTATTGCTCTCTCATTGGCTGTAGGTCAACACTCCAGTTGTATTCAGGCAAAACACATTTCACATTGCGCGATTTTGAATCGCAGACAGGTCCAGATATTTAACATCCTAGATATCTTGCTGACATTGGCAACGCAACGGCGCTTCTCTCAAATCGCATCTTTGATAATTCATACATTGCGATTGTCGTTCTCGGGAGCGAGCTCGGATTTGCCTATGATTTCGGGCTTTTGTTGGCAGTCTCCTCAAAACTGTCAGCGAGTGAAAACAGGGCCTAAAATGATGTAGTGTAAACTCAGCATAATATGCTCGTTCTTCAAACAGTATACTTGCATGTATATATCAATAAATTATTTCCTTTCATTGAGCTCCACTGCAACTGTTTACTTGGGCAGACTTACACATGCACAGCCCGTATCCTATTCCTAAACTTTCACAAACACAACAGATATGCTCTTCCATGAACTTAGCTGGGCATCTGCAAGCTCAGCATCCATAAAGCTTTTCCCCTGTTCAATTCTTCAGACTCTGAAGGTGTTAAGCTGGCCAGTTATCTCTGTCTCCAGCTGCACTGACCAGACCTCTGGATCCACTAACACCTTCACAGAGCAGATGTAAATGGTCTGCACTTATATAGTGCTTTTTTAACCTTAGCGGTTTTCAAAGTGCTTTACACTGTAACTCATTCACCCGTTCACACACACCAATGACGGCAGAGCTGCCATGCAGACAGCATCTTTGAAACTATTTCCCATTGTATATTAATGCCTTAAAAGCAAATCATTAAAATAATGCAGCCTGATATGGGAAATGAAATAATTTTATTATTATTGTTATTTTTTTTTTTTTTTTTGTAAATGGTTATGATTAACCAATATTTATGTTCCCAACCATTTAACTTGCCATAATAATTTTTGTCAATTGAACTTGATATTATTTCATCATCATTGAGTTTTAAGTCCATTTTAAGTCACAGTTGTCAAAACAAATGAGCCATTAACATATCACTGCAAATGTAAATTTTGGCAACACTTTGATTTTACTTAAAACTTTAAAACAGCAATTAAACCTTTATAAAATGTAAATTATTAACTTAGCTATTTACATTTTGTATTTTAGTTGGTTGCAATTTTTTTCTGATCCCTCCAAGAATAACAAGGTAACACTTTACATTAAGGTTGTATTCATTAACATTAGTTAACTGTATTAATTAACATGAACTAACAATGATCAAAGAGAAGTTCTATACGTTAACATTGGATCATTTACAGTATTATTAACTAACGTGAACTAACAATGAACAGTTGAGTTTGTATAAATGAACATTAACCAAGATTAGCAAATGCTGTTAAAAATAATTTTCATTGTTAGTGCATTATACCAGATGCATTAACTAAGGCTAACAAATAGAACCTGAATATATCATTACAAAAAATATTAAAGCTGTGTTAGAGCAACCAGATACATTGAGCTGTGGTGCTCAGTTGGGAGAAGCAGGCTCGAATCTGGCCTGTATCATGTTCCAATCCTATCCCCCTTTCTCTTTCCCTAATCATTTTCTGTCCACTCTGCACTATGTATTTGTCTAATAGAGTTCAAAATGTCTAAAAATGATATTCAAAGGTGATGTGTGTAATTTTTTAAATGTGAAATACTCTCTCATATTCCAGCTTAATATGCGGAGATGACTTTTGTAGGATGATTCTCCCCGAGAAGTGTAAATACTGTGGCATTATTAAACATTGCTCTATTACATGTATCACTTTTTTATCATAGTTGTGAGGTGAAATTGCCACTGTTTGCAGCTAAATGCAAGTTAAACTCATTAAACTCAATGAGATTAATTCATTATGGAGTTTTAAATTAACAAAACCGTCCTCCCTAACTTAAATCTTAAACCTAAACTTAACCAATACAGTGTCATAAAAAGCAAATGCAAAATGATAGAGCATTACAGTTTTACATAAACAAAACCCTAAATCATATGCCTAAACTTAACCCATAGAATCATAAAAACAAATGTAAGGGGATCAAAACAGACATCTCTACCCTAAACACTTCACCTAATCTTATCTAATTAAAAGCACAATAGCTGGAGCAGCCACCTCATTTTGTGACAATTCTATCACACTTTAAGCTTATATGTCAACTTGCATGCTTTGTTGGAGTCGTACCCAGGTTTTCTGCCATTAAAGCCTAATACTTTCAACCGCACAACTTAGTCACACTAGAATACGCTTGTAAATCAGGGCTCAGGAGAACCGAGCGGGCTGGCGTTTCGGCCGCGAAACGTGTCGAATGGACCGCGTTAAGCTAAAATGAGCCTCCGCGTTATGCAGAACAGACCACAAAACGACCAGATTTCTCTTCCCAGTCCAGCCCTGGTGGCGATGTGACACAATGAGTTGTATTAACATTCACACAAATCATGTGACCCAGATACCAGTTCATAAACACTTATTTTTCATTCTGTCATTTCATTTTTCATTACAAAATGCCATCTTATGAAATCGAAACACATGATTTGAAAGATTACACATTTTAAAGCTTGCTTTTACAACCAACTACATTTACAACAGTGCTGGACTGTGAAGAGGAATCAGCGCGGGATTTTACATAGCAACATAACTCATTTTAGCTTATCGCGGCCCGTTACGCGGCCAACCCAACGGCCCATTTTACCTTATCGCGGCCCGTTTTTTACCTTTTTACCTTTTTTACCTCATTTTACCTTATCGCGGCCAACCTAATGGCCCGCTCGGTTCTCCTAATGGCCAGTCCACCCCTTATCGGCCTCAAAGTGCGTCGGCCCACTGGAAAAATGCCCGGTATGCCAGATTACCAGTCCAGCCCTGATTGTCACTAGGATTTATTTCACCAGAAAACTGCTGCAATACATATACAACGGGCCAAGTAAAAATATTTTAGCAAAACTGTAGTTATAATAATGTGATTCTTTGAGAACAGGTTACATTTGGGGCAGGACTATCTAACTGAGTGTTGAGACCTGTTTGAAAATAGTCATTATAGTTGCATGTTTATATGAGCACATGTGACCGATAAGAGCAACACGAAACATTAAAAAGTGATCCTAAAGTTCCCCACTCTCATAATATTCTTGTTTATCATTTTTATAATGTTCATAATGATGCAGCATGCGATCAGATTTCATGATCTTGCCTTGAGAACACAACAACATCTCTGGAAAAACAAGTCCACCTTCTGTACACTGTCTGAACAGCTTATTTCAAACTGATGCAATACTTTTTTCTTTAATTCAAAGGGGATCCATAGCTGGCTTTTACAAGCCTGCATTGGCGTGAGCACATCAGATTAACAGTGTTGTTTTTTTTTTTTATTTATTTATAATTTTTTTATAATTTTTTTGATTGTAAATCACTCTCCCGTCCAGTTTGATGGCTCCGCAAGGTTATCTTACTTCAGGCAACTAATCTGAGCGGCACCTGTAATGGGTTTGACAGTGAGCTGAGAACTGCAGGAAATCAGAATGTGCAATTGAGCAAAGCCCATAACCTATTTCAGGAAAAACCTTCATGCTTTTATCTGAGTGGCATTGGTTGCATCAGAGAATGAAATTTCCAGCATCCACACCTAGTAAATCAAACACTCAGACGTCAATATTTTTCCCTCGGAATGAAGATATAGTAAAATGTATTTGATCTGATAAGGGCTTTATACTGGTGTGGGTGACAGAGAGTGTTATGTTACGGATGGAATGCATTGAAGTCTTGTGTTGTGTTGGATTTATGGGTTTTGTTCCCTTTGAGGGACAATTTCACTAAAATGGTTTATCTCTGACCTCAGATCACAAGCCAGGAACATTAAAAATATTAAAGATCACATGTCTTGCCCTACAGTGAGATAAAACAAACTATTTCATTGGTGAAAGAATAAAATGTGGTTCTCATGTAGTCAATGTAAGTTCAAGTCTAGCTGATGTCATGAAAGAGATTGAAGAGCTACTGTGGATGAAAACATTTACAAAGTCTGTTCCTCAAAAAAAGATACTGTAAAGCTTCACTAGATTTACAATACAGCACAATTCATTTGAATGTCTTATTTTTTTAGTTTTTGGAGGTTGGCAGTGTGAATTACCATTCTTTGTCATTGTATGCAAAAGATAGGTTCCTCTGCTTGGATATTCAGCAAATTGTCTCCTTGTGTTAAACAGAAGACAGAAATTCTTACAACAGGACGATCATTATTTTTTGGGTGAATGTTTGAACATTTTTATTTTGGTGTTAACTATTACTTCGATAATGTCTTGGTTACGTATGTAACCTCCGTTCCCTGATGGAGGGAATGAGACGTCGTGTTGAAGAAGCGACACTAGGGGTCTCTCTTGAGCACCGAATATGCCTCTGGTCTATGAAAAAAGGTCAATGAGAAGATGGCAGACAGTATTTGCATACCCCACCCCAGACATATGGATATAAAAGCAGGGAAATACGTCAAATTCATTCAGGATTTTTCTGAGGAGCCGGAAATGGTCCGGTACTGCAGTACGTGTACTGCTGATAGCTTGCATGATTGTAAATCACTCTCCCATCCAGTTTGATGGCCCCACAAGGTTATCTTACTTCAGGCAACTAATCTGAGCGGCTCCTGTAATGGGTTTGACAGTGAGCTGAGAACTGCAGGAAATCAGAATGTGTAATTGAGCAGAGCCCATAACCTATTCAGGAAAAACCTTCCTGCTTTCCTGTCCAATTCAAATCACGCCATGCGCTGAGCCTTGTACGTGTACTGCTGACACAGGAGCGGGCAGGTATTTCACGTGCACAAATGACCAACTGTGTCAGACTGCACGTACCCTTCCCCAATGCCCCAAAAAAGTCGTTGGAATCCTTCTGGTTACGCCAGAGGGGAACAAGGCGATGCTTGCCAACCTGGGAACGGGCCAAGCCTGGCTGGGCCTCTTTTCTCTCTATGTTTCTCTGCATAGAGCAAGAACAGCCGGGGCCCTTACACGCATCGAGGAAAGGGGTCTTACACAGTTTCCTATTCTTTCAGGGGGAAAAGACCCTTCAGAGGCCACACCTGCCCAAAAGGGGAGGTAAATGTGGCGAATACATCACATGGGTTTTTTAGGCAACATGTGGAACGTGGCGCAGTGGTAGATCCAACCTCCAGGAGGGGGGAGTTGCTACAGCATATCGACCGGAGGGCAGTGAAAACTGCCTAAGGGAGATGCGGGTCAGCTAGTAAGGTGACCGTACCATGGAAAATACAAACAGGAGGAGTCCGCGTAGGAGGCCTGATTTGTGGAGCACATTTCCCAGTGCAGGGTAGATTTCAGATACCCGCAGTGGATTGGGTCGGCGAATTCCTCCGCTGAATTGCAGACCCACAGGGCTAGGGAGGATCAACCAGGGACCCGGGTGGGTGGGATCTCCTGGGAGAGAAAGCGCACAGTTTTACCTTGGCCGAGGGAAAGTGCGCCAGGTGCAAGCGATTCACCCGGACAGATCGTCAGCGTGTTACCCAGTTCTACCGGCTCGGACCTGAGAAAACACGGGACGAGACTGACTCAACCCTGAGATTGTAAAATCTTGCAAAGGTATTAGGTGTTGCCCAACCCGCTGCTCTACATATGTCTGCTAGGGAGGTGCCTCTAGCCAGTGCCCACAAGGACGCAACACACCTTGTAGAGTGCACTCAGACCCGCAAGTGGGGGGGGGGGGGGGGGGAGCACGGCCTGGGTACGATAGGCCAATGAAATGGCATCCACCACCCAGTGGGAAAGCCTCTGTTTGAAGACAGCGTTCCCTTTCTGCTGTCCCCCAAAGCAGACGAAGAGCTGCTCAGAGCACCTAAAGCTCTGTGTGCGGTCCAAATAGGTACGCAAAGCATGTACCGGACACAGCAGTGAAGAGGCTGGGTCTGCCTCCTACCGGGGCAGCGCTTGCAGGTTCACTACCTGGTCGTGCCGGTCGTGGTCTTAGGATCACATATGTGTCTGCCGGTCCGAACTCCAGGAAAGTGTCGCTAACAGAGAATGCTTGCAGGTCCCCGACACTCTTGATGGAAGCGAGCGTGATCAGCAGGGCCGTTTTAAGAGAGAGGGCCCAGAGTCCAACTGATTCTAGTGGCTTGAAGGGGGGTCTCTGGGGGCCCGTGAGGATCACTGAGAGATCCCAGGAGGGGAACAGGCTTGGCCGGGAGGGGTTCAACCTCTGGACGCCTCTTAGGAACCTGATAATTAAGTCATGCTTACCCAAGGACTTGCTGTCTACTGCATAGTGGTGGGCTGCAAGAGCGGCGACATACACCTTCAGGGTGGAAGGGGACAGCCTCCCTTACAGCCTCTCTTGAAGAAATAAGAGCACTGACCTAACTGTGCAACTCTGTGGGTCTTCAGCACGGGAAGAACACCAATTCACGAACAAGCGCCATTTCAGGGTGTAAAGTTGCCTGGAAGAAAGGGCTCTGGATTGGTTGATTGTGGCTACGACCGTGGGTGGTAGACCAGCTAAATCTTCCGCGTCCCTTCCAGGGGCCAGACATGGAGGTTCCACAGGTCTGGGTACGGATGCCAAAGCATGCCCCGTCCCTGAGACAGAAGGTATTTCCTCAGGGGAATTCGCCAGGGAGGGGCTGTCGCGAGGAGTACGAGATCTGAGAACCAGGCCTGAGTGGGCCAATAAGGAGCCACAAGGGTGACTTGTTCCTCATCCTCCCTGACCTTGCACAGCACCTGTGCAAGAAGGCTCACTGATGGAAATGTGTACTTGCACAGTCCCGCAGGCCAGCTGTGTGCCAGTGTGTCTGCCCCGAGGGGAGCCTCTGAACGGGCATACCAGAGCGGGCAGTGGGAGGTTTCTTTGGAGGCAAACAGGTCTACCTGGGCCTTGCCGAACCGTTCCCAAAATAGCTGGACTGACTGGGGGTGAAGCCTCCACTTTCCACCGGACAAACGTTGTCGTGACAGCGCATCCGCTACCACATTGAGGTTTGTTGGGGATTTGAGTGGCACGCAGCGACTTGAGTCGTTGAGTCGCAGCGACTTGAGAAAGGAGGAGACGATGGGCGAATTGTGACATGTGGCGGGAGCGTACTCCGCCTTGGCGATTTATGTACGCTACCACAGTGGTGCTGTCTGACCTGATCAGGACGTGTTTGTCCCAAACTAGCGGAAGAAACTTCCGCAGGGCAAAGAAAACAGTCAGTAACTCCAGACAGTTGATATGCCAGCGCAGTGGGGCCCCTTTCCAATGGCCTGCAGCTGCGTGCCCATTGCACGGGGTGCCCCAACCCAATCTGGAGATGACGGTCATGACCAAGACGCATCGGGACACCTGCTCCAAGGGTACTCCTGCCTGTAGAAAGCAGAGGTCTGTCCAGGGTTTGAATGCTTGGCGGCAGGCGGGGGTGATTGTCACACGGTGTGTGCCGCGCCATGCTCTTCTTGGGACTTGAGTCTGAAGCCAGTGCTGAAGCGGTCTCAAGAGGTAATTGAGTATGCGGATGCCGGCTTCTCAGAGCGGGGCAAAGGCTGCCTCTGTGACTTTCGTAAAGACGCGAGGGGACAGAGACATGCCGAAGGGGAGGACTTTGTACTGATATGCCTGGTCGTCGAACGCGAACCGTAAGAAGGGTCGGTGTTGAGGCAGAATTGAGACGTGGAAGTACGCGTCCTTCAGGTCTACCGCTGTGAACCAATCTAGATGCCAAACGCAGGTTAGAATGTGTTTCTGCGTGAGCATTTTGAACAGGAGTTTGTGCAAAGCTTGGTTGAAAACTTGCAAATCCAAGATCGGTCGTACGCCGCCACCTTTCTTGGCTACGATGAAGTAAGGGCTGTAGAGACCCTTCTTCATCTCGGTTGGAGGGACAGGCTCTATCATGTCTTTGAGTAAGAGAGTGGCGATTTATGCGCGCAGGGATTTGGCATGTTCGCCGTGTACTGCGGAGAAGCGGACGCCCGTGAAGGGGGGCGGAGGCCTGGCAAACTGAATTGCGTAACCGAGTCGGATGGTCCGGGCCAGCCAGTGAGACGGGTTGGTGAGTGAAAGCCACGTGTCCAAACTCCGTGCTAGAGGCACCAAGGGGATGATTATTTTTGACATACCCGGCGGGGCAGAGCAGCAGTGCGGAGCAGGTAATACGGCGTCGGGAGGCGAAGACGCGTCCCGGGGCTCTGGTGCTGAGAAAAGACTTGAAGCACTTACCTTGCTCCGCACACCTGGCAGGGGGCGGGTTAGCGACTGAGGAGGAGGTCCAACGTAGGCATCCTCTAGACTCGTCAGAACTGGCTGGCCGGGGATCCGCGTCCAGCATGCTGGGACTGTTGAGATCTGGCGGCAGAGTGCCGTGAGAACGTCATTTGTGGGCCAGATGACCCACAAATGGAGCTAACATTTTGGTCCCTGGGTCGAGTGTCTCAGGAGCGCCTGGGAGCCTCACGTGTCCTCGAGGGGGTCCGCAAGACAGGGGGCTTCTGCTTCCTGCAGCGTGCTCAATGCTGGGGCTGAGAGCTGGGCCCGGGTTGAGGCAGAGCAGGGTGTTTCTTTGCCGCAGGAGGACGCCCTCAGTGGGCAGATGGGGCATGGCCCACGGTGGCAGGCTTGCGGCGGGGCAGGATATGTGAGATGGCCTCCGTCTGCCTCTTCATCGCGGAGAACTGCTGGGTGAAGTCCTCGACGGTGTCGCCGAAGAAGCCGAACTGGGAGAGGGGGGCGTTGAGGAAACGAGCCTTGTCGGTCTCATGCATCTCGACCAAGTTCAGCCACAGATGACGTTCCTGGACCACAAGCGTGGCCATCGCCTGCCCGAGTGACTGCGCTGTGACCTTTGTGGCCCTGAGGGCGAGGTCAGTCACTGAGCGCAGTTCCTGCAACACATCGGGATCAGGGTTACCCTCATGCAGATCTTTGAGCGCCTTGGCCTGGTGGACTTGCAGGATGGCCATGGCGTGCAGGGCGGAAGCGGCCTGTCCAGCGGTGCTGTAAGCTCTGGCAGTAAACGAAGATGTCGTCCTGCAGGCCTTGGAAGGGAGCACAGGGCGACTTCACCAGGTGGTAGGATTTCCGTGGCATAGATGGAGCGCATCAGCCCTATCTACCTGGGAATCACCCATGAGCCGCACCGCTGTCGAGGGTAGTGAGAGCGGATGAGCGAGTAGCATGACGAGTGGAGAGCGGCGCCCTCCACATAGACGTCAGCTCATCATGCACCTCTGGGAAAAATGGGACCGGAGGTGTGCGCGGCTGTGAGCGGCGCGGTGTTCCCAGGAACCAATCATCCAGCCGCGATGGCTGTGGGGAAGATGGAGGGTTCCTGGCCCTGGCAAGCATATCGGACATCTGCGCATCAGCCTCAGACTGCGCGTGCTGGCCCGAAGGCGGCAGCCCAGGGGAGGCATCAGCGTCAGACGCCACGCTCTCCGATGCAGCAGTGAGCTCATCCACCTCGAGCTCCAGAGGATAGGCAGACTGTCCGTGAGGCAAGCCGATGTTGCCTTGAGCACGGTCGGGAGTCAACGAGCGTACTGGGGGCGGGTGGTCCGAGGGGGCATACCCGGCGGAGCTGCACCCGCTGCCGTCCCCAGATCGCCTCCAGCGCCAGCCGCATCGTCCTCAATCCCGTGGAATCTATTGAAAGCACGCCGCGACCGCAACGTTGCCATGGTCATGCCCACGCAGTGAGAGCATGAACCATCCACAAATGCTGTGGCTGTCTGAAGCGGAGAGCACTCTACCGCATCCAGGAACTACACAGGGGCGGATTGGCATCTTTAAAAAGACGCGTCCTGAAAAGGACTTTCAACGCCGCTATGTATTTCTCTTTCAGAGGAAAATACTATTTTATCGAGAAAATCACTCTTTTAAATATAACTCTTTTAGCTCTATGCGCTGTCGAAGCGCCAAGGGGCAAGCTGCACTGCCGTGCAGAGAAGGATAAAGCCCCTGAAGTGCGTTGTAGATCCAACAGGAAGCAGAGCGTCAAAGGAACAGTCACAGGAACTGGTGTGTAACTCGCAGCTGACTGCATACACGACCATCGGCTCCGAAGAAAATTTCTGAATGAATTCAACGTATTCGACTTTTATACCCATATGTCCGGTGCGGGGTATGCAAATACTGTCTGCCAACTTCTCATTGGCCTTTTTTCATAGACCAGAGGCATATTCGGCGCTCAAGAGAGACCCCTAGTGTCGCTTCTTCGACACGACATCGAAATGAGCGACAGACGGGGAACTGACAATCGTTCATCACATAGAATACACACTATTGCTTTCCCAGAAGACATTTTATTTTCCAAAACAGTCATTTGTAAATCTGAATGGGACAACTAGCTTGATCTAAATAGTACTGCCATCAGTTCATCATTGAGTTGTGCAGTTTTTCTTCATGTTTTTCCCATCTCTCTCTCTATCGTGTCTTTCCTTCCTTACCAGCTGATATGGCAGCATTTGTCAGAAAAATGGCATGCCTCCAATCAAACGTCCTTCCCCATGACATCTAACAGTCATTTGGTGGTTTTTATGGTGCCGGTGTGAGGTGGGATCGTGTCAGTTCTCAGGTTGTGAGTGATCTGGGACTCACTGCACTGAGGTTTTATCCTCGGTGTCATGGACAAAGCTGTCAACATAAGTGACCCTGATTGATGTCTGGACAGCTTTGAGGATTGCTGCAGAAAATGCCACGGTTTGCAGTGTGCACCAGGACTAGCATGAGTCATCTTGTTTTTGCCTAGATATTTAAATACCAGATGATTTATTGAATGGCAGAAACTAGCTCTGCTGCAGGAAACATGGATGATGATCTGAATACAAAACCTCGTGTATATTTAATTGAACAAGTCAATTGCATGCTTCTTTTATGTTGAAGAGCATTCAATGTTATATTCTCCTCTCCCAGTTTTTAATATGCAGAAACAGCAATAAATTACTTTTTTTTATGATGTGATCAAGGTGGTTGCTAGGACATGATTAAAATACAAAATTCAAGTAACTGTATTCCACTACAGTTACAATTGAAATCATTGGTAATTAGAATACAGTTACATTCAAAAAGTATTTTGATTTCTGAAAAGATTACTTTGCATTTTTGGATAATACTTATTTTTTTCTAAAAAGACCTTAAATATTAAGGCAAAAATCATATTTTTAATGATTTTTTTATTGTTTTCCTGTAAAAATATCTAAAAATACTTCAAATAAGATCAGTTAGATGTATCTTGTTTTAGAAACAACACTGCATAAGATATTTAGGTTTTTCAGAGAATGTATTTTGAACATGTGTATTTTGTCTTACTGTACTGGCTGAGTTTTTATAGTGAAAACAAGTGAAAAAATCTACCAGTGCAGAACAAGTAATCTAAAGTATTTAGAATATGTTACTGACCTTCAGTAATCTAATGGAATACATAACAAATAAAATTTTACACCATGTATTCTGTAACCTGTAGTGGAATACATTAAAAAAGTAACCCTCCCAACCCTGTCTATGAGAGACATAACATTTAATATCTCCATATGTGTGTTTGTGACAGATTAGCATTACATGATTCTATTGAGATGTGCACAACTAGTTGCTTTCATTGATGTGTCACTAGTGGATCACATCACATGTAATGTACACAATTTCCAATCATCAGCACAGTAGTTCTCAAAAGTACATTATTTAATATGACAAAGTCATATAAATGCTGAACTCTTCGTTTTATTCACTTTCACACAAATCACAACTACATCATTATTTTTCTAACTTTTACTAACCCACTGCTATGTTATGATATCAAAACATTTGAACTATTACGCATCTTTTGTTAAACTTGTATTACAGACTCAGCTACATTTACACACTTATTCCGAAGTGATTTGCTTGTGCGGTAGATCACCTGATAGAGTGTTGTCCTCCATTGTCCTTACCCCCCCTAAATATAGAATATGCTTATCTGTTTATCTCCAGAAATTTGTCTGAAATGATTGCTGTTTTGGCATTATATATCCATACAAGGATACATTGACCTCAGTCACACTGGTACACCCTTTACTGGTACAGTTCAAGCACACGAGAAAGGGCAGCCAGTTAGAATCACTCAAAACCCCTGTCCTGTCTGGACATTAGAGCAGGGGGTCATGGAGGAGATTAATTTGTTTAGTATAGGTCACTTTCAGCTGGTGGTCTTTGCCTTGCCCTGCTCTAAAAGACACATCTAAGTGCCTGAGAGAGAGAAAAAGCAGGAAAGTGATTTTTTTACATTTATTTATTTACCTAGAGGAAAATTGTATTACTCTGAGGTAGCCCTTTCATAGCTCAGAAGACGATAGGGGTTGGTTCACCACCCCCCAAAATGAAAATGAACCCTAATGTTGTTCAAAACCCATATTAATTTCTTTCTTCCATGGAACACAAAAGAATATGTTAGGCAGAATGACAGCCTCAGTCACCATTCATTTTCATTACATCTTATTCAATACAATGAAGGTGAATTGTGACTGAGGCTGTCACAATTACAAGTACTATATTGACTCATTCTAACTATTATCTTCTTTTGTATAATACAGAAGTCCCTGGCAGGTGAGTAAATTATGACATAATTTTCATTTGGTGGGCTAACGTTTGTCTCTTTAAATGATTCAGTCCCAGTTTTCAAGCACAATATCTCACTCAAGTTGTGTAACATCTCATCTTAATGTATAATACAAACAGAGTTTGTGTGTATGTGTGCATGGAGCTCACCGGTCTGTGTTCAGTTTGTGTCTAAATAAGGGCTTTATGGCTTATCGGGCCCCTGATCTAGACAGAAATAATGTATGGAAATACATGCAAACTCTTCCTAGGGTGAAAAGTTACAGCAAATCATCTCAAAGAGATTTGTTTAATCTCCCCATTTCTATACCTAGCCAAACAGATAAGCAACTCCTGCAGGGCTCTCGGTACAAGTTTATTTCTGTTCATGTGGATCCGTGCTTGTCTCCTCTCATCTCTGAGGACAACATTACAGGGGAGACGAAAAATAATTTACTTAACTGGACAGAAGATGCAAGCATGCACATGCAGACCTCTTGCATGTGCATGATGACATGTTTCTCAAAGGAAGAGTTAATTTTTTTTCATCCCTCATGTTAAATGTTGAGTGTAATCTCATTACAAAGTAATCAGACACTGTAACCTAATTACTTATAGTAAAACAGTAGTGTAAAATTTCTTTTTAAACTCTTGTAATTAGATAAAAGTGACTGAATTGACAATGGTCAAGGAGGAAATATATAAAAGTAATCTGATTACAGTTTTTAGAGAAGAGATTAGTTTGGTGCCCTCACCAAAATTCTCCCCATTAGCCCTAATCTATAAATGTTCCTACATGGGACAATAAAGAGATCCTCCTAATAATTCCCATTTATAAATTTGCTTTATCACTCTACTATCTCCTCTCCACCAATAGCTGGTTTGTGGTGAACGTACTGGTGCACTATGGCAGCCATCACATCATCCAGGTGGATGGAGAATCACCCGTTCCAAATGTAAAAGTGATTTGCAGTGTCAGAAAAGCACTATATAATTGTAAATTCATTCTTTCATTCATAAATCAACTACCCCAACACTGCTGATGTTATTCTAAACTTGTATGACTTTCTTTCACTGAACACAAAAGAAGTTCAAGCTGCTTCTTTCCATAGAATGAAATTGAATAGAGAATGAGCTCCAGAAATGATCAAAAGCACCATAAAATTAGTCCATTTGTATGCAATTTTCTGTCTTCTGACTCCATACAATAGTTGTGTGACCAACAGACTGCAAGAAGTCATTATTCACTAAAAATATTCCCCTTAGCCAAAGCTCTCAAATTTAATTTGCAGATGCATATGTTCCAAGGCAGTGTTTCTCAACTGGTTCATCACAGGTCTATTCGGACTGGGTCACGGAGAGCAGGGAAAGAACAATGCCGTGGTTCACCCATTGAAGATTTTTCAGTGGCCGCCCAAGTGAAAGAGATCATTTATTGATAATATACTATAATATTTAATGAAGAGTTTATTTAATGATAATTTGACAAATTATTTTAGACAAAATGTGATAGTTTCATATGAAATTATCTATAGGTAGAATCTATTAGACCTGATTTTATATCAACAATGGCAGTTGTAATTAAAGTTAAAAAATGTTTTTCGGCAAGTATTTTTTTTTTTTTTCATCAATACTATAATTTATTATTATTACTATTATTTAAGACTAGCTACATTGACCTAACTGAGATAATGAGGAGGAGCTTTTCCTCCTGTGTAATTCTGTCTGAAGGATGTTTGAATATAGGAAATAAAAGTGATAATATTGGGCTCATAGCCTATAAATAAATATGCTCTTAAATTGATTAAAGGTGGGAGAGAAAACTTCTTGTAGCTTTTGTTTACATCAACATCAAAAATAATTTCATTTGATGCATGCCCTTATACTTGAAATCCTTGAACAAACAATGCAAATTATAAGGAAAATCGACCCACAGTACATTGAAAACAGGTTACATTTTTACACATTTTACTATTGCACTTGATTTAATATGTAAAATTTGGTTCCTGAAGTAAAACCAGTTAAGAACCACTATTCTAAGGTCTGAAATAAATGACAACAAACTCAATAGATCTCACTTGTCTTAGCGTTGTCATCAAACCAGGCACAACAAATATTGTCACGTCATATCTGAGTGTGTAGAACTGTGAATTAGATATGCTTTCTTTTTGGAGCTCAACAGCATCAGTTCCCTTTCAGATTCATTGTATGGGTAAGAGCAGTTCGGATGCGTTGCTAAACTTCTCATTTTGTGTTCCATGGAAGAAAGAGAGTCATACAATTGAAACAACTTGTGTATGAGTAAAAGATTTCATAATTTCCATTTTAAACTATTTCTTTAAAGGAGAAATGAGCCTCAAATATTTTGCTTAACTTTTGATTAATATAGTGTTTGTATTTGAAGAGCTCATATGTCTGTATTTTGATAGTGTGTAGGCTGCAGGTATTTATTTTAACTTATTTATTAGCTTGACAAATTATGCCATTTTAAAAAGCGTATTTCAAAAAGGTTATTAAAAGGTCTTAGTGAAGGAATATTTAGAGATGGAGGTAAAACAAGTTTAAGCAAAATCTCATCTCATTGTTAATCTAGGCATGAACCATTCAAGCCGTACAAAATGCATATCAAAGAAAAAATATGAATACATGACATCAAGGTCTAAACTTAGGTGAAAAACTAATGATATAGCATTTGTCTTTATTCCCACAATTCACTGAAACACTTAAATTTGCAACTCTTTGATCAATAAAGGGAAACAATACAATATAATGCATGATATTTCAAATAACATACCAGACATGTTCCAGCCAAGCCCCGTCAATGTCTTTATACTTCCAACAACGCTTTCTTATTCAAGAGCCCTTACAAACTGGAGCTCCATGGATTGGTCTTCTGAAAAATGTATTATTAAGATATGATGTCTAGTGATTTAGCTTTCACTGATCCTTCAGTGAACTTAATGAAGAAAATGCGTTGATGGTAATTCTTTTGAGGTTTGCAACATAATTTAAGGTCACAATTTAAACTATTTCCCCCTTTTTCATTCAATGTACTATGAAAACATACTGTAAATTTCAAAACTCAAAAACTTCCTCTTCATTCAAAAAACACGATGTAACTTAACTAAACTGCATGCATATCTCGTACTGAATTTCTTGAATTTCAGATGTCAGATCAGCAAAAATATTAACATACTGTATGGCCATCCACATTAAAGCCCAAAGTATACTTCAGTCAGACACGATATATATTAATTTAGGCGTATGTGTATAGGAAGCGTGATGCAAATTTTGTCATCAGCAGAGTGCTCAAGCACTGGACATGTGCTGCCTGATTTTTCTAATTACAGGTACTCTGAATGCAGAATGTGTATGCGCCTGGAATTACTTGCAGTAATTAGTGAGTCCACAAGGTGGCAACAATAGCAAATGAGCTGTTGCTGTCATGAACATGCACTAGAAGATGCAATCACAGCTAAACAACAGGAGATCAAGGTGGAAACAGCAACTGTCAACGTGCACATCAAGAGCGCGTGTGTGAGGAGGTCAGGAGCTACCTGCTTCTATTACTTAAGTCTGAAGGAATAGTAAAGGGGCATTCAGTAGTTCTCTAGCTAGTGTTAGCATTGCTCTTCTTCATGTACTTTGTTAAACATTATCTTGAACAGTATTATACAGTGAAAATCACAGTAACTAACTATAAAATTAATGAGATCTGATTGCGTCCTTCGTGATGATTTAATGGTTATCTTTAACAGTATTATACAGTGAAAACATGGTAACTAAATATTAATTAATTAGATCTTCTTGTGTCCTTCCTTATGAGCTAATGGTTACCTTGAACAGTATTATACAGTGAAAATCATTGAAGCTAATTATAAAGTGATTCAAGGGAAAGGAGGAGGCGAGAACCAGCTTGGCAATATAAATAATAGTTTAATAAAGAAATAAACGAAACACACAAACATATACACACAGAGCAGCTGCCTGTCATTCTCTCTCTCAAACTGTCCTCACTGGCCACCTTTTCCCCTCATTATAAATGAAATTTATAATGGAATTAATCGAGTTCAACAACCATTAAACATTTGATAATTGACAAATAACTAGATTATTTGTCTGAATAAAATTCTCTGCCATTAAAATGTAATACAAAATCTCATTGTATCCGCTCACAATTTCTATTGTAAGGAATTAGCTTTAATCAGGGAATTATGATTCATTCTCTTATTGGAGTAATATTATTCTCATGACATGAGAAATTCATTAATTGAAAATAATATTACACATTTGTAGGTATAGCTTTGAAGCTAAATATTTTAAAAACAGGGATGAGATTATTTATCAAAATATACCACAGTCAAATTATCTTTAAAAGGGAAATATGAATAATTAATCACAACTTATTATAATTAATTGTAAATATTTGGATCAGTTAATGGAATTAAATTGATGTAGCTGAATTAATATTAAATCATCCAGCAAACACTCAGTATTGTTCGTCTATCAACTCTCGGAATGTATATTTTTCATGGTCACAGAAAAATAACTCTTTCTCAGCATGTAGCTGTGATCAAATTGTTAAATTGACGTCGATTTTCAAGCAAACCAGAATCAAATCGCAAGAATGTACACAAAAGCTTTATTTAACTGAATCACGAACACATAACAAATCTAAACCATCAGTTTCTTACTTCAAAGCACCTTTGTTAACAAAGGGGTTCACAGCTTATACTAAACCTCTGTTTAGTAAGTTAATTGTACGATACTTACAATGCTTTGGCTGTTGAGAGAGCACCCGGATGCTGTCTTGATGGTTCCTTGAGTCAATGGTGTTGAAGTTGCAATAAATATCTTCCACGTTGAATGAAGAAATGATGATGAACTTGCAGTGTTAGTTTGACTCTGTTATGGTCGAGGAAGTTACACGTGGCTTGATGTGTTGAGGCCTGCCGGCCTGCGACCTCGCGGTCGGATGGGGTGTTTCCTGTAGCACACGTCCAGAAAACAAGAGAGGAAAAGAAGAGAGAAGAGAGCGGGAGGTCACTCCGACAGTGCCTTTTATCTCCTAAGGGATGTCACTCCTCTCGAGTTTGGCTTGACACAAACATATCTTATTAATTAATAATTAGTAACCATGATTTTCACTATATAGTACTGTTCAAGATATCCATTATTTCACAAGGAAGGATGCCATAAGATCTAATTAATTAATAGTTCATTTTCAAAATTTTTACTTTATAATACTTTTCAAGATAGCCATTGACTCATAAGGAAGGACGCAATGATCCACTTTAATTAATAGTTAGTTACCATGATTTCCAATGCATAATATACTGTTCAAGACAGGTATTAACTCATAAGGAAGGATACAATAAGATCTCATTAATTACTAGTTAGTTACCATGATTTCCACTTTATAATACTGTTCATGATAACCATTAATTAATTAGGGAAAGGAGGAGGCGAGAACCGGCTTGGCAATATAAATAATTGTTTAATAAAGAAATAAATGAAAAACATTTTCATTTTTGGGTGAATTAAACCTTTAAATTTGTTTCTATATGTTAATAGTAGTGACTGAAGTGTTAATGTAGTACTACTTATTTGTCCTGCATAAATTCCTGCATAGTTACCTATTAAGTATGAAAGTATTCTAAAGCGTTACCGAAAAGAAATATTCACGTTCGTTCTTTTGTGCATTAACTGTGTCTTTGTTGAATGTCAGGCATACAGTATTTCTGACAGTGACACACTCCTTTTATACTCATAGATTATGTGATTTAAGTCTTGTTTTGGATGTACACTCTATTCATAATACATTCTCTATAATTTATCAGTTATTATCTACTGACACACAAATCATGGGTAGTATTAACAGTGATTGTCTCAGCACACACTTTATTTCTTGACACGCTTTGTGCCACTTCATTATCTTACAATACACCCACAGTTTGCGCGCATACACCCACAGTAGCTCAAGTATTCCCACCCAAACCCACATGTGGTTTGTGCATGCACGAAAATTGTGCTTCGAATTAGTGCTCTCACGAAAATTGGATAAGATGCAGTGCATGGTTGTTGCGCATAGTGCTGTGCTTTGCACACTTATGAAAATAGAGCCCATTACCTTGGCACAGTTTTTTCATAGCTTTTGAGGATGAGAGCATGTCATGCAACCTGTCAATGTTGGAATCTGTTTAATTTGTCTAGCTTCTACCAGGTGACAGAGAAATTGGTGCCAAAATAATCTAGAGTTTGATTGGTTTTTGACATCAACAACAAAAGATATGGGAAGGGATATGGAAAGTTGATAAGCCTATTTATTTCGCTATCATATCTATGCAAAATCATTTAGTTGCATTTAGCATTGTTATATTCCTCCTGTCTGTCACACATCAGAATGGTCCATTTGGGGTCCTAACCCACCATATGAGAAGCACTGCACTAGGCCACAACTCCATACTATTCCCCAAATGTATAATACTGTAAACATTGCCGTATGTTTATGTAGATATGAGATACCACATAAAGAAAACAATTTGATTTAACAATTTCATTCCATCAACAATTCCTAAATACAGCAGCATTTTAACTACTATGCTACACCTCTTCAGAAGACAATGGTCCAGTTGTCAGATATGAAGTTGTTGGACAAAGCAACATGTTTCAAGCTGCAGATTGCATTGCTAAATTCCTCATTATTTAAGCAGGTGGATGACCATCAGGGAAAATTCAAGAGCTGCTCAGCATTAACAAGTTCCTCTCCACAAGCATTATGGTATCAGAGGCCAGTGGCTCAGGATGGTGTCTGTGTTGATGATGACAAGGAACTTGAAGGACTGAGTGTTTATCTGAAAGAGCGAATGGAAGCTGCTATTGAAATACCGCAGTCTAAATGCTGCACTAGATCCACACACTCATTACAGCTCTCTTATGGCTGGCAGCAGTCCACCAAGCAACAAGCCACTAATAATTCATAGTTAAAGTACAGTACAGTAAAGCTACTCTTTTAAAAAAGTAACTAGCTACATTACAAGCTATCAGCAAACAGTAGCTAACTACATCGAAGTTGCTTAAAGGAAATGTTCACCCAAAACATATAAATCTCGTATTATTTACACACCCTTACTGGTGCTCCAAACATGTATACACTCATATGTACTAGTAATACATAAAAAGGCAGAATAAAAACAATCCATACGAATTGAGTGGATTAATCAATATCTTCAGAGCTGATATGATCGGTTTGTGTGAGAAACAAACACCTCACATCCTTAACTTAGAGCCCAAACTAATATGGGATTTTTGAGACCGATACCGATTTTAGAGGGGGGAAATTCACCAATTTCCGATATGGTGGCCGATATAGCTAATTTTTCGAGCTGAAGTGAAAACAGATATTTTCTATATGGATTTTGCACTGATATGACTATAAAAAAGGTACTCAGAGGGCTGCTTTCTTAAACAAATATTTTGATCAAAGAATATTTGATATTATTATTATTATACATTGTCAACAAATTCTAAAAATGAACACTGAGAAAATAAAGAATAAATAAAAATACAATAAATATCTAAATAAACATCAGTACTGTATGTTCAGTATTAGTCAGTTGCTGACCATTTAAATAAAGAATACATTAAAATGATAGCTAAATAAAAATTGTACTGTATGTCAAGTCATGTCAAATCATTTGTATTTGTATATCGCCTTTCACGACACACATCATTTCAAGAAAATCATGCATTAACAGAAGATAAAACTGTAATGTCTATAATGTCTTAGTCATCATTGTGTAGTTTGATAAAATATGATTGCGAATTGTGTTTAAAATTAAGTAATTAAATAATAATTGTATTAATAACCCCAGTGAGCAAGCGAAGGCGACTGTGGCAAGGAACACAAAACGTCTAGGTTACTGTTGTAACCTCCGTTCCCCGAGGGAGGGAACGAGACTTAGTGTCGAAGGAAGTGACACAAGGGGTCTTCTCGGACGCCGAATCGTACCTCTGAACCTGAGAAAAGGCCAATGTCAAGTTGGCAGACAGAATTTGCATGCCCTGCCCCGGACATACGGGTATAAGGGGAAGCGGGGCAGCGAATGCCAGTCAGGATTTTGCGGGTCCACCGAGAGGGGGACCGTACCGCGGAGAATACATCACGGGGAGTTAGCCTGAAGAGGGAACTATGCCCGTGGAGCCCGACCCCAGTACAGAGCCCCAAGACTCGTACTGGGTCTGGCCGCGAGTTACACTGCTGAATTCGCGGGCCAGAAGGCTAGGGAGGAAAAAGCATCCAGGCAGCGACACTCAGTGGCTGACCTGGGATAGAAGGCGCACTGGATCACATTGGTGAAGGGCGCAAGATGCAAGCGGAACACCCGGTCGGTTGTGCCGCGTTACCAAGTTCTACTGGCTCGGACCTGACAAAACACGGGACGAGACCGACTCAACCCTTAGATTGTAAAATCTGGCAAAGGTATTGGGTGTTGCCCAGCCCGCTGCTCTGCAGATGTCTGCTAGGGAGGTGCCGTGGCTTAGTGCCCACGAGGACGCCACACTTCTAGTGGAGTGTGCTTGGACCTGCAGGGGGGCGGGCACGCCCTGGGCGTGATAGGCAATAGCATCAACGACCCAGTGGGCTAGCCTCTGTTTGGAGACGGCGTTCCCTTTCCGCCGTCCGCCAAAGCAGACAAAGAGCTGCTCAGAGTATCTAAAGCTCTGCGTGCGGTCCACATAGGTATGCAAAGCACGCACCGGACACAGCAACAAAAGGGCTGGGTCTGCCTCCTCCCGAGGCAGTGCTTGCAGGTTCTCGACCTGGTCCCTGAAAGGGGTCGTGGGAACCTAGGGCACGTAGCCCGGTCGGGGTCTCAGGATAACGTGAGAAAGTGCCGGACCGAACTCCAGGCAAGAGTCGCTGACAGAGAACGCTTGCAGGTCTCCTACCCTCTTGATTGAGGCTAACGCGATCAGGAGGGCCGTCTTCAAGGAGAGGGCCTTGAGCTCGACTGAATCAAGCGGCTCAAATGGGGGTCTCTGAAGGCCCGAGAGGACCACTGAGAGATCCCAAGAGGGAAACAGGTTAGGCCGGGGAGGATGTAGTCTCCGGGCGTCTTTCAGGAACCTGATAATCAAGTCGTGCTTACCAAGGGACTTGCCATCTACTGCGTCGTGGTGGGCTGCGATAGCAGCTACATACACCTTCAAGGTGGAGGGGGACAGTCTCCCCTCCAATCTCTCCTGCAGGAATAGAAGCACTGACCGAACTGCGCATCTCTGTGGGTCTTCGGCTCGGGAAGAACACCAATTCGCGAACAAACGGCACTTTAGTGCATAGAGTTGCCTGGTTGAGGGAGCTCTGGCTTGATTGATCGTATCCACGACAGCAGGTGGTAGATTTACTAGATCTTCCACGTCCCGTCCAGGGGCCAGACATGGAGATTCCAGAGGTCTGGGCGCGGATGCCAGAGGGTGCCCAGTCCCTGAGAAGTCAGTCCCCCCTCCTTCCTCAGGGGGATTTTCCAGGGAGGGGCTGTCATGAGGAGCGTGAGTTCCAAAAACCAGGTGCGTGTGGGCCAGTAAGGGGCCACCAAGGCAACCTGTTCCTCGTCCTCCCTGATCTGGCTCACTGGGGGAAATGCGTACTTGCGCAGCCCCCGGGGCCAGCTGTGTGCCAGCGCATCTGTCCTGAGGGGAGCGCCCGTCAGGGAATACCAGAGCGGGCAATGGGAGTTGTCCTGGGAGGCAAAGAGGTCTATTTGTGCCTTGCCAATTCGGTCCCAAATGAGCTGGACCACCTGGGGGTGGAGCCTCCACTCTCCGCTGGGCAAAAACCTGTCGCGACAGCGCGTCCGCCGTCATGTTGCGGTTGCCAGGGATATGAGTGGCGAGCAGTGACCTGAGTCGCGGCTGACTCCAGAGGAGGAGATGGCGGGCGAGTTATGACATATGACGAGAGCGCACGCCGCCCTGGCGATTTATGTACGCTACCGTCGCGGTGCTATCTGAGCGAATCAGAACGTTCTTGCCTCGGATTAGTGGAATAAACCTCCGTAGAGCAAGAATAACAGTCATCAACTCTAGGCAATTGATGTGCCAACGCTGCCGGGGACCTTTCCAGGTGCCAGCGGCAGCGTGCCCGTTGCACATGGTGCCCCAACCCAGTCGAGAGGTGTCTGTGGTTACCACGACATGTCTGGACACCTGCTGCAAGGGAACTCCGGCTCATAGGAAGCAGAGGTCTGTCCATGGGCTGAAAGTTTGATGGCAGGCAAGGGTGATTGTCACATGATGCGTGCTGTGGCGCCATGCCCATCTCGGGACTCGGGTCTGTAGCCAGTGCTGTAGCGGTCTCATATGCATCAACCTGAGTGGCGCGACCATGGCTGAGGATGCCATATGCCCCAGGAGCCTCTGGAATATAGTGAATATAGCCATACCGAGAAAAGAGATGCTCTGAACCGGGGTGAGCTTGCTCTTTTCCCAGTTGACCTGAAGCCCTAGACGGCTGAGGTGCCTGAGCACCTGGTCCCTGTGAGCACACAGTAACTCGAGAGTGGGCCAGAATGAGCCAGATGTCGAGATAGTGGAGTATGCGGATGCCCACTTCCCTTAGGGGGGCAAGTGCAGCCTCTGCGACCTTGGTGAAGACGCGAGGGGACAGGGACAGGCCGAAGGGGAAGACCTTGTACTGATACGTCTGGCCGTCGAACGCGAACCGTAAGAAGGGTCGGTGTCGCGGCAAAAATAAAGACGTGGAAGTACGCGTCCTTCAGGTCTAACTAATCGAACGCAGGTGAGAATCTGCTTCTGCGTGAGCATTTTGAATGGGAGTCTGAGCAGGGCCCGGTTGAGAACCCGCAAGTCCAAGATTGGTCGCAATCCGCCACTTTTTCTGGGTACGATGAAGTAAGGGCTGGGCTCTATCACGTCCTTGAGGAGCAGTGTAAAAATCTCTGCTCGTAAGGCACTGGATTGTTGGCCGCGCACTAGAGTGGAGCGAATACCGCTGAAACGAGGCGGGAGCCGGGCGAACTGAATCACAGAGCCGAGTCGGATGGTCCTGGCCAACCAGCGCGACGGGTTGGGAAGCGATAACCACACGTCCAAACTCTGTGCGAGGGGGACTAAGGGGACGATCACATTTGACGTACCGGGCGGGGCTTCGCGGCGGGGGGGAGCAGGTAATAATGCGTCGGGAGGCAAAAGAGCATCCCGAGGCTGAGGTGCTGAGAAAAGACTCAAAGCACTTACCTTACTCCGCACACCCTGCAGGGGGTGGATTAGAGACTGAGGAAGAGGTCCCAAGAGGGCGTCTTCAAAACTCGTCAGCGCTGGCCTGCCAGGGTTGGACAGTCGCGGGGCTGGAGGCGAGAGAGCTGCGTCCGGGAAACCGGGACTGGAGAGATGTAGGGCCGGGGTGCCGTGAGAACGGCACACACCGGCTGAATGACCCAGGGAGTGAGGGAATCGCTCTGTAGGTACCGCAGCCCGAAGGCGGTGCGGCAGGTGAAAACAAGGATTCTCTTCCCGGCCCTCCACCGGGGGACGGAGTGGTCTTGAAACCATCTCCGGAGTGAACATCTGACTGCCTGGGGTGTCCGTCTCAGGAGCGCTTCGGAGCATTTCTGGTCCGAGAGGGGGTCCTGGAGACGGGGGGCGTACGCCACCTGCGAGGTGCTCGACGCTGGGGCTGAGAGCTGGGCCCAGGTTGCGGAGCTACCTGTTGTTGCTTTCTCGTCGCAGGGGGGACACCCTCGGCGAGCAGGCGGGGCACAGGCGCGCTGACTGGGTGGCGCCGCAGCATGATGTGAGAAACTGTCCCCATCTGCTTCCTCACCACCGAGAACTGCTGGGCAAAGTCGTCGATGGTGTCGCCGAAGAGGCCGAGCTGGGAGGCAGGGGCGTTGAGAAATCGTGACTTGTCAACGCCATGCATCTCGACCGTGTTCAGCCAGAGGTGGCGCTCCTGTACCACGAGTGTGGCCATCGTCCACCCGAGTGCCTGCGCCGTGACATTCGTAGCTCCGAGAGCGAGGTTGGAGCAGAGCGCAGTTACTGTAGCACATCAGGGTTGGAACTACCCAGGTGCAGATCTTGAGTGCCTTGGCTTAGTGAATTTGCAGGAGAGCCATGGCATGCAGGGCGGAGGCGGCCTGTCCAGTGGTGCTGTAGACTTTTGAGGTCAGTGATGACGTCATTCTACGGCTCTGGAGAGTAGCACCGTTCAGTCCCGCCAGGTGGCGGTGTTCCGCCATCCAGGGTAGTGAGAGCGGACAAGCGGAGGGCGGTTCCGACCGCGTTGGCTCGTCATGCACTTCCGGGAATGACGGAACCAAGGGGGGACGTGGCTATAAGCGGCCCGAGGAACCGATCGAGTAGCTGAGAGGGGGGGACGGAGATCTCCAGTCCAGCCTCGCGCTCGCGGCGGCCCGGGAAAGCATAGCGGACATCTGCAAATCAGCCTAAGACTGGGCGAGCAGACCCGGAGGTGGCAGCCCAGGCGAGCCATCAGCATCAGACGCTGCTGTGATGCTCTCCGATGCAGCGGCGATGTCGTCATCCAATTCCGGGAGCTCAAGGGAAAATGCCGGCTGGCCGGGAAGCGAGCCGCACTCTTCCCAAGCTCGGACGGAAGCAAACAAGCGTGCTGGGGGGCGGGTGGTTCGTGGGGATTTACCCGGCGAAACCGAGCCCGTGGTCATCCCCAAATCACCTTCATCGCCAGCCGGGTCGACCTCAATCCCGTGGGAAGAAGGAACGATGCGGGGGGCTTTCTCTGAAGTGGCTTTCTCTCATGACAAAAGAAAGTGCGACCGCAATGTTGCCATGGTTATGTTCTCGCACTGAGAACATGAACCATTCATAAAACGCTGCCTGCGTGTGATCGCAGCCCAGGCACGCGAGGAAGCTTTTATGACCGTCAGAAGTGGAGAGATCAACCGCATCCAGGAACTACACATAGGCGGAAAGACATCTTTAAAAAGACGCGTCCTGAAAAGGACTTTCAACGCCTGCTGTGTATTGCTCTTTTATGAGTGGGAACTCAAACTCTTTTAGGAGGAGAACACTCTTTCAAACAGAAAGAAGCGCTGTCGAATCGCCCAGGGGCGTGGACTGCACAGTGTGCAGAGAGAGAGACGCCAGCTGGAAATGCGCCATGCGGATCCAACAGCAATGCTTCTCGCTGATAGAGGTGAGTGAAACAGGTGTGTGTTTCAGCTGCTTGCGGTACAACCATTAGGCTCCGAAGAAAAATTCTGACTGGCATTCGCTGCCCCGCTTCCCCGTATGTCCGGGGCGGGGCATGCAAATTCTGTCTGCCAACTTGACATTGGCCATTTCTTAGGTTCAGAGGTACGATTCGGCATCCGAGAAGACCCCTTGTGTCACTTCCTTCGACACTATGTCGAGAGAGTGACAGAAGGGGAACTCCATAAGATGTTGGTTAATGGAGAAAAATAACCTTGTGAGAAACCAGGCTCACTGTGGGGGCCAGTTCCCCTCTGGTTAACATCATGAATATAATGCCAATATTACTTATGTACAGTGCAAGTCATGGTTTAAAATGATTAAAATATGTAAATGTTAAGGGTCAGTGTTTTAAAAAAAATACTTTGTATGAACTGTAATATTAATTACCAATGTCTTTGAAGGAGTGGATTAACTGCAGAAGTTTACATAGACGCAATTGTCTTTGTTAGTTGGCTGATGAACTGTTTGTTGGCAATTAATTGATAGTCTATGTATTCCATTTCAAGAGTGTAGTCCATCATTAGACCGAGGTGATGCAAGCAGAGATCAGTTAGGTGCATCGCAGTTCAACCTGGCTGGTAACTTCAGCGAGGTCAATCCTAAGTCCAAGGTTCAGGCAATGGCATGTGAAGTATCCCATGTCTTATGGTTAGAGTTGACGTCAGTTCATCCTCTGAAGTCCATCATAATAGACTGAAGTGATGTTTGGCTGGCACCGGCTGCTATTAGTCATCATCATACAGCGACTCATAGCAGTGGAGTCCAACACGAAGGAGGAATGGAGCTGGATCCAGAAGTTCTGGTGACCTCAGTATTGGAGTCCCGAGGTTGAGACAGGGAAACCAATAAAATAATATTAGCATAGATGCCATTCAATATATTGCACAGTTATAGATCATGATCACTGTTTCTGGTTCCGGCAGACCTAACTAAAGCAGGCTAATTGTGAGTTGAAGGATAAATTAGGTGTATGACTGGCAAAACAGATGAGTCTTTAGTCTAGACTTGAAGTCTAGTGAGTATGTCTGCATCTCGAACAGTGTTAGGGAGACTATTCCATTGTTTAGGAGCCAAATATGAAAAGGATATACCTCCTTTTGTGGATTTTGATATTCTAGAAACTATTAACAGGCCAGAATTTTGCGATCATAATGAACTTGATGGAATATAATGTGGTAGAAGGTAACTTAAGTACTGCGGAGCTAGACCATTAATTTGTATGTATTTAACAGAATTTAAAAATGTATACGAAATTTAACAGGCAGCCAATGTAACAATGATAAAATTGGGCTAATATGATCGTATTTCTTGGTTCTCGTCAGCACTCTGGCTGCGGCATTTGAACCAATTTAAGTTTATTTATTGATCTTACTGGATTTCCTCCCAGTAATGCATTACAATAATCTAGTCTTGAGGTCATGAATGCATTAATTAGTTTTTCGGCATCAGCAACAGAGAGCATGTGTTGCAATTAAGCATTATTTATTAGGTGGAAGAATGCTGTTCTACAAACATTGGTAATTTGATTTTCAAAGGACAGATTGGTATCAAATATTATTTACTTGAGTTATTAGCATATTACATGTGAGCATATTATAGTGTCTGACATAATTTTTGCAAATTCGCACACCTCTTTAACATTATCTCTAGTGATTTCTGATTGGCGAAACCGGACATCATTAGTGACGACATGACTAAAAATTTTATAAAATATACATTTAGCATTAGCCTGCACTTGTAAATATGATTTGCTGTCAGATGCTTTGGCACCCAAAATACATTTAACAATAGTGGCTGGAGTCTCTATTTCCATGCTCCTTACAATAGAATCACCTATAACAAATGTTATTTCAACATGATTCTCAGTGGGTGCATCACTGAATGGGGAGAATCAATTGGAAACCCTAACAGGAACGGGAGAGTGGTGTCGTTTCAGACATCATCCAAACGCCCTGCTGTGGGGGCTCTACAACTGAAACCAAAGTGTGCGTGTGTTGCTTGCTGTTCTACATGCATCCGAAACAGTATTTACCTGCTTTTTTTTACTCTTTCTCACTGACCTCCACTAGCGTTCGGATGTGTTTCTCTAACTCATTAACCTTCTCTATCAGCCTGACTAATTCCTTACATTTATCACATGTGAATCCCTCACTGCTGATGGAAGAGGCAATTGTAAACATGTGACATGCAATGCAGGAAGAAATAACATGAGCATATGCCTAGACTTACTGCAGTTGTTTGTTGATGTTGGTTGTTTCTGAGCGGTTAGGGTTTGAGATCGATGTGAATCCCTCATGTAAATGTTTGCTGTTGTTGGTTGTGCTTGATAAGCGGTGCTTTGAGATCAATGCAATAATCCATGTAACACAGTGGAGAAAAAAACAGGTGTGCGCTGTAAAATGCAAGCAGTTTAAACGTTATAAAAATAGAAAGCATATGCACCTGAAAAATGCACACAGTTGAATCGCGATCAGAGAATAATGTAGGAGAAAACCTGATGCACACTGAAAAAATGGCAGATGTTAAGGATTAAAGGCTGAAAACAGATATATAAGTGATGCTAAAAAAGCTAGTAGAACACAGACTTGAGCTAGGCGCTAGCAGCAACTGGTAAAATACACACAGATGAAACAGTAGTAAAGCGGAAAAACCCGAAACACATGGTAAATTGACAAAGGATAAAAAGACGAACGTATGAGAATAAGAATAATCAATGCTAAGCAGGCTACAAACACTCGTGAAGCATGCCATCAGGAACAGGAAGTCCAATGACGTGTACAGTTTCAACAGGTTAACATGTTTAGTATCAGTCAGTTGCTGACCATTTAAATAAAGAATAAATAAAAATACAATAAATAACTTAATAAAAATCAGTACTGTATGTTTAGTATCAGTCAATGGCTGACCATTTAAATAAAGAATACATTTAAATTATAGCTAAATAAATGACCGTACTCTATGTTCAGTATCAGTCAGTTGCTGACCATTTATATAAAGAATAAATACAAATAAAATAAATAGCTAAATAAACATCAGTAGGACTGTTTAGTATCAGTAAAATGCTGACTATTTTAATACTGCCAGTCAATTAAGGGCAGTATTTACACCTGCCGAGTCAAGAGATAAACAGCGGCAGTGGTGTTACACAATATTCTGCTATACAAGTTCAGTGGAAACTTTCAATGGTTGAAAACCAGACTTTTAATTATTACATTTTATAAATGCAATGTCTGGAATTGTTCTGTTGTAGGGGGTACCAAACTGCGATTTCTTGAACAAAACAGTTTGGTGAGTACATGTTTACATATTAGCTTTCATTCAGCTGACAATGTATGAAAGTAGCTATGTGGTTAGCTAGTTAGCTATAAGCTTGTTGTCATGGAGAGCAAAAGATGGACATTATTCACTTTCCAGCATTGCGTCTCACCAACTAGGTAACAACTTAGCATGAAATTAACACTCAACAGACCCAATCCACCACCACAACGTTGTCTGTTGAGCTGCAAAAAGATGCCCTGAGAAACTATAGCTGGCTAATATAGCAAACAGATGTGATAAACACCAGTGACATGGTTGTCAGGGACAGGGTTAATGTTATATGCAGAATCACAGTTAACAGAACCACCCTCAGCTCAGCTCTGTAAACTTTGGAGTCGGAGTGCACTCTGCTGGACAAACTACGTTATGACACCAATTCTAAAGCATTGTTTTCAGCATAATATGTTCTAAAAAAGTTTTCATGTCTACGAATATCAGTAAACATATATGCAGATACCGATATATCTGTGAAAGGCTGATATTGCTCGATAATATCGGCCGACCGATACATCGGTTGGGTACTATTCAAAATATCATCATTTGTGTTTCATCACATTACATTAATCACATTAGTTTTTAACTGCACGAGGGTGAGTAAATAATGGGAGAACTCTAATTTTTGGGTAAACTATTTCTTTAAAAGGGCAATATATTTTTAAACATACTACGATCTGATGATACAATCATTTTTAAGATTTTTTAAATAATAAGACATATTTCCATTGAAATTTTATGTCCAATTCTATTAAATTAATAGTTTTAATCAAGCATTATTTTCATGTACAAATGTTTCCTATCAAAAAGTCATACAGTCTAACAAAGGATTATGCTTTTTCCGCTTGAGGAAGACATCTTGAGGAAGAGTCAGAGGTACAGGATGCTGGTATAATTCCCAACAAATGTTTTATTTTGCACATTAGAGAAGAGCATCAGGATTATAATTTTTTTTTTTTTTTTTTTGTCAATAACGTTGAAAAAAAAACGTTGCATTTGTGCTAAAAAAAAAAAAAGCTAATTAATTGTAGCCTAAGCCTAAAGCCTACTTTGTTCAGGAGGCCTACTTTTTCAGATAAAAATGTGAGAATATATAAATGAGCAATATGAGTACAGATTATGTGGGAGTGAGGGGAGTTGGAAAGCAGACACTGGGGGAAAATGTCAATGCTCCATTCTTTCCATAATTTGATTATCTTTTGATGTCATTTTGCACATGTAAATTGATAATTTACCCAATTGTTTAGATTTACATTAGTTAAATGCTTGATAATACATTTTACAAAATGTCCCTTGGATAAAATTTTTTCAAGGTAAATTTGATTTCAACCAATTAATCTTTAGTTTATCACATCGCATATCACTGACACATCCAAGTTTATCACATATAAAACATTTTCTCATAACTGCGCAGTCCTAGTTTTCATTTCTTAATTTGTTTATTCTTTAAAAAATAATAATATGGTGTTGCAGAGAAATAAGAAATGAGACTTGTTTTATAAGGTAATAATATTACAGGACTGACATTCTGGCATTCCAAACCTATACCCTTGATGTGACTTAAAACCAACCAATGTGGGGTTTGTTGCTCAAAAAACTAGCTCATTGCAAAAACTACATTGCTTTGAAAACAGCTGAGCTACTGTCATTCAGAGGTGGGTAGTAACGTGCTACATTTACTCCATTACATTTACTTGAGTAACTTTAAATATATATATCCATCTTTCTGTAGAAGCTAAGATAACAGGCTCTTGCTCTGTGTAGAAAGTTTGTATACAAGTAGGTTAATCACGCTGGCGGAAGGTAGTTTTGAAGTTGAAATGGCAGAAGGGGATTTCAAAGATCTGTTGCGAGAATCTGATGCTCGCGGCTACCTGTACGAGCCGCAATACAGCGATGAACAGTTGCGGGAGATGGAGGAACAAGAGGCAGCTGAAGCAGCTGCTGTAGCAGGGGAGCAAAACCTGCTTGGCAGGCAGGAGGAAGAGCCCGGCCAGACTCGAGTTGGGGCGGACTGGTGGTGTCAGTGCTCTCGCTGTGCGCCTATGGAAACAGATAGAGAGTCCTATTGCTGTCGCGAATTTCAGCCATGCCATTTTGAAACAGCACCGCTAACTTGAGCATGTATAACTGAGCACCCAAGTTTTGTACCACACATGGACAGGGGAGTCCTGGAAACTTATTTTAGGATCCCGAAGAAAAATTGAAAACGCCAGCCAAAGCCCGCAGGGACAACCGGCTTAGTGTAAAGTGAGTATTTTGTTTGTTTTTCTTTTTGTTACTAAGACGTCATGTACAGAGTTTGGACACCCGGAATTATAATGTTCTTCCCGCGTAGACAGTCAATTTATCAACTAACTCACGATTTATAGAGTCACGATGTATCAAAGCAAGCCTAGTTGTATCATATTTTCAGATACTGCCGCCTGTAACTGGTAGGCATGGTTTGGGAGTGGCCTCGTAAGGGCAGAAAAGCAAGTGCATTCTGGGAGTTGTTGTCTTTCAGCCACATGTGTAAAAAATAAATTTTCTGCCTTTTCTCAGTCTAGAATGCTTCAAATTCAAAAATAATTTCACATTTATACTATATAAATGACCAATTTTAAATACACATTCATCTTCCCAGAGGTGAAGTATCCCTTTAACAATGGGCAGCGTTACTGTCATGAGCCGGTGTCACAGAGTGTCACTCATGTCGAATCTATCACTGCAGCAGCATCGATTTCTTCAAAAGTGAAACACTTTCTTCGCTCCGTACAGTGAAAAAAAAGAATAGATTCGTCATGCAATGCCTTCATTTAACACCAAGACAAGCTGATATTTCAAGATTAAAATCACAGCGAAAATTTAAGGTACATTTTGGCTCTAATTCTAATGCGGGCTATTCTGTGTAATGAGATGAACATTTTCAGGGTGATTCTATAACTGGTCTCATATGACATCAGTTTTTAAGTGTACATTTTTAAATCAGTGCAGCAATATATCAGTGTGCTTTGTCCCACGTGCTGCATGCCATAAGCAGTACTTATGCAGTTACTCCATGCCCTCGCGGGGGTACTGGAAACTATCACAGCTACTTCAGGAGGATTAACTGTATAAATCCATGTAAACATCCAAGTTAAGTGTAAATCACTGCCATTCGCGTGACTGACAACTGGAGCGTGAACAAACAGCATTTCTGCATGTGCACAGTGATGTGAGATGTGCGGGCATGAGGCAATCGTAGAGAGTGGCTGTGTCCGCAATTGTTCACTCATTCACTATTTGCTATATAGTGAATGGCAGTTAGTGCACTATATCTCAGCAGTAAGTAAACAAAATGAGTGAATTCGGACGTTAGTGTCGGAGCTCTGGGGCTGGTGAAGAAATGTCACATATGAAATTTTTAAATACTTGGGCCTTACTTGTTATTCTTATTAAATAATATATTCATACAATAAATCTTCATTCTGTTTGTCATTTTTAATATATACTTTGTGTTAATATAAAGAGTAAACAGAGCCTGGCCGGGCACAGGCCAAAGAAGTGACGTGACACTCTACATCCCTTGGGCCCACCACCCATTGGAGAAACCGCAGGAGTCGGGTGCATTGCCATATGGGTGGCAGTGAAGGCGGGGGGTCTCAACGGACCAGACCCGGGTGGCAAAGGCTAGCCCTCGAACCCCGTGGTGGACACTGGTGGTCAGGGAAGCCATCTGACTGAAGAAAGAGGCCTTCCAGTCTCTGGAGGCATTTGCAAGGCACCGACAGGCCCAGAGGTCTGCGGCCTCTGCCGTGAGGGAGGCAAAGCAGTGGGTGTGGGAAAAGTTCAAAAGCCATGGAGAAGGACTTTCAGTCTGCAACAAATTGCTTCTGGAAAACCGTCCACCACCTTAGGAGGGGGAAACGGGGAACCATCCAAGCTGTATACAGCATAGGGACTCATTGAAGAACTCTTAAAACCCAACACGTCCTCAATGCTAGAGGCAGAGCCGGAGGCTGATGGGGGATCAGATTCAATTTCCCTGGGGGAGATCACTGAGGCAGTCAAACAACTGCGCAGTGGCAAAGCCGCGGGTATTGATGAGATCCGACCAGAAATGCTGAAAGCTTTGGATGTGGAGGGGGTGTCATGGATGACATGCCTCTTCAACATTACGTGGAAGTCTGGGACAGTGCCCAAGGAGTGGTAGTACGGAGTGGAGGTTCCCCTCTTCAAAAAAGGGAACCAGAGAGTGTATGCGAACTACAGGGGTATCACACTTCTCAGCCTCCCTGGTAAAGTTTACTCCAAGGTGCAATCGGCCGATTGTTGAACCTCGGTTTGAAGAGGAACAATGCGGGTTCCGTCCTGGTCATGGAATGACAGATTAGATCTTTACTCTCGCAAGGATCCTGGAGGGGGCCTGGGAGTATGCCCATCCAGTCTACATGTGTTTTGTGGATCTGGAGAAGCTGTATGACCAGATCCCCCGGGAGATACTGTGGAAGGTGCTGCGGGAGTACGGATTGGGGGGTCCCTTCTTAGGGTGATTCAATCCCCGTATGTCCAAAGCGAGAGCTGTGTCCGGGTCCTCGGCACAAAGTCGAGTTTATTCCATGTGGGGGTTGGTCTCCGCCAGGGCTGCGCTTTGTCACCAATCCTGTTTGTAATATTCATGGACAGGATATTGAGGCATAGTTGGGGTGGGGAAGGGGTGTAGTTCTGTGGGCTGGGGATCTCATCACTGCTTTTTGCAGATGATGTGGTCTTCATGTCATAATCGCTTGGCAGTTGAGTGTGAAGAGGCTGGGATGAGGATTAGCACCTCTAAATCTGAGGCCATGGTTCTCAGCAGGAAACAGATGGAGTGCGTACTCCAGGTAGGGAAGGAGGTATTGCCCCAAGTGAAGGAGTTCAATTACCTCTGGGTCTTGTTCACGAGTGAGGGGACAATGGAGCGGGAAGTTGGCTGGGGAATCGGGGCAGCGGGGGCGGTATTGCACTCGCTCTATTGCACCGTCGTCATGAAAAGAGAGCTGAGCCGGAAGGCAAAGCTCTCGATTACCGGACAATTTTTGTTCCTACCCTCACCTTTGGTCATGAAGGCTGGATCATGACCGAAAGAACTAGGTCGCAAGTACAACCGGCCGAAATGGGTTTTCTCAGAAGGGTGCCGGTCTTCACCCTTAGAGATAGGGTGAGGAGTTCAGTCATCCTTTGCGTTGAAAGGAGCCAGTTGAGGTTGTTTGGGCATCCCTAGGGAGGTGTTTCAGGCATGTCCAGCTGGGAGGAGGCCTCGGGAAAGACGGAGTTGGTGCCCTACGTAGGCTGCATACTCTGCATTTAGAGAGCGGTTGTACTGCTGTACAGAACTAACGATCTAAATACTTATGACACTGAAAACTGTAACTACACTGAAATAAGAATCCACACAGGACTTTAAAAACTTTGAATAGCAAAAGAACATTTTTAGAAGAATTTCTCAGCTCTGTAGGTAAAGCTAAACAAACAAACATAAATCAGCAGTGGTTAAATCAATATCTTCAGAACCAATGTGATAGGTGTGGATGAGAAAAAGAGAAACAGATTACTTTCACATTCTTCTTCTTGTGTTTTTGGTGATTCAAATTTTTCTCTGCATATCAGGGGAGTGACCCACACCTATCACATCACTTCTGAAGATATGGATTTAACCACTGGAGTCTTATGGATTACTTTTATGCTGCATTTATGTGCTTTTTGCTTCATCAAAATTTTGGCCTACAGAGCTAAAATACTCTTTTAAAAATCTGAATTTGTGTTCTGCAGAAGGAAGTCATACACATCTGGGATGGCATGAGGGTGAGTAACTGATGAGAGAATTATTATTTTTTTGGGTAAACTATCTCTTTAAAGTGATAGCTCAGACATAATTTAATATTTTGTCATAATTTCTCTACCCTCATGTTGTTCCAAACCAGTGTGATGCTTTGTATTATGCGAAACACAAAATATGTTAGACAGAATGTTATGCACTGACCGTATTGCTCACCATTCACTTTCAAAACAAACATTCACTCAAAGTAAATAGTGATTCATTGTTTAATATCTCCTTATTGTGTTGCATGGAAGAAAGATAGTCTGGGTTTGGAACAACATGATGGTGAATGATGACAGAATTTCCATTAATAATAATAATAATTCTGTTGTATATGTTCAATGTGTATTATGTAATGGAATGTAGAGGAGTAAACGTCTATTATGTAATTTGTGAAAGTAACGAGTTACTCACTACTTGAGTACTCTTTTAATTGGATACTTTCTTACTCTTACTCAAGTAATTATTTATGTTAGTAATTTTACTTTTACTTGAGTGCAGTTTTTGGCTACTCTACCCATCTCTGCTGTCATGCTACTGAAAAATGTAGTTAAATGAGTAGCATCACAGCAGCCAGATAACCACCCAACACTGATCCTTTTCTATCCTCTCTCTTTTCATCCTGGAGAGAACAGCACAATATTTTCTCTTTCCTCTTCTGTATAATATATGAGTGGAAGCATTGTGTTGAATCCTACCATACTTATTCACTGTGGCATCTTTTCCAATTTGTACTAAATATGCGGGCCACAGTGCTGCACACACACGGGTATAGCGCTCACTTTTTCTGGCAGCTGACAGGACAGCTGGCAACAACAGTCAGAGAAGCACAAGGGGAGAGGGAGAGAAAGAGAGAGAGGGAGAGAAAGAAAGAAAGAAATCATTTTGATTAAGCCTGTCACCATTAGACAGTGATTGCAATTAGCCCTGGCTAGGTTTATCCCACCGAGGGATGGAGTAATGGAGAGATGAGGGAATAGAGGGATAGAAGGAAGGGTTGGGAGGCAGGAGCCTGGCATGCAAACTAATGTGACATCTGCTGATTGCAGCGGGTAGGCCAATGGCTGGAGTAGAGGAAGAGAGGTTGGCTGGATGGATGGATGGGCAGAGAGGGAGCAATAGAAGGGGTCAAAAGATGATGAAGTTTGTTGTAGTGTTAAAAATGCCCCAACACAAGCAAACACACCTGGAGGTGAATTCAATAACCTGGTCCATCGTCTTCCCAGGGGTACCGCGGAGTGGGTCCAGTGCCACTGCCCAGCTTGCAGAGGACCATATGGCAGTGCACACAAGGTCTGACGAGCCCTCTTCTCCTCTCTCTATCTCTCTCCCCTACCCCTGTGTGTTCCCCCCCCCTTCCCTCTCAATCTGCTCTCTCCCCAGAACCCGTTCCTGCCCCGCAGAGGCGTGGAGTTCTGCCACCGCAGCCCGTTCCCCATGCGAGGGAGTGGACACACCCACCCCCCCCCCCCCCCCCCCCCACCTCTACAGTGCCCCGCCGCCGGGGATCTGGGACACTTCCGGGATCAATGCCCCTTGATGGAGCTGGGGAAGGTAGTCCGGATCCCTGATCCCCACGCAGGCTGCCCCCGACCGAGGGGGGTACTCGCCAAGCATTGGTGGACACCGGTTGTAATCAAACCACTATCCACCAATGCTTGGTTCAACACGGGGCATTGGGCACAGGTAAAACGGTGAGAGTGAAGTGTGTGCATAGTGATATTCACAAATACCCTGTGGTGACCCTTGCAATTAAATTTCAGGGAACAAAACATTGAGTGGAGGCCGTGGTTAGTTCCCGCTTCACCCATCCGCTGATTTTTGAACTAATTGCGCAGAATTCAAGAATGTATTAAGGGGAATATGCATGGATGGGTCATGCATAAAAGCAAGGAGATGTGTTATGTGCGATGCTCTGGCGAGAGAGGCAGAGCTTGGGCCATCTTCATCTGCTCCACTTCAGGATGATGTGAGGGGGGATGAGGCTGTGTCCCCTCCCATCCTCAGGGTGTTCCCTGAAGGGGATTTCCCTCTGGAGTAGTTGTGAGATGAAACCCTCAAGCATGCCTTTGACCAAGTGAGAGTGATTGATGGTCAACAACTCTGCCCGAATGTCGCACTTTCATATCCCTATTTTACAATACTTTCATATCCCTATTTTATAAACGAGTGGTTGTATAGAGTGACGCAGGACACTCATAAAAAAGAGGATGCAACACAGCTCTTAACCCTTGTGTGGTGTTCATATTTTTGTTATTCAGCCAGTGTTCGTGGGTCTGGTGGACCCGCTGCATTTTGGGGTTTTTAATTCAACACAATCAAACAATTTTATGTTAATACTCAACAGATGTTTACTTCATCATAATTACAAGCAATATAAACAGCATATATGGTTAATATTTTCTCTTTACCTTTGTTAGATCACATTTAAGAATTAAAGTGCTACTCGTTTTTTTGTTTATTTTTTACTAAAATGACATAAAAAAAGAAAATCAATTATAATCAAGATATGAGTGGAAAAATTCAACAAATTTTCAAATGAAGCAAGGTTTTTCATAACTATTGACTTTTATTTATTTGAACTTCATTAGAAATTTAACCCATTCAGGTCAGTTTACACAACACAAGCTGAACACATACAGTAGCCATGTCAGTCTAGATGACACATCAGCCCCATTGAACACATTGCCTTTACATACCAGTCTATACAACACATGAGGGGCAGAGTTTTACTGTGTGTGTTACATATGTACTTCTTGCACTTGATGCATGTATATTGTGTTTTTCTGTCCATCTTGGGTCCACACACTTCGCAGCGCTTCTTTTTGTTGCTGCTGGCCGCAACCTAGAATAATGAAAAGATCAGAAATTTTACTAACACCTCTCTCTCTCTCTCTCTCGCAAGGATATACTATACTGCAACAGCATAACACACTTACTTCAGGCTCTGCAAATGGTAGTTCTGTAGGTCGGGTGGATGGGGCACCACCATTCTCCTCCTGAATCCTTCTCATGATGGCTGCAGACGCTGGGGTTCTTGGAACATGTTGTCTTCTCTGGATTTGAGGTTGTACCAGTGCTTTTCCCAGTTCCTCGAGAAAGAGGCGTCTCCTCTGGAGCTTCCCTCTGTTCCACTCTGGGTTCAGTCCCATCCAGATGACAAAGGCATTGTACGCTGAGATGTCCAATATGTCAAAGAATATAACAAGTGGCCAGTGTAGGGTCCTCCTTTTGCAGCTGTAGGAAGTCACCAGCTTGTCCATGTTATCCACCCCTCCTTTTGTGGCATTATAATCCATGATGATCTCTGGTTTTTGATGCTCCTGGCCACAGGTTCTTCCATCCCTGTGCAGTGTACTCATGAGTACCACATTCTTCCCTTTCTTTGGCACATAGGATACCAGGGTTGTGTCAGCTGTGTACAAAAACTTGGAAGACTTGACAGGTCTGTTTTTTGTAGTCAGCAGTTGGGGTGGGAGCTCTGTCTTGTTTTTCCGTATCGTTCCCAGCATGGTCAGCTTCCTCTTTAGGAGCTCCTGTCCCAGCTTGTGTGAGGTAAAAAAATTGTCACATGTGATGTTGTGTCCACTGAGTCCCTGAGTCATGTCCAGGACAACTCTCATTCCTTGATTTTTCTCAGGGGATCCTCCATCAGGTTTCCCTGTGTAGACTTGTAAGTTCCAAGCATATGAGGAAGTGGCATCACAGGCTGCCCAGATGTTTATACCATATTTGGCAGGTTTAGATGGTATATACTGCCTAAAGGGGCAGCGGCCCCTAAATGGCATCAGCTGCTCATCAATGGTGACATTAGGCCCAGGGTTGAAAATCAGGGGGAGGCGGTTCACCCACTTGTCCCACACTTTCCTGATGGCAGCTAGCTTGTCTCTCTGCCGTCGAGCTGGTCTGTCATCTCGGTTATCAAAGCGGATAATCCTGGAAATGATGTGGAATTTTTCCAGAGACATTGTTGCACGGAAAAGTTCTCTGCCAGTTTCTGCATCCCACAGGGATTCTGTGGATTCTCCTTTGGACCTGAAAACTCCAGCAAGGATAAGAACCCCAAAGTAGGCATGCAAATGGGTTTGATCCATCTCCTTCCACCTCTCTCCAAAAACACACATTCCTTCTAAATTAGTGCAATCCAGAACGATTTTCTGTATGGAATCTGGGATGAAAAGCTCAAAAGAAGACTTGATGTCCTGCACATGAGTAACTGCCATCCGTGTTGGCCCTGGTTGCATCCTTATCACATTGGCAGCCATGCGGGGTGGCTCATTTCTTGGGCAAGAAGACCATTCAATTTCCCCATTTTTTGACATCCATATTTCATCAGTTGTGAGCTGCTGAACGGCTGGTCCTGGAGCTGGCTGCTGACAGGCTGGTCCTGGAGCTGGCTGCTGACGGGCTGGTCCTGGAGCTGGATGCTGACAGGCTGGTCCTGGAGCTGGATGCTGACGGGCTGGTCCTGGAGCTGGATGCTGACAGGCTGGTCCTGTGGCTCGTCTTCGTTTTGGAACTAGGTGATGCTCAATCTCATCCTCTTCTTCAAAGTCACTGTCAGACTCTGAATTGTCAGAAATGTGATCTTCACATTCTGAAACCTCTTCTTGTACATCATCAAAATCTTCTGTCTCTTCCAAAATCAATTGCAAGGCCCTCTGAGCAGCGAATCTTTTGGCCATCTTGATCAGTTGTGATCAGAAACCACACTGGCAAAGCTATATTTATTGTGTCCCGCCCCCAATTTAGAGAAAATAAATATTGGTCCCCACAAGACAGAGGGTAAAATGTGCGGGAATGTGAGAGCAGACGGTGTTGGTGCTTAAATTTCGCAACAATGTTTCAACCTTGTTCGGGAACTCTTGCACTCACACTCTCTCACACTTACATACAATCTCTCTCACACGCACACACACGACACACACATAACACACACACATAGATATGTGGTTTATGGTGACTCTTCATATGCGTAATGGTTTTTCTAATGTACAAACTGTATAATCTACCCCCTACACTAACCCCACCCTAAACCTACCAATCACAGAAAGCGTTGGCATTTTTTGAATTACAAAAAACACCATGTAGTATGTTTTTTTAAGCTGTTTGTTTTATGAGGACACAGATGTCCTCATAAACCATGTTTATGTTGTAATACCCATTATACACACTTGTGTCCTCATAAACCATATAAAAGAACACACACACACACAAAATAACAGTAGGCCCGGACAGAGTGAAGGTACACAGAACCTACAATTTTCACCACACTGGCAAAGCTTATTATTTATTATTATTTATTGTGTCCCGTGCCCAATTCGCAGCTGGGATAGAGTATGAGAAAAGAAAGATTGGTTCCCGCAAGACAGAGGGTAAAATGTGCGGGAATGTGAGAGCAGACGTTGGCCGTGCTTGAATTTTGCAACAATGTTGTGACTTTGTGTGGGAACGGCAGGTGCAGAAACACAAAACTCACACTCCACACACACACACACACACACACACACACACACACACTGACAGGAGGAGGACAGAGTAAAGGTACACAGGATCTACAGTTTCCACACTTTTATTAGCCTCGGGTCCAGTGGACCCGAACATCCTGTGTGTAATGTAAATGTGTAGGGGGGGTGTACAGTGTGTTTTCATTGAAAATGTGTTCTGATATATATTCATCACAGAAAATGAGCCAAGGCCAATGAGTCTGAGTTTGAAAAAATAATTAATCGTATCATTTTTCTTTTGATAAAAAATGAAAACGGGTCCAACAGACCCGAACACCATACAAGGGTTAATACTGCGGAGCCACCAGGAAATGGTTTTTCAGGCTGCTCACTATAATCCAATGGCAGGTCACCTAGGGGAAAGAAAAACACTGAACCGGAGGCGATGTCAACCGGTGGTGTGCGGCATGCAGTGAATGTCAGCTGGTGAATCTGCCGGCCACCACAAAAGCGCCATTCCGCCCTCTTTTGCTAAACGAGGTCCCTTTCGAGAGAATTGGCATGGACCTAATCGGGCCATTAGAGTGGTCAGCACATGGACATCGCTTTGTATTAGTCCTAGTGGATTATGCAACACGATATTTGTAAGCAGTGCCTCTGAGCATCTCAGCACGTAGTGTTGTGGACGCACTCTTCAAAATAATCTCCCGGGTGGGGATTCCGAAAGAAATCCTCACCGATCAGGGCACAACCTTTATGTCACGTGCACTACACAAGCTTTATGAACTATTGGGTATTATATTGATTCGCACCAGCGTTTACCATCCGCAGACAGATGGCCTGGTGGAGCAATTTAATAAAACCCTTAAGAATATGATCTGTAAATTTGTGCACGAAGATGCTAGAAATTGGGATAAATGGCCTTTTATATGCAGTACGAGAGGTCCCGCAAGCCTCCATTTTCTCCATTCGAGCTGCTGTATGGGCGGCGCCCACGCGGGGTGCTTGATGTCATCCGTGAAGTTTGGGAGGAGGGACCTTCAAATAGCAAGAATGAAATTCAGTACGTTCTTGATCTTCAAGCAAAACTCCACACACTGGGGCAATTAACACAGGAGAATTTGCTCCAAGCTCAAGAACGATAGAGCCGGCAGTATAACAGGGGAACTTGGCTGAGTGAATTTGCACCGGGAGATAAGTTACTCGTATTACTCCCAACATCGAGCTCTAAATTACTCTCCAAGTGGCAAGGACCTTTTGAGGTCACACGACGAGTGGGGGATCTTGATTATGAGGTAAAGAGAACAAATAGAGGGGGCGCACGTCAAATATATCACCTCAACCTCCTGAAATTGTGGAGGGAGGCGGTCCCTGTGACGATGACTATGGTAGTTCCTGAGAGGGCAGAGCTCGGGCCGGAGGTGAATACAAACCACAATCATAACACCCCGGTCACTTGTGTAGACCACTTCTCACCATATCAACTCACAGAGGTTGCCGAGTTGCAACAGGAGTTTGCAGATGTGTTTTCCCCTCACATCTGCAATCTCACCGGGTCGTACGAAAATCATCCAGCACCACATCGAGACCGAAGCTACGTAGCTGTCCCTATCGCTTGCCCGAACACAAATAGAAAATAGTTTGGGAAGAATTGGATGTGATGCTTGATATGGGGGTAATAGAGGAATCCCACAGAAATTGGTCCAGCCCAGTTGTTCTTGTTCCCAAGAGTGACGGGTCTGTACGGTTCTCTGTGGATTATAGTAAAGTCAATGCGGTGTCTAAATTTGACACATACCCGATGCCCCGAGTTGATGAGTTGTTCGATTGGTTAGGTACTGCTTGGTTTTATTCGACATTGGATTTGACAAAGGGTTATTGGCAGATCCCCTTGACACCAATTTCCAGCGAAAAAACAGCCTTCTCCATGCCATTCGGATTGCACCAATTTGTGAAGCTTCCATTTGGTTTGTTTGGGGCACCGGCTATGTTTCAGCATCTCATGAACCGTATCCTCTGGCTGCATTCGGCTTACGCCGCTGCCTATTTAGATGATATCATCATTTACAGTAATGATTAGCAGCGGCACATGCAAAATCTGAGGCTGGTCCTGAGATCGCTGTGGCGGGCGGGGCTCACAGCAAACCCCAAGAAGTGTGCGATTGGGCGTGTGGAGGTACGGTATCTGGGGTTCTACTTGGGCAACAGCCAGGTGCGTCCCCAAAGTGACAAGGCTGCGGCGAATGCGACCTGCCCGAGACCCAAGACCAAAAAGGCGGTGAGGCAGTTCCTGGGGCTAGCTGGCTATTATAGGAGGTTTGTGCCTAATTATTCGGATGTCACCAGCCCACTGACAGACCTCAATAAAAAGGGGGCTTGGTCAAGCGCCCATCCGGGGAGAGAAAGCGGTAAGGGCGCTTGCACCTGAGCTAAATTATGTCTAACACCCGTCTCTAATTTCAGTGAGCATGGGGAGAGCGGCATATAAACAGCCACAGATCCTTCAGATGGGGAGAGAGTCAGAGACTGAGAGAGCCCTGTTGTGAAGCCGAGTGAAATTGTAAAGCTGTAAAGAGCTGAATTAAGTTGTGAAGCGTTAAAAGTGCGGATTCACGAATTAAAGAGTGTTACCTTTATTTGGAGCAACCTGCCTCCCATGTCCTCACTATGTAATCCTCTACACCCGCTATCTGTCTATTATAAAGTTGTTGACAAATAGCGCTTCCCCGTCTACAAATCACTTTGGGCAATTTGAAAGAGCGTGCTTATAAAATGTGATGTCATCCATAGCAATGAGGTCAACTCCACCTTACTCTTTTCTTTAGATTTCCTTACTAAAACTTGCTCCTAGCAAAAACCTACATTTTTGTTAAATTATTTTGACATGCCTCGTTGTACATTTTAAGGCAGTTTCCCAATGAAATGAACTCTAGAGGTGCTATAACAATGGCTTTGATTCCCCTTTCACACAAATTGCGATAGAAAACGGCAGATTATCAGCTCATAAACATGTACTTTTTGACATGTTCTTCACTCTATGACATTTTATAACATCTTAACATTATTACTATAATGCGTGACTTGCAAGGTCATTCATTTTAACGTTTGCACTACTTTTTCAAGCACAATCAAATTGATAATAGCGTTGCACTTGTGATGGGAATGGCCTCGGTACAAGTTCTAACGAGCTTGTGAGTCGACATGAAAGCTGAAAGTATCATAGAAGCACTACAAAATGACTTGGTTGCTATATCAATTGCGTTTTGCTGTAAAGGAGCATGCCGGCACCTCAGTGGGAGAGCGAGATAATGGACAGCCAGAGATGCAAGTTCGGGTGAGAGAGAGAGAGAAGCACGTGGCCACGTTGCATATGTGTCTGTGTTTATTGATTGTTGAGCCGGTTCCCACATCCTCCTTGCCCAAGCTTTAACTGTTACAGGTTTGCGTTTAAGGTTTAGTGTTGGGAGGTAGGTTTAACATTCTACAAAAAAGATTAATTCTTAAAGAGCATTAATCTTTAAAAGCTCATCTGTTTGGGAGAAAATTAGCTCCACATTGTGGACATTTCACCTCGGAACTGTTGTAATATGTGTTAGGAGCCATGCAATATCATTTTTCAAAAATGTTGCCACAGTCACGTAATTTTCAGTAGATCAAGCTGAATGCTGTACAGTACCAGCAAAGTATGACAGACTGCGATAGTCTGCTGCATCCTCCACAACCTAGCATAAATTGTGTTCAGCACAAGTTTTCTGGGTGTGTTTGTGCCTTTACATGATTTGCATAATTTCTTTTAGCGAACCGGGTGCTAAAACAATGCAGACAGTGCAAGCATAAACAACACTATCAACGTCCGCAGTTCATTCTGTCTTCATTGTCAAGGTGATTCTATAGTTCGGACAGAACTGCCTTTTTGACCACCATGGATGAATGAGTGTGTTTATATTTTACACCTATTCACAACAATCTATTATAGCGCTCACCTCCATACACACACACTCCCCCTGTACTTTTCCATCTTTGGCAACATTCCCAGATGGAGAATAAATGGATGGTGCAGAAAGGCCCATAATTTACAAAGCAGCTGCTCCCCTTTAGAGTAAAACCCTTTCCATACTTTACAGGCAAGACACAGCAATGAGGGTCTTTGTGTGAGGAAAACTGATGTGCTGTATAAGATGATATCCAGAAACAATTTATCACAAGCTAGATAAGAGGGGCTTTTAAGGGCATCGTTGAAATGAAAGAGTTATTTCCTTTGTACCTTTGTGTTCTTCAGAGGTGTAGCTCAATCATTTAAGAGATGGGAAAGTTAGTAACTTGGCTTTTGCAGATAGCTAAGGTTCAGCATTCAGCCTAACTGGGATTACAAAGAGTGCCAAGTGAATTAAAAGTTCTAGTAAAAATGTAATTTAAAAAAAAATAATTTTTCATTTCTGGAACTTGCCCATTAATTAATATGTGAGGTGATAAAATCCGACACATTACATTGATTTTGAGTTTAATTCCGCTGAGATTCAAATGGTAACCTTTATGAAACTCCTGGTCAGCAAAAACAGTACATGAAGCAATTCACATAAGTGTGCAAGGCAGGTCATTTTACTCAGGTCGAGAGATCTGTGTATCTCAGATGGCAGTGACTGACATTGTCAAGAGTGTTATTAGGTAAGCGTACAGATGTATGCTATGTAAAATAATAATTAATGCACATAAACCTGTGACATTGAAACATGAAACTTTTATTACAACAAACAAAGGAGCTGATATGTGTGTGTATATATATATATATATATATATATATATATATATATATATATAGGGAGAGAAAAGGAGATGAATAGAAATCAAATATAAAATTTCAGAGTTGTATTTTAATTTGTACTGTCTTTTTTTTTTTTTTCTCTCCCAATTTGGAATGCCCAATTCCCAATGTGCTTTTAAGTCCTCATGGTCGCATAGTGATTCGCCTCAATGTATCTTATCACATGGCTTGTTAAGTGTGTTGCCATGGAGACATATTGTGTGTGGAGGCTTCACGCCATCCACCCCGGCATCCAAGCTCAACTCGCCACGTGCCCCACCGAGAACGAACCACATAATAGCAACCACAAGGAGGTTACCCCATGTGACTCTACCCTTCCTAGCAACTGCGCCAATTTGGTTACTTAGGAGACCTGGCTGGTGTCGCTCAGCACACCCTGGGATTCTAATTAGCAAACCCCAGGGGTGGTAGACAGCGAATTTGTACTGTTTCTTAATAACTTATTTGTGATTTACAAATCAAAATGTTTTGGTTTTTGTTTACTCTAGTGAACCCCCACATTAATATTATGAGTATGATGTAACTCCCAAGCACTTTTGTACAGTCTTTTAAAGTCATTAAGAAGCTGTTTATATTACATGATAAACTGGCTTGAGCGGCCATTTAACATTTAAAAGTTTATTAAAAACCTAAGCAAAACATAAATATTGTCACAAAAATGCATAAAGCATTCAAATTATGGTTTAAAGAAACAGATCAAAAAGTTAAATAAATAAAAATTAAAATAAAGAACATTGTTCAGTGTAAATCATCTGCATAAATGCTGGGCTAAAACCAAAGTTGCTTGCAGACATATGACTCAGAATTTTTCTTTTAGTTTAGATTATACAATAAGCATACTATTTTCTTATTTCAACAGTTAACTCTAAACAAGCATCCCTTTTTGGCCTGAGACAAGAATTTTAGAATGTGTATTCCAACAAGTCACTAATAGTGAAATGCTATACTGCTTTGGTAAATTACTCTGGCATAATTGCCGCCGATTACTTTTCCTAGTAGGGCAAATATGAGATCCTTCGAGGCCCAATACATATAGCCAGGCATTTTTCTGATAAGGGGAATTGCCATTTTTCTCAAACAATATTTCATTTTTCCTGGGTCGTAGACAGATGGCATTAGATTAAACACTAACCAGGGGTAAGCCCACAACAAATAGCAGAGACTTGAAAGGCAAACGCCCTCCTGAATCCATCACATTTCTCTGGAGTTGCTTACTCTGGACACTAATGACCTTAAGCTAGCACTCTAAACATGGCTCTGTGCCGCCTATTGTCATATACCTCTGTGTTTTGTTTCAGTCTTTGTTGAATCTCAAGAGCTCTATTTAGGTGGTGCATTTCATTAAATTATGGTCCGCAAATGTTAACATGATAAATGCAGAAATCCTTCGAGGAAGCTCTATGGGAGCCTGGTCTCACTTGAAGCGAACCTTTGTGTGTGTAGGTGTTGTTTATTTAAAATATTGGCTGAAAAGAGCTTAAGGTACAGCTTTGTCTGTGAGTGATTTTGTGCATGTGGTCTGGAAGATTTCTGTAAAAATTTATCTCAGCAGCAATACAGTTCCTCCAATTTATGTTGATCTTAGAGCAGGATGATTTCATGGACTCAGGGCAAAGAAGCTTGATCTCAGCAGAGAAAAAAGCACAGCGATACAATGCAATAAATGAACTGAAATAATTAAATGTAGAGTTATTTGATTTTGATTGGCTCTGGGCTCCCAGGGGACCCTAACAGACTGAATTCTGATTTGTCATCGCACAAGAAGAGCAAAATGAAAGTCACATGTGACTGTCACAGAGGTGACAGATAAAGCACTCCATTTCCTTTCTGGCAAGTTTCCAGGCCACTTCCATTTCACATCTTTCTCTCATGTGATAATGTATTTCCTTTTGTCTTAGCCAAATTGTAACTATTCTTAAGCAACTGGATTTTTATGAAATAGTTAACCGAAAACCAAAAAAAAAATATGTCATTTATTTACCCTCGTGTCTTTTTGAAACACCACTGAAGAACCATAAAAGCTAAACGCTATATTTAAAATCTTCTGAAGTCATTCGATAACAACCATATATCATGAAAATTATGTGATCATTCAACATTTTTTGCAAAACAAAATTACGGTGCTCCACAGCTTTTTGTTGCAGTTTCCCAGTGAAATGTCCAATGGGGTGCACCAAAAGCGAGTGAAATTTTGCCAATTATCAGATGGGGTTTTTAATGTGAATTAGGTGGAGGTTTTAATGAGTAAAACATAACCTATGTTTAGCCAAAAACCAAACCAATAATGTTCTAAAAATAAATGAGGGGTGAACAAAACAGACATCATTACCCTAAACCAACACATATTGTAAACCTATTAGTCCTGTGTTTTTCACCTATAACAGTGAAAAACACATTTATCAAAATAAATTTATCAGCACATAAAAATTTAAAAGCAGATAAACATAAAACAAATGTGACATGAAACACACATTTCTAAAACAGCATTTTGTGTCCCTTACATAAAATTTTTATCTCACATGTCACCTTGGATGTTTAAAAAAACATTTCTTAAAGCTTGTTCTTCTGAGTTCAAAGTCCAAATCTCTATCAGGAGACCTACCACACAAGCTAATCATGATGGAAAAAGTGTGTGAATGTTGGTGAGTCTGTAATACAAGCGTTAAAATGTATCGGTTTTCAAATAATGCATAACGCATTGTGTTATGTGTTTCAAGATAATAACTAATAGCAGTGTTGTAATAACGCAGACGCTGAGGCAGACTCCATGTGCAGATGTTTATTAAAAATCTACAGCAGATAGGTTGGAATCGTCAAGCAGATATCGTAATCGTTAAGGCAGGCAGTGGGTCAATACAAAGTAGCAGTCAGATCCGTGGCAACAAAGCAAAGGGGTAAATCCAAAAGAGACAAGAGTGGTAAAGGCAGGCAAAAGGTCATTCACAAAACAGCAAGACAATGGCAATGGTAATAACGCTCGGTAAGGCAGGTAAACTGGCAATACTTCGCATCAGTCTGTTAGTCAAGCCATGCTTAAATATCAACCAAACAGGAAGTGAACAATGAAGCAGAGGGAGCGGCACACAGTCAGTACTCGGGAGAGGGCTCCCTCTGCTGGCGTGACGTTACATGTGTGTTCTAATAGCGTGAAAAAATAAGTGTTTATAAAGTCATAATCAGTTGTTGTTCTCATAATTTGAGTTAAAGTAAATACTATGCACACTTATTGTAGCAACTCTAGTGTTAATTTCACCAAGAGGTCATTGTGAAATGTATAATTTGGCATGTAAATATAGAGAATGAGATTTAAGAGTCACAATTGAGGGGAAGATTTTCAGTGGTGAATGACATGTTATATTATAGAACATAATAAAATTGCATTGGTTGTCATGTATATGCAATTTAGGGTTAGGGTTAATAATGTATGACACATATGATCATTTGTGTAATGGCTCAGAATCATTAAACAGTGTCCAGTTTCATTTCCCAAACCAGCTGTCGCAAGCTGCACACATCAAGATCCAGAAGGTCTGAAAAAAGCATGCCCTGCTCTCCAGAAGAACCTGCCCAAAAACACACACATTGATCTTTTCAAATGACAGCCACTGAAGCTGCCCTTATTCCTTCCCAGGAGGGATAATTAAAATAATGTATGCATTAACTCACAAATATTGTAATGGTTTGATTTATTGTACGTTCCCATGTCTATTTTTCTTCTCTGTTCTCTTAATGATACCCAGAGTCACAATAATCACATATCATTTGCAGAGGGTTCCAGTGAAGGTCACCCCATCCGTGCAACCATATGAGCAATAATTCCTGTGGTGGGAGACCACTGCCATTGGCATCAGCCATCCACAACCTGAGTGTGCAGGCCTATCACCATTGCAGGTGGGGCCAGCAGATGCCGGGCCAGGCTGCTAATAGCTCCAGGGCTGACTATGAGAGAAAGCTATCCAGCATGGAAGTGAAGCAGATGGGCTTGTAGTTAGTGGGAGACTTACAGCTAACATTTGGAAGAGGATTTAGACTGTGGCATCTAGTGATGCTTTCTTGGATTTGCAGTAGCTCTTTTTAGTAATATTCCAATTTAACACTAATATATTGAAGCATGTATTGTGAAGTACTGCCATCTAATGCTTGTTTAGGGCATTGTAAAGTTCTGCAGTCAAATGTTTAGGAAAAGTTCACCCCAATATGTTAATTCTGTCATCATTCACTCCCAAGTGTTGGGAAGCTACTTTGAAACTGTAGATTATCAAACTGCAAGCTATAACTTAAAGTGGTTAAACCCCAGTAAAACTACTCTGTTTACCTTTAAATGCATTTGGGTGTTTGGCCAAAAATCATTACATACTGGTTGGGAATTAGAATATAATATAATTTAATATGTTTTGATATGATTTGAAGTTATATATTTTAATATATCAAAGTGATGTTGCAAAAAATATTGATTAGTGGAATTTGATTAGACACAACTGGCTGTAACTGCACAACTGCACAAACAGTGAATAATTTATATGAAGTAGTTCATTAATGAACCATCCAAACGAACCAAGTCACTAAAATGAATCTCAATGCTAAATACAAGGGGAACCATTTATTTTAACTAGGTAATTTCTATGAACTGTTAGAAAGAACTGATTCACTTAAAGGGCTAGTTCACCAAAAATGAAAATTCTCTCAAGCCATCCCAGATGTGTAAGACTTTCCTGCATCAGCAGAACCGGAATGAAGAATATTATAAGTCTTTTTCAGCGTTGTTTGTCCAAAGAAATCCAAGTAAACGGGTGCCATCAGGCTGCTGGCTGTTTGATGGTCCAAAAGGCATATTTAGGCAGCATAAAAGTAATCCACACGACTCCAGTCAATCACGTAATGTCTTCTGAAGCAAATCGATAGGTTTGTGTATGAAACAAATGGATAATTAAAAATGTTTAAAAACTTGAAATCGTTGCTACTGGCCAGAGCTGATTTGCTGTTTGAAATGACTTAACTCTCAGATAACATTCATTCCTCTGATGTAAACAAAGTGCGCTCTTCCAACTTCTCACATGAACGTGGCATTGAGTTTATGTCATACGACAGTAATGTGATTCGTCAAATGCTGGAAGTGATTTTTAAAATTGTATACAATTTTAATTATTGATTTATTTTTTACACAAACATATAAATTTACTTCAGAAGACATTAATTGATTGACTGGAGTTGTGTGGATTACTTTTATGCTGCCTAAATATGACTTTTGGACTGTCAAATAGCCAGCAGACTGATGGCAGTACATTAATTGTATGGACAAACTGAGCTGAAATCTGCTTATAAAAATCTTCATTTTGGTTATGCTGAAGAAGGAAAGTCATACACATCTGGGATGGCTTAAAGGTAAGTAAATCATGAGAGAATTTGGATTTTTGGGTGAACTAACCCTTTAAATTATTCCGATTTCTCAACGCTACATAGTGAGAGACAGATGACAGTTCAGGTGAGTGTGTTTGATTTCTCCTTCAGCTGCATTCACAACGTAGCTCGCTATTAGAAAATCAACATTATTGTAAAATTAGCTGAGCTATTTTCACACTACTGAAAGATGTAGTTAGTAGCGTTGCTACTTCGTTTGGAACCAGTGTTGGTGAATTACTAACTCTGTATGATTTTCTCTCTTCCGTGGAACAAAAAAGGAAATATTAGGCAGAAGGTACTGTAAGTCTCAGTCACCATTCACTTTCATTGCATCATATTTTTTCATAGCAATGAAAGTAAATGGTGACTGACACTATCAAGAACAATGATTAGTGTATGCCAATGATGACTGAATGTTAATTTTTAGATGAACTGTTCCATTAAAAAACACCTTTCACAATCTCAATTGTGCACTTCATCAATTTTCCAAAAGACTAAACCACAATGTCCTGAATAATATCCACCTTCTTCCTGTTTCTGCCTTTTCCAACAATTTACTGATGCAATATGGTAAAGAACCATCTTATTGTAGAAACATGATCCAAAAATGGGCCATCAATGGTGTTCGGGTCCTATATTAATAACCTTATAAACAAAAGGCTTGGCAAAACCTTTAGTTTTTAAATTATTAGCTTCATCTATGTGTCATGTAAATCATGTGAACTTATTGCAGTCAAGCAGTATTGGCATAGTGGACATATAGAGACTCCGTAAAAACTATTAAAAACAAATTTATTTTGAAATGTAGGCAGTTTTGTAGAAATGCAAATATATGGTGGATTGCTCAGAGTGGAACGCATTCCCGCCAGGTTTGGTGACAGTCAGGATATGATCTATGAGGCGGCATGTTGGCTTTGGCAGACTTTATTGTTTTATGTGATGATAGATGGCCATTTTTCCCGATGCTGTAAGTGCAAACCGATCCAATTTCTTTCTCAGAGAACTCAGCTGTATCGATGCACCAGATTTGATCAAATTGCCATTATAGTAAGAAATGTTCCTTATGCGCTCATGTGCTTGAGTCTGAAATGAGTGCTTACATAAAGGTTTGATTGGAGTACTAAACACAAGAAACACATCAAGCCCTCATAATGATAGTATGGCAGCACTTGACCTGCAACTTACTGGCATGATTGGTTTTTTTTTTTCTTTCTTTCTTATTTTTCCTCGACTCTCGACAGTTTAAAAGGATATTCTACCCTAACATGAAAATGTTTACATGATGAACTTCATGTTGTTCCAAACTCATATGACTTTCTTTCTTGAACTATTCCTTTAAGATCTGAAAGATGCAATTGGATGAGAATTCTGAAGGATTCTTCACTAATAAAACTGAATCAGTGAAGTGCATTGTCCAGTTGAACATTGTGCAGACATCCTGTCTGATTCTTCATAAAGACCCCGTCCATGGTTGACCAGTGCAGACTTTGTAGGAAATGTTGACACTAAAACGGGTGCCCTATGAAGGGTTCCATTTCAAATCCATCAAGACGTCGGTTGCATATTTGATACACTTTCTAAAACACTTTGTCAAACAGTTTGCAAACATAATCCATTTCTGATACAGAACACGTTCTCTGTGGAAGTGTTAAGTAGTTGAATCACTACCAGGCATTAAACAGACACAGGATTTGGTTTCCCCCTATGTTTATTTTAAATGAGGGGCAGGACATAGTTCAAGGTGACAGAATCTTCCTGGAATTAGAGGGAACATACTCAGAAAGGGGAGCTAAAAGGCGATCTGTTTAAAATTCGGACACCTTCTCACTGTAAAGTTAGATTTCTGAGCCACTGGAGTACTGCAAAGAATCCAGCAGATGCTCTCCATAATGGAAGTCTTAGTAAATCCTGACAAGCCTGTGGAATGGTAATGTCATCAGTGTATAGCTGGTGTTTTATGAATGTTTGTATCTTAAGGTAATTTATTGATATAAAAGCAAATGCTTCTGAAATTACACAGTGCTTCTAAATTTTTCTTTTATAGTTTATCCAGAAGAGCAAACTTATAATTTCACTTATACTGTTCTAATGTACTCACTGCCTTATTATATATTAAAATGTGGCGAGTACAGTTGGGGTGTGCAAAACTAAAATGAATATCAATTTGGTAAATTATTGTTCTTTTTGACTAATTCAAGAGCGCAAATAAATATTTTTTTTTTTTAATTTTATGAGTCTTATGGATAATTTTTATACTGCCTTGATGTCCCTTTTGGAGCTTCAAAGTTCTGGAAACCATTCACTTGCATTATGAGGACATACAGAGCTAAGATATTCTTCTAAAAATATGAATTTTTGTTTTGCACAAGACAGAAATATATGTCTAGGATGGTATGAGGGAAATAAATGATGAGAGAATTTTCCTTTTTGGGAGAACTATCCCTTTAACAAGAATTTTTTTTAAAATTGATGTGTGTGTACATTTTCTTGCAATCATGGCAGCAGTAATTCATCAAATGATGATCAAATGATCCAGATGCACGGTGCAGATGAGTACACTTTCAGCATTTCAAAGAGCACTTTCAGCTGTCTGGATCACAGTAGAGTAGTATCCCAGTAATCTGCTGTATCTTCCACAGTCTAACATTTAGAACCATCCTACAAGATGTGGAATTGCATAATGCAATTCAGCACTAATTTGGGGCATATTTTCACCATTATCCCGTTTGCATGAGTCCTTTTGCGAATTCGGGTGCAAAAACAATGCAGACAGCATGAACAAATAAACAAAACTATCAAGGGGCATAATTCATTCTCAGTGATTCCCAACCACTGGAAAGCTTTTTTTTCCCTCTTCATATTCATAACAGTATCATGCAGATGAAAGGGGCACCCAACAGAGTTTAAAATAAAGAGAAAGGGCCAAAAAAGAGAGAGAATAAGTGATGTTACACTTGCGTCCTTGAAGAGCAATGAATATCATGTTAGCCTTCACTCATAAGGTCTATAAATTTGATATGAACCAACCAAGACCTGCATTTGAGGCATATTACTTTCCTTAGTCCCATAAAAAGCAAAGTGTATTTGATTTACAAACCCAAGCAAGACAATGTAACTAAATTCTATTGGAGCTGACACACATCTCAGAGAGCAAAATTCTGAAAATTCAACTACACTCATCCATTATGGATGGTGCTCACGCAGTTTACCACAATGTCAACGCAGTGAAAGCACAGGTTTTACAGATAGGGCTTTATAAAATCTCTCTTTTAAAAAAAAAAAAGGCAGAAAGAAGACTAAACTAATTTCAACATGCTCATATGGAGCATTTATCAAGTTATACAAACTTCAGCCATAGGAAAGTCCAGCATGGAGCCTGTGCTGCTATTTTGAGTTGAAGTCCCAGTGGAAGTTAATGGAGACTGGAGGGCTATTTGCTGGCTGACAGTTAAAATGGATGTGGTGTCAGTCTCTCGTAAATGGTTGAAAACCTTCTTCGAAATGAAATAGACTGACACTGTAAGCTAGAGCAGAGCACTGGACCAAACTGCAAAACAAGTCAAGAGAGTAAGAATTTAAAGTGTTGAGGTTTATCAAGGACATAATATTTGTGGCTCCTACATGGATCAAACATGGAATTTTCCTCAAGATAAAGGAAATAACACAGTCCTTCTTGAGTAACATGGGGAATTATTGACCATAGATTTGGTTTGTTTAGATTTATTGTAGATACATGTTGAGAGGGGAATTCATTAAGAATGTAAGAATCGTGCTCACTGATAGCATTGTTTATTTTCACATGCTGTCTGCATTGCTTAGCACCCAATTCACTAAAGGAATTATTCAAAAAAGGTAACAGCCCAAAAACACCCAGAAACATATTGCAGGCCAGTACTGAGTGACAGGTGCTAGGTTGTGGAGGATGCAGCAGACTACTGCAATCTGCCATATTGTACTGGGACTGTACAGAATCACTCCACCACTAGCACCCTAAATTAGTTAGTCTTAAAAATGTAGAAAGTGTGCTCGTTTACACCCTTTGTCTGGATATATGCTCACTTTTAATGCTCTTCTCTATTATCTGATTATCATTTGATGAATTACTGATGCCATGATCGCTAGAATGTACTGTACACAAACATCTGTTTGCATTATTTGAGGTAGGCAAATAGCTAGCCCTATCTTGTGAAAGTTATGTGACTGTGATGACATTTTTGCGAAATTATATTAAGTGGTTCCCTATACGTATTGTACCAGTACCAGGGTGAAATGTCCAGTGAGTGTTGCTAAAAGCAAGTTAAATGTTCTCCCAAACAGATGAGGTTTTTAAGGTTAACTTACTATTGAATTTTAAAAAACAATACGTCTAGGTTACGTATGTAACCTCCATTCCCTGATGGAGGGAACGAGATGTGGTGTCGAAGAAGCGACACTAGGGGTCTCTCTTGAGCACCGAATATGCCTCTGATCTATGAAAAAAGGCCAATGAGAAGTTGGCAGACAGTATTTGTATACCCCGCCCCTGACATACGTGTATAAAAGTGGGACATATGTCGAGTTCATTCAGGATTTTTCTGAGCTGGAAATGGTCCGGCCACAACAGTGGCTCGGCTCAGCGACGTGGCCGGGAAGACACAACGTCTCGTTCCCTCCATCAGGGAATGGAGGTTACATACGTAACCTAGACATTCCTCGTCTGTCACTTACTTCGATGTTGTGTTGAAGAAGCGACACTAGGGGTCCAATTTAAATCACACCATGCACTGAGCCGTGTACGTGGTCTGCTGACACAGGAGCGGGCAGGTATTTCACATGCAAAGGTGACCAGCTGTGTCAGACTGCACGTACCCTTCCCCAATGCCCCATAAAAGTCGTCAGAATCCTTCTGGTTACCCTAAAAAGGGGAACAAGGCGAAAGCAGACAAAGAGCTGCTCTGAGACTGTGGGTCCATCAAAGCAGACAAAGAGCTGCTCAAAATATCTAAAGCTCTGCATGCGGTCCAAGTAGGTACGCAAAGCATGTACCGGACACAGCAACAAAGGGGCTGGGTCTGCCTCATCCCGGGGCAGCACTTGCAGATTCACTACCTGGTCTCTAAAGGGCGTGGTAGGAACCTTGGGCACGTAGCCAGGTCGTGGTCTTAGGATCACATATGTGTCTGCCGGACTGAACTCCAGGCAAGTGTCACTAACAGAGAACGCTTGCAGGTCCCCGACCCTCTTGATGGAGGCGAGCACGATCAGCAGGGCCGTCTTTAGAGAGAGGGCCCTGAGTCCAACAGATTCTAGTAGCTCAAAGGGGGGTTTCCGAAGGCCTGCGAGGACCACCAAGAGATCCCAGGAGGGGAACAGGCCTGGCTGGGAAGGATTTAACCTCTGGGTGCCTCTTAGGAACCTGATGATCAAGTTGTGCTTACCCAAAGACTTGCCATCTACTGCGTCGTAGTGGGCCGCGATTGCAGCAACATAGACCTTCAATGTGGAAAGGGACAGCCTCCCCTCCAGCCTCTCCTGCAGAAATAAGAGCACTGACCTAACTGTGCACCTCTGTGGGTCTTCAGCCTGGGAAGAGCACCAATTTGCGAACAAGCGCCACTTCAGGGCGTAAAGTTGCCTGGTAGAGGGGGCTCTGGCTTGGTTGATCATGTCTACGATGGCAGGTGGTAGACCAGCTAGATCTTCCACGTCCCATCTAGGGGCCAGACGTGGAGCTTCCAGAGGTCTGGGTGCGGATGCCAGAGGGTGCCCCGTCCCTGAGAAAGAAGGTCCTTCCTGTAATTCACCAGGGAGGGGCTGTCGCAAGGAGTACGAGGTCCGAGAACCAGGCCCGGGTGGGCCAGTAGGGAGCCACTAGGGTGACTTGCTCCTTGTCCTCCCTGACCTTGCACAGCACCTGAGCAAGAAGGCTCACTGGGGGAAATATGTACTTGCGTGGTGGTGCTGTCTGACCTGATTAGGACATGTTTGTCTAGAACTAACGGGGGAACAGAAAACAGTCAGCAACTCAAGGCAATTTATATGCCAGCGCAGCGGGGCCCCTTTCCAAAGGCCCGCGGCTGCGTGCCTGTTGCACACGGTGCCCCAACCCAATCTGGAGGCGTTGTTCGTGACCAGGACGCATCGGGACACCTGCTGCAAGGGTATTCCTGTCCGCAGAAAGTCTATCCAGGGTTTGAATGTTTGGCGGCAGGAGGGGGTGACCATCACACAGTGCATGCCGTGGCACCATGCTCGTCTCGGGACTCGAGTCTGAAGCCAGTGATGATGCGGTCTCATATGCATCAACCCCAGCGCCGCGACCACCGTGGAGGACGCCATATGCCCCAGGAGCTTCTGGAAAAGTTTTAAGGGGACCGCTGTGCCCGGCCTGAAGGCGGCAAGGCATTTGAGCACTGACCGCGCATGCTCAAGGGTGAGCCATGCTGACACTGAGACTGAGTCTAACTCCATGCCGAGAAAAGAGATGCTCTCAACCGGGGTGAGCTTGCACTTTTCCCAGTTGACCTGAAGCCCCAAACGGCTGAGGTGCCTGAGCACCTGGTCTCTGTGCACGCATAGTAACTCTCGGGATTGGGCCAGAATGAGCGAGTCGTCGAGGTAGTTGAGAATGCGAATGCCGGCTTCTCAGAGCGGGGCAAGGGCTGCCTCTGCGACTTTCGTGAAAACACGAGGGGACAGAGACATGCAGAAGGGGAGGATTTTGTACTGTTACGCCTGGCCATCGAACGCAAAATGTAGGAAGAGTCGTGTTGAGCCAGAATTGAGACGTGGAAGTACGCGTCCTTCAAGTCTACCGCTGCAAACCAATCTAGATGCCGGACGCAAGTTAAGATGTGTTTTTGCGTGAGCATATTGAACGCGAATTTTTCCAAAGCCCGGTTGAAAACTCGCAAGTCCAAGATCTGTCTTAAGCCACTGCCTTTCTTGGGTACGATGTAAGTGGCTGTAGAAACCCTCCTTCATCTTGGTTGGAGGCACAGGCTCTATCGCGTCTTTGAGTAAGAGAGTAGCGATTTCTGCGTGCAGGGATTTGGCATGCTCGCTGTGTACTGTGGGAAAGCGGACACCCGGGGGTATGGCAAACTGAATTGCGTAACCGAGTCGGATGATCCGGGCCATTCAGTGTGACGGGATGGGAAGTGAAAGCCACGGATCCAAGCTCTGTGCTAGGGGCACCAAGGGGACGATTATTTTTGACATACCCGGTGGGGCTTCACAGCTGGGCGGAGCAGGTAGTACAGTGTCAGGAGGCAAGGACGCGTCCCAAGGCTCTGGTGCTGAGAAAAGTCTTGAAGCACTTACCTTACTCCGTACACCCAGCAGGGGGCGGGTTAGTGACTGAGGAGGAGGTCCGATGGAGGCGTCCTCTAGATTCATCAGAACCGGCTGGCCGGAGAACAGTCGTGGGGCTGAAGACGGGGGGTCCGTGTCCAGCTTGCCTGGACTATTGAGATCGGGCGGCAGAGTGCCATAAGAATGGCATTTGTGGGCCAGGTGACCCAGAAACAAAGGAAATAGCTCTTTTACTGAGTGGGTACAACAGCCCTGTTTCTAGGGGGTGCAGCAAATGAAATAAATTCAACAATAAATTCCCAGCCCTCCACAAAGGAGGGGACGGAGTGGTCTGCTTACCAGCTCCGGAGCTAACATCTTGGTCCCTGGGTCGATCGTCTGAGGAGCGCCTGGGAGCCTTCCGGGTCCTCGAGGGGGTCCATGAGACAGGGAGCGTCTGCTTCCTGTGGGGTGCTCGACGCATGGGCTGAAAGCTGGGCCTGGGTTGAGGTGGAACAGTGTGTTTCTTCGCTGCAGGAGGTCGCCCTTGGCGAGCAGACGGGGCATGGCCCATGGCGGCAGGTTTGCGGCGGGGCAGGATGTGTGAGATGGCCTCCATCTGTTTCTTCACCATGGAGAACTGCTGGGCAAAGTCCGCGACGGTGTCGCCGAAGAGGCCAAACTGGGAGACAGGGGCGTTGAGGAAGCACTCTTTATCAGACTCCCGCATCCCGAACAAGTTCCACCACAGATGACGTTCCTGGACCACGAGTGTGCCCGAGTTACTACACTGTGACCTTCATAGCTCTGAGGGAGAGGTCGGTCGCTGAGCACAGTTCCTGCAGCACATCGGGATCAGGGCTACCCTCGTGCAAATCTTTCAGTGCCTTGTGGACTTGCAGGAGGGCCATGGTATACAGGGAGGAAAAGGCATGTCCGGTGGCACTGTAGGCTTTAGCGGTGAGTGAAGATGTTGTCCTACAGGCCTTGGAGGGGAGTACAGGGTGACACTGCCAGGTGGTAGGGTTCCCTGGGGCACAGGTGGAGCGCAACAGCCCTGATGCTCTCCATTTAGCTCCATTCATTGTCTAGACTCGTCCATGTTGTATAGACCAGTTCTCCTGCTCTCCATTCAAGCTAAGGGTGTATTCCTGATTGTTCCTTGCTACTATTTGATTTACCTTTTTGTTTACTTATTTGTTGAACATTGTGATCATTGGTTTCATTAAACATCCCAGCATTTGGGTTCTCACATACCTTCAATGTTTGTCTTCATCCCTGACAGACAGACCTCCCATGATTCCCCACTCATTGTTGTGTCATGTTGTCCAGACTGCTGTATTCCCTCTTCTCAGCCCAGGTTAATAATTTGGTTGGTTCGAGGGGGCGTACCTGGAGGAGCTGCACCCGCTGCCGTCCCCAGGTCGCCTCCATCACCAGCAACATCGTCCTCAATCCCGTGGGATTGCGGGGGGCATCTGGAGTGGCGTGCTTTCTATTGAAAGCGAGCCGTGACTGCAATGTTGCCATGGCCATGGTCTCGCAGTGAGAACATGAACCATCCACAAACGCTGCCTCGGTGTGATCGCTACCCAGACACACGAGATAACACCTGTGGCCGTCTGAAGCGGAGAGCACTCTACCGCATCCCAGAACTACACAGGGGTGGAAAGGCATCTTTAAAAAGTTGCGTCCTGAAGAGGACGTTCAACGCCGCTACGTATTGCTCTTTTAGAGGAAAATACTCTTTTACAAGAAAATCACTCTTTTAATAACTCTTTTGAGTTTTCTGCACTGTCGAAGCGCCCATGGGGCAAACTGCACTGCCGTGCAGAGAAGGAGAAAGCCACTGAAGTGCGCCATAGATCCAACAGCAGAGAAGCATCAGAGGAACAGGAACAGGTGTGTGACTCGCAGCTGACTGCATACACGACCATCAGCTACAAAGAACATTTCTGAATGACCTCGACATATTTCCCCGCTTTTAAACCCATATGTCCGGGGTCGGGGTATGCGAATACTGTCTGCCAACTTCTCATTGGCCTGAGGCCAGAGGCATAATCAGCACTTAAGAGAGACCCCTAGTTTCACTTCTTTGACACAACGTCGAAGTGAGCGACAGACTGGGAACCAATGTATCCACCCTAAACCTTAAACCTAAAACTAACTGAAAGTGTATTTTAAACAAATATGAGATAAAAAATGTGATTGATAAAAAAGCCACACCATTTTTCGGTGCTTCTGTGATACTTTTGGCTAACGTGTCAACTCCCTGGTCCTTTACATTGCATACAAGTGCAATGATCTATCTGATGAGATACTGGACATGATTACACTTGAAAAAGCTTTTAAATTTACTTGATTATGTAAATCAAACATTAAAATGTATTGCAAGTGAAATGCTGTAAAAATGCACTATAGTAAGTGTTTTGATGTCATAAGATTTTGCCACCCAAAATGGGCAAAAAGTGTTCATGATAATAAAAGTGAGAAAACTGGAGAAAAGGCTTTTTTCTTTTTTTGTTCAACCTGGAAACTGCTGCAATATATATCACAGACATGTAACAATATTTGGGCAAAAATGTAGGTATAGTAATGTGATTCAATGAGGTTGCAAAGAGTTTTGTCTAATCTTCATGGAAAGAAGGCTTGAAAAGTATAACATTTAATGACTCGACTTAAATACTCACAGCGCAGTGCTATTTTAGCACATTTAGCGCCCGATTAAACTTGATTGTGGTGGTTAGTGAATAAATCACAGGTTTTGCACTGACATACCACACCCCTGAAAGTAATTTTAATGTACTTTGTGGCATTCACCACTTTATTATACTAAGCACAATATAATGTGCCTTTACCAAGCAGGCATCATAAAAATATATTTTTTTTAATTATTTAAAAAAAATTCTTATAAGGGGCCATATCAAATGCTTCATCCCATAAAGCTGCAACTTGACCAGAGTTTAAAACAGTGTAAAAGTGAATTAGTGGACAGAAAAAAACATCTTCAAGGACAAAGAGTGCAGGGCTGCAAGCGATGTGCGTTGTGGGCCACTCTAAAATCACTGCAGCTAACATACATTTGTCATATAGCCATGGGGCTCAATTTCCCCAGGGACACCCAGAATGCCTCATCAAATAATGCAATGTTCTCTTTCATTGGATATCTTTTGTGTACCTAAAAGCTCTGATGCCCATTCGTCTTGAAAATAACACCATCTCGCCCAGCCCTTGTGGGCATAGTGACTGTCTGGGCCATTCATCCTGTTCTCTGGAACACGAAGGCCACGAATAACTTCATAGCAGGGGCCGGGACAACCTTTAACATACACACAACTGGTTCCACTTTGGTTCATTAAGGTCTTTCTTTTTCTATGAGGAATGTGGCATTGTTTATTTATTTATAATGCATTTTAACCATCATCACAATGATTTTTTGTTATAAAATGTGATGAGTTTGTTAATGAGATGTTTCTAACATTTCTGTGTGATAACAGAGTAATTTTGGAAAAGGCAGCCAATGTTGTGTCATATTTGTAACCCTGTGCCTGTCAAGCTTTTTGTACAAATTTTAAAGACATTCTCAACATCTTTGCTGTCTATCAGCCAGTAGTAACTTCCACATTGTTCTATAAAATGTATGGCCAAATGTAACAATCTTCGTGCTGTTTTTTAGAGCCATTGTGAATTCTTTGGACAATGCACTGTCTATGTAAGTAGTATTTTAATGCATCGTAAAAATAATCCAAACAGAAGCGCTATTCCAAAAGGTGGAGCCTTTTAATAATTTTTTCTTCTATATATCTAATATAATATATCTATATGCTTCTAGTTCTACCAGAAAGACTCGGGAGAATAATACTGAACAATTAACCATTTATTTACAGCTTGGCAAACAATATAAAGATAAAAGTTCTTTGGCGTAGGCCCCGTCCATAGCTCGCATTCCGGGGGTCCAGACTCTGCATTTCCTGCCTGGCGATGAAGGCAGGGGCGCAGCCGACCCCCAGTGAGGTATGGGAAGGGACCATCCTGGTGGTGGTGGGGCGGAAGGAAGGAATCATCTTGGTGGTGGGGAGGGTGGAGGTGAAACTTTAAGGCCAATAGCTAATTAGTAAGAGGTGACTACATTATAAGAAGACAAGAATAATACATTCATGCAATTAAAATTATGCTGCCGTGTAAATGTTAAGCATTAATAGAGCTGACACTTTCGTACGAGTGACTTTTTGTGCGGGCCACACAGAACAAGGCCACCTTGGGCCACACAGAACAAGGCCACCTTGGGCCACATAGAACCGGCCCTAATGACCACAAAGCGGAGCCACACTGGCCACCTGGCCTTGCTAGACCACAGAGACAAGGCCGCACGGCCACACGGCCTTAGTAGACCACAGAGACGAGGCTGGCAATCAGCCACGACGGCATCTAATGACACACATAAAAACGAGCACATCAGACAGATCACGAGCGGGATCGAAATGATTGGTAGCTGATGTAAATTCCCCTGGACGCATAAAACCGTAGAAAGCAGTTAGAAACACAGCTTCTAGCAAAATATTGATGTACGTAGAAAAAGGCCTGGCGAATAGAAGAGATTAGTCTTTGCAATAAAGGCGGAGTAAAACGCAGCCGTTATGTGGAGAATGATAGAGGATTGCTTATGCATGAGCAATGAACGAATAGGAGAAGCGGTGAATAAACTTGGAAAGTCGGGGTTGAAATATTTGCGTAGAATTGAATGCCTGCTAGTAATCTACAGATGGAGGAAGGTATAGATTAGGTTTCTCGAGGTGAAGACGAGAGAGGAGCAAGCGGTCGTAATCAAAAATGGGAAATACGGAAATCTGAAAGAAAGCAAAACGTAAAGAATGAACACCAAGCGGAAATGTAAGCTTTATAAGTGGAAGGAGCTACTCCTTTAGCCATGAAATGACTGGCTGAACTAAGCAAATCGTCTAATTTAACATAGTAGCTGATAGGGGAGGGCACGGAGTTGGATCCGTATGGGCTGAAGGGCAAAAGCCGTCTGAAGGTATGAAAACGAAAACGGGAGAGCGAGTCGGCGATAGCATTGGAGTAGCCTGCTATGAGAGCAGATTTGATAATAAAATAAAGACGACAGATTGCCATATTAAGCGTCTCGCTAAAGGCATCATAGTCTGGCGAGATAACCGACCTTATAAATGATGGCGACGGTGGCTTCGTTATCGCAGAACATCAGTATGCTTTACCCAGACCGCGCTGAACCCCAGATGACGCTGGCTACAACTAGAGGATACATTTCGTGGAATGCGGAAGAGACAGAGCCAGAAGACAACTAGGAAAAGCAATTGGCCATTTTTCTGCGAACCATTGCCCTTGAAAGAACCCCCGAAGCCAATAGAGGGGGCGGCATCGGTAAATAGTTGAAGTTCGTCTGATGATTCAAAAGCAACGTAATAAAAAGAAAATGCCATTCCAATCATTTAAAAGATGAGTCCGAAATTTGATGTCGGATGGGCAGCCTTCGTAAAACTGACCGAGTAACTAAATTCTTGCACGGAATGAGCCAAAGTTAGCGGCCGAGAAATGAAAGCCCTACCTTGAGGAATTATGCTCGTGGAAAAATTTAAGGTGACCGAGCAACAAAAGCACGTCATGTTCGAAACGATACCGAGGGAGAGAAAAGTTTCCAGGAAGAATCTAATCCTTAAAAGCTTTTGTGAGGGAGAGAAGCTTGCATTAAAACCATGACTAGGAAAATGCCGAGGAATACGAGCGAAGAAGAGGGGCCCATTGATTTTTTTTTTTTTTTTTTCTTCCGCCTAGAGGGGAACGGCGATGTCGCTAAATACCTGTTTAAGTATGTCGAGGATTTAAGATTGGGAAGACTCATGGAATGAAAACATAGGGACGCCGTTAAATTTTGCCACGCGGCGACCTCTGCTGTATAAAGAGAGTCTTATGTTTTCAGCACCGTGGACAGCGGCCGGATCATTGCATGCGAATGCTATGAGCGCTGCAAATGGCATGGGCTAAAGTTTTTTGCCACCGAAATGGTGAACGAGCAGTTCGGTAACTGTAACTGACCCGTGAAGTCTTGAGTTGTAAATGAGAATGAAAGAAGCGGATTTGCGGAAAATGCCTTGTGGTATACGTGAAACAACGTGCCCCCGTGACTTGGCTAAAGTCTGCAATGATGGTTAGATAGAGATCTAACTCTTCCCTTATCTCGGGATAACTTTGGCACAAAATGTCTCTGTAGATACTAAAAGCGATCACCAATTCGCCAAACGAGAGATTACGTTGAAGGTGAGGATCGGAGGTTTTAAGAGGGACTGCCACATCACCACAGTTGACCATTTACCTGCGGGTGATGGAAGCAGAAATGAGGCCAAGTTAATATCTTTACCTTGGATAATGATGGCTCTTGGTTGTGTGGACACTGATGCGGCAGCTGGTGAAACAAAAACGCCTACCAGAAGCTTGAGCTGGAGTTGCTGTGGATAGACTGAAATTTGAAGGAGCCGGTGGAGCAGAGACATCTTGAAATGGCATCTGGATCGTTGGTAGAGAAGCAGGCAGAGTAGAAGATGTAGAAGGCACGTTCGAAGGGTTGCTTAATCCGAAAGGAGGGGGGTGAAAACTGAAGAATCTGGTAATTCATTTCTGTAGGTTCAGTTGACAGCGGAGGAGATGGCACAGAGCAGGCGGCGATGATCTTTTTGATAGACGAGGTGAGGATGATTTAGCCGATCTTTTCTTGCCAGTTGGTTTTAGCTGAGCTGTTGAAGTTGGAGCTTTTGAAGACGAATAAGGGGAAACAGGCAGATTACCCAGGGTGCTCTGGGCCAGAAGGGGAAGATTTCTCTAGAAGGGCCTTGGCTGGCCGGTATGCTGGCGTCCTCAAGAGCGATGACCGTGTCTTCGAATGACCACTGCACCCAGGGAGAAGTACGGCACTGGATGCGTGAGCTGCTGTGAGCAGGAGGAGGAGACGGCGGGACGAAATCATCGTCAGAATTAGAGTAAACTTAAACGAATTGCGTGTCCTTAGTCGTGTTTTGTCGGCAACTGACGCGAACAATGAACGAAAGATTCAGCATCTGTGAACTCAGACATGTGTAAGTATCCATCTTTTATACTGCAAGTGTTAGAACACGATTGGATAGATGAGAAGGCAATGAGTGACGTAACAATTGAGTCTTCCCGGCAGAACTTATGCTAAAGCTTCCATATGCCTTCTTTTGGCCACATTCAAATTCATAATGCATTGCAACAGAAGAATAAAATCATCCAAGATGGCGGACGAAGCAAGCAAATTGTCGATTATACTGTACATTTCATTCACATTTCATTGAATACTGAAACATAAATAAACATAGTTCAATCTAAAATAGTAAATCTAAAATGTACTATTTTAATGAATTGTTCTGTGTTGTGTTGTTTGTATGTGTATCAGAGTATTGTGGCATTAGCTTAGCAACATGCTAATGCCTAAATCTATTCAAATCAACTGTGAGTCAAGTCTCCTGTTTGCTTCATGTTAAGATTGCTATTTGTGTGGTTTATGGGGTTGCTGCCTATTTGGAGTGTTCCAAATCAGTCTCTTATGTGGTTCTTTTAAGTTAGGATGCATAAAGGCAACTTTTATGTTGGCAGCTCATTAGGTTTTGGAATATCTCATGTCAAATACTGTAGCTAGGGCTGTCAATCAACTTTTACATTAATTAATTTACATTAAGTAATTACATGACATGCCAATCAATTAATTGAATTAATTCCATAAATCAGTATTTGCTGAGCAAGACCCCAAATGAAGGTAATTCAGCACAATTCATTATAATGCAAATAATTACAAAATGTTCAATTTCTCATTAATGCAATTATCTAATCAACCAATCACATGGCAGTTGCTTCAATGCATTTAGGGGTGTGGTCCTGGTCAAGACAATCTCCTGAACTCCAAACTGAATGTCAGAATGGGAAAGAAAGGTGATTTAAGCAATTTTGACCGTGGCATGGTTGTTGGTGCCAGACGGGCCAGTCTGAGTATTTCACAATCTGCTCAGTTACTGGGATTTTCACGCACACACATTTCCAGGGTTTACAAAGAATGGTGTGAAAAGGGAAAAACATCCAGTATGCGGCAGTCCTGTGGGCGAAAATGCCTTGTTGATGCTAGAGGTCAGAGGAGAATGGGCCGACTGATTCAAGCTGATAGAAGAGCAACTTTGACTGAAATAACCACTCGTTACAACCGAGGTATGCAGCAAAGCATTTGTGAAGCCACAACACGCACAACCTTGAGGCGGATGGGCTACAACAGCAGAAGACCCCACCGGGTACCACTCATCTCCACTACAAATAGGAAAAAGAGGCTACAATTTGCAAGAGCTCATCAAAATTGGACAGTTGAAGACTGGAAAAATGTTGCCTGGTCTGATGAGTCTCGATTTCTGTTGAGAAATTCAGATGGTAGAGTCAGAATTTGGCGTAAACAGAATGAGAACATGGATCCATCATGCCTTGTTACCACTGTGCAGGCTGGTGGTGGTGGTGTAATGGTGTGGGGGATGTTTTCTTGGCACACTTTAGGCCCCTTAGTGCCAATTGGGCATCGTTTAAATGCCACAGCCTACCTGAGCATTGTTTCTGACCATGTCCATCCCTTTATGGCCACCATGTACCCATCCTCTGATGGCTACTTCCAGCAGGATAATGCACCATGTCACAAAGCTCGAATCATTTCAAATTGGTTTCTTGAACATGACAATGAGTTCACTGTACTAAAATGGCCCCCACAGTCACCAGATCTCAACCCAATAGAGCATCTTTGGGATGTGGTGGAACGGGAGCTTCGTGCCCTGGATGTGCATCCCACAAATCTCCATCAACTGCAAGATGCTATCCTATCAATATGGGCCAACATTTCTAAAGAATGCTTTCAGCACCTTGTTGAATCAATGCCACGTAGAATTAAGGCAGTTCTGAAGGCGAAAGGGGGTCAAACACAGTATTAGTATGGTGTTCCTAATAATCCTTTAGGTGAGTGTGTATATATATATATATATATATATAGAGAGAGAGAGAGAGAGAGAGAGAGAGAGAGAGAGAGAGAGAGAGAGAGAGCATTATTGTGGCAGATGAGTAAAGCATTGTTTAGACGATACGAAAAGTGGGTTTAGTTGTCAATTTTGTTTGTTTTTACCCAATATCCTTAAGGAACCCTACAGTCAACAGCAATCCTAACACAGAACACGTTCTTGCATCTGCGCTATTTTTAAATAATTAATTTATGTGCATTAGATATACACTTTAAGTGCATCTCACTGGTTTCCAGCATTATAAAATCTGCGTATTTAGAAATTCTCGCTTCTCGAGATCTCTATAATCAGTAGTGCTTTGTCCAACTCTCATGAATGAGTCCAGTGTGATTTTATTTTATCCTCTTAATCTAGACCTTATTCTGTGGCTGCACTGCTTGTGAGTTTTGATGAGGCGCTGAGTGCCCCCTGCTGTTACATGAAATTCAAGCAAGAAATGCTCTGGATGTGGGAAAATACTATAAGAAAGTATAAAGACTTTTATTGTGATATTTACATAGTGGTCAGGAGGCATGATTAATGTTGTTAATTTTTTAACGTGTTAATTTTTATATATTTAATCACACTAAATTAACATGTTAATTTGACAGCCCTGCAAATAACATGCAAAGCATCTTTATTTTTATCGGAGAATCGTAAGACCATGATCCAATCATGCTTCTCCAGGCTATCCTAAAGAACATGTTAACTTCCTTTTACTGCACATTTAATATGTTCACTTTTTCTACTTTCTCATTCTGTGAGGTTGTAATATTGATCTATGAGCACGGTGATTGGACAGCTGGAAAAATGATGTCGGAGGCAGGGGGTGTTCTCCGGGGGGCCATTTTCCACTACATCTGTAGATTACGGTCATACGCAGCTCCATCATCGGACTGCAGCTTTTCGGCGTGAAAGCCATGAGAGCCCAGAAAGAGAGGATTGTATTTTGAGAGAAACCTACTGGAAAACTCCTCAATTATTTTAGACTGGCAAGCAATAGGGGACATTTGGGGCCATTTGGACTTAGCACATTAAAGAATTCATGAAATGAAACCATAGCAGCCAGATATCATGATATGACTTTCCATGCCTGAAGCTCTTTTCATTCCATGAGGGTCAGACTGCCATTCCCAGTTTGCTGACATTGATCTATCCTTGAGTCTTTAGCTGCAGGACTTTAAGGCTAAACTTTGGTCTTTGAGCATTAAAAGTACAGCTATTGATATGAATCTTGTGGTAATGATTTTCATGTCCCTGTACATGTTACTCTGTAAACTGACTGGAAATCTCCAAATGTGGGAAAAATTTTCCTCTGAAAACCATTTGGCCTCCACCTCTGCGTGGAATGTTATGATTATGTTGAGAAAAGATGTTTCTTTTGGGCATTGCATCACTGGATTGTGCATATGCATTTGTTTTGCTTTCATTTATAAAGAAGAAAAATATTAGAGAACAAAGACCATCTACTGAGGCTGTGGATGGCCATCTATAACAGAGGAGACCGGGGCTAGTTGTCATGCATGGTATATCTCAGTAACTATAAGGTTTTTAGCCAAATGTCTAATGACAATAGATTATTTCTCTAGCAGGGGTTTTATATGTTGTTTTACAAACCTATTTCATACCCTTCTTAAATTAGATTAACTTTGTGAATTATTTGATACAATTAAAATTCCAAATTCATATTTATATAAAAGTTGTTGGGTAAGCAAGTGATCACAATAAACCCACACAGGCATACATTCAGGCAAGGGTCAACTCTGTAAGTAACTCTGTATTTTTTAACCAAAATATTTATGTTCTCAGGACAAGTGTATTTTTGTATAAATGTCAGGTGAGGGTAGGTTGTCACATGTTTTATGTGTTGTAATTTACACCATTTATTGATTACAATTGATAAAACATATAGTCCTGACTCTAAATTCTGATTGGACAAGCCATTGTAAAATGACTATAAACCCACACATGTGATCACACATTCTACTGTATATTAATTCTCCAAATTATGTTGCTTGGCAACCGCAATCTGTAAAATTTTTACATTTAGTATAATGAACAATATTACTTGGCGGAATGTTTTTTTATTTTATTATTGTTTTTAACGAATGATACATTTAACTGTTCATTAGTGGTGCTTGCGTAGCAAGGCACATACTTATCTCACATACTTATTATTATTTGTCTGGACAAAATTTTGGCACCTAACTCATCCTGCACCGTTTGCCGTACACCTTTCAATGTGGTGTCAAATCGACTGGTTTATTGTGGAGAGGTACGCTATGACTGTTACAAGCGATCGGGGGTATGAAAATCCCATTGAATTAACATTGGCTAGTCGGATCATATCTCCGGATCAGAAAGTCGTAGAGACTTCAGGATTGGCTTGTTTTACTTGGGTTAGCAAGCAGTCTTCGAGTATCCACTTGGAAACTACTTAGTCACACCCTAGCAACTATGTATTGCACACTAGCAACCAACCCGACTGACTTTCTTTAAAAAATATTTTGAGGGATATCTCCGGATCTGAAAGTCATAGAGACATCATTGTTGGCTCATATGACTCAGGCAAGCAGTAAGCAGCCTGATTAGTATCACCCTGGAAACTGCTTAGCAACCAAATGAGCTCACCCTAGCAACCAAATAATAAAACACATATCTCTGCACCAGAACATCGTAGAGAATTTTGGATGCTCATTTGACTCAGGCTAGCAAGGAGCCTTTTGAGTATCACCCTGGTAACTGCCTAGCAACCAGATGGGGTCACCCTAGCAACCAAGTAACAAAACACATATCTCTGCACCAGAACATCGTAGAGACATCCGCATTGGCTTATTAGACTCGAGATAGAAAGCAGCCTTTTTATTTTTACATTGGGAACTGCACGACGAGATTGAAAATCCTAACAACCGTGGAACAACAACAATCTCTCTGCATCTGAACATCCTACAGTTGTGGGGATGGCCTCTTTCAACTTGGGGCAGTTGGTGGGAGATTGTGGTGATGCATTTTGCCATGGCAAGCACCACTTACATTTTCATCAGGAAATGTACCTATCTAGATGAACATTATTATCTTGAATCAAATTGCCATTGTTATCTTTTTTTATTTTAATTGTACTCTGCTTAGCATCATGCCCTTTATTTATGGTAAAAGCATTGTAACACACTGCCTCTTGTTTATTGCTTTATTCTGTTGGCCAAATGAATGGTTTATATTTTTGTATGTTACAATGTTTTGTTTTTATAAATTTCAGAATTGTTTCATTCTTTTTTTATACTTAAACTTTTGCTGACATTTCCAAATTACCCAAATTAGAATGACAACATGCCTCAGCAATGTGTGCTCAATTTCTCTTTTTTTAGGTAAAAAAAGCAAACAAACAAAACAACACTAATGTGACAACCAACCCCGTTCTCTCCTAGAATTCAGAGATATGAATAAATGCACCAAAATACATTCATAACAAAAGACATAGAAAAAAAAGTTAGAAGATTAACCCACTGCTACAGTTTCTGATTTGCTAAAAAAATACCAATTAATTGCATTTCATCCACATTAACTAACAATTTAGCATTAGTTATTGCAGTAATTATGTTAACTCATATCCTCATTTAGCACACCAACATTTAGCCAACAGCAAGCTAAAGCAAGTCTATTATTATTTGAAGCCGATAGAGACTCCAGAAAGACGTACCTTAGGCAAACAATATTGTTCTGATAATGTACATTTCATTTTTGCGGATTACATTACTGTTGGTACACTGCCAGTTGTGACGGTGATCTCTCTGGACTAATACTGCCACCTTGTGTAATGTTCAGCACATTCACTTACCCAACGGTTCTTCCTTATGAACTAATTTCTCACCCACAGGTTGATCTAAGCAGCTGTGTAGATGCAGAAATTTATACCATTTGTCCTACCTGGGGAATATTTCTATCTGACAGGTCACCTTGCATACCTGGTGTGTCCACTGACGCCTTGGTGGATGGCTAGACATGTCTTCCCCTGTGTAGAGGCATTCTTTTTAAAAAACAAGAAAAGAAACAGCCTTCTTACTCTTGAAACCCCTGGTGTCTTTATGTGTCTGAGAAATGGTCCTTCAAGAGATTGGCTATTTGTTACATGGGAGGGGGCCAGTTCACAATTAAAGTAGACCCCCCTCCTCACCTCCACTGGTAAAGGCCTGTAATGTGACTATCGTATGATAAATTCAGAGGAGATGAAGCTCACATGCCCACAAGCTGCTTATTATCTGAAAGTGTTAGATAATCTATCACCAGGCTAAATGAGAGGGGTCAGTGGTGCTGTGCTGCAGGGGTTGTGTCAGGCTGAGCTCTTGCAACTGTATTTAATTTGGACCACCTACTGGTCTTAGGTGTGATAATGTATCAATAGTGGCACAGCACTGTCCAATTACAACAGTTCCATCTTCAGCACCTATCAATATGTCGAGCACCTGTGCTGTAGGCCAGTATAGATCAAACCACTATCAACCTTCAAATGTCTGAAGATGTGTGTGTGTGTGTGTGTGTGTGTGTAATGGTCCTGTCACTCTGTCAGCCTAGGTTTTTGTCTGATAGGACCGTGGCATCATCGTCCCATGTCTGTCTTGTATTTCGTTGTCTGTCTTTGTCTGAGCACACGTGTATTCCCAGTTTCAGTTGTATTCCCTGCCGTGAGCTCTTCGGTCTGTGTTGTTTCATGTCTGGAGTATGGCGTCTGAATCCTGACTTCCAGTCTGGTTTGGTTTTGGTCTGTGTCATGAACTGGACTATTGTGCTCCATGTCTGTCTGTTATTGATGTAGGTGGATTGCATTTATGTCATCTTGGTAGCGTGCACTCACATCAACAGTTTGTTTCTCACGAACGCTGGTGCACCTCACGTTGCGCACCCAGGTCATGTTGTGCTGAGGTTCGGTCACTTTGGTCTAAGGTTTCGGGTGTGTTGCTGAACTCTTGCACAGGTATCCTTTCTTGTTTTTGTTGTATGTTGCATTCATTGCATGCCATTTGCCTCACGATGTATGCTCATTTTGCCCCTATGGGGTAGTTTATGTTTATTGTTTTTTTTCCCTTGTGGGAGTTTGTGTTTTGTATTAAATACAATTCAGAAGTTCAAAACAATTTGAAAGTTGTTTTTATTTATTTACTATTTAATTAATTGATTTTATCACAAAGAAGAATGTCATTGCCAAATTACCATAACTGAGGTTTTCTACTGTATATAAAACTCATTCTGTTCTGAAGCTTGAACAAAATAGATACATACTGTATGTTCCATCTTGCACATAAAGTTTACAAAGGATTTCATGTTTTATTTTTTAAATCCTTTCTTAATTAATTTCTCATTAACACAACATGTCCAGATTAACAATTAGGAGCATTATATATATAATATATAATGTATATTTTCTGTAATATATATATATAATATATATTACAGAAATTAATATATGTAATAAGAAATAATATATATCATATATATATATATATATGTATGTCTTTGTTGTACCCAATGATCCAATGAAAATATTTGATCTGAAGTTACAAACATTACTATCTAAATAACAGAAGAAAAAAAATTAACATCAAGTATTTCTCTCTAGAGTAACAATATTTTGATTTAAATTCTTGTGTGTGAGAGAGGTTTGTTAAATGATATGTTTGAGAGAAAGGGGTGGAGATTTTTTTTAGATGATTTAACTATAAATTATAATATATATATATATATATATATATATATATATATATATATATATATATATATATATAAAATAATTATCACATCTTACTTTTCATTACTGAAATATGTACCAAATCATGTAGAATTTAGACAAACAAAAATATTTTAACAACGCAGTGTAAAGCGCTTTGAATAACGCTAAGGTTGAAAAGGCACTATATAAGTGCAGACCATTTACACCCATTATTAAATGCCAAATATGATAATTTATCTTTAGATAAAGTACTATGAAGATATGTACTTTATGAGGGGACAAAAAATCTGCATTTGTATGGTGTATTTCGGTAATGAGTTAAATTGTTTCATTTTTAAACTCATTTGGTGAGTTATGATTGTTTATTAACTAAATGTTAACATGTAAAGTTAAAATCAATTGTAATTTTTTTTTCTTTTTAAGATTTTTGACTGTGCGCTGAGGTTATGAGAATTTTTCCCTGTACATACTCCATGTGAGCGCAGCGTAGTTCTAGCGGGAAGACTAGCAGCTGTACATCATCACACTATTAGCTGGGTAATTCCTAGCCAATCGCAGGTAAGCCATTGCTTTATAAGTCTGCTCACAATCTATCACATTGCTGTTTCAGTGCGCTAAGATGGCAAAGCATTTCCTCTAACTTCATTATCCCAGCCAGACACATTCCTTCCATAGTTCCACAGACCAGCTTCTACCAGCAACCTTCGAGGTATAATGGGATCCACAATGAAGATGCTCGGCCGCTGGTCTCCCCAGCCGAACCTGAAATGGTCAACCTAACCCAAATCATCAAACAAGCTCAACTCCCCATCAGCCATAAGTTCTCATGCATATCTGGTGGTGGTTGGTGGCTCTCCCCCAGCACATCCTTCCCTACACAACGATTAAATTCAAGCACACCCCTTGCCAGGGCTTCCATAATCTCAAGCACGGCCCCTTTGCATAGGTATTGCACAAGCCAGCCGCCCTCGATGGAAAGCTCGCACCACAACGGGATATCTGTCAACAAGGCATTGCACGGCAACATCGCCATTATCACATGGCGTTATGCATGCTGCTCACCTTGGCAAAGATGTCCAATAAACAACGGCCGCCATCGCTCGAGTGCTGGAGCCCCATGGAATATCTTTCTACGAAACGTATTGCACGTAGCATCGCCATTCTCGTATGGCTTTACACACGTCACTCACCTTTCGGCAATGATACCCAAACAACTTTTCCCTCGTTGGAGGGTTTTCATATCAATGTTTTCTTTCAACAAATGGATTGCACGCAACGTCGCCATTATCGTATGGCTTTACGCACGTTGCTCACCTTTTGGCAAAGATACCCAAACAACTTTTCCCTCGTCGGAGGGTTTTCATATCAATGTTTTCTTTCAACAAATGGATTGCACGTAACTCGCCATTATCGTATGGCTTTACGCACATTGCTCACCTTTTGGCAAAGATCCCCAAACAACTTTTCCCTCGTCGGAGGGTTTTCATATCAATGCTTTCTTTCAACAAATGGATTGCACGCAACATCGCCATTATCGTATGGCTTTATGCACGTTGCTCACCTTTTGGCAAAGATACCCAAACAACTTTTCCCTCGTCGGAGGGTTTTCATATCAATGTTTTCTTTCAACAAATGGATTGCACGTAACGTCGCCATTATCGTATGGCTTTACGCACGTTGCTCACCTTTTGGCAAAGATACCCAAACAACTTTTCCCTCGTCGGAGGGTTTTCATATCAATGTTTTCTTTCAACAAATGGATTGCACGTAATGTCGCCATTATCGTATGGCTTTACGCACGTTGCTCACCTTTTGGCAAAGATACCCAAACAACTTTTCCCTCGTCGGAGGGTTTTCATATCAAAAGTCGTCTTTCAGCAAAGGGATTGCATGCAACGTCGCCATTATCGTATGGCTCTATGCACGTCGCTCACCTTTCAGCAAAGATACCCAAACAACTTTTCCCTCGTCGGAGGGTTTTCATATCAAAAGTTGTCTTCCAGCAAAGGGATTGCACGCAACGTCGCCATTATCGTATGGCTCTATGCACGTCAACCTCCTTTCAGCTAAGATACCCAAACATCTCCCTCGTCGGAGGGTTTTCATATCAAATGCTGTCCTTCAGCATAGGGATTGCATGCAACGTCGCTATTATCGTATGGCTTTACACACTTCCACCTTTCAGCAAAGATACCCAAACAACTCTTCCCTCGACGGAGGGTTTTCTAATCAAATGGTGTTTACCTTTCAACAAAGATACTGCACAGTAACGCCGGCCTAACGTAGGGGCATAACACGCCGCTCGCCTTATAGAGATTATGCATCACCAGGGGCCTCGACGGAGGCCCAAAATCACACTCACAAAAAGGCTTCCTATTGCAAAGGCTTCCCACAACCATGCCAGAGATACCACAAATTTCATGTCAAATTCAGATGCTCACATCTAACTTTCTCCTCCTCCAGAATGAATGCCTAACACAAGATCCGGTTCGTACCAAACTGGATCATCTCTTTTGGGGGTAGTATTCTACTCTCTCTTTTGGGGGTAGGCTCCTCGCCCCTGCCTCCTATCTCCGGCAGGATATGATGGTTCCCAAGTACAACTCCCTCGGACCGCCGGACGGGGCCTACGCCAAAGAGAGACATTACTTTTCTGTTCTACATTCATCAAATAAATGGCATCTTAAACCTCACTCAAGCCTGCGTGTCTTCCCGATAGAAATAAATCGAGTTTGATTTGAATAATATCAATGTTCTGTGAGAACAATCCAATTTTTTTATGGAGTTTATCCAAAAAAATAACAATAAAAAATTATATTAATTATTATTATTTGATGATTATAATGAAAATTGGTTCCCCTTCTGTCACTCATTCGACGCTGTGTTGATGAAGTGACATTAGGGGTCACTCTTGAGAGCCCCAAACACTCTCCTTCTGCACGGCAAGTGCAGATTTCTACAGATTAGTGAGTATATATTTCCACAAAGAGTATATTTTCCTCTATTAGAGCAGCACATTGAAGTGAGCACCTTTTTAAAGATGCGTGTGATTCCTGGATGCGGTCATTATCTCTCCGCCTCCGACGGCCACGGGCGCTGCCTCACGTGTCTGGGCCACGATCACACTGAGGCAGCGATCGTGAATGGTTCATGTTCTCATTGCGAGAACATGACCATGGCAACGTTGAGGTCGCGGCTTTCCTTCTTCCTGCCCCCATCGAGTTCCTAGAGGAGACCTGCTCACCTCACGGCCAGCTTAACGTCTCTTTCTAGGCTAGATGATTGGTTCTTGGGTTTGGGGTGCAGCTCACGGCCACGCCCCCTCAGTCCCTTTCTTCCCGGAAGTGCACAATGAACTGATGAGGTCGTGGAGGGCACATTTTGCTGCCCGAAACTGACTTACCAGTTCATCCCCTCTCACTACCCTCGACGGCAGGTGGCCCATAATTATGCGGAGGTCTCTCAGGTGGATAAGGCGGTTGCGGAGCCCCCCGCAGGAAGCCACACGGCCATGCACAAGGACCCGGAATGCTCCTACAGGTACCTCGACACAGACCCTTGCTATGGTCTGCTTTCGACAGCCGGGTGTATCAGTACAAGGTCCTCCCCTTCAGTCTGTCCCTATCTCCACGCATCTTCACAAAGGTTGCAGAGGCAGCTATCCCCCCCGTTAAGGGAAGTGGGTGTCTGCATACTCAACTAACTTGATGACTGGCTGATCCTATCACACTCATGAGTGTGCACACACAGAGTTCAGGTGTTCATGCACCTCAGCTTCAGCCCAGGCTTCAGACTCGAGTCCTGAGATGGGCATGGCGCCGCGGCACACATTGCATGTTTATCACGCCGGTCTGCTGCCACTTATTGAGCCCTTGGCCAGACCTCATGTTTTTGCAGGTAGGAGTCCCCCTGCAGCAGGTATCCAGGCACGTCATGGTCACCGTAGATGCCTCTAAGTTGGGCTGGGGCACCGTGTGCAATGGGCAAGCAGCTGCTGGCTCCTGGACAGGACCATGGTTGTGTTGGCACATCAACTGCCTAGAGTTTATGGTTGTACTGCTCTCCCTGTGGAGGCTATTGCCATTGATCTGGGGCAAGCATGTGTTGGTCCGGTCGGACAACACAGTGACAGAAGTATATATAATTCACCAAGGCGGCATACGCTCTCCTCGCATGTCGCAACTCGCCAACCATCTCCTCCTCTGGAGTCAGCAGCTGCTGAGGTCGCTGCGGGTCACTCACATCCCGAGCACCCTCAACACCACAGTGGACGCGTTGCCACAGAAGGCGGCACTCAATGGAGAGTGGAGACACCACCCCCAACACCTCGACACCACAGTGGACGCATTGCCACAGAAGGCGACACTCAATGGAGATTTTACACGCCACCCCCAGGTGGTCCAGCTCATTTGGAATCGATTCGGTAAAGCATAGGTAGACCTGTTTGCTTCCCGGGAATCCACCCTCTGCCCTCTCTGATATTCCCTGATAGGAGCCCCCCTCAGGACAGACACGCTGACACACAAACATGCATTCCTCCCAAACATGCATTCCCCCCAGTGAGCCTACTTGCACAGACCCTATGCAAGGTCAGACAGTGTGAGGAACGAGTCACACTTGTGGCCCCATATTGGTTCTTGGACCTCACGCTCCTCACGACAGCACCTCCCTAGCACCATTAGGCACACACACCCAGACCTCTGGAACCTCCATATCTGGCCTTTGAATGGGACAGGGAAGACCTAAGTGGCCTACCACCGGCAGTGATAAACACGATCACTCAGGCCAGAGCTCCCTCTACAAGGCAGCTTTATGCCCTGAAGTAGCATCTGTTCGCGAGGTGTTGTTCTTCCCGAGCTGAAGACCCCCAGAGATGCGCAGTCGGGTCAGTGCTTTCCTTCCTGCAGGAGAGGCTTGAGGGGTGGCTGTCCCCCTCCACCTTGAAGGTATATATGGCCGTCATAGCAGCCCACCAAGACACGGTGGATGGAAAGTCCCTAAGGAATCGTGACCTGATCATCAGGTTCCTCAGAGGTGCCCAGAGGCTGAATCCTCCTAAGCCACTCCTCTTCCCCTCATGGGATCTCTCTGTGTTCCTCCTGGGCCTTCGGAGTGCCCCATTTGAGTGCTAGAGTCAGTCGAGCTGAAAGCCTTCTCCTGAAAAATGGCCCTCCTGTTTGCGCTCACATCCATCAAGAGAGTTGGGGACCTTCAAGCGTTTTCTGACAGAGAAACTTGCCTGGAGTTCGGTCTGGCAGATCCTCATGTGATCCTGAGACCCCATCTGGGCTATGTGCCCAAAGTCCCCACGACCTCCTGCAGTGATCAGGTTGTGAGCCTGCAAGCGCTGACCCAGGAGGAGGCAGACCCAGCCCTGTAATTTCTGTGTCCGGTGCATGCTTTGCGCATCTACTTGGATCACATCCAGAGCTTTAGATGCTCTGATCAGCACTTTGTCTGCTTCAGCGGACAGCAGAAAGGAAACGCTGTCTCCAAACAGAGGCTTGCCCACTGGATCGTGGATGTCATTGCTTTGGCATACCAGGATCAGGCCATGCCTGCCCCTTTGGGAATATGAGCACACTCTACAAGGAGTGTGGCATCCTCGTGGGCACTGGCCAATGGCACCTCTCTAGCAGACATCTGCAGAGCAGCAGGCTGGGCAACACCAATACCTTTGCGAGATTTTACAATCTTCAGGTTGAGCCAGTTTGTCCCATGTTTTGTCAGGTACGAACAGGTAAGTTTGGTAATACAGAACAGCTGGCCGGGTATCACTTGTGTATAGTGCCTTTCCCCTCCATGAGGCGAAGACGTGTGCCGCTTCTCCCATGCAAGTTCACAAACTCGTGAACCCAGGATGTCCTTCCTCCCTAACCCTGTGGGTCGCAGATTTGGTGGAGGAATTCACAGCTGCACCCACTACGGGTGCTAGTATGCCCTGTACTGGGATAGGTGCTCAAGATGTGGTCTCCACTGGGTCTTTTCCCCCTGAAAGAATAGGAAAGGAAAAGAACACCATCCCTGATGCATATAATAGTGTTAGATGGCCCCAGCCAAATCTAATAATCTGTGGAGAGAAAACATAGAGAGAAAAGGCAGCGGCTGGTGCGACCTGCTCCCATACTAGTTACGTCACTTCCCCCCCTCAGGGTGTAGGGAACTATATGACATCTGGCATTGGGGGAGGTAACGTGCAGACTGATGCACCTGCTATTACGCACGCAGCAGCTTGCTTGCACCTGCATCAGCAGTTCAAGTAATATGGTTCAGTTGTTGTGGCGTTTTTCTATAGGGACCCCTAGTGTCACTACATCTACACAACTTTGAGTGAGTGACAGAAGGGGAATGTCTCGGTTACTGTTGTAACCTCCATTCCCTGATGGAGGGAACAAGATGATGTGTCCCACTTGCCACAACACTGTTCCCCAGCACAAAACCTGAATGAGTGCCCGCATTCCAGTTCCTTTTATACCAGTATGTCCGGGGGAGTGGCATGCAAGTTTCACACGCCAATTCTCATTGGCCTTTTCTCAAAGATTAGAGGTGTTTACGGCTCTCAAGAGCAACTCCTTGTGTAACTACATCGACACAACATCTCGTTCACTCCATCAGGGAATGGAGGTTACAACAGTAACCAAGACGTTAATTTTAACATTTTTACATAATGATTTGAGAAAAGGCTTATTAGCTGTTATAAACTGGCTTGTATTTAGAATTTCTATAAACAAAAATTATATAAATTTAGAGATAATTGTCTATTGGTTAACTTGTTGTGTGATCAAGTTGAAGGCTTAACCAATGATTCTTCAAAAACTGAATAAATAAATGTCTTTACCACTACACCATTACCTAATTAAAAAAAAAAAAATTAAATTAAGTCCACACCATCACATATTGTACCAAAATCCATGTAAAGGTTGATCAATATCATGATCTGATCTTAATTTATGACATGTGATACATGTTAACATATTACAGATTAAATAAATAGATGAAGGAGAGCTGTCTATCCAGGACCAGGAATCTGCATCTTTTTTCATCATATCCTTTTTCCTGACTCCTGAGACATACCAATGTGCAGTGATTGCCATATCACATGGAATAACTCTGAGATAACTCAGAAATAATAATAAAGATAAAATAAATATTCCTACATGTTTTTATATTACATACTCAGGGCCGGGAAAGCCATTTGAATTGACAAAACTCTCATACAGATCTGTAAAAAAAAGTCCCCCCACAATCTGTTCTGTCCATCAGGAGCTCACATGTCTAACTGTACCTGTCAGCACAGATTGACAGTGCTCTAATCTTATCATCATAGTATGTGAGGAGAAACTGGCTGAGAGGCTCAGAACCCGGTGAAGTGGCTATTGTTCAGCTTCCACAGTCATTTTAAGTTACCGTTTATTACAGAGGAAAAAAATAAGAGAAAGACTTATATATATATATATATCTTATGTATATATATATGAAAGACTTATGTATATATATATCTCAAAGAGCTCTGCATTTATTTTCTGAAGAAAATATTCACCACCCAATATAATTTAAGTTTTTTAACAGCTTCCATCAGAACGGTTGCTTGTGGTTGATTTTGTTTATCGAGTGCCAAAAAATCAAGAGAATGTTTTTGCTATTCCTCCTGAAAAGATCTGCATATGTTGTGTTTTGGACGGTGGTCTCCAAGTGTGTGTGTATGTGTGTGTGTGTGTGTATATATATATATATATATATATATATATATATATATATATATATATATATATATATATATATATATACACACACACACACACAGTACTTTATATATACAGTATTTCTTTAAATTATTTATTTTTAAAACACAGTGGCTGATGGGCAACAATTCTTATTGTGAAGGTTCATTTATACATAACTGCACTATTTCTTCAAATAAATAAAAATTTAAATTTTTAGAGCCTTTTATATCCACATTGTATACAAACATAAATAATAATAAAAGAGAAAAAAGAGCAAATAATAATTGTAACAAAATTAAGACATTAGCAGTGCAGATTTCTGTGTCTTTTGCCTTTCAGCTCACCACTTGCACTAATCACTCAATCACTCAATTTTTTTTAGTTTTTTCGGGAAAATTTGAATATCCACATTATCGGAAGGAGAGGGTGGATATGTTAGCATTGACAATGTCTCCTGCTGGACAATTACAGTATGTGCCTGTTTATATAGAGCGGACACTACAGAATTGCTAAAATGCATTCTTGTGGGAAGTTTATAACGGGGCTCAAGCCTGTTATAAAGATGATTAAATCCTGTGTTCTCGACGACTGAAAGGCTTTCCATGTTGTATATCGCATCTAAGCACTTTTAGGAGGAGACGTGAATGTAAACACGGAGAGCAGGCGAAAGTAAAAGATGCCAGGGCAGCACTCACGTTGATTTAAGAACTGTCTGTATAAATGTCACATACATTTATCTGATCTGCAGTTTTTAGTGAAAAGTCTGGCGCTCTGTTCTGTTAAATTTGGTTTCCGTGCAGTCTCGTGTTGCTCCACTTTCTTTTTTAATTTTAGTTCTACACGATTTGTGTTGTTCGTTATATGTTGTTTTAATATTGGTTTCACGCATGCTAAGATTTGTAATCATTTGTGTGACTGCGTGTACCATACCGAAGACCCTATCTGTTCGGTTTGGTGTGGATACATGTACAATTGCAGCGGACACACACGCACACACACACATTAGATATCATATCATATCTAATCTAATCTAATCAATAATTATGAATTTAAACTAGCAGTTACTTGCTGTTATCTTAAAGATCAAACCAAATCACCCAGTGGCACCTGATAATTTGTTATCTACAATATCTTGGAGTTTATTTCACATACTTTTAATGCTCTGTGACCGGTCACTTGAGCTGGGCCATTTGAAGTTCCAGGAGCAGTGATAAAGTTTTTTTTACACATAGTGGGAACAAAAATTCTATAAAGGGCTATTTCAAGCTTTGCTGCTCTGGATTAATAACAATTAGCATTCTCCAACACACTCCCCCTAAAGCTTTGTAGCCTCATCTTGTTCTGTTCTTGGAAACACACAATCTGAGATTTCCTCCCTCATTCCTTTCCCTACCACTCTTCTCAGTCCAGACTCCCCTCCATTTCCAATTTGAGAAAAGGCCTGCAGCTCAGCTGTATCTTCAAAAGATTAGAGCAATGCTCTTTTATTAAATTCCACCTATTCTTCATTCCAGTCACTGGTAGAACTGCAAGCAGGGGTTTGTTTGTGATTTGAGCTAAGTTGTTTGGAAGTATCATTGTGTTTGATGGACATTTTAAATCACAAGCAAGAGGCTAAATTAAATAGGGACACACAAAATAATTTTACTTGACATTAAAATACAAGAGAAACAAGAGTATGAGAAACACACATATATAGTCCAGAGGTGCAATTCCCTTTCACGTCAGCAATACTGTTATCTGGCATAGCCTAGGCATAATACTCGCTTTGGTACCCACCCATGATAAGCCTCCCATCACCTGTGTTGATGGGGACACACTACTTGTGCCAGGCTTCCTCCTGCACTTATCAGCTGCTCCAAGATAATTATGGATCAAAGAGCTATTCAAGAGCTGTACAGATACTCTTAGGCTGGCCAAAATTTGACAGGTTGTGGGACATAAGCTAAAAAATATAAAACCTGTCTGAGACAGACTCTAATGAGGACAAGAAAGCCTACCGACATCTGTCTGGCTAGCCTGCTGTGAGAGAAATTCCATTATTGTGATTCATATGGATTTGTCTCCTCTAATGACCACGGGGAATCATTTAGAAGAAAAGATTAGAAGATAATTAAATATAAAAACATGTGGATAAATTGAATGTGACTGAATGTGACTGGGATCTGTGTGTTCTTTGGAGAAAGGGATGTGCCTCAAGTCTCCATTTGATTTATACCCTTTCAAATAGTTGCTCCAAAGAAGACAGCCCTGAGGTGTCCTTGGGTTAAAGAGGCTTGGAAACAATAGCTCTCCCCATATTGGTATCACACATTTCAGACAGAATAAATTGTGTGAATCTGCTGACCTGGGAACACATGTTTAACCATAGAGTCTGGACTCCCCTTTTCTGAAGACAAACTGACAATAAATTAAAAAGGCAAAGTAAAATTGTTTGCATTTGATAATATCTTTGAACTACAGGCTCATTTTTGGTCTATTGGGAGATGATTTTCGTACAGTAAAAATTACATATGCTCATAAAGAAACTAGAATACAGCAGACTGTCTTAGGCACTCAAGTTCCACTCTTAAGCAGTGGAAGTGCACTGTGTAGCCTGATCATTATGAGGTAGAACCAAAATCAAGTGGCGCCTTATAGTTTTGCATTGACTTGTTACAATGAGATGTTAAATGAGGCACAAAAACCTTCTCATTCACCTAATTCTTCAAGTTTGTTCAGAGATAAAGATTTTTTTTATACAAGATATATTAAAGATAATAAACAGTTGTCTCTTCCCATCACAACACATGACAAATGCCTTTTTTTCACCCCAAATGGTCATTATCGATACTGGGTAGGTATAAAAGGAAGGTATAAAGGATTTTTCACTAAGGATCCGAAAATAAAGTACGGCCGTTTACAGTAGTATGTCTAGTAAACATCATAGTAATCCATGATGTTCCCCTTCTGTCACTCACTCAACGTTGTGTCAAATGAAGTGACACAAGGGGTCCCATCTAAAAATGTCATGCACTGCCCGTGTTACGTGGACTGTCGAGACAGGTGCAAGCAGGCTACTGCGTGCTAGAGGCAACTGTGTCGGCTGCATGTAGCCCTCCCCAGCGTCCCCAAAGAGATGTCACATACAAACCTTAGGTTCCCCGCACCCCTGATGGGGGGAATAGTTAAAATATGACTAGCATGGGAGCAAGCCCAGCAGCCGCTGCCTTTTCTCTCACATAGGACGTGAAGCGGATGGGGCTAGGGATGGTGGTCTTTCCCGGTCCTATTCTTTTAGAGGGAAAATACCCTGCATAGGCCACATCCTGCCCAAACTAGGGGGAGGTAACGTGGCAAATACACCACGAGGGTTGTGAAGCCGAACGTGGGAATGGCGTGGTGGTAGGTCCAGCCTAATGAGGAGGGACTCTACAAGCATGGTGACTGGGGCAGCGGGGCTGCCCAAGGGAAACGCGGTTCCGCCGACAGGGGGACCGTACAGTGGGATATACATTGCAGGGAGTTTGCCTGAGAAGGGAACTAAGCCCGACCCCAGTACAGAGCACCCGTGACTCGTAGTGGGTCTGGACATGAAGTGCTCCGCTGAATTTGCGGGCCAGAAGGCTAGGGAGGAGAACATCCAGGGAGCGATGCATAGTGGCTAACCTGGGATAGAAGGCACACTGGATCAACTTGGTGAAGGGCGCTTTGTACAAGCGGAACACACGGTCGGTTGTGCCATGTTACTGAGATCTACCGGCTCGGATCTGAAAAAACAGGGGACGAGACCTACTCAACCCTGAGATTGTAGAATCTGCTGAAGGTGTTTCCTAGCCCGCTGCTCTTCCTCAGGGGAATTTTCCAGGGAGGTGCTGTCGCAAGGAGTGTAAGATCCGAGAACCAGGTCCGGGTGGGCCAGTAATGGGCCTCCCTGATCTTGCACAGCACCAGCCCCCGGGGACAGCTGTGTATCAGCACGTCTGTCCCGAGAGGAGCTCCTGTCAAGGAGTACCAGAGTGTGCAGTGGGAGTTGTCCAGGATGCAAAGAGATCTATCTCTGCCATGCCGAATTGGTTCCAGATCAGCTGGACCACCTGGGGGTGGAGCCTCCACTCTCCGCTGGGCAAAACCTGCCACAACAGTGCATCCGCCGTCGTGTTGCGGTTTCCAGGGATGTGAGTGGCGTGCAGCAACCTGAGTTGCGGCTGAGGAGATGGCGGGCAAGTTGTGACATATGACGAGAGTGCACGCCGCCTTGGCAATTTATGTACGCTGCCGTTGCGGTGCTGTCTGAATGGATCAAGACGTGCTTGCCCTGGATTAGTGGGAGAAACCTCCGTAGGGCAAGAGATACAGCCAGTAACTCTAGGCAGTTGATGTGCCAATGCAGCCGGGGTCCTTTCTTGCTCGTTGGTGAGGCATGCTGACATTGAGACCGAGTCTAACTCCATGCCGAGAAAAGAGATGCTCTGAAACATGGCTAGCTTGCTTTTTTCCCAGTTGCCCTGAAGCCCTAAACGGCTGAGGTGCCTGAGCACCTGGTCCCTGTGAGCACATAGTAACTCTCAGGAGTGAGACAGGATGAGCCAGTAGTCGAGGTAGTTGAGTATGCAAATGCCTGCTTCCTGAAGTGGGGCATGGGCTGCCTTTGCGACCTTTGTAAAGACGCGAGGGGACAGGGAAATGCTGAAGGGGAGGACCTTGTACTGATACGCCTGGCCATCGAATGCGAACCGTAGAAATGGTCGATGTCGAGGCAAGATTGAGATGTGAAAGTACGCATCCTTCAGGTATACCACTGCGAACCAATCTAGATGCCGGACAAGTTAGGATGTGACTTTCCGTGAGCATTTTGAACGGGAGTTTGTGCAAGGCCCGGTTGAAAACTTGCAAGTCCAAGATTGGTTGTAAGCCGGCGCTTTTTTTGGGTACAATGAAGGGCTGTAGAAACCCTTCTTCATCTCGGCTTGAGGGACAGGCTCTATTGCATCTTTTTAGTAAGAGAGTCGCGATTTCCACGCGCAGGAATTTGGCATCTTTGCTGTGTACTGCAGTAAAGTGGACAGCCCCGAAGGGGGGAGGAGGCCTGGCAAACTGAATTGCATAACCGAGTCGGATGGTCCTGGCCAGCCAGTGTGACGGATTGGGAAGTGAGAGCCACAAGTCAGGGTCAGTTACTGAGGAGGAGGTCCCGTGGAGGCGTCCTCTAGACTCGTCAGGACCGGCCGGCCGGGGGGCAACAGTCGTAGGGCTGGAGGCGAAGGGTCTGCATCCAATGTGCCGGACTGTTGAGGTGTGTCACCTGGGTGCCGTGAGAATGGCATTTGCGGGCCAGGTGACCCAGAGACAGAGGAAATTGCTCTTTTATTGAGAATGTGGGTACCGCAGCCCGAAGGGTTGGAGTGGTATGGGGATGGAGTTGTCTGCTTTCCAGCTCCGCAGCAAATGTCTTGGTCTCTGGGTCATCCATCTCAGGAATGCTTGGGAGCCTTCCGGGTCCTCGAGAGGGTTTGTGAGACAGGGGGCGTGCGCTTCCTGCGGGGCACTCGAGGCTGGGGCTGAAAGCTGGGTCCAGGCTGAGGCGGAGCTGCACACTTCTTGGAAGCAGACGAGGCACGGCCCATGCTGGAAGTGCGATGGGGCATGATATGGGAGATGTCCTCCGTCTGCTTCTTCACCACTGAGAACTGTTGGGTGAAGTCCTTGACGGTGTTGCCGAAAAGGCCGAACTGGGACACGGGCACGTTGGGAAAGCCAGGTTCAGCCACAGATGACGTTACTGGACCACTAGGATATCCATCGCCTGCCTGAGTGACCGCGCTGTGACCTTCGTGGCCCTGAGGGCGAGGTTGGTCGCTGAGCGCAGTTCCTGCAGCACGTCGGGGTCAGGACTACCCAAGTGCAGATCTTTAAGTGCCTTGGCCTGGTGGACTTGCAGGAGGGCCATGGCATGCAAGGTGGAAGCGGCCTGTCCGGTGGCATTGTAGGCTTTGGAGGTGAGTGAAGACATCATCCTACAGGCCCTGGAGGGGAGCACCGGGCGATCCCACCAGGTGGTGGCATTTTCGGGACACAGGTGGTTCGCAACTGTGTGTTGTGCGCAGACCCGAGGAACCAATCATCCAGCCGCGAAGGCTATGGGGAGGACGGAGGTTTCTAGTCCAAAATTGCCTCCATTGCCAGCCGGGTCATCCTCAATCCCGTGGAAAGAAGGAGCGATGCGGGGGGAGGCTGGAGTGGCGTTCATTCTTAGGGAGGAAAGCCGTGACCGCAACGTTGCCATGGTAAGGCAGTGAGAACACGAACCATCCACAAACACTGCCTTAGTGTGATAGCGGCCCAGACACATGAGGCAGCGCCTGTGACCATCAGGGGCGGAGAGAACTCGACGACATCTAGGAACTACATAGGGGCGGAAAGGCATCTTTATAAAGACGCGTCCTGAAAAGGACGTTCAACGCCGCTGTGTATTGCTCTTTTAGAGAAAATACTCTTTTAGGGAAAATGTCTCTTTTAGCAGTGCTGTCGAACCACCCAGGGGCAAAGCTGCACTGCCGTGCAGAGAAGGAGAAAGCCGCTGATATATGCTGTAGATCCAACAGCATACACTGATAACAGAGATGAGAGAAAACCAATTGGGACTTGCAGCTCACTGCTCACAAAACCAGTCGGCTCCAAAGAAAATTTCTGAATGAACAGACGCATTTCCCTCCCTATATACCCGTATATCAGGGGGCGGGACATGCAAATTCTGTCTGTCAATTTCTCATTGGCCTTTTCTCAAAGTTCAGAGATGCATAAGGCTCTCAAGAGAGACCCCTAGTGTTGCTTCTTCGACACAAGTGAATGACTGATGGGGAACAGAGCTCTAACTTCTATTGCATTCTATTCTAAACAACAGCTCTGCATTTATTCTGTTAGATTGTTGAGAAAAACTATGTTTTTCTTGATAAAAATAAGTTTGTCAACAGTCTAGTCATTTATAATTGTATAGCATTATTCACAATACACATTGTTTCAAAGCAGCTTTATAGAAAAGCATGCCTTGTTGTGTGAACAAGCTGAAGTGAATGTAGCAAGGAAAAAAACTCCTTCAATATTATTTAGTGTTGTGGGGATAAAAACTAGAGCTAAGGTATCTGACCTCTGGTTCTACGATATACGTATACATAATCCACTATTATTGTTTACATTTTGAAGTCAAAAGCAGATAATTAGTCTCATGTAGGCTAATCATGGGTTTCTTGCATTGTCGGTTTTTTGAATATTTTTTGATAGTTATGACTCATAACTTATGAGCGTCTTGCTGTGCATGTCACACTCTGTGTCTGCGGTGGTTTCTGCCTCACAAAACCACCGATTTGCACAGTGATGTCGGTGTAAATAAAACGACATGATGTACTGTAGCACCAGGACATGACACCGCTAGCGGACAGCTGTACCGCTACTGATGATGTTTTGCCATTGATATTCTCACCTATGTACTGTTATACACCGCAAGCAGAGCAGAAGCAGCATGGAAGCTGCAGTGGTGCTGGAGTATCAGCATTGAGTCTATTGTTATTGTTATCTGTAGTTATTGTTTTCTTTTACAGCGAGTGAATGCAAGTGGAGGTGGAAGATTCTTCGTGATACATTTGTTAGAAACAGGAAGCAAAAAAATTGTCTAGTGGTTCCGCTGGTGGAACCATCAAGGAATGGAGCTATGAGAAAGAAATGTATTTCCTGCTACCTCATATGCAAGCCAGAAGGTAAATATTTAACTTTTGTTAACAGCATAACATATCCAATAATCAAAGTCAAGACAACAGTAAATGTACAGTTATAACAAAGTATTCTAAAGTTGCATTTAAGCTTTGGATATGACTGTAACTGAGGAGTATTTTGAGCCTGAGCTATCTATCAGGACTCTCAAGTCCACACTCTGCATTCTGTGCTGTCCAAAGATCTGCAACCCCCACTCCCTAAGCTGGTCAGAGATCTGCCACCCCCACCACACAATAGTGCAAGCTCTAATTAATGAAAGTCAGCAGCCAAGACAGACAAGGAGGAGAAATTTTTTACCCACTGCAGCAAGCTTCACTTCACCAACAACATGCATTCCCAGACAGGAGGATAAGATGAATTACTTTGCCCTGAGTTTAGTGCATGAACTAAACAGGCTACATCCCAGAAACCAAACCAGGGCTCAAATTTATATCCTCAACTATTTGTTAGACTTACAATTGGGAGAAAATCTGAGATAGCAACATTCAAAAGCACCGACAGTTTTGTCAAGTACAAGCAGCTATTGCCCACAAACATCAGAATTTCAACAGCACCACCCCACTCCCTCCTACCATGAAGGCCAGAGTGGGCACCACCACACACATCATCTACGTGTAGTGCTTTACATAGTATAGGGGTCTCTCCTCAACCACCACCAGTGTACAGCATCCACCTGGATGATGTGACGGCAGCCATGGTGACTCAATATGCTCACCACACAACAAATATTGGTGGAGAGGATCGTATAGTGATGTAGCCAATTCAGGGATGGAGATTATTAGGAGGCCATGATATATAAGGGCCAATGTGGGGACTTTAGCAAGGACACCAGGGTTACACCCCTACTCTTTACGAGAAATACCCTGGGATTTTTAATGACCACAGAGAGTCAGGTGGGTGGAAAGATGGTGCTTGTTTTACAGTAAAGTAATCAATATTATTCCATTTATTGAGTCTTTATTATAAATATGACATGAAGACCTACCCATTGTAGACTTTCTAAATATCATTATTTATATTTGGGGGGGGGGGGGGGGGGGGGGGGGGGGGTGAGTGTTCCTAATAAACTTTCTTGTTTGATTAGAATTGCTTGTCATGTTATTTCTTGGAATTTAGAAATTAGGTTTAAGTTTATGTCAAAGTACACAACAGTTTACACTAATAGTACTGTTCATAGGTTTCTAAATAGTTTATAAAAATAAAAAACTATTGTCGTTACCACAGTGTAATCGCAAGTCACTGTTTGGGTTCGATGGCTGCCCAATAATTTGGGGTTCGTCTTTTGAGGTTGGTACCAACCACAGAAAGAAGATTGTCCATTTGCTCTGCTTTGCCCCTGGGCGCTTCGACAGCGCTGCTAAAAAAGATATTTTCCCTAACAGAGTATTTTCTCTAAAAGAGCAATTCACAGCGGTGTTGAACGTCCTTTTCAGGACGCTTCTTTATAAAGATGCCTTTCCGCCCTTGTGTAGTTCCTGGATGCGGTCGAGTTCTCTCTGCTCCTGACAGTCACAGGCGCTGATACTGTATCTTTTTAATGAAGGGACAGTAAACCTGATGTCACTTCAACTGATGCACTGGTTCCAATAATACATTTCTCTACACATCCTGAGGTACATGAAATTATTCGTCATTTCATTCTGAATCTCTTTTTCCTAACAAAACCTCTCCACCACATTCAACTCAGACAGGTGGGGCAGAGATCAGATATGCAAGAGAAGGGGCTCACACCAAAGAGGCAGTGGAGGATGAGGCAGGTGCATAATCATTCTTCCATGGCCGCAGACTCTTTGGCTTTGTTAAAACAGCAGTGCAGTGGCAAATATCTGCTTCTATTCATCCCAGCACATGCTGCTGGAAGCAAAAGCCCCAGGTATAATCAGAGAGCTCAGCCAAAACCACAAGTGGCTGTCGCTGAATAGCCACTGTCTAGGTAACGGTGCAATGACTTGCAGTGTCCTTTTGTTATGAGGAGGAGCCCGGGCACTACTGCTGGTCCTTTTCTCTTATCCTGATTGGTCTGGGCTCCTTAATCCCCAAAAAGAGGAAAAAAGAGATGGAAAATCAGCAGATTGATAGAGAGAGATTTAGAGATACAAGAGATTAAAGAAATAGGGAGCAAAGAATAAAGGATGAAATAAAAAGGAAGGGAGGGATGCAAAAAAACTGCGGAATATATTTTTCTTTATTTCTTTGCTCCCTATTTCTTTGAATCTCTTGTATCTCTAAATCTCTCTCTCCCGCTCAACACCAGTGTCATGTACAACAGTAAAGAGAAGACTCAGGGGTGCAGGCCTTATGGGAAGAATTGCAAAGAAAAAGCCACTTTTTAAACAGAAAATAACGAAAAGGTTAGAGTGGGCAAAGAAGCACAGACATTTGACAACAGATAATTAGAAAAGAGTGTTATGGATCTTAAACCAATTGAGCATTTGTGGGATCAGCTAGACTGTAAGGTGTGTGAGAAGTGCCCGACAAGACAGCCACATCTATGGCAAGTGCTACAGGAAGCGTGAGGTGAAATGTCACCTGAGTATCTGGACAAACTAACAGCTAGAATACTAAGGATCTGCAAAGCTGTCATTGCTGCATGTGGAAGATTTTTTGATGAGAACACTTTGAAGTAGTTTAATAAATTCATTTTTTTTAATTGTAACAGTAATTTTTCACGATATTAATGTCCTGACTGTACATTGTGATCAGTTTAATGACACTGCAAAATCTGTACAGTATTTCAAACTATTGGCCGCACATATATTTTGCCAAAAGTTTGGAATAATGTACAGATTTTGCAGTGTCATTAAACTGATCACAATGTACAGTCAGGACATTTATATCGTGAAAAATTACTGTTACAATTAAAAAAAAAAATAATTTATTAAACTACTTCAAAGTGTTCTCATATATATAAGGAACTTACAATGGAAGTGAATGGGATCTGTCCATAAATTCTAAAATACACATTCTTTCAACAGTATAGCCACAAGACATAAACATTATACATGTTTAATTTTCATGTGATAAATTGCTTTATCTGCGTAAAACTTTATTTGTGTAAAGGTTTATCCAGTATTTCAATTTTGTTGTTTATGGATGTTAGCATATTTTTTTACTGGAAAACAAGATAAAAATGCTTTAAACAAAAATGTGATTGATTTTGTGCAGTTAAGACTCAGAGAGTAAAAAAATAAAAAATAAAACATCCTCACCTGCTCGCACTGCATTAGTGCTGCACTGAAATCTTTTGATGGAGCAGCATGAGTTGTTTTGCATGATAAATGATGTGTGCTGTGCTGGTGTCGCTGTACATGCAGAAAGTCCAATCAGCGGCAGGTGCATGGACTGTAGAACTGCATAACTCACACTGTATTTCTCAGCGAACACTGCAGCTTCCTCAACAATACATTTATAATTTATTTTTTATATTACCAATCCCAGGGGAAATGAACACGGCACGCTCAGCCGTTGACTGAATCAGTGGGTAAACAATGTATTATCCCAAACTGTAACCAGGTTTTTGCACAAAAATGTGGTTAGAACAGGAAGTAACGGTCTAGTCAGACTGACTGTGCTGACTTTTATTGTTTTGTGTGTGTGTGTGTGTGCGTGTGTTGAAAGAGAGAGAGAGAGAGAGAGAGAGAGAGAGAGAGAGAGACTGAGCATGTGCGATTACCTGTTGCCACACCCAAGCAGAGATGCTGTCATCTTTCTGAAGGTCAGCTTTCTCAGTGGAAAATAGCATCCAAGAAGGGGTATTTCTCCCTATTTTGTGGTAGTCCTCTTTTGATGCCAGTGCCCATGGTCACTGAGGCCATTCCCCAGCCTCTGTCGGTGCCCACGGCCATGGAGGCCCCTACCTAGTTACAGCTGGCAGTGCTCATGGCTGGAGGCCATTCTCCTGTCGTGGCCAGTATCCACGAATGCCATCTCTGCTCACGGCTGTGGAGGCCGTTCCCCAATCGTGACCAGCACCCACGAGATGTCCACAGCTCCGCCCCCTGAACTCTGTCCAGTGGCTGCTGCCCAGCTCACTGTCCCCTCTGCCCTGAGGCGGCCTCCCAGGCCATCTGACCCTGCCTCTGACTTGTGGGTGTACATAAACTATCTCCCTGGTTTCACTCCCTTTCTGATGTGTGTTCTGTTCTTTGTTGGTTTTCATTTTGTTTGTCTTGTATTTTGTTTGATGTTCTCATTTGGGATTTCCCTTTTGGGGTGGGGGTGTAATGTCACAGTCCTGTCACCTTGCATGGGTCCAGTTGTGAGTTACCGCCATGCGCGAGTTACCGCCGTGCGTTCTCCGGTGATATCACGGTCCTGTCACCTTGTTAGGTTGGGTCTTTGTCTGATGGAATCATGGCATCATTGTTCCCTGTCTGTTTTGTTCCAAGCATGTTGACATTTTTTCCCTCATGTATTTCAGGTGCCGCTGGCATGCAGAATCAGCATTTCTATGAGAACCCTGATTGTTTCCATGGGAACGCTAATCATGCCAACTTTCAGCTTTCAAGCGACACCTGTTCCTTGGTTGTTCATGCCTATATTAATCCCCTTGTGTGCCATGTGTTTTGTGTATGTTCTTTGTGTGAGCACCCGTGTCCATTTGGTAGTTACTGCCTTGTGAGAGTTACTGCCTTGTGAGAGTTACCGCCGTGCGCTCTCCCTTGATGTCATGGTCCTGTCACCTTGCCAGGTTGGGTTTTTGTCTGATGGGACCATGGCATTATCGTGCCCTGTTTGTTTTGTTCCAAGCGTGTTGACATTTTTGTCCTCATGTATTTCAGGTGCTGCTGGCACACGGAATCAGCATTTCCATGGGAACCTGGATTGTTTCTGTGGGAATGCTAATCATGCCAACTTTCAGCTTTCCAGCAACTCCTGATCCTTATTGTTCATGCCTATATTAATCCACTTGTGTGCCATGTCCTTGGCTGGTTTGTTGAATGTTAAATGTAGTTCATTGTTGACTGAATGGAGTTATATGTAGTTCAGTGTTAAATAAATGTGCTTCATTATAGTAAGCTGATCGATGTGAAGTAACTTATTTCACTCTCTCTGCCTTGTGTATCTGTTGGTTGCCGCCTCTGCCCATATGCCGGTTCTGTGGTTGCCTTCCAGTTTGCTACTGGTCAGCGGATCTTCCACAGAGGATACTTTGTCTCTGCCTGCATTTCTGGAGTGTGGATGCTTTCCTGTTTGCTGCATGTCAGCTAAGCTTCAACAGAGGATTCCATGAATTTATCCTCGATATCCACAGAGACAATTCTTATTAATTGTAAATAAATCCTTTGAATTGTTCCTCTGCATTTGGGTCTTTTTGTCTCGCTATCGCATGACATATTTTTAACTATATTATAAAAGGCTTAGTAATTTTTCATCACTTTGAAAATCCTTATTTCTTATTGTCCCTCCTATAAAAGTGTTTCCTCTGTGATCATCTGTCTTTTCCCACTCAAAAATAATTTTCATTTGCTTTCAGGAATGCAGGTCCAGAATGAGAAGTGTGTTATGATTAATTGTTCGGGCAGCCCATAAGTAATGCTCTCCCTGGGAGGCAAAGGCTAATGAAACAAAACTCCATATATCAGCGTGGAGAGGTGACAGATGACCAATCAAATCTATCATTAAAGATTCTGAAATTAAGATGAGGTTGTCTGGGGCGGTAACCTGATTACTGCGTATCCAGGAGATAGTTATTAAATGATTACCCAACCGTTACAACAACTCAAGTGAGGGATCTTATCATTTGTCCATTGAAGGTTGGGAGAAATGGCCTTAGACTACAAGTGTTAGACAAAGAGATCTGTTAGTATTATGTTTGCATTTACATAAAATGTCTTATGTTTGTCTCTTTGAATGATGGAACTTTCAGGAATCTTGAAGAATCGCTTCCTCTTCATGAGTAATTTTTTTAACACATATTTTCTTCACCACAAATACACATATGCTGAAATATATATGTTTATGAACACCACCGGTGTTGTTTCATGATGACATCTGAAATGTGTTGGCATTCCATTATTAATCACTAGGTGGCAGAACATGTCACAATGTTGTCTCAGTGTCCCAGTGTCCTTCTAACCTTTTTTTGTTTTGTTTTTTATTTTTTTGTTCCAGCATTAATGTTCAGAAGTCATTGTTCAGGGATTGAGGGGTGCATGTGGGATATATAATGGTGGACTATATCGTTAACACATCCTTAATGCAATGATGGAATATTTGGCATAAAGCATACAGGAGGTATTATATTCTCCAAGATTTGCTCTGGTATTTTCCTTCAGTGACAAACCTTTATTACATGTAAGCTTACACAGAGCTTGCTAAACAGATTAAAGTAATTACAAAAAATATATTATATATTGCTAATGTTGAACTGATAATGCAAATAGACAGGATTGGGGAGTAACAGAATAAATGTAATGGGATTATGTATTTAAAATACAAAATATATGTAACTGTATTTCACTACAGTTACAATTTAAATCACTGGTAATTTGAATACAGTTAAATTCAAAAAGTATTTTGATTACCGAAGAGATTACTTTGCATTTTATTGTAATTTGTTTAATTTAATATTTAGTCCATTCAGATGGAAAACATTTATACATATAAATGATTCGATCCAAAGTGCATTTGAGCAGCGGTGAAACACTTTCTTATGATGTGTTACATTCATACGAGCAGACAGAGCAGTAAGTTTGAAGTAAGTTTGGAACAGAAGAAATAGAAATTAACCTTGTGTAAATTGTCAGCTTTAAGCTAAGCCAAAATGCTATTTCTAGCCATTTTACATGCACGTTACCAGCACGATAATATTTTTTTATCAAGAAAATTCACATTGGATAATAATTAATTTTATTCTAGTAAGGCTTTTGATATTAGGACAAAAATCGTATTCTTGATAATATTATTTGTATTGTTTTCCTGTAAAAATATCTAAACATCCTTGTTTTAGAAACAACACTGCATAAGATATTTAGGTTTTTCAGAGAATGTATTTTTAACGGGTATTACGTCACTGTACAGGCGGATTTTTATAGTGAAAAATTCTACCAGTGCTGAAGAAGTAATCTAAAGTATTTAGAATATGTTACTGACTTTGAGTAATCTAACATAATACATTACAAATTACATTTTACAGCATGTATTCTGTAATCTGTAGTGGAATACATTTCAAAAGTAAAGATATGCTAGTAGATATGCTTTTATAATTAAGTTTAGTGGCATATGTGTGAAGCACGCATGCACACTCACTCACACACATTCATATTAATGAAGTCTGTTTTTATCTACCATTATTGCAAGTGTTATTATCTAACTGTCATCATGCAGCGCATGCTCACAAGGAACTTCCAGAAGGTGACCTTTCCAAGATTGTAACCATAGAAACAGTATGAAAGAGGCATAGCTTGTCCACACACAGATAATGACAGACAGAGCAAGAGAAAGAGAGAGATTTGCCTCTGTGTAGAAAAACAATAGTGAGCACAAATAGAGGAAATAAGGACTGACTTCAGATCAAAGCATTTCTGTGTTATAACAATGTATATAAATTTAAATATTTCCTCACAAATATACACTGAGTAATCTTCAAATCCTTGCTGGGAAGGGTACATACCCTGTTATAAGATCTCATTGCCAGGTTGTCATTCATGGTTAAGTGCCAAAAATAACAATGTTTTGTGAAATGAAAATAAGCTAGAAACCCCCACGTCTCCATGTAACTCAGATTTCATAATGGTTCACAACCACACGTTTTTATATAAGTGAATATCAGTTCATTTAAATATTGTGAATGCAACAAAATCTACTCATGCAACTCATCAGTAGGATTTCAGTAGTGTTGAGTACCTAACCAAAATATATCGCCTGCTATATAAAAGTCAGGATGGCAATAAAATACTCTGGAAAGGTAAAGGATTCTTATACCAGGAATCCATTGTGTAAACTTGATGACTGAGCAGCTTCACTGGAGCAACAGATTGTTAAGTGGTTGCTATAGAGGCTCCCATGATAAAAAAAAAAAAACAATAGAGGCAGTTTCCACATCGCTGTGTACTCAGTCAATGATGTAAATGCATATGCCAAGAGGATCCTGCAGGAGAGAAGGGAACAGGATGGTACAGATGCCATCAAATTAGAAATACTGTATTTGGTACATAAACCCATTTTGGACTGACAAATTAAATGGATGCTAAGATAAAAAGTAATATTTAATGCATTTGGTAAACATTTTTATCCAAGGGGACTTACATATAGTCTCACAGTATGAACATTACTATAACTAGATTTTTGTAAACTGAGTGTCACGTGGTGTTTAAGGAAGGACCCAGATGCAGAGGGAATAAAATGGATGAGTCTTTATTAATAAACAGAGATAAATTAGAAAAGATTAATGAGCAGGAATTCCCTACACATGTTGCAGAGCGCTGAGGTGATGCGGATGATCAACCAGCGTGGGACACCCAGGCGGTGAATGGTAGAGATCAACATTATTGTGCGATAACAACCGGGTGACTGTACATTATCCCACTTATTACATGGCTGCTAATCAAAGAAATAAAGACGTGGACATAAAAAATTGATTTGCATTGAAATTTTGTAATTTGAGATGAAAAAAATAGTTGAACAGCTGGAATAAACCTCCTGTTTGTGTCGGAGTTCTGTCAATGTTTACTTTGTAAAAATGAAAGTTTGTCTCATAATTTATCCTATTACAAGACTACTTGCCAAATAAATGGACGTGAAACATTGATTTGAGTTTAAGTTATTTTATTAGCTTTTATTAGAGATTGCACAGTGATCCGAGAAGCAGGAGAGATGGCTCGCAAAACCGAGCGGTCTGAGACGTCTAAATCCCTGGATGTGCGGTAGTTAGAGAGCAATATCTGACACTGGATGGCGCCATTGACCAATCAGAATCAAGTATTCCAGAGACCCGTGTAATAAGTTATGATATCGAAACAATTTTACTATAACGCATCATTTGAAAAACAATACATTTTAATGCTTGTATTACAGACTCACATACACTTGCACATTTATTCCAGTGTGATTAGCTTGATTAGAATGCCGGACAAAATGACATGGTTGCTTCAGAAAATGTGCTTTTCTTATCTCATATCCTTTTAGGACACTATCAGTTAGGTTTAGGTGTTGATTTAGGGTAAAATCAACACCTCTTATTTGATTTAAGGTCAATATTGGTAAATTTTACTCATAAAATCTATCTAATATTCACCTTAAAAATCCTGATAATGACAACATTTCATTTGGAAACTGCAGCAAAACGTAATGAAGCACCTAATTTCGTTTTGCAAAAATTTTGCGATGGTAATGTAATTTTCATGAGATCATGCTGGAGGATAGACATTCATTCATTCATTCATTTTCCCCATGGCCTTACCATTTGTAGCACCAGGCTCTACAAGTTGAACAAAAGTGAATCATTTACCCATGTTGTTCCAGATAGAATTTTATTTTCTTCATGAAAAAAATTATGCAATGAAAGTGAATGGTGATGCTAACATTCTGCCTAAATTCTCCTTTTGTGTTCCATGCACAAAGAAAGTCTTATAGGTTTGGAACAATATGAGGGGATACCAGTAAATGATTACATAATTTAAGTTCCCCGTCTGACGCACACTTCGACGTTGTGTCGAAGAAGCAACACTAGGGGTCTCTCTTGAGCACCGAATATACCTCTGATCTATGAAAAAAGGCCAATGAGAAGTTGGCAGACATTATTTACATACCCCGCCCCCGGGTATAAAGGCGGGGAAATACGTCTAGTTTATTCAGAAATTTTCTTCGGAGCCGATGGTTATGTATGCAGCGAGCTGCGAGTCATACACTGTTCCTCCCACCTCTGAGTGTGATTGCTGTTGGATCTACGGCGCATATCAGCGGCTTTCTCCTTCTCTGCATGGCAGTGCAGTTTGCCCCTGGGCGCTTCAACAGCGCAGTTAAAAGAGTTATTTTCTCTAAAAGAGTTAGTTTCTCTAAAAGAGCAAATACATAGCTGGTGTACTGACCCTTAGCACTTAATAAGTTTAATAATTTTTTAAATCATGTTTTTTAACTATAAATAATTCTTATTTACATTATTCATGATGTTAGCCAGAGGGGAACTGGCACCCCACAGTGAGTCTGGTTTCTCCCAAGGTTATTTTTCTCCATTAACCATCATCTTTTGGAGTTTTGTGTTCCTTGCCACAGTCGCCTTCGGCTTGCTCACTGGGGTTGTTAATACAATTATTATTTAATTATTTTTAAACACTATAAAGAATCATATCTTATCTAATTCCACAACAAGGCTCCAAACAAAAAATCAATTAAGGAGCCACTGGCTCCTATAGGGGGAAAAACAGGCGCCAAATATTTTCATTTTTAACTCCTTCCATTCCTTTTCGTCCCGCAGCTCACATGCAAGAAAAACTGCACGTGCTAACAGTGTAGTCTGTGGAGCATTCTTCGCAATTATGTGATCACGTGCATTTTTTATGCTCGTTACTGTCACCGTGTTTTCTCACAGTCTCTTTTTTGAAATGGTTAGTTCCTGCAATGAACTCCGTTTTCCCCGCTATTTCTTTGATATAAACTTTTGTAATGTATCTCGGGAAATGTAATGCAAATTTTAAAATCAAAGGGAGTAAATTTTTACTGTCGCCAATGGCGACCTTGACAGAAATTACACTCGCAAATAAATTTATTTGGTCATAAATGCGACCATTTTTAGTCGCAGTTTGGAGCCCTGCACAAGGATGATGATTTATCGACTTTATAGACATTACATTTTTATCGTCTGTTAATGCTGAACTTCTGTAAAGCTGCTTTGAAACGATGTGTGTTGTGAAAGGCGCTATACAAATAAAATTGACTTGACTTGACTTGACTTGTTGAATGTCCTTTTCACGACACGTCTTCTTAAAGACATCTTTCCGCCTCTGTGTAGTTTCTGGATGCGGTTGATTTCTCCCCACCTCTGATGGTCATAAAAGCTGCCTCGCGTGCCTGGGCTGCGATCACACGCAGGCAACATTTTATGAATGGTTCATGTTCTCAGTGCGAGAACATAGCCATGGCAACATTGCGGTCGCGGCTTTCTTTTGTCATGAGAGAAAACCACTACAGCCACCCCTGCACCTCGCCTCCTTCCTACGGGATTGGGGCAGACGTAGCAGGCGATGAAGGAGATTTGGGGATAATGACTGGCTCAGTTTTGCCGAGTAAATCCCCTCGAACCACCCCCCTCCACGGCACGCTTGCTTGCTTCCGTCTGAGCTCAGGATGAGTGATTTCTCTCCAATGGTTCATGTTCTCAGTGCGCAAACATACCTGTGGCAGCATTGCGGTCGCGGCTTTCTTTTGTCATGAGAGAAAGCCACTTCAGCCACCCCCGCGCCTCGCCTCCTTCCTACGGGATTGGGGCAGGCGCGGCGGGCGATGAAGGCGATTTGGGGATAATGACAGGCTCAGTTTCGCCGAGTAAATCCCCTCGAACCACCCCCTCCACGGCACGCTTGCTTGCTTCTGTCTGAGTTCAGGATGAGTGATTTCTCTCCAATGGTTCATGTTCTCAGTGCGCAAACATACCTGTGGCAGCATTGCGGTCGCGGCTTTCTTTTGTCATGAGAGAAAGCCACTTCGGCCGTCCCCCTGTGCCTCGCCTCTTTCATATGGGATTGGGGCAGGTGGCGCGGACGCTGAAGGCAATTTCAATGACGGGTTCCATTTCACCAGGTAAATCTCCTCGAACCACCCGCCTCCCTGGCACACATGCTTGATTCCGTCCGAGTTCGGGATGAGTGTGGCCCTTGAGCTCCCGGAATTGGATGACGACATCGCCGCTGCATCGGCGAGCATTACAGCGCCAGCTAATGCTGATGACTCGCCTGGACTGCCACCTTCGAGCCTGACGCACAGAGGTCCGCTATGCTTTCCCGGGCTACCGCGAGTGTGAGGCTGGAACGGAAAACCCCATCACCCCCCTCACGGCTGCTTGATTGGTTCATGCGAGCGCCGCTCACAGTCGCACCACTCTGCTCTCACTAACCTCGACGGTGGAGCATGGCCCTGCATGCCATGGCCCCTCCTGCAACCAACACCTGTCCAAGGCACTTCAATACTTGCACTTGGGTGTTCTTGATTTGCAGCAGGAACTGCGCTCAATGACCGATCGCGCCCCTGGGCCACGAAGGTCATAAGTGCCGGCACTCGAATGGCCGATGGTCACTCTTGTGGTCCAGAAATGTAATCTATGGACTGGACCTGGTCGAAATGTGGGAGGTAGACAAATCATGCTTTCTCGAACACCCCCGTCTCCCTGCTCCGTCCATTCAGCGGCACCGTTGACGACTTCGCCCAACAGTCCTCAGCGGTGAAGAAGCAGACGGAGGCCATTTCACACATCCTGCCCCACCACAAACCTGCCGCCATGAGCCATGCCCCATCTGCTCACCGAGGGAGTCCTCCAGCAGCGTCCAAAAAATAGAAAAATACGTGCTGCTCCACCTCAAACAAGAGTGGACCCAGCTCTCAGCCCCAGTGTCGAGCACCCCACAGGAAGCGCACGGCCCCCAACGAGACGTCGTGTCGAAGAAGCGACACTAGGGGTCTCTCTTGAGCGCAGAATATGCCTCTGATCTATGAAAAAAAGCCAATGAGAGTTGGCGAACAGTATTTGCATATTCCGCCCACGGATACGGATATAATGGCGAGGGAAATACGCTAGTTCGTTCAGGATTTTTCTGAGGAGCCGGGAGTGTTCTGGCCATGTACCGAGTTCTACGGGCTCGGACCTGAGAAAACACGGGACGAGACTGACTCAACCCTGAGATTGTAAAATCTCGCAAAGGTGTTAGGTGTTACCCAGCCCGCAGCTCTGCATAGGTCTGCTAGGGAGGTGCCCCTAGCCAGTGCCCATGAGGATGCCACACACCTGGTAGAGTGGGCTCGAACCCGTAGAGGGGCTGGCACGGCCTGGGTGTGATAGGCCAACAGAATGGCGTCCACCACCCAGTGGGACAGCCTCTGTTTGGAGACAGCGTTCCCTTTCTGCTGTCCCCCAAAGCAGACACAGAGATGCTCAGAGCATCTGAAGCTCTGGGTGCATTCCAGGTAGGCACGCAACGTACGTACCGGACACAGCAGTGAGGGGGCTGGGTCTGCCACCTCCCGGGGCAGCGCTTGCAGGTTCACTACCTGATCTCTAAAGGGTGTGGTAGGAACCTTGGGCACATAGCCCGGTCGAGGTCTTAGGGTCACATATGTGTCTGCCGGACCGAACTCCAGGCAAGTGTCGTTAGTAGAGAATGCTTGCAGGTCCCCAACCCTCTTGATGGAGGTGAGCGCGATCAGCAGGGCCATCTTTAGGGAGAGGGCCCTGAGTCCAGCTGATTCTAGTGGCTCGAAGGGGGATCTCTGAAGACCGGCGAGGAACACCGAGAGATCCCAGGAGGGGAACAGGTTTGGCCGGGAGGGATTTAGCCTCCGGGCACCTCTCAGGAACCTGACGATTAAGTCGTGCTTACCCAGGGACTTGCCTTCTACTGGGTCATGGTGAGCTGAGATAGTGGCAACATACACCTTCAAGGTGGAAGGGGACAGCCTCCCCTCCAACCTCTCCTGTAGGAACAGGAGCACTGACCTAACTGCGCACCTCTGTGGGTCTTCTGCCCGGGGAAGAACACCAATTCACAAACAGACGCCATTTCAGGGTGTAGAGTTGCCTGGTAGAAGGGGCTCTGGCTTGGTTGATCGTGGCTACGACCGTGGGTGGTAGACCAGCTAGCGCCTGGGAGCCTTACGGATCTGAGAGGGGGTCCGACAGATGGGGGGCATCTGCTTCCTGCGGTGTGCTCGACGCTGAGGTTGAGAGCTGGGCCCAGGTTGAGGCGGAGCAGATTTCTTAGTGGCAGTGGCCGTGGCGGCAGGTTTGCGGCACGGCAGGATATGTGAGATGGCCTCCGTCTGCTTTTTCACCGCAGAGAACTGTTGGGCAAAGTCCTCGACGGTGTCGCCAAAGAGTCCAAACTGGGAGACAGAGGCGTCGAGGAAGCGAGCTTTGTCGGCCTCACGCATCTTGAACAGGTTGAGCCATAGATGACGTTCCTGGAACACAAGGGTGTCCATCGCCTGCCCGAGTGCCTGCACGGTGACCTTCGTGGCTCTGAGGGTGAGGTTGGTCGCTGAGCGCAGTTCCTGCAGCACATCGGGGTCAGGGCTACCCTTGTGCAGATCCCTGAGCACCTTGGCCTGGTGGACTTGCAGGATGGCCATGGCGTGCAAGGTGGAAGCGGCCTGTCTCGCGGCGCTGTTGGCTTTGGTGTTCATCGAGGATGTCATCCTACAGGCCTTGGAAGGGAGTATAGGGCGCCCGCGCCAGGTGGTAGGGTTACCGGGACATAGATGGAGCGCAACGGCCCTATCCACCTGGGGAATCGCTGTATACCCATGGGCCGTTCCGCCATCGAGGGTAGTGAGAGCGGACGAGCAGGGCTTTTGATGAATAGAAAGCGGGGCTCTCCATGAAGATGTCTCTCGCAGTGAGAGCATTAACCATCCACAAACGCTGCCTCGGTGTGATCGACGCCCAGACACACGAGACAGCACCTGTGGCCATCTGAAGCGGAGAGCACTCTATCGCATCCAGGAACTACACAGGGGTTGAATGGCATCTTTAAAAGGACGTTCAACAACGCTGTGTATTGCTCTTTCAGAGAATTAAACTCTTTTACAGAGAAAATTACTCTTTATAGGAAAACTCTTTTAACTCTGCACTGTCGAAGCGCCCAGGGACAAACTGCACGCTGTGCAGAGAAGAGAAAAGCAGCTGAAGTGCGCAGTAGATCCAACAGCAAAGCAGAGCGTCAGAGGATAGAAGCAGGAAACAGTTGTGTCACCTGCAGCTGGCTGCATACATGACCATCAGCTCCGAAGAAAATACTGAATGACTGAGTGTATTTCCCCTCGCCTTTATATCCATATCTGGGGGCGGGGTATGCAAATACTGTTCGGCAACTCTCATTGGCCTTTTTTCATAGATCAGAGGCATATTCGGCGCTCAAGAGAGACCTCTAGTGTCGCTTCTTCGACACAACGTCGAAGTGAGCGACAGACGGGGAATGGAGGTTACATACATAACCTAGACGTTTTTGGGTGAACTATCCCTTTAATGAAAAAAAAAAACATATATCTTTTTATTACTTGTAATTATTATAGTTTTCCTCATTTGTAAAGTGATAGTTAAATAAATGCATGCTCATGTAAATTAAGTGCAGATCACATTACACCCCACCCATATGGAGCATGCATTGTTTTTCTGAGATCAGCTGGTATAAACAACACACAGTCTGCTAGCTATATCAGAAATCCATACATATCTACATACTTTCACATACTTTTGCTCATGTGAAACCCCCCTAGCTAGTTTGACAATATATGAAAGAACTCCTAAAATTTGGGTATAAAAAAATTGTTTTTCTGTTACAAAACAGTGTGGAAAGGTAGAGAAATCTAAATGTGTGCCAGAAGCAGACATATTGCTTGCCACAGAGCTGATTGCTGCCTAATTCAATATGGAACAGACAATAGTGTAAAGCTCGGCATGGTACAAGTTGTAAGAACATTTGATTGAAAAGAACACTATTGATTAGTCATTTGTAAACATACTAAGATTGCATTTTGTGTGACATGCTTTTGGCCTAAAGCACACAATAAATAAATCAGTTGTCAGGATGTAAATAATTCACTGGTGTGGAGAAGTATAACATTTGGAATAAAACAAGTCTGTAGGGTATACTATGGTCAGAAAATTGTTTGTGAGGAACAGTAGAAGAACTCTGTAGGCAGCACTTGTTTACATTGTTAATTACAGAATATTGATTAGCAGTTTGTGCCATTAACAGTATAGATGTATGGTAATTTCATAGAACTAAAAGAACTAGATTAAGTGGCAGGAGCCAGTTGCAATAAACCCCTTAAATGTATAGTTCACCCCAAAATGAAATTTCTCTCATTTACTCATCCTCATTCCTTACCAGATGTACATGACGTTCTTTCTTCTGCAGAACACAAAGATTTTTAGAAGCATATCCCAGCTCTCATGTAAGTGAATGGTGACTAGAACTCAGAAGGTCCAAAAAGCACATTAAGGCAGCATAAAAGTAATCCATAAGACTCCAGTGGGTTAATTCATGTCTTCTGAAGTGATCCAATTGGTTTTGGGTGAGAACAGACCAAAATATAAATCCCTTTTCACTGTAAACCTTGATATCAGCAGTCTCATTGGCAATCATTATTTCAAGCTTGATTGCACTTCCTATAGTGACATCTAGTGCTCTGCGCTTGTGTCAAGCTCTAGGAAGTGTAATCAAGCTTGAAATCGTGATCGTACCTAGAGACTGCAATGTCAAGGTGTACAGTGAAAACAGAGTTATATTTTGTTTTGTTCTCACCCCAAACTAATTGGATTGGTTTAGAAGACATTGATTAAACCGCTGGAGTTGAATGGATTACTTTTATTTTGCCTTTAAGTGATTTTTGGAGCTTCAAAGTTCTTGCCACCAATTAATTGCATTGTATGGACCTACATAGCTGAAATATTTTACTAAAACTTTTCATTTGAGTTCTGCAGAAGAAAGAAAGTCATTCACGTCTGGGGTAGCATGAGGGTGAGTATATGTTGAAAGCATTTTCTTTTTTTGGGTGAACTATTCCAATTGGGCACTGGGCTTTTAGTTGATCTACTTGGCCAAATTCATTTCTCACAGAAAAGCTGTTATTTATGGCAATTCATGTGTCATTGACTTTCTACATGAAATGCTATCATTCGTGTAACCGGTCCTGCTGGATGTTTCATTTCAGTATAACATTGTCTCAGCTGTTTCTCCTAAAATTACTTAAGATAAGTGAAAAAGACACAAATGAGACTCTTGTTGACAAATAGAAAGAAAGCAGTGATGTAAAATTCATGTGGATAGCATACCTCAAAAAATTAGTCTGGGGAGAGTTTGATATGAAATGTTTAAATTGAAATCCCTGACTTTTGATTGCAGACTTTGGCAAATCTGAGCACAGTCTGTTACTCTGTTGTGATCTATCCTGAATCTCTAGAGGAGAAATGTGATATCACTGGGGACTTATTCTCAGGAGAATAATCTTTGAATCAGCAGACTTCAGAAAAAGCCCCTATTTGCTCTCGATTTAATCTATGTGCTACCTAGCAGAAATATTTAAGATATTAAAGAGGTGTTATTTTAGATTGGTCTCTCCTAAGGGTATGCAGAAAGAACAATGATAGCAATGATGCATAGAAGGCCCTGCCCTCTTATCAACCCGATATCACGCCGAGGCGTGAAATAGACACGCCGGTCCACTCGCGGATGCGTGTCGGTGTCACGCTTTGCCTCCTCCAGGCGTGTACATGACACGCGCGCGTCTACGTAGAATACCGTCAGGGGGCGATCGTTTCCTCGACGCCAACAACTCTCCGCGCACCAGAGAGGAAGCGATACCGTTGTCGTCGCGTTGCACGTTCGTGCGGGCGGGATGCCGGCCAATTTCGCCGGTTACTTTCACTTGTGACCATATGTGACAAATAAAGGTTCATTACATAGTGCTGCTTTCATGAAGAAATCCTAACGTTGCTGTAGCCTAACGTTGTTATACGTGTGTGTGTGTGTGTGTGTGTGTGTGTGTGTGTGTGTGTGTGGGCTGTCGAGTATCTTGTGCTGATGTAAATAAACAAATAAATATATATATATATATATAAATATATATATATAAATATATATATATATATATATATATATATATATATATATATATATATTTATTTAAAAAGTGTATTTATATACAAAAATAAACCCGGAAGTGGAGAACGCGATGTATCGCTTCCTCTTTGGTGCGCGGACAGTTGTTGGCGTCGAGGAAACGATCGCCCCCTGCCGGTATTCTACGTAGACGCGCGCGTGTCATGTACACGCCTGGAGGAGGCAAAGCGTGAAATAGACACGCATCCGCGAGTGGACCGGCGTGTCTATTTCACGCCTCGGCGTGATACCGGGTTGCTCTTATAGCTAACATAGAGACTAACACACACTAACCTAGATCTTGTTTTGGACCCATTGATATTCAGCTAAACGAGTTACTGCATGTAATACTCTCTCTCACTCTCTCTCTCTCTCTCTCTCTCTCTCTCTCTCTCTCTCTCTTACCCTAACATTTTTATATCCATATTTCTAACTTTATATCTGTCTAACTTATATATTTTTTTCTGTCTCTATAACTTGCAAATTTCTTAATGTGGTGGTGGCCTAATGGTTAATAATTTGTTTTGCAATTAATGAAAATGTTGTAAGTTTAATCCAAGAAGGACTGACCCAGGAAGTGAAGAGTTAATGAGTTCTGAATTCTGTGTACTTTACTAACTGTACATGATTGAAACACAATAAAAAACACTTGACTTGACTTGTTAGATAATATTCTTGACTTCAGGCCAGTTCATTTAGACATTACCACATAAAGCTCTTTGTTTTTAGTGAATCACTAGAGTCACTGAACAACTTTGAATACATGGATTTTTAATTTGTTTGCTGCAAAAAAAAAAAAAAAAAAAAAAAAAAAAACAAATATGTTCTTACATTTTTTTTTTTTTTTTCATTTTGGATTTTTTGTTTTAAAACTCAGATAATTTGATTAGTAGAATGTTGTATTTTATGATTTGTTTATGTCAATGATATATACAGAAATATCACAGGCATGGACAGTATATTAGTTTTAAGCTAATGCTGATAAACTCATATTTTTACTATTAGTGTTATTTTTTTTTATTTTTTTATTTTTTATTTTTTTACTTTAGATATAGGCCAACTGTATATACAAAAATGTCCTCTTGTCAAATGAGTTTTAATAAACAGCAGGTTCCATTGTTCCAGATCAACTTTTTAAATGAACTATATTTCTTTCCTTGCAATAACAGTAGACATGTTTAATAGCTGTTTTAGTTAAGACTTCAAGGTATGTGTCTGAAACAAATGTCACTTTCAAAAATAAACCTATCCTGAGAAATATTCATGAGACTAAAACGTGTGACAACTAGTTTCAGTCTTCACTAATAGATATGCCACAGAGCTTTTTTTGTTTTGTTTTGATGTTTTAATATCTGTTGAATGACAGTTTACCCTCATTCATTTTATAAAGAATTTGCACCTCCTGAAAATCTGAGGGTGATGGCCCTGAAGGTCCCACACAACACACTTTTCCAGGTGGCTCAAGAACGCTTCCGTTTTTAACACACTGTGTCAAGAACACAACCTCATGTGACGCATGAGCAGTGAGCTGGTTTGAGTCAGGCTCATCGACGGCTGGAGCGCGGAGTGATGGGAGCAGAGTGAAGAACAGCAGCCTGCGATCACTCTACCGCCAGGTTATGACAGGTATTCACGTTCATACTTTTTTATTCTAAACGCTGCTTTATCGGAGCCCTTCAGAGTCACAGCGGTAGCTGTTTTTATCGACAACATCGTGTATTTAAAGGTGTGATTTTTGCAGGAGCTGTAATGAACGTGTCATTTGATGGCTAGACTGTCACCGCTGGTTGAATATGCTTCTATGCTGATAATTAATATAGTTTTTTAGAACGCTGAAAAAATATATTGGTGCTGTTATGTCGGATAATAACGACACTATGCATTAAAAAAACAAAAAAAAAACAGGACACAGGTACATAGGACATGGCAAATGCTTTTAATAGGCGGTTATCATAATTAGAGATCTATAATGAAATTTAATAGCACTCGAGACAGTGTATTCTCTATGGAACAGAGTGTTCAGAGCGTTCAGGAACATCAGATGATGACATGAACATCTCAGGATGGCGTCATGTATGGCGTTATTCAGCTGGAAGGATTCAGCACCATGGACAGCAACATCAGTTTAGAGGAAAACCTTGCTCTTCACATAAACTAAGAATTGGCAAATATTGTTCATATTTGCAGGCACACTGTATTATTCACACACACACACACACACACACACACACACACACACACACACACACACACACACACACATTAAATATTTAATACGCTACACTAATTAAAGATTTCTAGATCACTGATCAAATCTAAGCAACTTTGTGACTTTTTGTACAAAAGATCAGATATTTCCTTGTTTTCATTCAAGCACATAAAATGCTCTTTGGAATAATCTCAAATCATACTGGAATAACATGGATCATCAGGTTTTGCACACACTTGTGGAGTCAATGCCAGCTTGAGTGCAATTTTTCAGTTCAACCAAATTGTTATGCTGCTAACGTAAATTGATTGATTGATCAACTGATTTCAATGTATAGTCAGAACATTAATAACATGAAAAACTACTACAACTACTACTACTACAATTACAATTTGAAAAAAAATGTTCAGAACTTTTTAACTACTTCAAAGTGTTCCATCAAAAAATCCTCCACGTGCAGCAATGACAGCTTTGCAGATCCTTGTCATTCTAGCTGTCAGTTTGTCCAGATACTCGGGTGACATTTCACCCCACACTTCCTGTAGCACTTGCCATAGATGTGGCTGTCTTTTCGGGCACTTCTCACGCACCTTACAGTCTAGCTGATCCCATAAAATTTCAATGGGGTTAAGATCCATAACACTTTTTTCAAATCTGTTGTCCAATATCTGTGTTTATTTGCCCACTCTAACCTTTTCTCTTTTTTCTGTTTCAAAAGTGGCTTTTTCTTTGCAATTCTTCCCATAAGCCCTGCACCCCTGAGTCTTTTCTTTACTGTTGTACATGAAACTGGTGTTGAGCGTGTAGAATTCAATGAAGCTGTCAGCTAAGGACATGTGAGGCATCCATTTCTCAAACTAGAGACTCTGATGTACTTATCCTCTTGTTTAGTTGTTCATCTGGCCTTCCACATCTCTTTCTGTCCTTGTTAGAGTCAGTTGTTCTTTGTCTTTGAAGACTGTAGTGTACACCTTTGTATGAAATCTTTCAAGCAATTTCAAGCATTTATATAGCCTTCATTCCTCAAAACAACGATTGACTGACTGTTTCTGTTTTTCAATGTTTTACCTAATATTGACCTTAAGACATGCCAGTCTATTGCATACTGTGACAACTCAAAAACAAACACAAAGACAATGTTAAGATTAATTTAATGACACAAAAATCTTTCAGCTGTGTTTGATATAATGGCAAGTGATTTTCTAGTACCAAATGATCAATTTAGCATGATTACTCAAGGATAAGGTGTTGGAGTGATGGCTGCTGTCTAGATTTGATCAAAAATTACATTTTTAAATAGTGATGGTGCTGTTTTTTACATCAGTAATGTCCTGACTATACTTTGTGATCAGTTGAAAGCCACTTTGGTGAATTAAAATAACAGTTTCCTTCTGAAACAAAAAAACCTGTACATTATTCCAAACTTTTTGTTGCCAGTGTATATTTAAAATAAATAAATAAATTATATATATATATATATATATATATATATATATATATATATATATATATATATATATATATATTCTACAGCAGTTACTGTGCAGCTTTCTCATCAATACTTGCACCCCGATCATGTGATTATGTTCCTCAAAGTATTGCTCCATGAAAGACATTACTGTAGCAAAATAACTTGATTTGTACTGTGCATACTGTAATCACATGTACTGTATTGTAGCAGTTTGGTTGCATTTAAGTAATGCCATTTGAACTATACCAATTATAGAGAAATGTGACTTCAGTTCCCCTGTACTCGGCATCTCTGTATTCTTATGACATCACTTAAAAGAGTATAAACATAAAAATAAAACAAACAGATCTCGTGGAAAGAGGGAGCGAGACATACACAGACACACAGAGCCAGAGAGAGAGGCTCATTCGTACGCTGAGGGAAAGCTCAGAGTAATTTCCTATTCAGTTTCAGCAGGTACACACAGACCCCAGATTTAATTACAGCTCTCTGCAGGGAGCTAATAACCTTATTTCCTCTTGCTTAAGTTCAGTGCTCACACCATACAAACCTACTTTTGTAAATATTAATATCTGAACCTCAGCAGCTGCAATAACTCTCATTGTAAAGCTTGCAGCATTTCAACATATCCCACAGCTCATCAATGTCATTAGCAGAGAAATATTAGAAAAAAAGACAGAGGAAGAGAGAGCAATCAGATCTATCTCTCAGCGTGCTGGTAACATTCTGTGCTGATATATGGTGTGTCATAGCAACTGAGGCACAGTGCCAAAGTCAGACCATTCTGATCATACAACAGATGTTCTGCTGCATGTGCCTGTCAAACTGCAAAGTGACACAGTGTCTCAGGATGTTAGTATGACACTTGTGTTTAACATGATTGGCCAATAGCTCATCATAATTAGATTATTCAGTCTACATTATCACCGTCTTGTAATTTGAGCACAGTTTATATTTTATGGTTTTGTTTTGAACGCTTTGCTGTATTTTATGGACATTGACTGATTTTTTTCTTTTTATGATTGCAATAGGGCTGTTATGTCAAAATGAATACACTTAAAAAACATTTTTTCTAGAAAATAATAATGAAATGTTGACACAATATAATAGCATGTGAATAGTGTTCCAAATAGGAAAATGTGTTTTATCAATCACTGTGCACTATTTACTGAACTGATATGATTAAATTAAAATCATTATAATTACAGTGCTGATCCAACCTCATTAGCTTGTAGGCTGTATTTGCTGAGCAATCGTGGACATGTGATAAACGGTCTGTCATCAAGTTCTCAGCAAAAATTGACTTTGTTGACATTGCAGTGCTACAGTGGAAATGGCATTAGTAACATCAAGGTCATGGGTTCAATGAAAACCTGCTGTTTAAAAGGGGTCTGCAGTGAAGCCATTATCTGTATCTGTATTTGTTCATTTGACAAAATGATATGTATCTTTCTCTATATTCGGATAGAACCGGGTGTGGGTGGTTTTAAACTGAAAGTGTGTCAAAACTAAATGAAATGCCCATTTTTAAATGTATGCCTTTTCATAATAATAGCCTAATAATAATTATTATTATTATTATTTTACTACTATTATTTTTTTTTCTTACCAGATGAAGATGAATTTGTTGGCAACATTAACTGTGGAAAATGTTGTTAACTGTGGTTTCTCCTGGTATTTCAGATATTAATATCTGCATGAAAAAGCATTTTTGTTTGTCTGTGCATGTATAACAACATTATTCTGAAGACAAGAGGTTTCAAGAAAAACATGTGAAGCACACATTTTGCAGTGAATAATAAATACAAATTCAAACATTAATGAATCAATAAAGCCTACAAAGAATTTGTATGTAGCCATTTGTATGTTCATATTTGTAACATTAAACATACATTTTTTACATTTGAATAGACACTAAATGCACAATATGGAAGTTTGTAAGCATCTAAATGTTAAAATGCTTTCAGCTTTAGAAACTTAAAATATTGACAATCCATTACAGCTAAATTTTAATACATGAATCGATTATAAATATATTTGTGCATTTTTACTGCTTTACAGATAGTTTGGATCCCTTAACCCTACCCCAACCTCTAAATATAGCCACATTTCAAAACTGTAAAAGCATCAAGTAGATTAATGTACAGTAGCAATAATTTTTTATACAATATATACATTTATAATTTCACTAATCTCACTGATTATAAATTACATATAATTAACTGAGTATTGTTATAAATTCTTAAATTTTAAGCAATTCAAACAGTTCACTTAAACATTTGTACATTTCTATAGGTGTTAATATGTAAAATAATGATGAATGCTGTTAATATGTCAATATTGTACGTTCTGGTGTCTATGCAAACGTAAGAGAATGTGCATTTGCTAGAACCAAACATAAGAGTACGTATGAATTCTAATGAGATCACATTGTACAAACAGGTGAAAGTCCCTTAATCCCTTTATCAGGAATTTTTATGACAGGACACTATTATTTAGTTAAATAATACTAATGCTAATACTACCACTAATAATGTTACATTTAAACAGTGCCTTTTCAGAGCTGAAGAACACTTAACATTCTCAAATTTAGCACAGTTTAAAGGAGAACAGGAAGAAAAAAGACAGAGGAAGTTATTTTCTTTGTTTTACATAATATTCCTGTAACGACAGGCAACGAGAGAGGATCTAAGTGCAGCATTTTATTTAACCAAAAACAAGAAAACTCAGAATAAAGAAAACCACGGAGAACTTGGCAAAAACTGCAAAACATATTAAACATGAAATAACAGATAAAAAGACAGGGGGAAACAAGGGCTTAAATATTCAAGGGGAAACAAGGAACACCTGGGAAAACAATCAGAGAAAGGGAATAAATCAGGGGAAAACCAATGAGAAAAAGAAACTACAAAGAACTACAAAAACCAAACAGGAAACAGGAACTAAACAGGAATTTCAACATAAAAGCACAGAACAAAAGTTAACAGAATGTGACAATTCCGAATAGATGAATACTTTTTTTTTTTTTTGAAATAAAGTCTTAACCAGTTAATTACCTTAATCACTGATGTGAATAAATGTGGTCAAATTTAAGAGACAGATAGACAGGCTCTGAAGTAAAATCATTACTTCATGTCAGGTTTTTAATATTGTGCTCAGGTTTAGGCTATAAATAAATAAATGGGAATCACATGTGAATTGTGTGATACATTAACAAAGACATTTCCATAAGTGGAAAGTGAACATGATGTCTATCTTAGTTAATATTACACTTGACAAGCTCCAGACATGAACAATTAACAGAGACCGCAAACGGAGTCGAGACTGCGCCCATGCAATCTGAAATCACAAAGTGCGCAACTTCTTGTTCAGTCACTTGTCATAACTAGACCGGACTACTGTAATGTTCTCATTGCAGACCTCTCTGCATGTGCAATCAGACTCCTGTAAATGATCCAGAATGCATCAGCATGACTGGTCTTTAATCAACCAAAAAGAGCGCATGTTACACCACTCCTTGTCTCTCTTCACTGGCTGCCGGTTGATGCACGTATCAAGTTCAAGGCTCAGATGCTGGCATACCTAAAATAATTTGTGCAGAGATACACAGCCACTAGAATCCTGCGGTCGGCTATTTAGTGTTGCACTTTAATCTGTTTTGAATACTACTATTCTGATGCTAGTGAAACTTTGCAATATGACACTTTTCATACCACTGTTTTGTAAGTTCCTCTTTGGATAGAAGCGTCTGCAAAATGAATAAATGTAAATGTAAATGCAAGTGTGCATTTTCATTCATAAGGTTTACACTTTAGAAATATTGGCTGCACAGAGTCATAAATTAATTGTAATTTAGAAGATGTTAATTTTTCAATGTCACTTTATGTTTGTGTTTCTTGGATTATAAGTCAAATTTTTTTTTTTTTATATTATTCAGATGAATCCGTTATTCGTTGTCATTGCTAATTTCTTAATACGGTATTCAACCTCGGGCACATCCATACTGTTTAAATGTTGTCACCGAATGGAAGTTGGTTCGGATAGAAGTGACAAATGCATACATATAAGCATTACCTAAACATCACAAAAAGTGAAAACTTAAATACAATATCTTTTTAGTTGGAGAGACCTATGTTTTTTTTTCCTTTCTTTAGTACAGATTGAAATTAACAAATAAATAAATAAAAGATTTCATATTCACATACAATAAGATCATAATGATTTCTTATTCATTAACTTGTTGGTAGGGATACAAGGAATTGTTTTGTGCTAAGACGTGTTCCAGCAATGGGTGACTTACAAAACGTCTCGGGTTACATACGTAACCCTTGTTCCCTGAAAAAAGCGGAACGAGATGCTGCGCTGCTTTGCCGCACTGGGATGCCCTAGGACTGCTCTTCAAAAAGAAGTATCTGATGACACATGGTGATGCATCCATTTATAGCCTGGCCACAGGTGCATCTAATGATTTCATCAGCCGAGGCTATAAATTCTGGTCAGTGTTCATTGATGTGTTACACACATATTCACAGCTCGGTCACAATTAGGATTGTCCCCATAGCTCTCTTCAGCGCACTAGCCAAGGCTTTAGAGGAGGCAAACCCTCTGATAGAGTGAGCCCTAACAACTACTGGCGAAGCTTAACCATGCGCCTCGTAGGCCAGGGCAGTACCGTCCCTCACCCCAGGTGACATAGTCCGCTTGGAGGTGATGGCCCCCCCGGTTACGGCTTCCATGGGAAGAATTGTTGCCCTGACTTTACGTCACTGGAAAATGCAGTGGGCATAAGTCCGAAGGGTACATACTGGAAAAAGTCAGTAAAGTGTTTGCTGCTCCGGAGTTACAAACGGCAGGGAGCAGAAGGCTTAGAGAGTGACCAGATGGAGGGTCGCGAAAGGCACCTTAGGCAGGTTGTCAGGGTGAGGGTGCAAAATTGACTTGGTCAATCCTGGGGCAAAACTCTAAACAGGCTGGCAATGAGACAGAGCCTGTAGGTCCCCAATTTTCATTAGAGACGTAGTCGCCATAAGAAAAATCATCTTGAGAGTCAGAAGTCTGCCAGACACTGACTCTAGAGGTTCAAAAAGGGGTCTCAACCAGACCCTCAAGGACTACTGCTAAGTCCTATGAAGAGGTCCTTCGCATGGCTCCCGAATGAAGCACACGAGTAGCGGATGCCTCTTAAAGGGTACCCCTTCCATCAAGGTGTGGCAAGCCAAAGTGGAGAACCTGGAAGTGGAGGGGCATGTGCCTGCTGACAGTTCTTCCTACAGAAAATCCAGAACTGAAGCGAACTGGCAGTTAGCTGGTTCCTCAATATGAACTTAGTAGAGGGAAATGCATACAGGCACATTCTGGGCCATGTATGCGCCACCACGTTTAACCCCCCAGGGAGGGGGGGACTGGGTGACTCGGGGAGAAGTAGAGGAGACATTGCGCTGTTCATAGTGGCGAAGAGGTCCTCTTCTGCCCTTTAAAATCTACCCAGATTTGTTCACTACCTCAGAGTAAATCTGCTCCCACACACACAGGGATCCAGGGACGAAACTGTCCTGAGTGACAAGAGCTGCCCTGGGCCCCAAGGAGGATCCAACGTGCCAGAAATTTAGCTGACATGAACGTGGATCCCCCTGATGGTTTATGTAAGAGGCTACCGCTGGATTGCCCACCCGCACCAAGACATGGCAGCCTCAGGGGGAAGTATTTAAGGGCCAGAAATACAGCCATCAGCTACTGTTACTGTGTTACTGTGACAACCGAACTGACGACCCTCCGATCCCTTTAAGCCGGATGACCACTTAAGGCCGCTACCCAGCCCGTCAGGGAGGCGTCTGTCGTTAGCAGCCTGCGATGACCAGATGCACCTAGAGAGGGACCCAAGGTAAGAAACCGGGGTCTGAACCACATAGAAAGGGAACGAAGCCCGTGGCGCGTAACCCTTATCAGCCTAGGGGATTTGGCCCTTGGGAGAAATCCCCTGGCTTTGAGCCACAACAAAAACGGTCTCAAGTGCAGATGGTCCAGAGGGATTACCGAGGACGCAGTCACCTGAGACCTAGTACAAACTTGACCTAGCCTGATTTTGCTCAGGGTATTCTGAATGGACACGATTCTAGCGAGAGACAGTTGTGCCCGCATTGTGATCGAACTCCATACCTGATAGACTGAGTGGGAGAGAGGACGCTTTTCTTGGCGTTGAGTCTCAACTCCAGAGTAACTAGATTTATAGCCTGGCCACAGGTGCATCTAATGATTTCATCAGCCGAGGCTATAAATTCTGGTCAATGTTCATTGACGTGTTACACACATATTCACAGCTCGGTCACAATTAGGATTGTCCCCATAGCGCTCTTCAGCGCAGCATCCTAGCGTAGCTTTTGTAAAGGGAACAGTAATTTGTGATATTTGGATGTTGCATAACAAAATGTGTCTATGTCTGTGTCTATGCGTGTGTAGATGTGAAGGATGACTTCTTGCTCAGAGATCTGTGGGTCGGATTATGCTGAGCATGGCCATGGTGCGCTCAGCAGCGGTAAACAAGGTTATGGGGTGCATTCTTACCTGCACCAGTTTTACGAGGAGTGCACTGCCTCCATCTGGGAGCGTGATGAAGATTTTCAGACACAGAGATCGCCTAGTCGCTGGAGCTCTGTCCTCTGGAAGGTGAGTGGTCTGCTTACCTCCCATACACAACTGTCTACAACCCCAATTCCAAAAAAGTTGGGACAGTATGAAAAATGCTGATAAAAACTTAAAATTAGTGATTTGTAAATTATATTCACCCTTTGCAAAAATTGAAAAAAATACAGCTACACATTATATGATGTTTTACCTTGTGAATTTATTATTATTGTGTATTATTATTTAAAGTACAGTAATTTAAATTCAGATGATTGCAACACACTCCAATAAAGTTGAGACAGGGGCATTTTAAGACTAATAACAATAACAGGAGATGTCATAGTATATAGAAGCCTCCACAAACAGCATAGTCAAGGATCATTCGAGACTTGTCAATTTGACAACAGATGCTTCTGCAAAAAAACAACACTCTGAGAACATTGTTCCCAAAAGACAAATTGGAAGGATTTTGGGCATTTCACTCTCTACAGTGCACACTATAGTTAAAAGATTCAAGGAATATGGTCAAATATCAGTGCGTAAAGGGCAAGACGAACTTCTGAATGCGTGTGATCTCTGATGCCTCAGACATCACTATGTTAAAAAAACATCCTACATCTGTTATGGATATCATAAACATGGGCTTAGGATGACTTAAGTAAACCTTTGTTAGTCAACATCATTCACTGCTGCATCCACAGATGCAAGAAAAGACTTTACTATGCAAAGCAGAAGTCCTACATCAACACGGTCCTGAAGCACTTCTGACTTCTCTGGGCTCTGTCTCATTTTAGATGGAAAATAGAAAAGTGGAACAATATTTTTGGTCCGATGAGTCCACATTTCAAATAATTTTTGAAAAACACAGTCGTCGTTATCTCAGGGCCAAAAAGGAAAAGGACCATCCAAGTTGTTATCAGCGTCAGGTCCAAAATCCAGTGCCTCTATGGGTCAGGGGTGTGTCAATGGCCATGGCATGGGTAACTTGCACATCTGTGAGGACACCATTAATGCAGACAGATATGTAAAAATTTTGGAGCAACATATACTGCCATCCAGCACTGTCTTTTCCAGGGACATCCCGGAATTTTGAGCAGGACAACTTCAAACCACATACTGGCCGAATAAGCAGTGAGTGCCGGTGCTTAATTGGCCTGCCTGCAGTCTTGACCATCTCCAATTGAGAATATGTTGTACACTATTTCATATTGTCCCAACTTCGAATTGGGGTTGTATGTAACATATCGGGATGTGGTTCTTAATCTTAATATACACAGTCAGTGCCAGTCCTGCCTAATAAGCGACCAAAGGGTTCAGTGTGGCCATATAATTATTTGACCTGGAGTGAATAGCACTGGGCACACAGCCCAGCCTTATGCATGCCATTTGTTCAATTGAACCTATCAAAACTATGAAAAAATGTATAATAATCAAAGAAAACACAAAGACACAAGTTTGTAAATTTGACTCTTATTTCCTTAAGAAGTAGTGTGACGACATTAGTATGACAGGTGTCAATCAGTAAAAGCGACCTGTACTCAAATCATTTACCTTACTTTCGTTTCATAATTTAATTCCTTCCTATTCAATTACACAGTCTTGGAATTTCATTAAAGTTAGTTATTCATTTATTCATGTGATTGGTGTGTTTGGTTAGTTAAAAAAACAAAACAAATATATATATATATATATATATATATATATATATATATATATATGTGTGTGAGTACACCCCTCACATTTTTGCTATTATTTGTTTATAGCTTTTCATGTGACAACACTGAAGAAATGACACTTTGCTACAATGTAAAGTAGTGAGTGTACAGCTTGTATAACAGTGTAAATTTGCTGTCCACTCAAAATAACTCAACACACAGCCATTAATGTCTAAACCGCTGGCAACAAAAGTGAGTACACCCCTAAGCGAAAATGTTCAATTTGGGCCCAATTAGCCTTTTTCCCTCCCCGGTGTCATGTGACTCGTTAGTGTTACAAGGTCTCAGGTGTGAATGGGGAGCAGGTGTGTTAAATTTGGTGTCATCGCTCTCACACTCGCTCATACTGGTCACTGGAAGTTCAACATGGCGCCTCATGGCAAAGAACTATCTGAGGATCTGAAAAAATAATTGTTGCTTTACATAAAGATGGCCTAGGCTATAAAAAGATTGCGAAGATCCTGACACTGAGCTGCAGCACGGTGGCCAAAACCATACAGCAGTTTAACAGGACAGGTTCCACTCTGAACAGGCCTCGTCATGGTCGACCAAACAAGTTGAGTGCACGTGCTCAGCGTCATATCCAGAGTTTGTCTTTGAGAAATAGATGTATGAGTGCTGCCAGTATTGCAGCAGAGGATGAAGGGATGGGGGGTCAGCCTGTCAGTGCTCAGACCATACGCCACACACTGCATCAAATTGGTCTGCATGGCTGTCGTCATTTGACCAAATATATGAGTGTTTAGGCATACTCTCGTATAGTGATCACTTACAGTAACAACGTGCTGACATCAAACTATTAGAATCATCAGCGGGTTCTGGTTTGCTTCTCGTTTACTTATGAAATTATGTCTATCTGTGGTTTTCAACCACTGGGCTGAATGGTTTTCATGGCAAAACTGTGGTGTTCGGTGCTGATCCAAGCTCATTACCCCAGTTATACAGTAGTTTCTTTATCTACTGTGGTGCTGCAAAATCAGAATTTGAATGTACTTACTGGGCAAGTGACCAATCATGAGTCACCATGTTACTAAAGGCATTACACCAGCATTGTTATCTGTCCTGAGTATGATTAGCTAATGCAGAAAATCTGGGTCCGGTTTTTAATTAAACTGTACCAAACCATGCTCTATAGGAAATTCTTCTGGAATCATTTCTTAATGTGCATAAAAACAATCGGGTTGATGGCAGAAAAGTGCTTTGTCTGTGCAAGAAAAATGTTACCAGTATAAATGTATACTTGTACTGTATAAAACATTGTTTCACAAGATGCTAATCCTTCTAAACTCAAACCTTGTACCTGGTATTCAAAATAACAAGGTTATTTTTCGCTTTCTCTCTCTTGAACTATATATCTCAGGTCTGTCTCGCACTGGGAGCTTTGATCCTGGTAGCCGGGTTATCAGTGCTGCTGGTAGGCTATGCTACTCCCCCTCATCTAGAAGCTTTTGGTGAAGATGAGCTGCTGTTTGTGGATGGCCGTGCTGTACGCTTTAACCGGGCACTGGATGCCTGTAAGCTTGCTGGAGCCGTGCTGTTCTGCGTGGGTGGCAGCGGTATGGCGCTGGGGCTGCTCCTGGCCGCTTGCTCTCAGGGCACCTCGAAAGAAGAGCTCCGACTGCAACAATGTTTCAAAGAGCGTCTAGCTGAGATCCAGGCCTCCGTTCAACCAATCACTCATGCTCCTACCCCAGGAGAAGGCAAAGTGCCCGTCACACTCTCTAAGGTGCAGAGCGTCCAACCAGAGGCAGAGACCTGACCTCTGCCCCCGCTTTATCACTAAAACGACTCCTGTTAAAGTTCAGAAAACTGTGAAATGGTTTCAAATGGTTTCAAAGTAAACTACAGTTCCAGGAACAGTAGAGATAGATAAGACTGCACTTTCTCTGATGCATATGCATCATTCGTCTATAATGACCAAGAATACCAAGAGTATTTATGGTGATAAGGCTTTAACATAACTGTACCCTGCAGATCAGTGGTTCTCTAACCTTTTCCTGGAGCCCTTCCCCAACACTGCACATTTTTAATATTTCCCTTTTCTGACACACCCAATTTAGGTCTTGGAGTTTCCACTAATGAGCTGATGAGTTGAATCAGGTGTGTTTGATTAGGGAGATATTCAAAATGTGTAGTATTGAGGGGCCTCCAGGAACAGACTTGAGAACCACTGCTGTAGATTATCAAGCTACAACACTGGTAACCAGTACTTTTGAACAAAGATATACAGCACAAATATACTCATGTGCTGTGCCGACTGCTGAAAACAGCTTCTAGAAAACAAAACTATGATCACATTTAGGCAGCTGTTTTAAAGGGCAAATTCTGACTCTTAATTCTTAACTCTTCTGACTCTCAAATTCTTATTCTTAAGGGGCATCAAGTTATGTGGCCGATATGAATTCTGCATACTAATGAAAACATTATCAAGTAAGCAACAATAGTTTCTCCAATACACTAAATCTCATTTTGTACCTTAAAAAAGTTAACCTGAATGATCTTCATATTTTCTGATGCTTTACAACATCACCAGTATTGGAAAAGTTAAATAGATGTACAATCTCAGTTCTCATCTTGATATATGAGTAGTAGTTTTACAAAGTAAAAGTAACTAGGTAAACTCAAGCAAAAATAAAGTCTACGAGGGCCCTATGTGTTACCATCTGATTCATCATCGCTGCCTTACTTACATATTCAATGTAACCTACAAACATTTTTTACTGCTTGTTTAAAAATCTTAACAAGGCACACATTTTCTCTAAATCTTTCACAAGCAAATGATTTACCGTCTATTGCTATATTAAATAAATATTTACTTGACAGAACACAAAGTGTTCCAGACAGCTAAAGCCACAATTTCACACAGCAACAACATCTCAATACCATGTATATCTCCTTTCTACTCAAATACATCACCACTTGCAATATCAAGGGAAAAAATAGAATGATATCAAGAGACACCTGTGGGATTCTGTAATATTGTCTCATTGTGCAGCACATAATTCTTGCTTCAGCCTCCATTTTCTCAAGAGTACACTAAAGCCCAGTCACTGTCTTTAGAGTTGGTAATTAAACTCATTAGAGCAGAGCCTATTAAAGGAATAGTTCTCCCAAAAATGAAATGCTCTAATCATTTGCTCACCTTCATGTCATCCCAGATGTGTATGACTTTCTATCCTCTGCAAAACACAAACTAGAGATTTTTAGAAGAATATTTTAGCTCTATAGGTCCATACAATGCAAGTGAATGGTGGTCAGAACTCAGTAAGTCCAAATATCAGATAAAGGCATCATACAAGTAATCCATACGTCTCCAGTGGTTTAATCAATGTCATCTTAAGCCATCCAAAATGGTTTTGGGTAAGAACAGACCAAAATATAACTATGTACATCTTGACATTGCAGTCTCTAGGCACAATCATGATTTCAAGCTCAATTACACTTCCTAGTACTTGACGCATGCCTAGAGTGCTCGATTGCACTATAGGAAATGGCTTGAAATCCTGATCACCAAAGAGAAGACTGATTTTAGGATTTATATTGAAACAGGAACTACAGTTTTGTCTATTCTCACCCAAAACCAACTGGATCACTTCAGAAGACATTGATTTAACCACTTGAGTCAAATTGATTAATTTTATGATGCCTTTATCTGAAATTTGGACCTTCAGAGTTCTGGCCACCATTTTCTTGCATTGTATGGACCTAGAGGGCTGAAATATTCTTATTAAAATCTGTGTTTGTGTTCTGAATAAGAATGGAAATCAGACACATCTGGGATGACATGAGGGTGAGTAAATGTTAAAACAAATATTCATTTCCGGGTGAACTAACCCTTTATGAGGTGTCATGTGCTTTAGCTAATGTTCTGAGTAAGTGCCACTTTTTCTTTCTTTTTGTGATAGTTTTGTATGGCTTTCTTGTGTTGCTATTTGGCTTCATGGTAGCTCCACTGCTGTGTTGTGCTATCACGCTCCATGTCTGTTTCAACCTCGCAGTATCTTCTGGTAGTTGAAAAATTATAAATTGGTTCAAAACTTCTTGCCCAATCAACCAGTGCATTCAAACTTGGCATTGTAAAAAAGTTGGGAAATGTAAAGGCTTTCTAATTTTATGAACCTCTCATGCTGAGCACGAGGTATTCTAAACTATTTAATAGTCTAATTTAATCTCTCAGAAAGGCCCATTGAAGCAAATTAAGTCTAAAATATATAACAATCACAAGTTGTTTAATAATTTACATAAATCTAGAGCCAATTTCTTGTGTAAAATGGTATAGATGGACAGGACATTGATTGTGACTTTGCAGAAGTGTGTCGATTGCAATGTTGTTAATTTCCTCAAACTATAAAAGCTGTCAATATATGGAAAGGACAGAGGAAGTATTAAAAATGTCATGGATCAGTTTATTCTTTTGGAACATATCTATTTTTCAGCAAACAGAATAAACATAACTGTTTGTTACTGCCATTGTCTATTATTTTGAGGTTTTTTTTTTTTATTATTGTCTACTACTTCGCCACGAATTAGCAATTTTAACCAAGGACATGTTTTCATTTCTATAACTTTGTTTTTTATGGCTTGGAAACCATTCATGTACATTAGTAGTTGAAAGTGAAGTGTGTTTTCCAGTTAAAAGGACTTCTTGTATCTGATCTTAATGTGGATAGACAACTATTAAAAACTAGAACTTAGTATTTACTGATTTCATGAATGCCAATGGCTCATTACCATGATAAGTATACTGTCCAATGGAATTAAAAAATTACCAAACAATTGTGTGAATATTTACATGATGCCAACACGTACCACTCAATAGACTTAATTGGTTCCTTTTAGTCTCTTTGTATTTTAAATGTGAAATATACTTCCTCTCAAAAATTTGACAGAATGACTGACAAAGTTTCATTTATAAGGTACAACAGAATTACTGCATAATACAACCTACAGTATGAAATGTCTTCGAATGAGTCAAGTCTGTAGGGAGGCAGTCAGTGGGCTAGAAAAAGATGTGAAGTTGAATGAGTCATGGTTAAGCGATTAATTGCTGCCTTTCAGATGGGGTGACTCATTCACACTGTTAACCTGAAACATTGCAGCAGTTAGTGGCATAAATACAGCACAATCTACTTTTTTTTTTTTTTTATACCAGGAATCCTCTGTAAGTCCTCTGTATGTATAATTTATGGCAAGACACATTCGGGTGAATTCACTAAACAGTTTTTCAGTGCAAAAACAAAAACAAAAATGCATCTTATTCACTAACCACCTGTAATCTAGTTTAAGCAGGTGCTGAAATTGTGCAGTATCTTGAGTATTTAAATGAATTATATGTTATTGTAATTCTTTTCTAAACAAAAACATGCCACATTTCTATGTAAATTTGGCTTGTTCTAGATTGTACATCATACACAATAATGCGCATCATCCACATCATATACAAAAAAAGTGCAATTTACAGTGTATCAGGAAAGTATTCACAGCGCTTCACTTTTTCCACATTTTGTTATGTTACAGCCTTATTTCAAAATGGATTAAATTCATTATTTCCCTCAAAACTCTACAAACAATACCCCATAATGACAACATGAAAGAAGTTTGTTTGAAATCTTTGCAAATTTATTTAAAAAAACCCCGAAAAATATCACATGTACATAAGTATTCATAGCCTTTGCTCAATATTTTTTTGAAGCACCTTTGTCACCAGTTACAGCCTCAAGTCTTTTTGTGTATGATGCTACAAGCTTGGCACGCCTATTTTTGGCCAGTTTCTCCCATTCTTCTTTGCAGGACCTCTCAAGCTCCATCAGGTTGGATGGGGAGCGTCGGTGCAGTCATTTTCAGATCTCTCCAGAGATGTTCAATCGGGTTCAAGTCTGGGCTCTGGCTGGGCCACTCAAGGACATTCACAGAGTTGTCCCATAGGCACGCCTTTGTTATCTTGGCTGTGTGCTTAGGGTCGTTGTCCCATGGGAAGATGATCCTTCGCCCCAGTCTGAGGTTTAGAGCGCTCTGGAGCAGGTTTTCATCAAGGATGTCTCTGTACATTGCTGCATTCATCTTTCCCTCGATCCTGACTAGTCTCCCAGTTCCTGCCACTGAAAAACATCCCACAGCATGATGCTGCCACCACCATGCTTTACTGTAGGGAAGGTATTTGCGGTGCCTGGTTTCCTCCAGACAGAAGAGTTCAATCTTTGTTTCATCAGACCAGATAATTTTGTTTCTCATGGTCTGAGAGTCCTTCAGGTGCCTATTGACATCTCCAGGTGGGCTGTAATGTGCCTTTTACTGAGGAGTGGATTCCATCTGGCCACTTTAACATACAGGCCTGATTGGTGGAGTGCTGCAGAGATGGTTGTTCTTCTGGAAGGGTCTCCTCTCTCCACGCAGAGCCTAACTGTGCTGCTCACAGCCACGCCCCAGTCCCTTTTTTCCCAGAAGTGCACAACGAACTAACAAGGGCGTTGAAGACACCTTTTCTGCCCGAACCCGACTTCCCAGTTCATCCGCTCTCAATACCCTCGATGGTGGCTGGACAGGCCACCTCAGCTCTACATGCCATAGCCCTCCTGCAAATACACCAGGCCAAGGCACTGAAAGAGCTGCACTTGAGTAGTCACAGCGTGAGTTCTTGGGCAGGCGATGTCACCCTTGGTGGTCCAGGAGCGCCACCTATGGCTGGATCTGGTTGACATGAGGGACGCTGACAAGGTTTCGTTTTCTCAATGCTCCCATCTCCCAGATCGGCCTATTCGACAACACCATCAAGGACTTTGCCCAGCAATTATCGGTGGCGAAGAAGCAGTCTGAGGCCATATAAAACATCTTGCCCCTGCACGGCTCAATATTCCATACACCATCTAATCGCCGAAGGCGTCCCCCTGCGGCAGCGAAAGCCCTGGCAGCTCCGACCGTAGCCCGAGCCCAGTCCTCGCCCCCAACGTAGAGCCCCTTGCAGGAAGCAGATGCCCCTCGACTCACGGCCTGGCACTAGGACCCAGAGGAAGGTTCCTAAGTACCCCTTGCTACGGTTTTGTTCATGAAGGTCGCAGAGGCAGCTCTTGCCCCGATAAGGGAGGTGGGTATCCGCATACTCAACTACCTCATAATAGAATTATTGAACCTAATACTCTGTGAAGAGAAAACATAGAGAGAAAAGGCAGCAGCTGGCATGGCCGGCTCCCATGCTAGTTACATCTCTTCTCCTCCTCAGGGGTGTGGGGAACTACATGAAGTCTTGTGGGGATTTAGGGAAGGTTTTGTGCAGACTGATGCACCTGCTGTTACGCACGCAGCTGCTTGCTTGCACCTGCTTAGCAGTTCACGTAACATGGTTCAGCTGATGTGGCATTTTTCTATAGGGACCCCTATTGTCAATACATCAACACAACGTTGAGTGAGTGACAGAAGGGTAACATCTCGGTTACTGTTGTAAACTCCGTTCCCCAATGGAGCAAATGAGATGTTGTGTCCTTGCCACAACGCTGTACTATCCGCTGAAATGGACGGGACCTTGTCTCAGCTCCTCAGCACAAAACCTGAATGAGTGGCTGCATTCCAGCTCCTTTTATACCCGTATGTCCAGGGGAGTGGCATGCAAATTCCACTCGCCAATTCTCATTGGTCTTTTCTCAAAGATTGAAGGTGTTTGGGGCTCCCAAGAGTGACCCCTAGTGTCACTACATCACAACATCTTGTTCCCTCCATCAGGGAATGGAGGTTACAACAGTAACCGAGATGTTAACTACATTAGTTAACATGTACTAACAATTAACAATCCTTTTACAGCATTCATTAATCTTGGTAATTGTTAGTTTCAACATATACAAATACACTTTTAAAAGTTATATTTGTTAACATTAGACAATGCACTATGATGCACTATGATGAACTAACAATATATACTAACAATTAACTATTTCATTTTTTTTCACTAATATTAACAAAGATTAATAAATACTGAAACAAATGAGTGAATAAATTATTTGTATATAGTACTTTTCTGATATAACACTCAAAACACTTTATGTAGTGAACAGGGGGCTCTCCTCAACCACCAAAGTGGTCATTGTTAGTTAATTAATGAATTTGCTAATGTTAACAAATGAAACCTTTTTATATAGTATAACCCTTAAAAAAAACACCTTTCTTTTTTAAAACATCTTTTAAAATAGTTGTATAGGTTTGAAACAAAAATAATTAATAAATAAAACTTTTTGTGTGAACCAAAACTTTAATGGAAATGAGCAGCATCAACATTTTTCAGAAGACTCTGTGTTCCAAGGAAGAGTGTCCAGTATGGAGGTCGAGTGGTTGATTTTAAATGAATTTTAAAAAAAATTGTGTGAACTATGCCTAGTATAGCTATACCTGGTACAATTGTTGTATAAAATATTCAGTTTCTTTCCCAATGCCAGTTTTCAGACATGTTCCCCCTGTTCCATCACCTTGATAAAATGTTACCTGACTGCATTCACTGAGCATCCTTTGAAAGATCACCGCAGATGTGCACATCTGTTAGTATGTATTTGTATGTCTCAGTTTCTCATTGGTACTATCAGATGGTTGCAGTATCATGCTCTCTGCTGAGCTAAGAGATACTTAAATGAATGAAGTACAAATGGACTGATGGTATGTAGATGGATGGATGGACAGAACCAGTCAACTGCATCCAGATAAGTATACATGAAGCTTAATGTTCAGGACTCCAAGCTTGATGTGAAACTCACTGTGCATCTGGATCCTGGACATCCTGTCAAGCAGACGCCAGGTGGTTAGAATGGGTAGCAACATCTCCTCATCCCTGACCCTCAACACTGGAGCCCCACAGAGCTGTGTTCTCAGCCCACTCCTGTATTCCCTGTACACACATCACTGTTTGCAACACATAACTCCAATGTCATCATTAAGTTTGCTGATGATACGACGGTGGCAGGTCTGCTCACTGACAATAATGAAACAGCCCACAGAGAGAAGGTGCACACTCTGACCCGCTGGTGACAGGGGCACAACATCTCCCTCAATGTCAGTAAGACCAAGGAGCTTGTGCTGGACTTCAGAAGAAAAGACAGAGAACACAGCCCCATCACCATCAATGGAGCACCAGTGGAGAGAGTCAGCAGCTTCAAGTTCCTTGGTGTCCACATCACTGAGGAACTCACATGGTCTGTCCACACTGAGGACGTTGTTAAGAAGGCTCACCAGAATCAGAATCAGCTTTATTGCCAAGTATGCTTACACATACAAGGAATTTATCTTGGTGACAGGAGCTTCCAGTGTACAACAATACAAACAATACCAAAAACAGCAGCAAGACATAGGTAATTAAAAACAAAAACAAAAAAAGACTAAAAATAAATAATTATACATATACGTACATACACTCACCATCATACATACTCACATACACACACGTAGTGCAAATCTATTACAATCTGTTATATAAAGAACAAAAATACAGTATATTATGTACAGAGCAATGTAAATAATGGCAGAAGTGGATATGTTGGATAATATAAATAGACTTAAACTGTGTATTGCACATAATTATTGCTCAATAGGGCAATTTAATTGTTCATGAGATGGATAGCCTGAGGGAAAAAACTGTTCCTGTGTCTGATGGTTCTGGTGCTCTGTGCTCTGAAGCGCTGGCCAGAAGGCAACAGTTCAAAAAGGTAGTGGGCAGGGTGAGTGGGGTCCAGAGTGATTTTACCAGCCCTTTTCTTCACTCTTGAAGTGTATAGTTCTTGAAGGGGGGGCAGGGGGCAACCAATAATCCGCTCAGCAGTCCGGACTGTCCTCTGTAGTCTTCTGATATCTGATTTCGTAGCTGCACCAAACCAGACAGTTATTGAAATGCAGAGGACAGACTCAATGACTGCTGAGTAGAACTGTTTCAGCAGCACCTGTGGCAGGTTGAACTTCCTCAGCTGGCGAAGGAAGTACAACCTCTGCTGGGCCTTTTTCACAATGGAGTCGATGTGTATCTCCCACTTCAGGTCCTGTGAGATGGTAGTGCCCAGGAGCCTGAATGACTCCACTCCTGCCACAGTGCTGTTTAGAATGGTGAGGGGGGACAATGTTGGGGTGTTCCTCCTAAAGTCCATAATCATCTCCACTGTTTTGAGTGTGTTCAGCACCAGACAGCCAGCCGTTCAACCTCCTTTCTATATGCAGACTCATCATCATCCCGGATGAGGCCGGTGACTGTGGTGTCATCTGCAAACTTCAGGAGCTTGACAGAGGGATCCTTGGTGGTGCAGTCATTTGTGTAGAGCGAGAAGAGTAGTGGGGAGAGCACACATCCCTGGGGGGCACCAGTGCTGATGGTACAGGTGGTGGAAGTGAATTTTCCCTGCCTCACTGACAGGTAGAGGTGGGAACAGGGAGTTGGTTTAATTTAGTCCGGAGAATGGCTGGGATGATTGTGTTGAAAGCCGAGCTGAAGTCCACAAAATGGATCCTTGCGTATGTCCCTGGTCTGTCCAGATGTTGCAGGACGTGATGCAATCCCATGTTGACTGCATCATCCACAGACCTGTGTGCTCGATAAGCAAATTGAAGGGGATCCAGAAAGGGTCCTTCAGGTGGGCCAACACCAGTCTCTCAAATGACTTCATGACCACAGATGTCAGGGCAGCAGGTCTGTAGTCATTAAGTCCTGTGATTTTAGGTTTCTTAGGGACAGGGATAATAACTGAGCGTTTGAAGCAGCATGGGACTTCACACTGCTCCAGTGATCTATTGAAGATCTGAGTGAAGATGGGGGCCAGTTGGTTAGCACAGGAACGAAGGCATGCTGGTGAGATGCCATCTGGGCCTGGAGCCTTCCTTGACCTTTGCTTCCAAAAGACACGGCACACATCGTCTTCACAGATCTTGAGTGCAGCTTGTGTAGCAGGAGGGGGGGGAAATTGGGCCATTCGAATCTGCAATAGAACACATTCAGGTCATCAGTCAGTCGTTGGTCCACCACAGGGTTGGGGGTAGGAGTCTTGTAGTTATTAAGTTGTTTCAGGCCACTCCACACTGTTGCAGGGTCGTTAGCTGAAAACTTGTTTTTCAGCTTCTCAGAGTAGCTTCTTTCAGCCAATCTGAATTCCTTATTCAGTGTGTTCCTGGCCTGATTATACAAGACTCTATCCCCACCCCTGTAAGCATCCTCTTTGGCATGACGAAGCTGTCTGAGTTTTCCTGTGAACCATGGTTTATCATTGTTGAATGATAAAAATGTCCTAGTAGGGATGCACATACCCTCACAGAAACTGATGTATGATGAAACAGTATCTGTGAGCTCATCCAGGTCTGTAGCTGCAACTTCAAAAACACTCCAATCAGTGCAGTCAAAGCAGGCTCGTAGTTCCCGCTCTGCTTCATTAGTCCAGCTCCTTCCAGTCCTTACAACTGGCTTTGTTGATTTTAATTTCTGCCTGTAGGTCGGAAGAAGTTGAACCAGACAGTGATCAGAGAGTCCCAAAGCTGCACGTGGGACAGAGCGATATGCATCCTTTAATGTTGTATAGCAGTGATCCAATATATTCCTGTCTCTGGTGGGGCATGTAATGTGCTGTCTGTATTTGGCCAGTTCACGTGTGAGATTTGCTTTGTTAAAGTACCCAAGAATAATAATAACTGAGTCCGGGTATTGTTGTTCTGTGTCTGAGATTTGATCAGCCAGCTGTTGCAGCGCTATGTTCACAGATGGGTTTGGAGGAATGTAAACACTCACCAGAATAAACGAAGAAAACTCCCGCGGCAATTAGAACAGCTTACAGTTAATAAAAAGTGCTTCCAGGTTAGGACAGCACATCCTCTTTAACGTTGTTACATCTGTACACCAACTTTCGTTGATGTAAAAGCATGTTCCACTGCCTCTCGTTTTCCCTGTTAACTCTGTGATGCGATCCGCTCTGAACAGCTGAAAGCCCGGCAGATATAATGCGCTGTCCGGAATGGCTTCACTCAGCCAGGTTTCAGTGAAGCACAGTGCAGCAGAGTTTGAAAAGTCCTTATTTGTAGCCTATGTGTGAGGAGATGTAGTTTGTCAGTTTTGTTGGGAAGAGAGCGGAGATTCACGAGATGAATGCTTGGCAGTGCTGTTCGAACGCCGCACTGACAGAGTTTAACCACCGCGCCAGCTCGTATCCCTCGCCTTCGTCTCATAGCGTGTTTAAACAACACAGCCGCGCCTCCGACTAAAATGTCCAGCAAAATGTCTGAATATTCAAAAACTGGAAAAGATGATCTGGTATGTGCTGCCGAATGTTCAGCAGTTCGTCCCTGGTAAACCTGGCTGGTAAAATATTACTAAACATAGGACAAAAACAAAAACAACAAAAAAATTGGAGAGCTCCACACCGAGGCAGCCATCTGCGGCGCCATCGTTAAAGGGATGCTTTACGACTCTTCTTCCAGAGACGGCTGAGGTAGTTTGGAATGAACCACCACATCCTCCCAAGGTTCTACACCAGCACCGTAGAGAGCATCCTGACTGGCTGCATCAGTGCCTGGTATGGTAAAAGCACTGCCCTCAACCGCAAAGCCCTTGCAAATGGTGGCGTGAACTGCCAGACCCATCATCAGAGGTGAGCTTCCCTCCCTCTAGGACATACAGTATATACCAGGTGGTGTGTGAAAAAAGCTTGGAGTATCATCAGAGACTCCAGCCATCCGAGCCATGTGCTGCTCTCACTGCTACCATCAGACAGGTGGTATCACAGCATAAGAACACGCACCAGCCGACTTCATGACATCTTCTTCCCCCAAGCAATCTCTCATGATCAATGTACATCAGCACTGCACTTTATTAATCTTATCATCTCACACTGGACTGTCATAAATAATATTCTCTCTTAACAAAACACTAGTAACTGACTACGCTATGTAACAAAATTTTTGTTCCTGGGTAGTGTGTTATTTCCTAATTGCTAATGCCTATAGTAAATAGCTTTTATTCCCCACAAACATAGCTTTTGTGACCAGGACAGTGATATTGTGACATTTCCAATTAGAAAACGGGTGAATTTGTGTCTTTTTGTTCTCACGTATTTACACTAAAGTAATAAAAAAATTACTACAAAGATTTAGAAGTGAGTAGTTTTTCGAGATTTACGATTATACTGTAAAACACTTTCACGAATCAGCCCCAAAATGTACTCATCATACTTTAAGGTGTCCAGCAAGGTCTTGAAGCTGTTGTAATCCTCTTTGAGGTGTATTGAGTGTGCCAGGGGAAGAGACAGGTACTTGTTACCATTATGAAGCAGCACGGCTTTAAGGCCCCTGATGAGCTGAAAATGAAGAGGTGCCACTCATTCTGGTTACAGGCTATTCCGATTACCTCGAACAGACTGGTCACATTGTGGCAGAAGCAGAGCCCATCTTGATGGGTGATAAAGCTGGAAAAAGGTTTGTGACGCTTCCTCTGATCTGCGACTTGCACACTGTCATCCAAGTTCCACTGCTTGAGCCTAGACATCAAAAGCTCGGTATTGGACTTGGTGAGACCAAGATCTCTATTCAAGTCAATGAGGTCTTTTTGGTTGGGGTAGTATGGGTTTCTCTCCTCAGCTCCACCTCTGAAATTGTCATCTGGATATACAACGTCTTCCTCACTCTCTGACTTGCTGTTCTCTTCTAAAGATGGGTTCTTTCTCTCCGGAGGAATGGGTACAGGGAGTTCATGGCAGTGTGGCACCAGGGCGATGGATGAAGGAAGGTCTGGATACGTGATAGCAGATGCATTCTTGCCAGTCCGACATTTGGAAGGGTCCACCATGCAGAAATTGCTGTTGCTTGAGTGGTCAGTGGGTTCCCGCCAAATTCTTGGGATAGCGAACTTCATGGCTCTCTTTTCCCCTCAGTTCCATCATACAAAAATACATTTATTTCACCAATGACTGATGTCTAAGAGATTCTCGCAACATTTTTCATATATGATATTTTTTCAATAACATTGAAAATTGTAAAACATTTTAAAATTAAAAACTTTTACATCTCTAAAAATTAACACATTTTATAACATTCAGAGCAAAAATTGTCCACCTTACCTTCCAGAGTTTTTTTTTTTTTTGCAGTGCTCGCAGGTGAAATGAGGTGATCCCCAACAGGCATAACGAAATATGTCTTTTAAGCCTCACACATCTTAGCAGATGCTTCCACTGAGTACTTTTTCGCTCTTGTCTTGATAAATTGGCTGCAGACATAGCAAAATGCGTCTTCCAGATGCTTGCAGCTTCTTGATGCATCTCGGAATAATGCAGATATGTATCCACTTGCAGCTGGAACTAAACTGAACAGGTGGGCTAAAGGCCCCTGTATTAATACTACTATTTATATTACTGGAAAGTTCTAGAAAGTTCTATAAGTTACTCCAAGTTTACACAGCACTGAATCTATCTGGAATGTTCTGGAAAATAGGTCCATTTCAAAATATCACTGTCCTAATCACAAAAGCAAAGTTTGTGGGGAATAATAGCCATTTTGTTACACGGTGCCGACAGCCTGAAAGTCAATACAGCACAATACAACCTACTGCATATTTTATAATATTGTGTATTCTATAATGTGTATTGTATACTGTACATTGTATATTATTATTTGTATATTGTGTTGTGTATATCTGATATTTATTGGAAATTGGTATATGTCTCATCACTGTCATGACTGCTATGTTACTCGGAACTGCACCCAAGACGTTCACCCATAGTTGCACTTGTGTATATGGTTGAGTGACAATAAAGTGATTTGATTAGGTTTGAAGTTATTCTAGTTAGTTAAATGTTAGAATGATACGAACACAAGCATGGTGATAATGAATTTGATATCACATCTCATATTCAACAGAGATTACAAGAAGAGGCTTAACATAGACATATATACATTTCATATTTCATTGACAAAGTATCTAAAATAAACATCTTATTTTAACATTAAATCATGTCATACTAGCTTAAGCAGATAATAGTATTGGAGCTTGTTTTTGTACAATTTGGAGAATAGATATTTTGTTGTCTAAACGTGTTGACGTTATTATCTGAATGAAATAAATAATTAATATGAATAAATTACTAGTACTCAAAGTAATTAGTCTTTCATCTAAATACAGTATCATAGATAAAAGACAAAATAAAGCTACATATCATAAAAGCTTCTGCATTTAACCAGTTTTTGTCCTAAGCAGCTGCAACATTTTGTAGATCACTTAGTTTCTATTTCCACAGCGTCACGCTAGATAGCCCCACCCACAGTGAAATCTCATTGGTCGAAAATCCTGCTCCACATAATTGTGCATAGCATCAACTATCTTCTGATTCACTGTGATTGTGTCATGTCACGCAGCAGTATCACGTTCAGTATCTAGAAACTGCTTGTCGCTCTAAACTTTATTAAATCTGGTTAAGACAGTGTTAGTTTCCTAGTCTTCTCATTCAGTATTTGCTGATACTTCCTCACTCTGTTCTGGGCTCTCTTCTGTCTGATTTCCCTCATTCTCTGGTTTCTCCTCAATTCCCTCCTCTTCTCCTTCCACTTGCTGCTCTTTCTGCTCAGATACTTCTGCAGCCTCTTCTTCATTCTGTGTCTCCTCGCCATCAGCTTCTGTTTCCTCTTCCTTCTTTACTTCATTAGTATTATTTGCCTCTAGTTCTGATGTCTCTCCCTCCTCTTTTATCTCTCCATCCTTTTCTTTACATTCTTCCTCTTCCATCTCTTTTTTCTCATCCTCTCCTGTGTTCTCATCCTCTGGTTTCTTCTCTTCTTCTCCGTTACACTGTGATTCCTCAGTGGTTTGGTCTGGATCAGCTGGTTCAGGGTCAGCTGGCTCTTTTATGGATTCTGTTTTGGATGAGCCGTCTATGTCAGTCTGTACTTGAGAGTAATCCTCTTGATCAGGGTCTGGACCGGCCTCTTCTGACTCCTTTTAAGATAACATAACAAAAAAGCATCATATAAGTCATTTACTCAACAATTATTTCTCAACAGTTCTTCATTCTGTGAGCTTCTGATGTGGACATGACTCACCAAATGCTATCAAGAGCTGTCTGTCTTTACACCATCTTTAAATTTACACAGCAACAATCGCGGGAAACAATGTATAATGCACACAAATGTTATATTTGTGGGAAAAAATAAATAAATTGACCGCTGTACTGGTGCACAGCTGACAGCATGCTGAATATTGTTACCACAATGGAGTGCCTCTCCGAGATATTCAATCCGGCAATCACTGTACAGTAATAATATGTTGTATTTTCATTCTTTAGTGTCTGACATCAAACCTTTTGGTGACTGCACTCCACGATTTTAAAATTTTAATCCACGGTGGGTTTTGAAATGAGCCTAATTTGGCATGAAACCCTGGCAACAATGCAGTCACGCACTGCTGCTCATCTGGGGAAGAGAGAGTGAGTGTGCAGCTCGCATCTGTGATGTTCAGAAAAACAATACATTTTATCAATTTATTTGCAAGAATTGTTTTCTTTCTGCCTTATTTTGGGGCCATTATAAAAATATTCTTTCAAAATTGTTTAAAGTAACTGTATTCTGAATACAGGTGCTTGAAATGTAATGGTGCCTGAATACAGTTACTTCATTTTGCAAATATTAACCCTGAAAAACTACATAAAAACCCATTATTATATCATATGGGAATGAGTTTATGACTTGTGAGTGTGTTCGAACCTGCTTGTCTGCTGAGCCCTCCTCTGGTGAAGACTTGTCATCCTCTGCACCCCTGTCCTCTACATCATCTGCAGGAAAACACACATGGGACAAAATAAAACAGCAGCGCCACCCATTGGAAAAGATTAAAACTACAGCCCACAGTTAGTTTTGGACAATTCTGGAATAAAGGTCTGTATTAGGCTGTAATCAGACAAGTCATGTGATTTTAATCATTTGTTTATTTATTTACTTGTATTCAGTGATTTATTTTAGTCTGTTTCTGAATCCTGATCTTTCTGTGACTTTCATTTTTTCCATCTGTTCTCCTTATATTTAATGCCCAACTATAGTAATATTAACATAAAAAAGCCAAAAATAAAATATAAAATCCTCTTTGATGAAATCAGAGATGAAGACATCAATATGAACATCATGACAGAACTAGTGTTTGAAATGAGATGTATACAAATACATAAAACATGCATATATGTAAATAGAATATGTCACACTTATCTAAAAATAAAATAGCATGCAAAGGTGCTCGCTCACGAAATACTTGCATAATAATGCCAGTAATTAAAGTGGAGCTATTAAAATGACCATTAAATTTCAACGGCACTGTGTAATTATTTTTTTTAAGATTTACATTCACACCATTGCACTCTCTAGTAAACACGACGATTAAATTAGTGTTTTAATACTTAATGAGTAATAAATCCAAACAATGTGTGAGAAATCAATACACTCTAAATAATTAAACAGCAGAATTAATGTGACTAATATAAGTTCACGTTTTCCCCAATAGCGGCTATAAAGATATTGCCCTGCAGATTATAGCATTTTACCCAGGCATTTAATGCATTTCAAATGCAAAACTGATTGAAGTTTAGCAGTGGAGATGAGCCACCATGGCAATAATTGGCTTCTTTTTTTATGGAAATCACTCACATTTATTAACTGTAGTCCAAAACCCTGACTGTAAGCAGTACAGCTAATGTAACAATAAACATTTAAATGTGATTGAGAGAAGGATTTATCTCATAAAAATGCTAAATCAAATTAAACATAACAATTTAAAACCTGCCTTCATTAAAACTAGTTGGCTGGGAGAGGGGATATGGTACGATGTCATAAAGCCTGTCATGTCAAAGTGGCTAGACTAGAGTTTTACCGCCTGTTTGTAAGCCTAAATTTCCAACACCACTGCTGTTGGATTTTAGTGTGCCAGAATCATTACCTGTTGAGCACATTTTTAATGCTGTTTTTCATGTAAATGACTTGCACTCCATACACCAGTTGTAAAAGAAAATTATATTAGCATTTTCTAAAAGGAAAGAACAGTTTGCAGGAAAAATAAATAAGAGTTTTGTGGCTTTTAGTCCGTCTTTTAACTAGGCCAAAATACAGTATGTGTACTCCTACATGTGTACAAAATTTACTTATATCATATATATGCATTTTAAAATATACAGTGTTTCTCTTTCAGAAAATGGACCAAAAGTATTGATGACTCATCTTGCACTACACCTCTCAAATCTTCACTGATTTATTGATTTATTGTTAGATATGATGCATTAATACAGATTTGATGCTGCCAGATTTTGATCAGAAGCAGCTCTGTAATAAAAATGATACTTAACTGTTTATTTGTATGCTTGTTATGATTTCTATGCTGATAAATCCACCACACGAGGGAAAAAATGGTTTATTTTTGCTTATTTTGGTTAGGAAAGTGGCTTGTATTGGGCTTGTTTTTCTAGAGAACACTACTTGATTCTCTTGCAAGATCTGGCAACACTGCAACTGGTATTTCACCCACTCTTAGCTCAGAGTACTGTCATTTTAAAATGAACTTTATTAACTGTTCTTTTATTTTGTTCTAACCAGTTAACATTTGGAAAGGAGGCTGCAGAACTTCTGAACCAGAACATAAAAAAACTGTTTTTGCTCAGAACTGTTTTTTTTGCTGAAAAACATTGTTTGGTTGTGTTTATCTACAAAACTAAGTTTGAAGTTTGAGTATGTTAAGCGGTTCAAGGTGAAGTCATTGCAGAATTTTTTTAATTAGGGTTTGAGTAAAGAACCACTAATCAGGGAGTTCAAAAATTCCACTCCTTTCTAGAATTAAAGACTTTCTAAGCACATAAAACATGGAAAATAAAATAAAAAAGTGGGAGTTACAGTGATCTGTGTTTGAAAGATACTTCTCAGTCAATTTTACACAAAGGTCTTATGAACTCAAGTGGTGATGTGAATCGCAGACTTGTGAAGCTGTTAATGCAGTCATTGGTTGCTAGGCGCTTGGCCAATCTTTTTAACTCCCGTGGGCTGAAGAATAACTAGTCCTGCTGTTTACATGGTACTAGATGGGGTATTTATGGATTATTTTAATAAAAACTACCCAAGGTTTTGTATAGTGTTCTGAATGTTCATCTTCATAACCTAACAAACCAAAGTACACTTTGCACAAGACGTACAGTAATCTTGTCTCAGGAATGGAACATTCAGAGTTGCTCTGCTGTTATGGGCCTTTTCTTACCAATGATGTCTGCTTTACGTCACTGTTTTTGAAAAGCTACTTCCATTTTTAGATAACATGACATATAATAAATAAAATGGAAATCAAATTACACCATCACAGTGATTAAGAAATATGGGAATATGGTAATAAAATGTGCAAATGGGATTAGTATGCCTGCACCTGGCATCAAAAGCATTAAATGAGTTTTCTCTTATGCAAATGAGGACAGAGCTTGTGCTGTTTTAGGAGCAACCAATGACGTTCATAAACACTGACAATGCACTACATATATACACTCACCTAAAGGATTATTAGGAACACCATACTAATACTGTGTTTGACCCCCTTTCGCCTTCAGAACTGCCTTAATTCTACGTGGCATTGATTCAACAAGGTGCTGAAAGCATTCTTTAGAAATGTTGGCCCATATTGATAGGATAGCATCTTGCTGTTGATGGAGATTTGTGGGATGCACATCCAGGGCACGAAGCTCCCGTTCCACCACATCCCAAAGATGCTTTATTGGGTTGAGATCTGGTGACTGTGGGGGCCATTTTAGTACAGTGAACTCATTGTCATGTTCAAGAAACCAATTTGAAATGATTCGAGCTTTGTGACATGGTGCATTATCCTGCTGGAAGTAGCCATCAGAGGATGGGTACATGGTGGCCATAAAGGGATGGACATGGTCAGAAAAAATGCTCAGGTAGGCCGTGGCATTTAAACGATGCCCAATTGGCACTAAGGGGCCTAAAGTGTGCCAAGAAAACATCCCCCACACCATTACACCACCACCACCAGCCTGCACAGTGGTAACAAGGCATGATGGATCCATGTTCTCATTCTGTTTACGCCAAATTCTGACTCTACCATCTGAATGTCTCAACAGAAATCGAGACTCATCAGACCAGGCAACATTTTTCCAGACTTCAACTGTCCAATTTTGGTGAGCTCTTGCAAATTGTAGCCTCTTTTTCCTATTTGTAGTGGAGATGAGTGGTACCCGGTGGGGTCTTCTGCTGTTGTAGCCCATCCGCCTCAAGGTTGTGTGTGTTGTGGCTTCACAAATGCTTTGCTGCATACCTCGGTTGTAACGAGTGGTTATTTCAGTCAAAGTTGCTCTTCTATCAGCTTGAATCAGTCGGCCCATTCTCCTCTGACCTCTAGCATCAACAAGGCATTTTCGCCCACAGGACTGCCGCATACTGGATGTTTTTCCCTTTTCACACCATTCTTTGTAAACCCTAGAAATGGTTGTGCGTGAAAATCCCAGTAACTGAGCAGATTGTGAAATACTCAGACCGGCCCGTCTGGCACCAATAACCATGCCACGCTCAAAATTGCTTAAATCACCTTTCTTTCCCATTCTGACATTCAGTTTGGAGTTCAGGAGATTGTCTTGACCAGGACCACACCCCTAAATGCATTGAAGCAACTGCCATGTGATTGGTTGATTAGATAATTGCATTAATGAGAAATTGAACAGGTGTTCCTAATAATCCTTTAGGTGAGTGTATATGTATGGCAGAAGCAGCTTAATCTCAAGTGACGTGAAATGTTAATTTTAAAATGTGAAGATGCTGTAAACTTGAGCTTCTTTGGGTGTATATTAAATATTATAACTGTTAAATATGACGTTTCTTTAATTACAATATTATTACTGATTCACTTTTATTACATTAACATTTAGCAGCAAAAGTAGCATTGCATAAGGGTTGTTTCATTTAATTTCAACATTGTTGTGCAAGTTTTTAAATAATTTAGATTTAACCTCTAGTTTACCTTTTACTGCTAATTTAATTTTTGTGTGCAAAGATTGTAGAAGCGCAATCTTTGCTGTTTTCTCATATACACCGTATATCGGTATATATTTAGGCAATATCACATGGGCAAGATTGCTGTATGGCCCTACATCAGCACGGCTGTGATTCGGCTGCAGGCACAACGCTATATACAGCATGATTGTGAGTGTTATATTGCTTATATACAGCAGTTCAACAAACAAGTAACCCAAAAAATTAGGAAACTGTCACAAAAAAACAAAACAAAAAACATACTTGTGCATGGAACAACTTTCTTACACCATGGATCAGAATCTGCCATTTCTAGTCCAAAAGATGCACACAAGCCACCATTACTAAATCAAAAATGTCAATTTAGGTCTAGAAATGCTTGCGCTGTTTCTAACAAGTCACTGAAGAAACAAGGATTTGTGTGTGTGTTTGAGAGACAGAAGGAAAGAGAGAGAGAGAGAGAGAGAGAGAGAGAGAGCACAATTATCTCTATTGAGTCAGTGCGAGACACAATGCTAGCACCTCTAGTGTTCATTTCACAAGGAAACTACGGCAAAAAAACAGAACACGGCATGCAAAGGTCACACAAAGGTCAGTTTGCAAAAATGTTGTTATAGTAACGTTCATTCTATGAGAATGGGTTGAGCAATTCAAGCTTGAAGTACCACATTTACGAGTCCCAGTCAGCAGGGGGCAGTAAGTGCAATTCCTGCTGTAGAGACAATGTGCAGCTGAACAGTCAATAGGGTCTAAATCACATATCTAACCTCTGTTTTTTATTTATTTATTTTGTATTTATTTTTTTACTCTCTCCAGACGGCTACACCACTTAGATGTTTTTGAATTTAAAATATCTAAATGACTTTGTACTCAGAAACTAAAAAAAAAAAAAACATTTTCCTCATAGGTGTATTCTAGTTATTGTTTTTTGTGAAATGTCATTGAGGCTTGGGGTTGGCACTTTTCACTTTGGTAAAAGAAAAAACGATACCCTAGCAACTACCCAGAACATCCTAGCAACCACTTAGCAACATGCTAAAAAACACTCGAAACAACTTATCAACTGCATAGTTGCCCTGAAAACCAACCACAAAACCCAAGCAATGTGGTGGTGACTTTTGCACTGGCAAGAATCACATTACATTTTCAGAACTGGTACATTTTCACATAACAATCACATTTAATCTGTTTGCTCCTTAAAGTTAAACAGAAATAAAACAGTGCAAATTAAAAGAGGAAAAAATATGTTGCACATAAATCATCACTTCAAAACAAGCAAATTCCCCTTAAAAGCAGAATTTAAAATTTAGAAATGTTTTTTTTTTTTTTTTTGCACCACATGGGTCTACAGATTAAAGCAACAAAATATTATTTCTTTCTCCTAATCCAATAGGCCTCTTTCAAAGGATCATAAAAACACAAGTTTTTTTCGGGACATGTGGCATGCAGGATAAGGATGTAGTGTTGTTACAACAATTTGTGAGGAAGTGACAAGAGACATAGCTTTATGACAGCCAGAACGCATGCTCGTCTTCAGTGATGAGGCACTCTTACTGACAGTCCTGTCTGCTCAGACGTGTTTCTGTACATTCTCAGCATTTGTTTTTCCCTCATAGGTGAAGACTTCTGGGAAGCATGAGGGAGACGTACTGATTGGCTAATTCGCTTTGGCAGTGTCACCTTTTAACAGAGCTGGGGGAAAATTTAAATCTTGCTGTTTGCTTATAAAAACAGCTTTTAGCATTCTGATAGTCAGATTAACGAGCATGCTTTTAATCACAGACTGTGCTCTGCCACGTCGTCATAAACAGATAGAGCCATAAAACTGTCACTCATAACAAATGAAGACCGGAGTTTATCGGAACAGCTGCCTTCAAGTGCGAAAACCTTGACATGAGGCCCTGTGAAATTTTACAAATAAAGGGCTTTCAACTTGGTCAAATGACAAGTCATAATAATAGTACAAGATGGCAAAATCACAAAAAAATGTACAAGTTGGCTCATAGAAAAACTAATGACTTTTACTCCCATAGAGAAAAACAATCAAACAACTAACAATGGTCAAACCTAAACCTAACAATGATTTTAATAGGAAAATCACAATTCAATGGAATGAGTTAAATTATTCACAGACGTTTTCTGTCTTAAAATAAAGTGTTGGATAGGAGGCAAGCTAAAATATGATTCTTGCATCGTATCAATGCAAAAATCTCTTTGTCGATTATCTCTATGGGAATAAGTGTTACCTTGTCATGCGAGCAGTCGTAAGACATCTTACGATTTCGCCATCTCGTATGAATCAATTTAAAAAGGTTACACAGAGATCCTTACAGGACAAAAATGTCTGTCAAAATATTATATAATTAATTAAATTATTATAATTCAATATTATAGATTAATATTATTTTCCACTTTCAATTAGTTAATTATTTAATTAGTTAATCAGCATCAGTCCTGATTATAACTACCAAATATTCATACATTTTCACGATTTTAACCCTTTAAATGCCAGTTTGTTTACATAATGCCACTGTTGTTTTTACACACACACACACACACACACACACACACACACACACACAAAACAAACACACACAAAACACTCTCTGACATTCATACAGACACACCCACACAATTTTAGACTCATCATTTAATTAGTTGGCCAGTAATGCTCTATAATACTGCAAACAGAAAATAGGAAAAAAGCATGTATTTGCTCCATAGGCTAAACATGAGAAAAATGGCTCCATCTGGTGGAAAATATAAAAAAAAAATTTATTTTGTCAGGGCTCCAGAATGAAAGCATAATATAGAATTTACGATTTTATGCTTTAATGGCACTGGGATCAAATATTGCTTTTTTTAATGGTTTTCAAAGGGGACATTTTTTACCTGAAGGTCCTGAGTGTAACGGTGTATTATAGATATATTATAGGAACTGAGGTTGAAATATCAAAATTCACCCAAAAATACACACTTTTGGCTAAAGTTCCCCATCTGTCGCTCACTTCGACACTGAGTTGAAGAAGCGACACTAGGGGTTTATCTTGAGCGCCTTTTGCATCTCTGATCTATGAGAAAAGGCCAATGAGAAACTGGCAGACAGAATTTGCATGTCCCGCCCCCGGACATACGGGTATAAAGGGAAGGAAATGCATCTGTTTCATTCAGAAATTTTCTTCGGAGCCAATGGTTGCGTATGCAGCAAGCTGCGAGTCACACACTGTTCCTCCCATTTCTGAGTGCGATTGCTGTTGGATCTACGGCGCATATCAGTGGCTTTCTCCCTTCTCTGCTCGGCAGTGCAGCTTGCCCCTGGGCGCTTCGACAGCGCAATTAAAAGAGTTTATTTTCTCTAAGAGAGTTATTTCGGTAAGCGGTGGCTTACGAATATTTTGGACTTGCGAGTTTTCAACCGGGCCTTGCACAAACTCCAGTTAAAAAATGCTCACGCAAAAACACATTTTAACTTGCATCCGGCATCTAGAATTGTTCACAGTGGTAGACCTGAAGGATACATACTTCCACGTCTCAATATTGCCTCGACATCGACCCTTCCTACGGTTCACTTTCGATGGCCAGGCGTATCAGTACAAGGTCTTCCCCTTCGGCATGTCCCTGTCCCCTCGCGTCTTTACAAAGGTTGCAGAGGCAGCCCGTGCCCTGCTTCGGGAAGCAGGCATCCGCATACTCAACTACCTCGATGACTGGCTCATCCTGGCCCACTCCCGAGAGTTACTATGCGCCCACAGGGACCAGGTGCTCAGGCACCTCAGCCGTTTAGGGCTTCAGGTCAACTGGGAAAAGAGCAAGCTTGCCCCGGTTCAGAGCATCTCTTTTCTCGGCTAGACTCAGTCTCAATGTCAGTGCGCCTCACCATCGAGCGCGCGCAGTCAGTGCTGAAATGCCTCACCGCCTTCAGGCCACAGCGGTCCCTTTAGAACTTTTCCAGAGGCTCTTGGGGCATATGGTGCCCTCCGTGGTCACGCCGCTGGGGTTGTATGCATCACTTCAGCACTGGCTCCAGACTCAAGACCCGAGACAAGCATGGCACCCGCGGCACTCACCGTGTTAACATCACCCCCACCTGCCACCAGACTTTCAAACCCTGGACAGACCTCTGCTTTCTGCAGACAGTAGCAGACAGTGAGGGTAGGAACAAAAATTGACCGGTAGATCGAGAGCTTTGCCTTCTAGCTCAGCTCTCTTTTCGTGACAATGGTATGATAGAGTGAGTGCAATACCGCCCCCGCTGCCCCGATTCTCTGGCCAACCTCCCGCTCCATTGTCCCCTCACTCGTGAACAAGACCCCGAGGTACTTGAACTCCTTCACTTGGGACAATAACTCCTTCCCTACCCGGAGTACGTTTTTTTATCTAAAAATAGTTGTATAAAAGACATCACAGAAATTTAGTAAGCGTATAGTTATCAAACTATAATCATTGAAAAGCATATTGTTTACGTCTGGTTATACTTTTGGCCCCATTCACTTCCATTGTAAATGTCTCATTGTAACCTAGGTGTTTGCTTGTATTAAAGAACAAGATAGAACATGTCAAAATAAATTTTTAAGAGAAATAACAATGCCACAAATGCTGTTGACTGTGCTCAACTTCTATCGAACCTGGAATATTCCTGGACTTTGAAGTAAATGGACTCACACAAGTGTTTGTCTGTTTTTACAAATTGAGCTGGACTTTGTTTTGATTTTTGCTGAGAATACATCAGCTAAGTTCTTGGAAAGGTGGCCAACTACATGTATGCTGAATGTCATTCAACAAAGGAATGGAAGGTCTCCCAAGACCTTCAGGACCTGATTGACTCTGCGGAATCAGCAGCGAAGGAGGATAACACGGATGATTCAGGTTAGACTAGTGGAGTTTATAATAAGATTATGTAGACATGTCCATGTATTTTTTGCTAAAGTTGCCATATCTGTTATATAGGATTGGGCAGTGATCTTGCTTAAATTCTTCTCTTTCTTCATTTAATTCCACAAGGCCGCAAGAGACCTGGAAAGATGTCCGAATCTCAAGATGAGAAACACCTATATTCAATATTTCTGTCACTACCTGTCTGCCTCAAAATATTGCCAGTTGGGTTGATTGTATTGTGGAAAACTAATGTAGAGAGGCACTTGGAGAGCTACCTTTGAGTGTTATATCTGTTTACCTTTAGGCAGGGACTAGCATACAAGAACACCTTGATTTCACTGAAGAGAGAACACAGCCATACCTGCTCGCCATTGGGACAAAAAAGAACAGCATTCATAGATACTACATAATTCTCAATAAGAAACCCATACCATGCAAGTCCCTGAGTGGTCTTGGTGCCTTTGATGAACTGTTCATGGCCCACTTTGTGTTTGATGCATCTTACAGCAAAGTGCTGCACAACATGTACACGTTCACACAAACAACTGTTTTTCAGACTGACATTGGCAAGGTCAAAGATAGTCCACGAGTTGCTAAGCTCAAGAGCTAGAGTCATGCATTAGAGTGGATTTTCAGATAAAAAAAAATGTTTGTTTTTGCTGCCTGGAGAACACAAATGTGCTTGTTTGACATCTTAAGTTAATTCATGGGCTGTTACCTAGCAAATTACTCAGTCTAAAATGTGGTCAAGCAGGTAGCTGTTTACAATTTGGTACATTTTCAGAATTTTGAAATTTGAACAGAAAGTTCAAAGTGAAGAAAGTAATGAAGTTGTTGAAGATATTGCTGTTGTTCATAGTGCAGTTGTTGGGCAACCAAGTAATATTGATGTGGCTACATGTTCAAATGACAGTTCATTGCCAGCAAAAACACCATAAATTTGTACTTGGAAGGTACTTGGGGTCAGATTTGACAACAGAAAAAAACAGGACTACTGGGACATATTAGCAAGTTTCAGTGACTGATAAGTTTGCCCATGTTCCAATTCTGCAAATCTTACAGAGCAATTTAAAGGACCCAAACACCACACAGAGGTTCAAGTCAGGTATACTTAATAAAGATGGTATTTACTCTGATGTTGAAGAGGGACTATACATAAAGAGTCATCCCCTGTTTTCCACAGAAAAAAAAAACACTTGAAATTCTGCTGTATTACCATGATTTTGAGACTGGGGTCAAAAATGTCAAATTCACAAATTTGGCGGTGTATATTTTACTTTGAGAAATTTCCCACCACAATTTAATTCATCTTTGGCAAACATACATGTGTGTGCACTTTTCTATGCTCAGGACATCAAACATATGGATTTGATGCAATATTGGAACAAATTTTCAATGAGATAAGTCCTTGAGACCAGGGGAATAGAAGGTCCTGGTGGTTATGTGCATGGCAGCATTGTCCAAGTAATACTGAGAAATTATCAGCATTAATTGTAATTTAAATTTAAATAAAACACCAGTGCTTGCAAGGTAAATGAAAATAATCATTGCATGATTTTAATGGCCAACATTTTTTTTCAAATTGTATCAGTGCCCAGAAGTTTAACAATGAAAAGAGTAAGCAAACAGAAAAACAACAACGAAAAAACAAGCGGAAACATTGGTGAAGGCCCTGAAATGCAACAATGACCAAAGAAACACTGTTTTATTATTTTGAAAGAGACAATGTCTAATCGTTATAAAGCAATTTAAATCTAAGTGTGACAGCAAATTTATACTACTCGTTAAACATAACTCAATTCTGCCGAATTGTTATTGTGCTTTAATGGTGCCATTAAGAAGGAAAATATAGCCTTCAATCTCTTTGCAGGCTGATCACATATTAAATATGCTGGCAATGAAAGGGACCAATTCAACATTAGATCCTTTATTACTAGGGCACAGCAATACATTGATGAGCTCTAGTTCTTCTGCTAAAATTGTTTGACTTTAAGAAAAGAGCCACAGTACATGGCTTTAACAAACATTTTTATTTCTATTTTGATAATTTCACCTGAAGTTACGGTTTTATTCTCCTAAACACATGGGATAGAAATGCTGCTTTATTTGCTAATTGTTTTTGTGACATTCAGATTTTTTGTATACAGGAAACTTGTAACTTGTATTGAAACATGATTTTAGGGACTTGCAGATGGATTCTTTTGACTTGGTTAAGTATCCACTTAGCAATTATTAGGCACTACATTGATGATCTCTAGTAATTCTGCTACAATTTAGACTTTCCAAAAAATGCAAAAAACAAAACAGCATCAGATGTGGAGTTCTTATTTCTCTAAAATTCTATATTTTTCTAAAAAAAGTCTAAAATTATGAAATGTAAGTTCCCCGTTTGTCACTCACTCGTCATTGTGTCGATTTTAGTGACACTAGGGGACTCTTTCGGGAGCAATGGTTACCTTTGATTTTGAGAAAAGGCCAATGAGAAATTGGCGAACAGAATTTGCATGTCCCTCCCCCCGGACATACGGGTATAAAAGGAGGGAATCTATTAGTTAGATTATTTCTTCGGAGCCGAGCGGTTGTGTGATCAGCGAGCTGAATTCACTACTGTTCACTCACCTCTACAAGAAGCATTGCTGTTGGATCATGCAGCGCGTTTCCAGCGGCTTTCTCTTTTCTGCACCCCAGTGCAGCCTATGCCCCTGGGAGCTTCGACAGCGCTTCCTAAAAGAGCATATTCCTCTAAAAGTGTACACATTGGTGTTGAACGTCTTTTTAAAAACACGTCTTTATAAAGATGCCTATCCGCCGCTGTGTTGTTACTGGATGCGGCAGATATCGCTCCACCTTTGATGGTCATAGGCATTGCCTTGTGTGTCTGGGTCGCAATCACACAGAGGCAGCGTTTGTGTCTGGCCCCTGGATGGGATGCGGAAGATCTAAGCAGTTTACCACTAGCTGTAGTAGACTCGATAAACCAAGCCAGAGCTCATTCTACCAGACAGCTTTTCGCTCTGAAATGGCTTCTGTTTGCAAACTGGTGTTCTTCCCGGTCTGAAAACTTGCAGATGTACTTAGTCAGGTCAGTGCTCTCATTTCTGCAAGAAAAGTTGGAGGGGCGGCTGTCCCCCTCCACCTTGAAGGTGTATGTAGCCGCTATTGTGGCTCACAATCAGTCCCTAGGGAAGCATGATTTTATTATCAGGTTTCTAAGAGGTGCCTGGAGGTTGGATCCCCCTTCGAGCCGCTAGAGTCAATCAAGCTAAGTGGCCTCTCCCAGAAGACAGCCCTCCTGATTGCGCTCACTTCCATCAAGAGGGTTGGAGACCTGCAAGGCAAGTGTTCTCTGTCAGCGACACTTGCCTGGAGTTCAGTCCGGTAGATGTTCATGTCATCCTAAGACCTCGACCAGGCCATGTGTCCAAGGTTCCTACGACCCCTTTAAGGCACCAGGTAGTGAACCTGCAAGCGAAACTGCCCCGGGAACAGGCAGACCCAGCCTTATCTTGCTGTGTCCTGTAAATGCTTTGCATACCTATTTAGACTGCACACAGAGCTTTAGACTCTCTGAGCAGCTCTTTGTTTGCTTTGGTGGACAGCGGAATGGGAACGTTGTCCCCAAACAGAGGCTTGCTAACTTGGTCATTGACGCCACTGCATTGGCCAATCACACCCAGGCCATGGCCATCCCTGGCCACAGCTTGCGGCTTCGAGCACACTTTACAAGGAGTGTGGCATCCTCGTGGGCATTGGCCAGCGGCACCTCCCTAGCAGACATCTGTAGAGCGGCGGGCTGGGTAACACCCAATACCTTTGCGAGATATTCTAATCTCTGGGTTGAGTCGGTCTCGTCCCGTGTTTTGTTAGGTCTGAGCACGTAGAACTCATCAGCTGTACCGCTTACACATAGCGCCTTTCCCCTCCACTGAGGTGAACACATGCACTCTTACTCCCAGATGAGCCCTCAAACTCATGCTCACTGGATGTTCTTCTTCCTAGCCATCTGGATCTTTAACACAGCGGAGGAATTCCCAACTAGACCACTACGGGTACTAACTACTCTGTACTGGGATAGGTGCTCCATTGTGGCTGGTTCTCACGGTAACCCCTGTGATGTATTTTCCGCAATACGGTCAGGCAGACCCGCCGTGATTGTAGAGCTCCTCCCTCATTAGGCAGGACCTACCACCATGCCACTTCCATGTGTCGCTTATAAGCCCATGTGATGTATTTGCCACATGTTGGACCTCCCCAGCCTGGGCAGGTCATGGTCTCTGTGGGGTATTTTACCTCTGAAAGAATATGACTGGAAAAGAATGCCTTTCCCGATGCATATTATAGCGTAAGTGGCCCAGCCGCATCTAACACTCTATGAGAGAGAACATAGAGAGAGAAAAGGCAGCGGCTGGCACAGCCTGCTACCATGCTTGTCACATCACATGATCACCCCCCCCCCCCCCCCCGGATGCCGGAACCTAAAATGTTATGACGTCTTATGGGGCATTGGGGGAGGTTACGTGTAAGTGATCCAAGATGGCGGTGCAGTAGCATGCAGCGGCCACTCCAGATCCAAAATGGTGCTATTTTTGTCACTTATCCCGACTTTTACGGAACACGGACATCAGAGCAACTGGTATTGACTACGCGGCGTGAGCTTAGAGACTGCTGCGTCTTTGTTTTCACGGAGACGTGGATCAGCGTCAGAGTTCCGGACGCAGCTAGACAGGCTCGCCTCGTTTTGTGCCGACAGAAATTCAGCTCTGTGCGGTAAGACTCGCAGTGGTGGCTTGTGTATTTACATCAACACGGAATGATATATAACGCAATAACTCTATGCTAGTCTCTAGTTACTGCTCATCACTGGTGGAGCTTGTAGGCTTGTTAGATGCAGACCTTTTTATTTACCACGGGAATTCACCACTGTTATTATAACCGCAGTTTACATTCCCCCCAGCATTCCCCTAATGTTAAGTAAGCATCCTGTGAACTGTATGGGGCTATGAGTGAACTACAGAACGCTCACCCTGACGGACTGTTTATTGTCGCCGGACATTTCAACCATGCGAATCAGTGATCCCTAAACAGTGCTCCCTAAATTCCATTAGTGTGTGGACTTTGCAACGAGAGGGGCGAACACGCTTGATCTTGTTTACACAAACATCCCATACACTGCATCAGTGACCATCTACATCAGCAAGTGCATTGATTATGTCATCTTCTCCAAGACATCACCACAAGCTCCAACCAGAAGCCGTGGATTACTGTGGAGGTGCGTGCACTGCTGAGGACCCAAGACTCCGCCTTCAGAGCAGGCAACAAGGCTACCCTAAGAACAGCGAGGGCCAAACTGTCCCGTGCCATCAGAGAGGCAAAGCACGCACACGCCCATAGAATCCACAGTCACTTCCTGGAGAGCGGCGACACGCGCCGCATGTGGCAGGGCATTCAGGCCATCACCAACTACAGGACAACATCAGTTGCCTGTGACAAAGATGCCTCCCTTCCAGATGCGCTGAACAACTTCTACGCTAGGTTTGAAGCACAGAACGACGTGGTGGCGAGGAAGACCACCCCTCCTCCAAATGACCAGGTGCATCTTAACACGGCTGATGTGAGGAAAACTCTATATAGAGTCAACCCACAGAAGGCTGCTGGACCAGACAACATTCCTGTCAGAGTGCTCAGAGGATGTGCAGACCAGCTGGCAGATGTTCTTACCGACATCTTAACATCTCTCTGAGCAGCACTGTCGTTCCAACGTGCTTCAAAGCCACCACCATCTTCCCTATGCCAAAGAATTCTTCAGTGTCCTGCCTCAACGAATACTGTCCCGGCGAACTCACACCCATCATCATGAAGTGCTTAGAGAGGTTCATCATGAGGCACATTAAGACCCAGCTGCCCCCCTCACTAGACCCACTGCAGTTCGCGTATCGTCCAAACCGTTCAACAGATGACGCCATTGCCACCACCCTCCATCTGGCCCTCACCCACCTAGATAAAAAGGACTCATATGTTCGAATACTGTTCATAGACTTCAGCTCAGCATTCAACACAATCATTCCTCAGCACCTGATTGGAAAGCTGAACTTGCTGGGCCTGGACACCTCCCTCTGGAATTGGATCCTGGACTGGGAGACCTCAGTCAGTCTGGATCGGGAACAGCATCTCCACCACCACCACACTGAGCACTGGGGCCCCCCAGGGCTGTGTGCTCAGTCCACTGCTGTTCACTCTGCTGACTCACGACTGTGCAGAAATGCAGAGCTTGAACCACATCATTAAGTTCACCAATGACACGACCGTGGTGGGTTTCATCAGCAAGAACGACGAGTCAGCATACGGAGAGGAGTGCAGTGGCTAATGGACTGGTGTAGAGCCAACAACTTGTCTCTGAATGTGGAAAAAACAAAAGAGATGGTTGTTGACTTTAGGAGAGCATAGAGTGACTTCTCTCAGCTGAACATCGACGGCTCCTCTGTGGAGATCGTCAAGAGCACCAAATTCCTTGGTGTTCACCTGGCGGAGAACCTCACCTGGTCCCTCAACATCAGCTCTATTACCAAGAAAGCCCAGCAGCGTCTCTACTTTATTCGAAGGCTGAGGAAAGCACATCTCCCACCCCCCATCCTCACTACATTCTATAGAGGGACTATTGAGAGCATCCTGAGCAGCTGCATCACTGCCACGTTCAGGACTTGCATCGTTTTGGACCGTAAAGACCTGCAGAGGATAGTGAGGACAGCTGAGAAGATCATCAGGGTCTCTCTTCCCTCCATCAAAGACACTTACAAAAAACACTGCATCCGCAAAGCAACCAGCATTGTGGATGACCCCACACACCCCTCACACAAACTCTTCACCCTACTGCCGTCTGGCAAGAGGTACCGAAGCATTCGGGCCCTCACGGCCAGACTGTGTAACAGCTTCTTCCCCCAAGCCATCAGACTCCTCAATACTCAGAGACTGACAGACACACATGTGTCCTGAGTTGCACTTTAATTATTGTCACTTTATACCTGGCTGCTATGCTAACACTATCTCATAGTATGTTATGTTTACATTTGGCATTTTTAGAAACTGTCATGTTTTGCACTAATGTCTACTGGTCGGCGCTGCACTGTCTCTCACTGTGCCTATTGTCCTGTTCATTTTTAGTAATTTATTGTACTGTCCCGTACTTTTTGCACACGTTTTTACGGCACTTTATATAGGTATGTTATTTAGTCTGTGTAGTCTCATGTGGTTCTCTGTTTGTCCTAGGTTGTTTTATGTAGCACCATGGTCCTGGAGGGACGTTGTCTCATTTCACTGTGTACTGTACTAACTGTATATGGTTGAATGACAATAAAAACCACTTGACTTGATTTGCAGTTTGATGCACCTGCTCCTTTGGCTCGCAACAGCTTGCTTTGCACCTGCATCAGCAGCTCACGTAACACGGTTCAGCGTCATGGCGTTATTGAATGGGACGCCTAGTGTCACTACAATCGACACAACGTTGAGTGAGTGGCAGACGGGGAACATCTAGGTTACTATTGTAAACCCCGTTCCCTGATGGAGGGAACGAGACGTTGTGTCCCCCTTGCCACGACACTGTACCAAATCACTGAACCTTATTCTCGGATCCTCAGAATAAAACCTAACTAACAGATGCACAATTCCCTTTTATACCCGTATGTCTGGGGGAGGGACATGCAAATTCTGCTCGCCAATTTCTCACTGGGCTTTTTTCAAAATCAGAGATAACCGTGGCTCCCGAAAGAAGCCCCTAGTGTCACTACAATCGACACAATGTCTTGTTCCCTCCGTCAGGTAACAGGGGTTACAATAGACACCTAGATGTTGTTATGCAATCTAGGACTGGGTGAAATGGGCAAAAAAAAAAAAACACACACACACACAATATTTTTTATCCTATCATCCGATATCGATATTTATCACAATGTACATTTAATCTCATTAATGGGTGTAGACCTGCATTCCACATGTTTGTTAGAATCGCAATACTGAAATAAACATAACTTTATAGGGTAAGCTACCTTTAAAATATAAGGTGAGTGACCTCTTTTTGATTAAATTTAGCCAGTTTCATTATCTTCAGTTGATGTTTGACTCCACTGAAAGACTTTCTTGTGACGTTTCACTGTCCAGGTCAGTTTGTGGCGGTAATGTACCATAAACTGGATTGCCAACAGGCAATAAACATCCCCACAAGAAGAAAAATGTATTTCCTTTGCCAGCGCTATGGATTACAATAAAAAACATTTAACTAAATAGTACATAAATAAACAGCAATGGTGTTGATGTTGGAGATGTTGTGTTCGGTTGACAGCTGTTTTATATTGTGTTGTAATTTTTCTCTTGTTTGATACACGATATTATATTAGCCATATCCACAGTTTTACTGAACAACCACTGGGCAGTGACATGATGATTCTAATTGCCTGTTTTGTATTTCTGGTCTCGAGACACCAAGCAAATACTGCCAAAACGTGTGATCCAGAGGAGAATAACAACTAAGTTTTACTTGGAGTAAAAATTAATTTCAGGCTCAACTTGTGCAGATGTTAGCAGTCATAACAGCTCAGAATAATGAATGATATCAACGTAACTCCTCTCATCACTTTATGTCATCTACACACTCAGGTGAGGCACTCTCTATAAAAAAAGTAATCTCGACTCATGAAGTATCTGTACATTTTTTGACAATTTTTACAAATGTAATATCTTAAACATTACATTACCCCCTAAGACTAAACGCAGATGTGAGTGAAAACACTGTAGACCAGAAATTGAAAACAGTTGAATCGTGGAACACATCCGCATTCAGGAAAAAGTTGGAAAGCTAGCTGTTTGCTAGCAGCTACCGTTCCTGACTGGATTCCATGACAGCATGGCTGCCTGCTAATACTTCCTAACAGGCTGATTTCATGTATGTGACATGTTTCTGATCCAATCATCTAGATAAAGGATATAAGCTAAATAGTAAAAACTTCTCAAACGTTTATAATTGATATCGAAAATATCAATCTTTTCTTTTTTTTCGATAAATATAAATACTGTTTTATTGTCCAGCCCTAATTCACTCTGTCATTCACAGAGTGACTTAGTATATGACACACATGTTGCATTGACTATTTAATGGCACATTTGGTTGCTTTTTTAAGCTTTAAAGTGAGGCATTACCCACTGATATTGTATAGAAATCAGTGATTGCAGCATTGCTTAAAATATCACAATTTGTGTTATGCATAGGAACATTTGAGGGTGAGTAAATGATGACAGAATTTTCATTTTGGGGTAAACCATCCCTTTAAGGGAACAAACCCTAACCCCAAGTATAAGCACTAGTACTAGTGACACTTGCCTAAGCAAGCAACACTTATAATTCCAATTTGGCTGACAGCACAGCTCTCAAAATGCAATTTATTCACCTATAATAGTGAAGTGAAGCTTGTATGTCACACAGTGAAATCCCATTGCTGGGATTCTTTAATGGCCTTAATGGCCCATAGCGCTACAAGCAAAACACTATATAATCAGCACAAATCATTCTGGAATGGGGTTTAAGTTTGAGTGCATTGTTCCCTTTTGGTGGAAAGCAGTTTGCTGCTTCTGACAAAAATAAACAACCATGCTTTTAGTGGGAGGACTGTATAAAAATCAGACTGATTACCCCCTCCTCCTTGTCTAAGTGTGTATGGAAACTGCAGGTGGTTAAATTAGTACTCATTTTCATTGGTTGGAATGTTTTCTAGCATTACTGTTGATTTGACATGCAAACTGGAGACTCCTAAAAGAGCCCTGTTACCAGCATGTGGCAAACCACAGAAGACAATTGTCCAATCTCTGCCCAGAAACTGTTACGCATGCTTTCAGTCTCAGCCAATCAGATGTCAACCTCTTTCCAGAGAATTTCATGTTTTCAGAAAAAAGCTTCTTAAAAATGTAATATATCCAGGCCTAGGAAAAGCTTAGACTTAATTTTGAACCAAATGTTAACCCAACACTAAGCTTAATTGTAAACATTACTATTTAAAGAAAATCTTTTTAGATCTACCTCTCGGACAATCCTCTATCTTGGCCCTGTATGGGGGCCAGATGTCATGTGTGTGACAGTCAGGAGAGAGTGAGGAATGGGGCTGTCACCCGCTGTTGTAAGCCTCCTCCTTGGGGGTGTGCATATGCATGTGTTTGTGTGCGTGCATGAGTGTGTGTCTGACTGGGCTTATTCATGAAAAACAAGCAGAAATAATTTTTGTGTTAATTGTTCGTAAAGCCATACTGACATAAATTCTCAGATTCAAAAGTTTTCGTATTTTCTAAATATTAGTTGATACAAACAAAATTTACACCTGCTCCCGAAAAAGCGTAAATCGTACTCAAGACATCTAAACGTTTTGTGTTCTTTCAGGCAAACTGACATGAACTACGTTTTGACAGAAGTGAAATTAAACAAGTAATGAAACAATTAACTAATAATTGAGTGAAATTAATCTTACGAAATAACAAAGTAGTAAAAAGAACGAAAAGCTTTGTTTTATGCTTATATTTATTCTTTCAAAGAATAATTTTTTCCAAACTCTTTTAGCATTTTTCCTGCAGAAGTGCTTGACTTGTTGTGAAAGGTTCATGGAAAGACGCAGTTTGCATTTGAATTTTTATTTAAAAAAAAAATAATTTTAATTAATGCAGTTTTTTTTTTTTTTTTTTTTATATGAGCTCTATAATTTAGGGTTCATAATTTATTGTAGGAATCAGTTAATTGGTTCAGTTGATCATGTATGGTCAATGTTAATGCTGTTAAATCTATAAATAAACACATTGTGGGCAGAAGCGTACACAAAACATATTGTATGACCTGTAGCTTGCAAATCTGTAATATCTAGCGCTTCGGTCAAAAATCTTCTTCGGATATTCTATGAATTTCTCTGAAGATTCTTCCAGTTGCAAGTATATCACTATACCATCACAATTTACCCGAGAAGTTTCACAAATTATGTTGCAAACTGAACCAGAGAAGATTAATGGTGGTGGACATCCTCCTCCCGGAGTGAACTGAACATATTTTATACTCTTGTAAAAAACATTTTCAATGTCTTAAACTGTTTGATTCACAGTTGAGTGTCATATGACAGCAAAAACATGTGGTAACAATAAGTTCTCACTCATCAAAATCAAAAATGTATGATGTGAATTCACTTCATTCATAAAAACGATTTCATTACTGTTCTGCATGTATGTTACAAGCATTTACTAGTGAGTCTGGTGCCTTCCTTATATGGTGTTTTCATGGGTGTGGATTATAATAATTGTCAATGAATGTGTACACGCCAGTCTCTATAAATGTTTGGAACTCACTAACAGTCTGTCTGTCCTATTCAAACATGTAAAGAATAATGTACAGTTAGCCAGTCATTATAGTAAAATGAATACAGAGAGGGTGATCAGATCTTCCATATATTAAACAGCTACTAACCAAATCAATAAAAAAACAGACATGAATCCACTGTGATACAAGAGACTGAAACTAGAACAGCTATGCAGGTTATCATGTTTGAGAGCAGAATTCCTGGTAAAAGATTACAGTATCCATTGTCCAGCAGAGGAGTTTCACCAATCAGAGAGCCGCGGCCAAAAACACCTGCTAGATGTGCCCAGGAGTTGTGCACACTTGGCCTCCCTTTACCCTTAAACTACTTAATTATTTGTAATTATATATCAGAATATTTTGCATTAAACTTAAAATATCCTGTTTCTATACTTATAATCAATAACCTAAAATTAATAGTTTTATATATTCCCATAATTTTTTATTTAATTACATAATTCGCAAAGCTTCATGGGATTGTATTGTGTGCCCTCAGAAGATGTTAAGTCCATAGCTTGTACCTTTGTTATTTGTCTCTGATTTTCAAATATTCTTTGCCTCCAAGCAAAGTTTGCTATGTTTTATTTTACCTCAGATTTAGTTGGTCTGGTTCAACTCTTTTTCTAGAAATCCCGATGAAAAAAATAAATGGGAAAAATACTTCCACAACCGAGGCAGCTGAAAAGTTGTGGAGAACTGTTGCGGTCTATTACTCATACACTGCTTTGTTATGATATCAAAACACTTTTACTATAACATATCCTTTGAAAAACAACACATTTTAACACTTTGTGAGAGAGAGAGATTGTTTACAGGCAGCTTACCATCATGTGTGTTTGTGTCTTTTGTTTAAGTTCCTCATTAAAATATTATTTACTATAATAATATAGGTTCTCGCCTCCTCCTTTCCCTTAATCTGCTTTACACTGGTGCCGAAGACCCAAGGAAGGAGGAGGGATACGCTGTAGTAGAGTTCTCGCTACTACCATCCATCCCGACGGAGCAGCTGCGTGGGGACCACAAGGGGAGAAGGGGATCCTAACTGACCGCCTGGAGTGGTCAGGGCCACTGCCAGGGGCGGAGGAGTCCCCTACCAGCCGCTGAAATGTAGTGGGATCTGAGACCGGCAAGCGGGGAGGGGCTTGCTGCTGACCGCCTGGAGCGGGAGAACCCCTGCCAGGGACGGGGGAGACCCCTTCTGTTCCCAGAGAAAGCAGCGGGGCATTCCGTCCACCAGGGGCTGGAGGACTGCCTCCGATTCGCCTGTGGAGGCGCGGCTGTCATCTGTTAGAGTGTGGAGGAGTGGCCGAGGACCAAGCTATGGAGTAAGTGTTTTTTTTTTTTTCCATCTCTCTCTCTCACTGCCACTCCACGTTAAATTTTACAGTTTTTTTTTTTTTTAAATGGGACTTAGGGTATGCCCTCCCCCAGGGAAAGAGGGAATGTGCCAGGGTGGAGGGCGCGGCTGGGTGGTGATTATGCACACCCCATCTCTTATCAGGCTAATTAAGCCTTGAGAGGGATAAGGGCCGACTGCGGATGGTGGTGCGAGAGAGAGAGATATTGTTTACGGGCAATAAAATAGTAATCAATAAAATATTATTTATATTGTCAAGCCGGTTCTCGCCTCCTCCTTTCCCTTAGTCTGCTTTACAAACTTGTATTACAGACTTGTATTAACACACATTTTCCAATGTGATTAGCTTGTGCGGTAGCTCACCTGAAATGTGCACCTTGTGCTCCGAAATCCAAATATGCAAGCAGACATGCGAGATGAAAGTGTTAAAGAAGCAACACAAGATGATGTGGTTGCTTCACAAAATTAGCTTTTCATGTCACATTTACTTTTAGGACATTAACAGTGAGGTTTAGGTGTTGGTTAAGGGTAAGGTTGTCTGTTTTGTTTACATCTTATTTGACTTTAGAGCACCATTGGTTAGGTTCAGGTTAAAGTTTCAGGTCAGGGAGGAAAGTTTAACTCTTTAAAATAATGTTTAACTGAAGGGTTAGGGTATTAATATTCACCAATAAAAAAAAACCTTGATCTGATTACAAACACAATTTCACTCACTTTTGGCACCCCACACTGGACATTTCACTGGGAAACTGCAGCCAAACCTGTAATGACTCACGTAATTTCGTTTTGTAAAAATGTTGCCAAGGTCATGTAATGTTCACGAAATCAGGCTGACAAATTTCTACACATTCCTGCCCCTTGTGAGTTTGTTTATTAAATATTTAAACTAATTTGATAATACGTTCAGCAAACATTAAAACTGTAGAACTCTCAACTCAATTTAACATTTTAATATTTAACATTTAGTATATTTTCCAGCAAAAATCAGCAAAAAAAAAAGGGCAGATTGTGTCTGGGCCTCATTTCTGCATTCATGCATACAACAGACATGTATTTTATTGGTTGCAATGCTCAATGAAAAAATACAATTTAAACACAAATGTAAAATATCTAAAGGGAATTCTTTCATTGACACTTCACAATTAGTAAATTGTGGCAGCTGTAATTGGAATCTCAATTATTTATTGATTAACTGTGCAGCCATTCGTCTTTGTAGGAATGCATGTAATTTTATAACCCTAAAGTTGAAAATAAGTAAAAATGGAGTCCATTTTATAAGCTGTCTATATATTGACATTGTTCATTAGATTGTAAATCCTCATGCAAAAAAAAAAAAAAAACGTATGTGTGCTAGAACCACACTTTTCATAAATATACTTAAAATATTGCAGTTAGAGCACACAGAATATAGAAATATTTGTGACAAAAAAATATATTTATACATTTAAAAAAGGGTCTCTCACTCCCTCTTCCAAATCCTCTTTTATTCGCTTGAGTCTTGACTCTGGTTCAGATATTGCATTACTGCCATCACTGCAGGACATGATCTAATTAGAACTGAACAAGACTTTAGCACTTGTCACATCTCAGTCTTTTAAGAGTTTCTTTCTCTCTCTCACACACACACTGGGAGAGTTCTGATCAGTGAAGTGAGGCAGAAAGAGAGGCACCTTAATGGCCTATTTCAGCATTATTACAGTATTGTGGATGGATTGCCACCAGGAGCCCTGAGATACTGAAGTGTGAAAGCCATCAGCGGCTCTCACTCATCTCCACACTCCTCTGATCTCTCTCTCTTTCTGTTATTACTGGAGTGGGACAGAGCCACAGCAATTTCCCTCCGATTCCTCTCGTCTCTCTCTCCTACAATTCCACACATCCTGTATCTCTCTCCTCTAGTAACTCTAGACTTCATTATGCGATGTGATTGGAGAATTTGCCCTACATTCACGTAACACTTGTGCCATCTGTTAGACTCCCTCGTTAATGGTGTCAGTTCCTCTGCAATTCATTGATATTCAAATGTATGCACATATCTTTAGAAGTGTCATATTCCAGCACACATTTGCCTGCCTTCTAATGCTCAGTTTATTTGTCAAAAAGGGATATTAATCAACGTGAGAGCCACAAAATGTTTTTCCTGCTTGAGGAGCTGTTTTAAGACCGAGCTTTACTCTGAATAAAAACACATTTTAAAACAGTCTTTATGATTCATTGTAATTTGAAATGGATGTGTAAACAACTTCTGAAATGATAGATATTTTCGCATTAATGACACTACATTATCATTTCACATCTTTCAATTTAAAACAGTATTGAATTCACAGAGATCTGTTTTCACTGCTTGGTGAAAGATTTCTACTTTTATGTAATGACTGTGATAGTTTTGTGCAGTAAAAGGTGAAATTGTTTAGTTTATTTATTTTGCTGAATATATATCTGTTACCATATTGAAAGATTGTAGTGGCATGGGGGGTGTGGTCATGTGTCTGTCTGCGGGAGAGGGAAAGAGGTAAGGCTCGTCACCTGAGCTGTAATTACTCTAACACCTGTCTCTCATTGTAGTGATGGTGGAGGGAGACCTGATAAGGTTCACCAGAGTAGCAGAGGAGAGAGAGAGAGAGAGAGAGTGAGTGAGTGAGTGAGTGAGTGAGTGAGTGAGTGAGTGGCCCAGAGCAGTGGTGGAGGAAAGATCAGCAACAGAGACTGTATTTTAGAGAGGGCTATTTTAAATTGGCCAATAGAGCCGTTTTGCTTTGTGTGTGTATAAACTAAAGTGTGTGTGAATAAACACTCAACTGTTCACTGTTTCCTGACTCATCCATAGCCCACAAACTTATCCTTATCTCAGTGGTGCCGAAAACCCAGCTTTGGTGAAGAACATTGTTATGGAGTCCTCACCACTCCAGCAGAGCCAGCATCAAGCCCTCACGGAGGTACGCCTGGAGCAAGAACAGCGCTTCCAAGTTCTGCTCCAGGCACGAGGACCGGAAGGTGCTCTGGAGCCTGATCACCAGAGAGGGGACTGCCGCTGCAACCTCCCCGGAGCATACCCCACCCGTGGCCCAGATGAAAATGGGGCCAAATGATGATCGGAGGCTTTCCTCAAACTGTTCGAGAGGGCAGCCGAGGTATGGAGGTGGCCTCTCGATCAGTGGGTGGCCCGCATGTTGCCCTTACACTCTGGGAAGGAACAGCTAGCAGTACAACAACTTCCTGCCACCATCCTCCTTAATTAAAACCATCTGAAGAAGACCATCCAGCAACGGGACAGTCGTAGCCTGGAGCAGAGTTGACAGCTCTTCAGATCCCTGATCTTCGGGAGCCCCACCCAAATCCTGCTATGGGGAAGCTGAGCATGGCCAGGATTGTTGTCTGGTGATGGAGGTGGGGAGACTGATCTGGATCCTCCACAAGCCACCCTCGATCGGGCAGGGGCATATCACATACTGGTAAGAATAAAAGAGGATATACATCAAGCTTTGGTGGATTCGGGTTGTTACAAAACCTCTATCCACCAATGCTTGGTGCAAGGTGGGGCATTGGGTAAGAATAAACAGGTGAGGGTGAGGTGTGTGCATGGTGACATTCACAAGTATCCAGTGGTTACACTGAGATACGATTCAGGGGAAAAAAGCATAGAGTCGAGGCCGCGGTTAATTCCCACCACACCCAATTTATTGAGTGTAATGTGTGTGGATGGGTCCTTCAAATTGCTGTTGCGGTGTGTGACGTGCGATGCTATGGCTGGAGAGGCAGTGCCAGGGCCGTTGACTTCTGCTCCATGTCAGGATTATGCAGACGAGGGAACTCCCATACTCAGTGGCTTCCCTGCAGTGTATATACCTCTGGAGCAGTCCCGTGACGAGTACCTCAAGCACGCCTTTGACAAGGTGAAAGTTAATGATGGTCAACAGCTCCAGCTTAATGTAGCGCTCACATACCCATACTTTTTGATTATTAAAGAGTGGTTGTATCGAGTGATGCAGAACACTCAGACCAAAGAGAATACAACTCAGCTATAATAGTACCAAAGAGCCGTTTGGAAACACTCTTCCAGATGGCTCACCATAACCCAATGGCTGGTCACTTATGTCAAGAAAAGACATTGAACAGTTTAATGGCCCGTTTTTTTTTTTTTTTTGGCTAAGCATTCACCACGATATATGCAAATGGTGTGCGGCGTGCCGTGAATGCCAGTTGGTGAATCCACCAGTCACCCCAAAAGCACCATTTCGCCCTCGGCCATTGATTGAGGTCCCCTTCGAAAGATTTGTTTTCCATGTCGGGCCATTAGAGCGAACTGCATTTGGCCATCGCTTTGTATTAGTTCTGGTGGACTAAGCAACATGATATCCGTAATCAGTGCCTCTACGCAACATCTCAGCAAGTAGTGTTGTGGATGCACTCTTCAAAATTATCTCCCAAGTAGGGATTCCAAAGGAAATCCTCATTGATCAAGGCACAACATTCATGTCACGTACACAATGTGAAATGTAAAAATTATTTGGCATTAAAACGATTCGCACAAGCGTTTATCACCCGTAAACCAACTGGTTGATTGAACATTTAATAAGACCTTGAAAAACATGATTTGTAAGTTTGTAAAAGAAAATGCCAGAAATTGGGATAAGTGGCTCAAACCCCTGCTGTTTGCTGTATGAGAGGTCCCACAAGCCTCCGCAGGGTTTTCCCCATTTGTATGGGTGTTGGTCACGCAGTGTGCTCGACATCATACGGGAGGCTTGGGAGGAAGGACCTTCGAACTGCAAAAAACGAATTAAAAACTCCACACTGGGTCAGGTAACACAGGAGAATTTGCTCCAAGCGCAAGTATGTCAACACTGACTGTACGAAAGCAGGGGTACTCGACTACGGGAATAAAGATATAAAGTGCTTGTATTGCTGCCCACTTCGAGCTCCAAATTACTCACCAAGTAGCAAGGCCCCTTTGAGGTCACACGACGAGTTGGTGAACTTGATTATGAGGTTAGGCGAATGGATAGGGGAGGACACATCACATCTATCACCTCAACCTCCTCAAACCATGGAGGGAGGCGGTACCTGTAGCCTTGGCGATGGCAGTTACGGAGAAGGCGGAACTCAGGTCGAAGGTGACTCATTCACCTCGTACCCCTCATTCCCCTTCAGCCTCTGTTCCGATCACACTCCTCTGCAGTGCCTCCACCGCATGAAGGATTCTAATGCGTGGATCACCCGATGGTATCTGGCTCTTCAGCCCTTTAAATTCAAGGTCATCCACAGACTGGGTGCACAGATGGTTGTGGTCATGTGTCTGTCTGCGGGAGAGGGAAAACTTTAAGGCTCGTCAGAGCAGCAGAGTAGAGTGTGGCCCAGAGCAGTGGCGGAAGATAGACCCACAACAGACACTAGAAAGTGCTATTTTGAATTGGCCACTAGAGCCGTTTTGATTTGTGTGTGAATAAACACTCAACTGACTCCTCCATTGCCCATGAACTAATCCTTATCACAGCTGTGTTTAGCGTCCATATATCACAAGCAAAACTTGTCCAATTGTTGTTTGGTGGACATGATGCATTCCATATACAGATATATATATATATATATATATATAAGATGAGATTTTTGAGACCGATGATGATTTTAGAGGAGGAAAATTAGTGATATGATGGCCGATGTAGTTCATTTTTGAGCTGGAATGAAAACAAACCTTTTCTATGAGGATTGTTCACCTAATTTGCACCGATATGACTATGCATGAATGATGTTTAGTATCAGTCAGTTACTGACCATTAAAAAAAGAATAAATTCAAATAAAATAAATAGCTAAATAAACATCAGTACTGTTTAGTATAAGTCAATTGCTGACCATTAAAATAAAGAATAAATAAAAATAAAATAAATAGCTTAATAAAATATTTTGTTACTGACAGTCAATTAGGGTCAGGTTGTAATACAAGAAGCATTTGCACAAACAGCGGCAGCGGTGTTACACCTCATTCTGCTATCCAAGTTCAGGGGAAACTTTCAACTATACTAACTAAACTTTACTAACCAGACCTTTAAATATTCAATTTTATAAATGCAATGACTGGAATTGTTCGGTTGAAGGGGGTACAAAACTGTGAATCCTGAACAAAACAGATTGGTGAATACATGTTTACACATTAGCTTCTACTCAGCTGACAAGCAATGAAAGTAGCTACATGGTTAGCTAGTTAGCTATAACTCATTGTCACAGAGAGTAAAAGATGGACCAGCATTGCGTCTCACCAACTACGTAAAAACATAGTGCTCTCAACACTCAATAGACACAATCCACCACCGCACCATTGTCTGCTGAGCTGCAAAAAGATGCTCTGATGTTTACCTTTCAGTCTGCTACATTACTGACTGAACTGACAAACTACAGCTGGCTAACACAGCAAACAGATGTGATGAATAGGACTGACATAGTTGTCCCAGGGACAAGGTTTATGTTATATTAGTTATATTGAAAAGGGAACATTATGGGGTCATTGTTTATTAACTTTCCAGTATGTACAGTATTTCAGTCGGAGACGGAGTGCACTCTGCTGGACAAACTACATTATTGCAATTCTAAAGCATTGTTTTCTGCATAATATGTTCTGAATAAAGTTTTCATATCTGTGCATATCGGTAAACATATACGCAGATACGATATATCGGTCGGGCACTAATATATATAATGGCCACATTTAGATTTAAATAACAATATTTTTATTAATTTGTGTAAAAAACGTAAAATATTTTGTTAATATTAAAAATATATATATATATATATATTATTAAATATTCATCAATTCAGTTCTATGGAATTTTGTCATGAAACTTAAATGTGTAAATATTCATATTCTTATTTTTCAGTACACAGAATGTACTGAAAAAAATTATATGAAGATTACACATTTAAGCACTATATATATATATATATATATATATATATATATATATAATGTATATATACAGTGCATTCATAAAATATTCAGACAGTTGTTCACATTTTGTTATGTTGCAGCCTTATGCTAAAATGCTTTCAAATATTATGTTTCTTCACATCAATCGGCACTACATACCCCATAATGACAAAGCAAACGATTTTTGATAACTGCACATTTATTAAAAAGAAAAAACTGAAAATAACACAATGAAATAAGTATTCAGGCCCTTTGCTATGACACTTTAAATTTAGCTAAGGTGCACCCCATTTCTCTGGATCATCTTTGTTTCTACACTTTTATTGGAGTCCACCTGTGGCAAATTCAATTGATTGGACATGATTTGGAAACGCACACACCTGTCTGTATAAGATCTCACAGCTGAAAATACATACCAGAGCAAAAACCAAGCCATGAGGTCAATGGAACTACCTGCAGAGCTCAGAGACAGGATTGAGCCACAGATCTGGGGAAGGCTACAAAAAAAAATTGGCTGCATTGAAGGTTCCCAAGATCATAGTGGCCTCCATAATTCTTAAGTGGAAGAAGTTTGGAACAACCAGGACTATTCCTAGAGCTCATCACCTGGCCAAACTGACTACTGACAAGTTTGTTTATTCTTTGACGTCAGAATAAATGGCCACAGCGCTGCATCAATACAGTGTGCTCCAACTGTAACGACTTCGTACTTTCATTTAGAGATTGTTTTAAAGATTGTAACATATAAAGATATTGTGATGTTGAAAAGACTATTTGAGCTGCTTGTCTATGACAACTGCTTCAGTCATTATGACAACCAATTTTGCTGGCAAAGAGTAGCATGCTTGCAGATCACACCAGTTTGATCATATGTGTCTGAGCCCACCCTAGTGTTTAATTGTACGTGTGAAAGTGTTAATGAAAACCTGGTCAATAGTGCTCAGGACCTCAGACTGGGCTGAAGGTTCGCCTTCCAACAGGACAATGACCCTAAGCACACAGCCATGACAATGCAAGGGTGGCTTAAGGACAACTATGTGAATGTCCTTGAGTGGGCCGGCAAGAGCCCGGACTTGAACCCAATTGAACATCTCTGGAGAGACCTGAAAACAGCTGTCCACCGACGGTCTACATCCAACCTGAGAGAGCTTGAGAGGATCTACAGAGAAGAATGGCAAAAAATCCCCAAATACAGGTGAGCAAAGCTTGTCGCATCATAACCAAAAAGACTTTGAGGCTGTAATCGCTGCCAAAGGTGCTTCAACTATGTACTGAGTTAAGGGTCTGAATACTTATGTCAATGTGAAATTTCAGTTTTTTATTTGTAATAAATTTGCAAAGTTCTCAAATCTGTTTTTTTTTTTCTTTGTCTTTTTTTTTATATATATATATATATATATATATATATGTGTGTGTGTATGTAGCATCTGGACCAATCAGACACACAATTATTCATTATTTAATGAATAAGCCAACAGATGTCTCAAGACAAGCAAAGGTCCAAGTAGGCCTAAGCCGACTCTGTTATGTCTGCTCCCCCACTGATCATTATCAAGCCTTTACACTGTCTTTGATGCCACTGGACCAGCAAAGAGTTGACCCCCAGTGGCATTCCAAGTGGGGGAGGTTGGCTGCATGCTATAGCAAAGAATACAGAAAGACTAATTCACTCATTTTCCCCCATAGGAAATGGACTCAAAGCCCAGAATAACAGACCTTCATTAAATTATAGACAAACCATCTATAATTTCACATGTATATCCCCAGGTGATTTTATATATAGGATCATCACTGTCTTGTAAAGTGTTTTTTGTAATGTATACTATGCATGACTTACGACAGGACTACCAGCTAATGTAAAATTATTTAGAAATATGTTTCCTATCAAATTAATGAGAGAGAGAGAGAGAGAGAGAGAGAGAGAGAGAGAGAGAGAGAGAGAGAGAGAGAGAGCGCACCTCTCCATTCTGGAAACATACAGCAGAGATTGGGCTTTACCATTAAACATGGAGAAGTCCAAAGTCATGATCTTCCAGAAAAAGAATCGCATCATGAGCAATAAATATATCTTCACAATCGGGGGAACAATTCTTCATCATACCAACAGCTATAATTATTTGGGTCTAACAATCTCTGCTTCAGGACAGCTCGATTCAGCAATGAAAGATCTGACTGATAAAGCCCGTAGAACATATTATAGCATCAGGAAATCATTATTTAAATTCAACCCCCCCATTAAACTGTGGCTGAAAGTCTTCGACAGCATCATCAAACCCATTCTCCTGTATGGCTGTGAAATCTGGGGCCCCAAATATAAATTAAATTATGAATCTTGGGACAAAAGCCCTGTTGAAATTTTCCACCTGGAATTCTGTAAAAACATCCTGGGAATTCACAGAAATGCTCCGAGTCTGGGGTGTAGAGCAGAGCTGGGCCGGTTCCCTCTCCTCACTGAGATCCAGAAGAGAGCGGCTAAATTCTGGTTCCATTTGTCCGACGCATCTCCAGATTATTACCATCACTGTGCCTTTACACACAGGACAGCGCACCCAGAGACTGACTCAATGAGCTATTTAATACAACAATATCAATTAAATTCACCCATCCCGTTCAGATTGGCCAAACTCAAACAGATAGGAAGAATAACACAGGAAGAATACATCCATGATTGGCAACACAAAGTCACACAAGTGCATAAATTAAACTACTTCCACAGAATCAAGACAGATTATAAATTGGCCCCATATCTGATCCATATTAAAGATTATAGACAAAGAAAACTTCTGTCGAAGTATCGTCTGAGTGAACACAGTCTGTCTGTAGAGACGGGTCGACACACACAGAACCGGAGACCCAGAGAGGACAGACTGTGTTCACACTGCACTGAAGGAGTCGTGGAGGATGAACTTCACTTCCTCACTCACTGCAGTAAATATGAGATCATTAGAAACACACACTTTACACAGATAACTCAAATTATACCTGAATTCCAGCACATAAATGACATAGACAAACTGTCGTATCTAATGGGAGAGAGAGTCGAGTGTGTTGAGCTGGCAGCACAGTATGTGTCGTGCTGTCATCACATGAGGGAGAGAGACTGACCCCTCATCAGTTTACAGCTCTATTCATACTCCCATTTAATATAATATTTTCCCTCCCTTCATCATTGCTCTCTGTATTTTACTTTGTCATTTATATTTTATTTTATAATCATTATTATTAATTTATTGTATGTACATGTTTTATTGTTGTTTTCTTTTTTATGTTTGTAATGTGTTTATTACTCAATGCTTTGGCAACATTGTACACTGTATACAGTCATGCCAATAAAGCTCATTTGAATTTGAATTTGAATTTGAGAGAGAGAGAGAGAGAGAGAGAGAGAGAGAGAGAGAGAGAATTCTGACAGCATGCATTGTATGCTTGCTATATTAATCAGAGCATAAAGGGGCTTAAACTAACCCCAATCATGCAAATGAGTCAGCTTCCAAACAAAGGAACATGTCCTGCTTGGAAATTTCACCTTTCTCATTGGTCAAGCCAGACTCGAGAGGAGGGACCTCCAGCAGAAGTTAAGACACATTCCGCCTCTTACTCACACTTTTTTTTTTTTTTTCCCCTGGCTCTTTTTCCTGACCCTCTGCTGCCATTCGTGTGGGACCAGGACCCTGGTCTGACCATGAGGCCGGCAAGCCTTAACACCTCAAGCTATGTGCAACTTGAACACCATCGACTCAAGGAACCATCAAGACGTTCTCTTTCAACTGCATCCGGGCTCTCTCAACAGCTAAGGAAATTGCAAGTATCGTACCAGTAGCTAACTGAACCTATGTTTAGTATAATAGGTAAACCCCTTAAAATTACTCTTTTTCAAAACTGCATTTCCCCTATTATGTTCCAGTTTAATTTTATTTTCCCTTTATTTTAGTTAAATAAACTTGTGTATATTCTTGAGAGTTGATCCTGGTGTGCTTGTAAATAAATGTAAAGTTAACGATTCGATCGCAGCTCCATGCCAAGAAAGAGTTATTTTTGTGTGGCCACAAAAAATATACTTTCTGAGAATTGATAGATGATCAATACTGCGTGTTCGCTGGACGAACAGATAAATTGATTGTAATATTAATTCAGCTACATCAAGTTGATTCTATTAAATGTCACAAATTGTGAAAAAGTGAATCTAAATGTATTTGGCTAAGGTGTATGTAAACTTCTGACTTCAACTGTGTAAAATATATATAGATATGTGTATATATATATTAGCAAAACTAAGATACATTTATTTATTTTTTTAATTTGATTTACTTATGTATTTCAACTTGTTACGTATTATTAACAAGAATAACATTTGTTTAATGGCAATTTTTTTTTTTTTTTTTTTTTTTACAAACTGTAAATTAATTAGTTTACTAACTTTTAAAATTCATCCTCCTTATCAACTTAAATTATATTTTCCTCCGGAACTTATATATCATTTAAAGAATAGGCCTACTCAACTGCCTAGAATTAAAATAGATGGAATTGTTTCATTCATCTGAAATGTGTAAATTTTTAAAGCAGGCTGAAACATTGTTTTAGTTAGTTATGCAGGACTTCCTTAAGACCAACTAATCATTCATGCAACCCAATGAATAGTTGATTTTGAATTTGCTCATCCCTAATCCACAATAAAAAAGGTGTGCCAGTGATGCTCAGAATTACATTAACACAAACCTGCATCCTCAGCTAGCTCCTATACTTGCACTACTAAATTAGAAGAACCCACACAGTGGACTACAGCCATCCTGAAACTCCATTAGAGCTGCCCAAAATGTGCTGAATGCTTCTTCCAAGCAAATGTCATTTTAGACTAGTCAGTGCAGAAAACAACAGCAGATATACTAAACCAGGCAACAAATCCCTGGTTTTGTAATCCTAGGTGCTGCATGTAAGAATACTTCACTCAAATCATAACCTAAAATAATATTATTAAATATCTCCCTAGAAATTAAGCAAGTAACAGCAATTAAAAACAATACGAAGAGTCCTGACCTTGATTAAAAAATAAAACCGCTTAAACCAGCCTAAACTGGTGTGCTGTTTTTAGCTGATCACTGAGCCTGGTTTGGTTTACTGGTTTTAAAAGAGGCTTGGGCTTTTGTCCACTAGTCAGGCTGGGAAACCTGCTAAGACCAGAAAACCAGTTTAGGGGAAATAGAATCTCCATCCGAAAGCTTGGAGTCTATGAAAGCTAGAAGAGGATGTGATGTGCTTTTGTTTAATTCATCACTATGGAGATTTAATAGGCTTCTATTAGCCACCTGGGTACCAACAAGACCCCTAGAGTGCTAATGAGAGAGTGACTCTTCGACTCTAACTACAAGTACACAAATGTATACGTGCACTCAGACACCGCGTAATAAATGAAAACCTCTAACAACCACTCTCGTCTTGAAAAAAAAGTACCACTTAATTTGTCCATATGACTTACCATATGTCCATATGATTTGTCCTTATGAATTAGGTACACTAAATACCAAGTCCTCCAAAGCCATGCTATAAATTTCTGAGGAAAAGAACGAAATGTTGGTAATCTCAGCACCGAATGTGCACGCTCGTTGGTGAGACATGCTGACATTGAGACTGAGTCTAACTCCATGCCAAGAAAAGAGATGCTCTGAACCAGGGTGAGCTTGCTCTTTTCCCAGTTGACCTGAAGCCCCAGACGGCTGAGGTGCCTGAGCACCTGGTCTCTGTGAGCGCATAGTATCTCTCGGGAGTGGGCCAGAATGAGCCAGTCGTCGAGGTAATTGAGTATGCGAATGCCGGCTTCTCGGAGCTGGGCAAGGGCTGCCTCTGTGACTTTCGTAAAGACGCAAGGGGACAGAGACATGCCGAAGGGGAGGACTTTGTACTGATATGCCTGGCCGTCGAATGCGAACCGTAGAAAGGGTCGGTGTCGAGGCAGAATTGAGACGTGAAAGTACACGTCCTTCAGGCCTACCGCTGCGAAGCAATCTAGATGCCGGACGCAAGTTAAGATGTGTTTTTAACAGGGAGTTTGAGCAGAGCTCAGTTGAAAACTCGACAGTCCAAGATCAGTCGTTAGCTGCCGCCTTTCTTGGGTACAATGATGTAAGGGCTGTAGAAACCCTTCATCTCGGTTTGAGGGACAGGTTCTATTGTGTCTTTGAGTAAGAGACGATTTCCACATGCAGGGATTTGGCGTATTCGCCATGCACTGCAGAAAAGCGGAAGCCTGCGAAGGGGGGCGGAGGCCTGGCAAACTGAATTGCGTAACCAAGTCGTGGGGCTGAGGACGGAGGGTCCATGTCCAGCGTACAGGGACTTGTTGAGGTGTGGCAGCAGAGTGCCGTGAGAACGGCATTTGCTGGCCAGGTGACCCAGAAAGAGGAAATTGCTCTTATTGAAAAACGTGCAAAAAATACCTTTAACTGAAGGTTCTCTTCCCAGCCCTCCACCGAGGGACGGAGTGGTCTGTTTACCAACTCTGGAGCAAACGTTTCAATCTCTAGATCGTCCGTCTCAGGTGAGTCATCAGCATCAGATGCCGCTGTAATGCTCTACGATGCAGCAGCGATGTCGTCATCCAATTCCGGGAGCTCAAGGGACCGGCTGGCCAGCCGTGAAGCGGGCCGCACACATCCTGAGCTCGGGGGAAGCAAGCAAGCGTGCCGAGGAGGCGGGTGGTTCAAGGGGATTTACCCGGCAAAACAGAACCCGTCATTATCCCCAAATCGCCTTCAACGCCTGCACCGCCTGCCCCAATCCCTTAGGATGGAGGCAAGGTGCGGGGGGTGGCTGAAGTGGCTTTCTCTCATGAAAAAAGAAAGCCGCGACCGCAATGCTGCCATGGCCATGTTCTCGCACTGAGAACATGAACCATTGGAGAGAAATCACTCATCCCGAGCTCGGATGGAAGCAAGTTCAACTTCTCATTGGCCTTTTTTCATAGATCAGAGGCACATTCGCACTCGAGACCCCTAGTGTCGCTTCTTCGACACAACATCGAAGTGAGCAACAGACGGGGAACAATAAACAATAACACAACCACTACCTGTTAGCTACTAGCTCACTGTGCTGCATAAAGCAGTTGTTGCATGGTGATTTTACACAAGTGTAACAGTTAAATTGGTCAGGTTGTTTTAGAAGCAACCTTTCCAGTAGCTGGTCAACTAAATAAAGTAAAGCTTTCAAGCAAGGTATATAATTAACATAACAAAATATACCATCCTCCATTATGGACTCCAGCTGTGGCTGAGTCCAGGGAACTCTCCCTCCCATTGCTAGCCGGTCTAGATAGCATCCATTTGGTCGGACCACTTCCACTTTTCGTTGATGGTTCTGTAGTCACTTTTAATTTATTTATTTTTTATTTCCCAACACTGTTGGTAGGTCCGATGGTAGCCGTGTGCACCCAACAGCTGAGACAATTCCTGAAAGACTTTTTCGTTTCATTCGTCACTAACAAGAGGAACGTCTGCATCTTGTTTATTGATCACGGTTTGGTTTCGCGCACAGCCATTTTTATTTACAATTCGAAAGTCGCGTGAATAAAATTATACTGTTAAATACTGATACTAAAAAATATTTTTGATACTGTAGCTAACTTTAAAACTAGCGAGTTGATGTTGCATGTCGGAAATCCAGTGATGATGGTAGTGACGATTCTCTCTGACCAATCAGTGATCTGCAGCGTTTTGATGTCACATTTAGTATCGGCTCGGCTCGCTTGGAACCTCGACCGGGGTGGTACTAAAAAAAGTACCAGGTTCCAGGTACTATCACAGTGGAAAACCCCCAAAAAGCGAGCAGAGTCGAGTCAAGTTGTACCGTGCAGTGGAAAAGCCCCAGTGTCTCACTGTAACCTTGATTTTTGTTTTAAAAAAAAAAGGAGGCACGAGTCGAAAGTATTTTTGTTGTAATCAACATTATGCCAAAAATGCTGCATGTAGATTGAGCTTAACTTGTGTTGAACCCAGAATATTCCTTTAAATTTCAGTATGTTCCTCACACAGACCTATTTTTGGAATCCCAACCTAGAATATCTGCTTCTATGATGTTGTCGTTGTTTATTATTATTATTATTATTATTATTATTTATCTTTATTTTTTGACATCTGTAATTTTTTTTTTATTTTAAATTTCTCCTTTATTTAAAGTTCCACAGAAGAATAAAACAAAGTCTTTCTATCAAGTCAGTCCACTGTTGACCATATTTGGAATGCTCCTGGCAGACTATTTCCAGTCATGCCAGTGTAGCTACTATCTACATGAATGGAGAAATGCCAAAATCTCAAAAACTGTTGGCCAAGATTACGATAAAAGAACATATTTCATACCAACAATAACATCTGACAATATTGGTATATTAAATTGTGATTCTTTACCTCTTATTACGCTAAAAAACTATTTTCCCGCCTAGTGTAGCTAATGCGCAGGTTTGGGGAGTAACAGAATACATGTAAGTAAATGCATTCCACTACAGTTACAGTTTATATCATTAGTAATTAGAATACAGTTACATAAAAAAATTATTTTGATTACTGAGGAGATTACTTTGTATTTTATTGTCAATTGTTTACAATATTTAGTCCTTTCAGATGGAAAAAATTATACATAAATGATGTGATCCAAAATGCATATGAACAGCGGTGAAACACTTTTCTTATGATGCGTTACATTCATATGAGCAGACAGAGAAGTAAGTTTGGAGCAGAAAAAATTGTCAGCTTGTGTAAATTGTCAGCTTTAAGCTAAACTAAAATGCTATTTCTAGCCATTTTACATGCATGTTACCAGATTATGTACGATTATATTTTTAATCGAGAAAATTCACGATGGATCATAATTTTTTTTTTTCTAGTAAGACCTTTGTTCCATCCATCCATCCATCGACAACCGCTTATCCTGTGTACAGGGTCACGGGGGGGCTGGAGCCTATCCCAGCTAACATTGGGCGAAAGGCGGGGTACACCCTGGACAGGTCGCCAGTCCATTACAGGGCCACACATAGACAAACATCACTCACACTCACATCCACACCTAGGGCAATTTTTTGGAGACATCAATTAACCTAGCCTGCATGTCTTTGGATGGTGGGAGGAAGCCGGAGCACCCGGAGAGACCCCACCTCTCCGGGAACCAGCACCTTATCGTGGTGGAGAGGTTTGTGTGCCCTTATGATCCTGAGGGCTGTGTCGTCTGGAGCCAGGTGCTCCTGGTAGGGTCTCCCAAGGCAAAGTGGTCTCAGGTGAGGGGCCAGACTAAGAATGGTTCACGAAGATTCCATGAAAAAAACAGCAAGAGGAGGAGTTACCCTGCCCGGAGGAAGCCCGGGGCCCCCGTCTGGAGCCAGGCCCAGATGGAGGGCTCGTTGGCGAGCGCCTGGTGGCCGGGCTTGTCACGGAGCCCGGTCGGGCACAGCCCGAAGAAGCAACGTGACACCCCCTTCTACATCCCTTGGGCCCACCACCCATTGGAGAAACCGCAGGAGTCAGGTGCGCTGCCATATGGGTGGCGGTGAAGGCCGTGGGTCTCGACGGACCAGACCCGGGCAGCAAAGGCTAGTTCTAGGGACGTGGAACATTACATCACTGGGGGGGAAGGAGCCGGAACTGGTGAGAGAGGTGGAGCATTACCAGTTGGATCTGGTGGGGCTTACTTCGACACACAGTTGTGGCTCTGGATCCGTACTCCTGGATAGGGGATGGACTCTATTCTTCTCTGGAGTTTCCCATGGTGTGAGGCGACGGGCGGGTGTGGGGATACTCACAAGTCCCCGGCTGAGTGCCGCTATGTTGGAGTTTACCCCGGTGGACGAGAGGGTCGCCTCCCTTCGCCTACGGGTTTTGGGGGGGAAAACTCTGACTGTTGTCTGTGCATATGCACCAAACAGCAGTACAGAGTATTCAGCCTTCTTGGAGACCCTGAATGGAGTCCTGAATAGGGCCCCAGTAGGGGACTCCATAGTGATGCTGGGTGACTTCAACGCGCACGTGGGAGATGACAGGGACACCTGGAAAGGCGTGATTGGGAGGAACGGCCTCCCCGATCTGAACACGAGTGGATGTTTGTTATTGGACTTCTGTGCTAGTCATGGATTATCTATAACAAACACCATGTTTGAACATAAGGATGCTCATAAGTGTACGTGGTACCAGAGCACCCTAGGCCGAAGATCGATGATCGATTTTGTAATCGTGTCATCAGATCTGAGGCCATATGTTTTGGACACTCGGGTGAAGAGAGGGGCAGAGCTGTCAACTGATCACCATCTGGTGGTGAGTTGGATCAGGGGGTGGGGAAAGACTCTGGACAGACCTGGGAATCCCAAGCGAGTAGTGCGGGTGAACTGGGAACATTTGGAGGAGGTCCCTGTCCGCGAGATCTTCAACTCACACCTCCGGCGGAGTTTTTCAGGCATCCCTGCGGAGGTTGGGGACATTGAACCGGAGTGGGCAAAGTTCAAAGCTTCCGTTGCCGAAGCCGCGGTGGAGAGCTGCGGCCTCAAGGTTTTAGGTGCCTCAAGGGGTGGTAACCCTCGAACACCGTGGTGGACACTGGTAGTCAGGGAAGCTGTCTGACTGAAGAAAGAGGCCTTCCGGGATTTGTTGTCCCGGAGGTCTCCGGAGGCAGTTGCAAGGTACCGACAGGCCCGAAGGGCTGCGGCCTCAGCCGTGAGGGAGGCAAAGCAGTGGCTGTGGGAAAAGTTCAGAGAAGCCATGGAGAAGGACTTTCGGTCCGCACCAAAGTGCTTCTGGAAAACCGTCCGCCACCTTAGGAGGGGAAAACGGGGATCCATCCAAGCTGTATACAGCAAAGATGGGACGCTGTTGACCTCAACCGAGGAGGTTATTGGGCGGTGGAAGGAACACTTTGAAGAACTCCTAAATCCCTACTCTATCCCTATGCTAGAGGCAGAGCCGGAGGCTGATGGGGGATCAGATTCTATTTCCCTGGGGGAGGTCACTGAGGTAGTCAAACAACTCCGCAGTGGCAAAGCCCTGGGGATTGATGAGATCCGACCAGAAATGCTGAAAGCTTTGGATGTGGAGGGGGTGTCATGGATGACACGCCTCTTCAACATCGCGTGGAAATCTGGGACAGTGCATAAGGAGTGGCAGAACGGGGTGGTGGTTCCTCTCTTCAAAAAGGGGGACCAGAGAGTGTGTGCCAACTACAGGGGTATCACACTTCTCAGCCTCCCTGGTAAAGTTTACTCCAAGGTGCTGGAGAGGAGGGTGCGGCTGATTGTCGAACCTCAGATTGAAGAGGAACAATGCGGGTTCCGTCCTGGCCGTGGAACGACGGACCAGATCTTTACTCTCGCAAGGATTCTGGAGGGGGCCTGGGAGTATGCCCATCCGGTCTACATGTGTTTTGTGGATCTGGAGAAGGTGTATGACCGGGTCCCACGGGAGAGACTGTGGGAGGTGCTTCGGGAGTATGGGGTGGGGGGGTCCCTTCTTAGGGTGATCCAATCCCTGTACGTCCGAAGCGAGAGCTGTGTCCGGGTCCGCGGCACGAAGTCGAGCTAGTTCTATGTGGGGGTTGGTCTCCGCCAAGGCTGCGCTTTGTCACCAATCCTGTTTGTGGTATTCATGGACAGGATATCGAGACGTAGTCGGGGTGGGGAAGGTATGCGGTTCGGTGAGCTGGGGATCTCATCTCTACTTTTTGCAGATGATGTGGTCTTCATGTCATCATCGGTCCGTGACCTTCAGCTCTCACTGGACCGCTTGGCAGTCGAGTGTGAAGCGGCTGGGATGAGGATTAGCACCTCTAAATCTGAGGCCATGGTTCTCAGCAGGAAACCGATGGAGTGCGTACTCCGGGTGGGGAAGGAGGTATTGCCCCAAGTGAAGGAGTTCAAGTACCTCGGGGTCTTGTTCACGAGTGAGGGGACAATGGAGCGGGAGGTTGGCCGGAGAATCGGGGCAGCGGGGGCGGTATTGCATTCGCTCTATCGCACCGTTGTCATGAAAAGAGAGCTGAGCCAGAAGGCAAAGCTCTCGATCTACCGGTCAATTTTTGTTCCTACCCTCACCTATGGTCATGAAGGTTGGGTCATGACCGAAAGAACTAGGTCGCGAGTACAAGCGGCCGAAATGGGCTTCCTCAGAAGGGTGGCGGGCTTCTCCCTTAGAGATAGGGTGAGGAGCTCAGTCATCCGCGAGGAGCTCGGAGTAGAGCCGCTGCTCCTTTGCGTGGAAAGGAGTCAGTTGAGGTGGTTTGGGCATCTGGTAAGGATGCCCCCTGGGCGCCTCCCTAGGGAGGTGTTTCAGGCACGTCCTGCTGGGAGGAGGCCTCGGGGAAGACCCAGGACTAGGTGGAGAGATTACATCTCCACACTGGCCTGGGAACGCCTCGGGGTCCCCCAGTCAGAGCTGGTTTATGTGGCTCGGGATAGGGAAGTTTGGGGCCCCCTGCTGGAGCTGCTGCCCCCGCGACCCGACTTCGGATAAGCGGTTGAAGATGGATGGATGGATAGTAAGACCTTTGATATTAGCGCAAAAATCTTATTCTTGATAAGTTTTGCCGGCGGGTCGTCCCCATCAACCTGGACGAGGGAGGGGGCAAGGGGAGGGAAACAACAACAAACAATTAAAAATGGGGGGGAGGGTTCCTGCACTGGGTGGTACCTCCCCTCCCACGAACACCATAATTTAAAAAAAGAGGGAAAAGGCCAACGCAGAGCAGCAGAGAGAGAGAGAGAGAGAGAGAGATTAATAAAAAAGAAAACTTACTCGCCGGTTCTCTGATACGCCGTAGCTCATTCCTCAGCCACTTCTCCACCCTCTACCGAATGGCAGCCGCGCCCCTCCGGGCAGATCGGAGGCAGTCCTCAGCCCCTGGCGGACGGAACGCCCCGCCGCGTTCCCGGGGAGTCGAAGGGGCCTCCCCCCGGCAGCGGTTCACCCGCTCCAGGCGGTCGGCGGCGAGCCCTCCCCCCGCACGCGGTCGGCGGTCTCCAACCCCGCCGCGTTCCAGCGGCTAGTAGGGGACTCCCCCGCCCCTGGCAGCGGCCCTAACCGCTCCAGGCGGTCGGCCAGGAGCCCCTCCTCCCCTCGCGGTCGGCGGCCGTTCCTCCGCGTCCAGGCGGCTGGGCTCCTCCGTCCCCCGGCAGATGGCCGCGGCTGCTCCGCTGGGCAGTGGCGAGAACTCCGCTACGGCGCATCCCTCTTCCTTCCCGGGTTTCGGCACCAATGTAACAGTTCACGTTCATGGGCAAGGAAGAGGCGAGAAACCGGCTTGACATATAACATAAAGGTTTAATGTAAAACTCAAAAGACAAACACATAAGACAACGGACAAGTCCGTAATTGAGCTCTCTCTCTCGATTGCCGTCTGCGAGTGGCCTTTCTCCCTCTTGGCGGCTTAATTAGCCTAATACGGGACCGGGTGTGTGTAATCACGCGCCGGTCCTGCCCTCCACCGTGCCACAATCTTGTTTTAGAAACACACTGCATAATATATTTGGGTTTTTCAGAGAATGTATTTTTAACATGTAATGTCAATGTACTGGCAGAGTTTTTTTTTTGTCAAAACAAGTGAAAATATCTACCAGTGCTGAAGAAGTAATCCAAAGTATTTATAATACATTACTGACCTTGAGTAATCTAACGGAATACATTACAAATTGCATTTTACAGCATGTATTCTGTAGTGGAATACATTTCAAAAGTAACCCTCCTAATTTTGCTAATTCGCATGCACATTCTAAAATTGATTGTCAGGTGATGTCTGTATCTGAAAGGTGATTGGCTCTTTTACTGCATGGCAGGACTTCCTTTCTACATCTGTTGATCTTTGGGTGCTCAGAGCTCCTTGGTTGAGCAGTCCAATTTCTCCCATTCATTTTAATAGAAGTGGCCAGTGTCTGCCAAGTAATCGCTGATACAAAAAATTGGGGTTTGGAACAACATGAGGGTGAGTAATTATTTACAGAATTTTCACCCTTGGGTGAACCATCCCTGTAAATACAAATGTAATTATTTCAAATATCTTCTATGTAACTAAAAGAATTTCCAGCCATTCTCTACAATGCTCTTTTTGCACAGAAATGTCATCACTGTATGGGATGTTCAAGAAAGAGGCGTGTGCAGTCAGGCATGTCATTCATCTCACACCTCTGGCTGCAATCTGAAGAAACATGATGATGATGATGTAATCCCTCTCATGCCACAGCAAGCCCATGAACACTGGGACCTCAACCACCTACCCGCAGACCACCACTGCCATCTCTTGGTCAGACAGGAGAATTAGTTATATAACTAAATTACATCACCGTTTTCCAGACAATAGTAGATGGTGAAAACTTTATCCACAACAAGTAGGTATACACACACACACACACAAAGAGATACATACTAATAAAGAGGAGCTTGGAAAAAATCTGTTAAATGATAACAAAGAAAACAATAATGGACAAAGATGCAACTTTTCAATCCTTATCATATTCTAGCAGTCAAATCTGCTGCTGTGTAAAGAGTAATTAAATAATATAACTCAACTCATTATCGAGACACGAAGGGGCAATATTTATATAATATGATCAACTGAAACATGTAAATTCTCCACACTGTAACCCCAGGGGGGGCCCCCATTACAGACAAAATATTACAGTCTGTATTTCACAGGAACAAAGGGTAAAGCTCCATGTTTGTGTCATAACTCAAAAAATTTAATTAATGTACGATTTTTCATTCTGTAACATAAGAGGGTAGTTCTTGGCCAAAATAAGCGCAAAGTGGACCAAACCTCATGCAGATAGATCCTGGTGTTTCATGGTTTAATGCCTTACCATTGTCCTGAGCCTCATGAGATACTGTGAGACCACTCCTCTTCTTGCGAACGGTCATGAGTCTGGCCTGAGAGATCTCTCTGACAAAGGATGATAGTTGTTCATTAGAACTCGGTGCTGGGGGACTGATCTTGTCCTGTCCACATTCACTGCTACCCACCACGGACTTACTAAGGTGGTGCTACAAACACAAACATTAATTGAATGTTAGTATTAATTTAATATTAAAAACCTTGAATGGCTGTACAGCACGTGCACATGTATTTTGCGTGTTTTGTACTCACATCTCCATTTTGTCTTCTGTACTTATATATAGGTGGCAGTGAAGCTGCTTTCGACCTAAATTGACATTAAAATTGCATTCTGTTTGAGAGCATACTAAATCTGTGGTAAAAACACTACTTCTTAATTTTGATTTATCTTACCCGTACACTCTATGGCCTATGGGCTTGTTAAACAGAAGGTCACTATATGGAAGTCTTTTAAATTTGTCTCTGCCAACAGCGACATAAAACTGTCCATTTTCCAACTCTTTTCCCTCCATAATGAGAGTCCCATCAAAAGTGTACAGGCTGAAACACACGATTTCAAAATCTAAATTAGGAAAATATTGCCAGGGTGATATACAGCATAATATGCTTTCTTTGTCCAAATAAGGAAAAAGAACTACATTTCTAGATAATTTTTAGCACTTCACGGTTGTGCAATGTCCTGGAGAGATGTAATAATAAAAGTACTGTAGATATAGTAATTGTGTGAATCTAAAATTATGTAAATCTTTTAAATTGTACTACCCAGGGCAATCCCTTAAAAATATATAAAAAATGAAATACTAATAACTAGAGAAGGTAAACAGACTGAAGTTTGTATGTAAATGGAATAAAATGAGTGCCAGCAGCACTGGGAGTAATGTTTTTTTTTTTATATACTTCAAATATGACTTCAGAAGCATCAGGATGAGTGTAAATGCTGACTAAATATAGTAAATATAAACACATTTTACTACTACACTGTACCTGTCATGTAACCAACATTCTCAAATTAATCATTGTAATTAATTTTTAATGCATGCTTACCTCCTCACACCCCCCACAATTTTTAGCCTCATTTTCTCTGCGATCATCTCGAGAATACGCTCAAACTGGCCAATCAGACGGTTTGGAATTAGAAACCTCACAGCTGGATTCAGGACATCTCCATTTGCCACAACACTGAGGATACACACAAACACACAAATACTACATTGTTTAATTTGTCAGATTTTGCTGGTGCATAGACACAAATACACTCAAAATCATTACCCTTCCACTCAGGACAGTTCTAAATGTGTATCTGTATTTGCATATTCTCTGGCTGAGGAAAACTGACTTTCCCCTGACTTTTCCCCTTCTGACACTCACTCGACACGTCTTTATAAAGATGCCTTTCCGTCTTTATGTGATTCCTGGATGCGGTCGTTATCTCTCTGCTTCCGATGGCCACGGGCGCTGCCTCACTTGTCTGGGCAGCGGACACCCTGGGGCAACGTTTGTGGATGGTTCATGTTCTCATTGCGAGAATATGACCATGGCAACGTTGCGGTCGCGGCTTTCCTTCTTCCGAGGGAAAGCCACTCTAGCCGCCCACCCACGCTGCGCCTTCTACCCACGGTTAGTTCAACGGGCGCAGTCTCGTTGGGTAATTCCCCGCAGACCCCCGGTTCCAAAATGAGACCAGCCCTCCTCACGGCCAGCATGACGTCTCTTTCGGGGCCTGCGTGCAGGATGAGTCTTTGACCGCTGCATCGGCATTGCAGTGGCGATGGCGGATGCCGATGACTCGACTTGGCTGCCGCCTTCGGTTTTACCCACCTAGTCTTAGGCTGATGCAGAGCTGACCGCCATGCTTGCCTGGGCCGCTGCGAGCCTCCCCTCCCCTGAGTGCTCGCGGCTTGATGATTGGTTACTGTGTTCTGTGCCCACCCCCGGTTCCTTTCTTCCCGGAGGTACATGACAAACTCATAAGGCCACGAAGAGAAACTTTCGCTGCCCGAAACACACTTCCGTGTATGTCCGCTCTCACTACCCTTGATGGCGGGGCAGCCCATGGTACAAAGAGGACCCTCAGGTGGATAAGGCAGTTTGATGCACCTGTGCCCGCAGAATGCCGCCACCTGGTGGGATGGTCAAGCCCTCTCCTATATCGCTTGTGTATAGCTCCTTTCCCCTCCCCTGAGGCAAAAACGTGTGGTTTTACCCCCAGTCGAGTTCACAAAATCATGGACCCTGGATGTCCTTCCTCCCTAGCCCTATGGTTTGCGAACTCGCCGGAGGAGTTCACAGCCAGCCCCACTACGGGGTCTAATATGCCCTGTACTGGGATAGGTGTTCCACAGGTGCCGATTACTCTGGTAACCCCTGTGATGTATATTCCCTGGTATGGTCTCCCTGTCGGCGGACCCGCGTCTCAATTGGACAGAGCTATCTCTGCCCCCGGTCGCTGTGTTTGTAGAGTTCCCCCCTTTTTTCACGGCGGGACCTACCACCGCGCCTCTTCCATGTGCAGCTGCTGAGCCCATATGTCGTATTGCCAAATGTTGAACTCCCCTTTGGGGTAGGATGTGGTCTCCGTGGGGTCTTTTCCCCCTGAAAGAATAGGAAAGGAAAAGAACACCTTCCCTGATGAGTATGAAAGCATTAGATGGCACCAGCCGAATCTATTATACTGTGGAGAGAGAACATAAAGGTCGAGCTGGCGTGGCCTGCTCCCATGTTAGTAATGTGCCCCCCCCCCCCCCCCTCAGGGATGTGGGGAACTACATGACATCTTTTGGGGTGTTGGTCGAGGTTACGTGCAGTGTGATGCACCTGCTATTACGCAAGCAGTAGCCTGCTTGCACCTGCATCAGCAATTCACGTAACATGGTTCAGCTGTTGTGGCGTTTTTCTATAGGGAACACTAGTGTCACTACATCGATACGACATCGAGTGAGTGACAGAAGAGGAACATCATGGTTACTGTCATAACCTCCGATCCCTTATGGAAGGAAACAGATTTTGTGTCCCTCTTGGCACAACCCTGTAATAGCCGCTGAAATGGCCAGACTTTGTCTCAGCTCCTCAGCACAAAACCTGAACAAGTGGGCATTCCAGCTCCTTTTACACACGTATGTCTGGCGGAGTGGCATGCAAATTTCTTTTCTCAAAGAATGGGAGGTGTTCGGGGCTCTCAAGAGCGACCCCCTAGTATCACTACATCGACACACGTCTCGTTCCCTCCATCAGGGAACAGAGGTTACGACAGTAACCATGACGTTCTGCACCTACTGAATCAGTTGCTTAAGTCACTGAATAAAAATTGATAAGAGAAGTTTTGAGAAAAGATCAAATCATAATTTGTTTGCAGATGCCACTTGGTCTGATATATAATTATACTTATTTATTTATTTATTTTTTTTTTTACTTATGCAATGACATTCTTACTCTTTAGTGTGGCTTAAGTGTCCAAAAGTCTCCAAATATTTTTGTATTTTAAGTGCTTGGTTATTCATTCCGTTAGCTTCTAAGCTCCCCACTGAGATACTTGATTTATTATTATTATTGTTATTATTATTATTATTATTATTATTATTATTTTCAGAATTAATTACAGCAATACCACAACACTTTGAAATATCCTTTTAGTCACTTCTCTCCAATATTGCTTTTCAAACGCTAAGCTATCTCCAAGGTTTCTGGTTATACCAACTTAGCAATTATGAACTGAAATTGTCTAAAGTTCAATGTAATTAGAAAAGATCCTAAAAATAAACATTACTTACAATATTGCGCAAGGTTCTTTGATGGGTTTGAGGAATCTGGCAGACACTATCATGCGACTCTGAGGCACAGGTTTCAACTGGACACAGAGGAGAGTGTAAAAATAAGAAGTGAGGTTCAGAAGAAAATAGTCAAATGTAAAATGAATGACACTATCTAAATCTATCCAAATCAATTCACAAATAGGGTCACACAGAATAAAAGGGGTGAAATTCTTTGCAACAAGGTCACACAAGAAATCGACGTGTTGCTTCCGAATGTCCTGGTACACTGAAAACAAACCCAATCTGACACATTACTGACAATTGCCATCCCCCTCAGACATTTTTGCATCAATTCAAATGTGTTTACCTTTTCCTGTGGCACTACTGATGGCATGTTGCGCAAGTGGCCTCAGAGATAAGGGTTTTGGTCCCATGGAAACCAGGATAAAATTGCATTCATGCAATCAATCATTAGCACAATTCAGAGGATGCATTTTCCCTCTAAGATTACATTTTTATTCTACTGACGTATAGGTTTAGGTTTGATGTCTTGATTGGGGAGTATGGTTAGTCAAATATGCATTCTTGTTGACTACATTTCATAATTTACAATTAAAAATTCAACTTGCTTTTGGAGTCACATTGTGTGCATTTCACCTCGAAACCGGAGCTCATGCGTGTCGTCCGTTCAACAGCACTTCCAGTTTTGGGCACTGCAGGCAGTGATTTGAATTTTGGTAAGCACAGACCAATTTCAGCTGAAGAACTTTCAACCTTATGTCGCTGCATTCACAATGACATCCATTTGATCTTGATTCATTAGCACCACTCAACACGCAGCCCGCACCCCACACGCGGCCCTCAAGCAATTTTTATGGCCTGTGTTATATCATCATCATCAAAATATATGAATCAATAGCCTTTCTAATGTGAAAGCATTGTGAGATGTCCATCTTCAAGAGTATTTAGTGTAGTTCTCTATCACTGAACCGTAGTGCAGTTATAGGGCAACAAACTTCAAAAAGAACCAAAAATAAAAAAAAAAAAACAACAAAGAGTATCTCAGTATAGCTGATGTTACATTAGAGCGGCAGTTAGTCTCTGCACACATTCAAAGAAACAGTATGTGCACACACGTGTGGTCTGTCAATCAAACATGCTCACTCTCAATCTTTTTATCTTCTCAATTAAGCATTTTTAGAGTTAATATTGGATGTATCGCTCTTTTCTTTGAAAGCATCTCTGGTGTTTATTAATTATCAATGTCTTTGACAGTGACAACAATCTTACATTTTAAGCCTGGCCTATAACTTGCATATGACATTAATGTATTTACATACTTTGTTATTATGCTTACATTGCAAAGCCATTTAAAAAAAAAAAATTAAAAAAAAAAATAATATACAGTATATATATATATTGTACACTATACATTGAAACGTAGAAGTTGGCAAATTTGACAGCAGAAAGATTTTAGAAAATGCTCTCCCAAGTGGACAAATTTGAAAACGCTATCTTCACATTGTACTGTAGTGTGGACTAGAAAAACTTGAGACATTTGAAAATGATTAGATATTTGTTGTCATGTGATGCAGCATGTTATCCATTCAACCCAAAACAACCATGTTGTAGCAGCGTTGTTGTGTGCATAATATCCACTTAGATAGCATTGTTCAAGATATAAATTTCTTTGTAAAACTTTAACCTCCTGAGACCGCAGCGTGAATGCTGTGTACATTTTCCATTCCCCTTTTTGGTTTGTAACTAGTAGCAGCTAGTAAACAAGCAAAAAAAATAAATAAATCTATAACAAATAGTTTTCCTAAAAATGTATGTCCACATATGTGGATAGCGGGACTAAGTTTGGCAATTTTTAGCTACATTAATAGCTGTAGGATGCTCCCTTTCTCCCTATTTAGTGAATTACTTGAGCTCCAGTGTGCTGTCTGTCTGCACTGGTCTCAGAACAGTTCCAAATGCACCTTATTTTCATCCTAACTCCATATAAAGCCCCTGAAAGCAATTTTTTCAGCTTTTGCATGAATACATTTATTCTCAATATGAAAATGCACAGTAAATATAAAGGAATGCATTTACTAATGTTAATGAAAATAACCATATTGTACAGTGAAAACAAAATAAAATATAACAAAATGTGTATTAAAATTATTTAAAATTAATTAAAATTACTAACAAATTTTTTAAACTTTTCACGGAATAAGGTTCCATTTTCCACATATGTGGACTTGAAGTAGGTCTGTAGGTATGAACTAAAGATGAAGCGGCATATCAAATGGAACTAGAGACCCTACTCTTTACAACCAAACAGGATATTTGCATTTTAGACTGTACATGGAATGGAATTTTTTTTGCAAGTGTGCAGTAAGGGGACTTAAGTGTTTTCATATGTTTGAGTGTGGCTGAGCAACGTTTTGAAAACTTTTTTTTTTTTTTACTTTTAGAAAAATTAATTCTAATTAATGTGGATGAAGCCTTAGAATTTGGGTAAGGGGTTGGACTTTATTTTAGGTTTAGGTTTGGGATAGTGGTTTGGAAACTTCTTAATAATCTTAATAACATCATTCCTTGGTTCGTTCATTTTTCCCTGGGAGTAAAAGTTGTATGTATTTGTAAAAGCCAACTCGTTTGGCTCTATCATGATCTGTCATGAGACCATGTTAGAGGGATAATAAAATGTCTTGTTTCCTGTTGTAACCCTTTTGGAGGGAATGAGAAGTTGTATCAATGAAGTGTCACAAGGGGTCTCTCCTGGGAGCCCCAGACATCTCTGATCTTTGAGAAAAGCCAAAGAAAATTGGAGAGTAGAATTTGCATGCCACTCCCTCAGAAATACAGGTATTTAAGGAGCTGGAATGCAACCACTAATTCAGGTTTCGCACTGAGGAGCCGAGACAAGGTCCCGGCCAATTCAGCGGGTAGTTTGGTGTTGTGGCAGGAGGGACACAACGTCTTTTTACCTCCATCTGAGAACAGAGGTTACAACAGTATCCGAGACGTCCCCTTCTGTCACTCACTCGATGTTGTGCCGATGAAGTGAGACTAGGGGCCCCTATACAAAATGCCTGAACTGTGCTACGTGGGCTAGCAGTGCAAGACGGGCAGACCTATGTGTGCCTCGTAGCCATGCACCAGGCCATCACGTAACCTCCCCCAATACTCTCATAGGCATCAAACGGTCCCCTGCACCTTGGGGACAAGTCGAAATAAGGACCGGCTGGCCCAGCCACGGCCTTTTCTTTTTTTTCTCCCCAAAAGGAATGAAATAGTTCAGCTGGTGGCCATTTAAAGTCCACATTGGGGGGTGTCCCTCCATAGAGGAGGACACCATGGAGACCACACCCCACCCGGAGAGGGGGGGTATTTGAGTGGAAACACATCACATGATCTTACATGATCTTAAGTCCAGTCGTAAGCATGTCATGTGGGAGGGTCCCATGGCAGATCCTACCCAGGGGGGGAGGAGTTTCTACAAACACGGTGACCTGGGACAGAGAGGCCTCTGCTCACAGAAGATGCGGTTTACCAACGGGGAAATATCCAAAATATATCACACGGGGTTAACAATGGGATAACTAGCGCATGTGGAGCACCTACCCCAGTACAGGGCCTATTTGGCACACGTATTGGGCCGGCAGTGAGTTTCTCTGAAAAGCAAGCACTGGACACAGCAACACCAAGGCTGGATCTGCCTCCTCCTGGGGCAGCGCTTGCAGGTTCACCACCTGATACCTGAACGGGTTGTGGGAATCTTGGGCACATAGCCCGGTCAGGGTCTCTGGATCAAGTGAGCATAACCCAGTCCGAACTCCAAGCATGGTTCACTGGTAATTGGTAGGCCACTTAAGTCTTCTGTGTCCCATCAAGGGCCAGACATGGAGATTCCAGAGGTCTGGTCGCGGATGCCAGATGGAATTTGCTATGGGGTGGGCTGTCACAAGGAGCCTGCGGTCCGAGAAACAAGTCCGGGTGGGCCAATAAGATGCAACTAGGATGACCTGCTCCTCTTCCTCCCTGACCTTGCACAACGTCTGTGCAAATACGCTCACTGGTGGAAACTTGCGCAGCCCCAGGGGCCAGCTGTGTGCCACATCAGATGGACCACCTGAGGATGGAGTCTCCACTTTCCCCTGAGCTTGACCTGCCATGACAGCATGTCCACTGTGCTGTTGAGGTTGCCCGGGATATGAGTGGCCCACAACGACTTGAGTCGCTGGTGATGTGCCACGTATCGCGGGCTATTCCTGTGTGCCTGTTGCACAAGGCGGCCCAGCCACACTTGGAGGCATCCATCGTAACCATGACGTGCCTGGAGACCTGGCCTAGGGGAACTCCCATCCATAGGAATGCTAGGTCAGACCAAGGTCTGAACAGATGGTGGCAGACCTGCATGACGAGCATGCGGTGTACGCCGTGGCGCCATGCCCATGTCGAGACTCGAGTCTGAAGCGGTGCTGAAGTGGTCTCATATGCATCAACCCGAGCGCCGTGACTGCCGCTGATGTCATATGGCCCAAGAGCCTCTGAAAGGATTTCAGTGGGACCGACATCTTCTGCCTGAACATACTCAAGACAGTTCAGCACAGACTATACACGCTCATTTGTGAAGCGCGCCCTCATTTAGACACAGTGTAACTCTATACAGAGAAAAGAGACGCTCTGAACCGGGGAGAGCTTGCTCTTTTCCCAGTTGACCCGAAGCTCCGGATGGCTGAGGTGCCTGAGCACCAGGTTCCTGTGTGCACACAACAGGTCCTGCAAGTGAGCTAAGATCAGTCAGTTGTCGAGAGTGTTGAGGATGCGAATGTAAACTTTCCTTAACGGGGCAAGGGCTGCCTTTGCGACCTTCGTGAAGGTGTGAGGTGACAGGGACAGACCGAAGGGGATGAAATAATGTAGGTAAGCCCAGTCCGTGAAAGAAAACCGTAGGAAGGGTCTGTGTCGAGGGAAAACCGAGACATGGAAGTACGTGTCCTTCAGGTCTACCACCAGGTTGGGGAGCATGAGCCATGCCCACAAGCTTCATGCGAGGGGTACCAAGGGAACAACTGTGTCGGACGTACCGGTAGGCTGACCTGAAGTGCCACTTGTGGCCATGCCGAATCCAGGGACATCAAAGCACTTACCTCCCTCCTTGTGACCACCACAGGAACAGCCTGGGATGGGGGAGGAAGAAGTTCGTCCTTCTGATCGAAGGACACCGAGTTTGGGGTCTACGAAGTGAGGAAACTGTTCTTTTCTTGAGAAAGTGGGTACTGCAGTCTGCTGGTCATGTGGCGAAATCAAATGAAAAGGAAAATAAGGATTCTCCACCTGGCCCTCCACCAGGGGAAGGAGTTGTCTTCTAAGCAGTGCCTGAAGTGCAGGTTCCCGACTTCCTGGGCTGCCCATGGGGGGGACTGTGGCGGAGCTGGTGTTACCTCTGCAGGGGGATATCATTGGCGATGAGCAGACGGGGTGTGGGGTCTTGAGCCACGCCTGGGCAGGATATGTTGGATAGCCTCCATCTCCTTCCTGACAGTATAACATTGCCGGGCGAAGTCTCCGACAGTGTCGCCGAGTAGGCCAACCTGGGAGATGGGGATGTCAAGGAATCTAACCTTGTCAGTCTCTCTCGACTCGACCAGATTGAGCCAAAGGTGGCGCTCCTGGAACACCAGAGTGGACATTGCCTGCCCGAGAGACCGCGCCGTGACCTTCGTCGCCCGAACAATGCCGGTGCAAGACGGGGAGAACTCGCTGTAATGCACCATAGAGACCAACAGCTCATGAGAGCAAAGAGATGAATGGACAGCAGAGTAATTCAGCTAACTGAATACAACCGCTTGGCTCCGAAGAAGTCTGAATGAGTGGTTGCATTCCAACTCCTTTTATACCCGTATATCCGGGGGAGTGGCATGCAAATTCCACTCGCCAATTTTCATTGGCCTTTTCTCAAAGATCAGAGATGTCTGGGGCACCCAGGAGTGACCCCTAGTGTCACTTCATCGACACAATGTCGAGTGAGTGACAGAAGATGAACAATGAACATAGGTTAATATTGTGTTTTTATTTCATTCATATTTTAATTTTTTCACCACAATTTCTTTGAGATAAAAAATTATTGGCAGACCCAGTGTTGAAGACAGCAGTACTACCAGTCTGAATCAGTTTTTGTTTTAAATATATTTATACTTGATCAACTGAAATTGAATTAAATTGTATATTATCGTAGATTCCAGACACAAGAAAGCATGACTACTCCTCACGACTAACTGCTGAGTTTGCTTTTTGGTGTCAGACTTAAGTTAAATTAACCAGTGTGTTAATGTGAGGGCCTTGCTCTGTCCAACCCAAACACAGACAGACAATTGCTCTCGTCTACTGTTTCAGTGTCTCTCTGGGCCATGACGTATCCCCTGGTAACCCTGTAGGGCACTTGTGTAAAGAGCAGAGGGACCATGTGTATTTGGGTCAGTGCCAGGCCGCAGAGAAGCTGTGCAGAACATCTCTCTCTGAAGGGCCTCTCTAATTGAGACAATCAGGAGCCAGTACGAACAAAGTGTGGCACTTATCATAAATAAAATAGCCTGATAAAGCTTACCTAATGTTGATTATGACATTATTTCACTAATAACCATGACAACAGCCCTTTAGTTGGCACTCAATGAAGTGCTTTGATAAAAAAAATGTCCTGAGTGTGACGATACTCTCTTGGTTTGCCTTGGAGAGTTCATAAAATTTTAAGACTGTCGTAAAATCCCTGTACTACTTTTCTTTCTTTCTTTTAATTCTTCTCTGTTGTAACTAGTGACTAAATGAAGTGTCATTCAAATTCTCTCTGAAGGGCTTTCAGCATTGTGACTGAGGCATAGACTTAAATATCCATCCAAGGAGGTGGATAATAATTCACAGGTTAATAATTCATTGCCAAATGAGCTGACAACAATGTGATTCTTCCCAGACGACAATGGAGACTGTGAGTCTAAACATTGCACCTCGCTTAGGTGTTTTTTCTTGAACACTAAAGCAAGTGCATTATGCTCAACTGACAAACTTATGATCCTGGCATACAGTGGCCCAAAAATGTATGTGGACACTTAATCAATCCTCAAAAATGTTCAAATGCATTGCATTAGAGTTCATGCATTTGTTTATTTTATTTTTTGAAGAAAGAGGTCTTAAGCTCACTTTTCAAACTATTTGGACACTTTTTGGGCAAATTATTTTGACATTTTCTTGTTGTCAAACATTAGTGGACCATACTATACCTGTGGTCACTCTGCTAGGACACCTGTGTGAACTTGAGAGGAACTGACTTCAGGCAACAAGAAATCATCTTGATACAAGTTTAAAATTTAAAAAATGGCTCGAGGAAATATGTGAATTTATATTTTTCTCAAACCTAATTCTTTAGATTGAATGTTCAATAGTAAATTATACAGATCAAATTTTTTTTCCTGTTCAGACTACAGTCGCTTTTGCTAGCGTGTCCACATTAGTTATCATAATAACAATTCAACCTTGTGTATATTCACTGTGTGAGAGTTTAGCAATGAATTGCCATTTTTCATGAGGGCAGTATCAAAATATTAACACATTCTTTACAGACAACGGCTTAAAAATGGGAGAGGTGATATATGCAATTTTTGGTGTTGCTAGGGTTTACATTATCATGTTTTAGATGGGACGTCCCATATTTTGGCCGAAATAACGATGTCCCACATGACAAGGCTATTGTCCTGTATTTTAGTGGGCAACAAAACATTGAAGGCTTTGTGTCCCGAATTGAAGCATAAAAGGGTCGAACAGCGAGACTCATTAAGAGGACTCCCTTCCTATACTGAATCGCATACAGTGCTCAAGCATTCCGTATTGGCGTGTGACATTCAATACCTTAACACGTTTTGCTGGTGTGTGTTCACCTCTTTGAGTGAGTAAAGCCAGTGAATGTATTTTTTAAAAGAGGTTTGCGCTGTTTTGGCTGACCTGTCACATATACATGACATATGGCCCATTCAGAAGTGATCATCCATGTGCCCTGTTCCCCTAATAGACTTTACTTTCCACTGTTAAGAGTTTCCGAGGGCTGAAAGGTGTAATTAAACCTTTTAAGTAATTTTTATTGGAAATGATGTAGGTAACCATCCAGAATTTATGTAGGATGGTTATTGTTTTCCCTTCAAACTGCCCTGTGATTGCAAAATGTAGGCTGTTTGAAACACAGTATGTCTTCACGTTGCAAAACATAACATATCAACCCATCGCGCACATGGGTAAATGGCTAAATGACAACAAAAAAAAAACATGAAATCCGACTGTTCGGACTAAGATGCATTAAAAAAATCTGATTTTAATCAGATTCCAAACCACCTATGAAAGTGGTTTTGAATCAAGGTTGTAATAATTAGATTTTATGCATTTTTGTCCTGTACGGACTACAAAAACCTAAATGGATTGGAGTCTGATATGCCAAAATAAATAATTATTCTGCCTGTGTGAACATAGCCTTAGTTAGAACAGGTCTAATGTGGTTTGTGTGCACATGCCATTTGCTTTGAGGAGCATCATTTGGATGCTTGTATTTAAGCATCAATACAATTTTTGGGGTCACTGTACTGTATGAGTGAAGGGATACATTTGAAACACACACTTACTTGCAAAAAAAAAAGAAAAAAAAAAGGCAAAAAACACGCTCTTAAAATGTTCACTTTATTTGCTAATGCCTTTATTCACTGGGATCAACTGCCAGCAAACAGTCTGCTCAGCATTCAGTGCTATGGTACCTGGTCCTCTGGGACATTTAACTGTACATTCTGTACATGTACATGACTCCATTAGCAACCAACCTGGCAAGGTCAGGAACAGCTACACTGAATATAAGCATAAAAAAAATATTTATTTTTGCTTTCAATAAAATGGACAGATCTATCCTTTGATGACATATTTCCTATTCAAAGTTTGGGCAGAATATTTCACAGGGCTCACCCATCAGAGCATCATCATCTTCCACATAAAAAAATAAAATAGATTAGAGGTTGTTGAATCTGCATAGCATATCTCAAACTTGCATAGGTGTGCTTTATGTCCTCCTGTACTCCCGAGTTCGCTCTTTGCAATCTTAGCATTGGCAAACAGCCCATGATTACCCATGAACCATGATTTGTTGTTTGCTTTTGCTAGTCAGAGGCAAGTGGTATTAGGGGGAGGGGCATCCTCATTCTAGAGAGCATTTGATTGGACAAATATCAAATTTGTGTAAAAATATGTACACACATTTTTGTACAAATATGTGTAGTCCTCAATAGAGCACAAGGGTCTGTGTTCCAGAAGTAAAAATTGAATACATTTTTTACATAGACGATCGATTTCCAATAATTACTTCGAAACCATTAAAGACAGACCTATCATGAGCTCCGAGGTTGTTCTTCGATGGTATATGCTTCTGTTGAAGCCATTAGTCTGTGTTATTTAAACTTTATTTATAAAAATCATGTTTGATAGCAGAATTCCTGGTAAACAACCAAATTACCCATGTTACATCAGGGAAAGCTACACCAATCAGAGAGCTGGGACCAACAAAGCCCAGGAAACATGCCCAGAAGTGATGCCCCACTCCAATGACGTTGAGATGAGTCGACATTTCGGAGTCGTTCTTCCTTAAACTATTTAAACTACTTATTTATTTGTACATATCAAAATATTATGCAATGAATGTAAAATAGATATTTTTATATATTCCCATCATATTTATTCAGTCAGATCATGTATCATGCATCATGGAATTGTAGTCCATGCCCTCATGAAAGACGGTAAGAATACAGCCTTGAACTTTTGTCTTTTTGTCTGATTTTCAAATACTTTTTTTGACTCTAAACAAAGTTTGTGATTATGTGATCCACCTCGGAGCTGGTTGGTTAGGTTCATGGCTTACAACTGGTTTATGGAGGATTTTATGAAATCCCTATGCAAAAAATGTATGGGAAAAATATTTCCAGAACCCAGACTGCTGAAAAAGAGGGCGGGTGCTGTTGTGCTCTATATGAAGGTCTGTTTCCCAGAAAAGAATGACTTTAAATATTTAAATGTATATATTATTTTGGGACAGCACTAGCATATAGATGACCTTAAAGCTAACAAATAAAAACTAAAAGCCACACAACTCCAAATTGTATTTGTCTTTAAACTTACATCAGATAAACAATATTCAGTCAAGCTAAATATCTGCATAGATTTCACCTGTACAAATGAAGTACATTGAAACTTGTTTGTCCTTACCAGTCCATTGGGTTGAAGTGTTCTTTTCTTCCTGGTCCCTATCTGTAAATAACTAAAACAAAGTAAATCTTTAGCTGTTCTAGTAGCAATGAATGCTCAGATAATTAGATGCAGATTTTGTGAAGTTCTTGTTACAGTTGTTGCTATAAAGCAACTTAATGCACCTCAACACAATGGATGATGGATGGATGGATGGATGGATGGATGGATGGATGGATGGATGGATGGATGGATGGATGGATGGATGGATGCAACACGCAATTCACAAATATTGCATTATACACAGTACACACATAGTTCAGTCAGATGTTATAATAATTCTCACTGAATTTTCTATTCAAATTAAGTGTGTCTTACTCTATTTTCTTGAACTTCTCTCGCCCAGCAGCCACATACTGTTCTCCGCTCCTCAGGTGTTCCATTGAGTCCACTCTGTGTCCTCCTTTCGGTGTGTAGATGTTTCTCACCGCGCCAAACTGAGCCTGAACGCCGCCCGTCACCTCCCGCAACAGCGTGTCGAAGGTCGACACTCTCTTCGCGTTGATCACCAAACGTCTGGGCTTGTAATACGGATCCCCATTCCGAAAAAAATAGATATTTTTCACTTCAGGCTGAGACAGAAAGTTTGGCTTCTCCACATTCATGACCACGCGAGGTGAAAGTCAACAATAGAAAAAAATTGTGAGGGACGCGATGGAAGTCCTGCAGCTATATGTCCAAAGAGGTGATGTGAAAATGATCCTCATGGTCGAAGCAACACGGATGCATATTCAAACGTGTTTAAAATGAATATGCATTTGGAAAACAATAAGCCAACAACCAGTGTGCAAGCGGGGGGAAAATACGATCTTGTGGATAATAAACCAACATCCAACTGGATGTTCATCTCATAAGATGTGATGTAAAGTGAACTCTAAATAGAAAAGATGCTAAATCTTGCATGGAGAGGGCACGCGGGCATCTTGCGCAATGAAAACCTTACTGTGTCGAGCCAGTGGAATCATGGAAACATTTGTGTATTTTCAATGGTTTCTATAGTGACTAAAGCCTGCTGATACCATACCACCAATTAGAGACGATAGTGACTTTCAGTAAATTTTAGTAATTGTGAATTTATGTTCCTTCAAAAATATATTTTTTTGTGAGAGTAAACATACTACATCCAAACATTAATGTTTGACCATTTTAGAATAAGGATGCATAGGAAGCACATCATCCAGTAAAACTCACCTGTGTCTCCATTCACTATCAGTTTAATTGGACACCAAGGAATTAATGTGCTAGTACAACCCTACTGATCATTTAACCTTTATTGGAACAAAAACATGTTTGTTTGGTGTGTTGCATAACAACTGTGTGTTAAATGCTTTGACCATTTGCAAGATTATGCCAGGAGAAATAAACGTGGTTAATTAGAGCACCTCTATAGGCACAGTTTCAGGGAAGGTTCCATACTAGTTTTTCCTATAAAACTAGTGCCCGAGCAGATATACTAAGAAGCACTGCCTATTATACAACTATCAATACAATTTTTAAACATTAGCACTAGCACTTACATGTTAAAACAAATGGTGTTGCATCATGATTCTTGATACTGTAAGTATCAAGGTTGTTAACATGATACTATAAGTACTTTTCCACTGCCTTTATGTGATTTTTGGAGATTCAAAGTTCTGGCCACCATTTACTTGCATTGTATGGACCTAGAGAGCTGAAGTATTATATTAAAAATCATAATTTATGTCCAGCAGAAGAAAGTCTACACATCTGGGATGGCATGAGGGTGAGTAAATGATGAGAGTATTTGCATCTTTCATCATGCAGTGTGCTCTTGTTGCAAATTTTAGTGAATGTAGTTGCTCATCAGGGAATTCCATGCATGCAGAAAATGCACATGCTGTGCACAGTATACATACTCCAAAAAAGTATGGAGTAGTATGATAGTGTGCCATTGTGAACAGTCAAAAATACTTATTTATAAGGATACTAAACATGCTTATTAAGGTCCTGGGTGCGAATCCCACAGTTTTTCACAGTGATTGACAAATTCAATTTTGGGCTATATTTAGCTTCTTTTGGGCAGGTTTTAAGCAGACTCCTCTTTAAAAGGTCTCAAATTGGTCTTTTGCTGCAACAAACTCCTGCATTGACGAGTTGCATAGCTGCTGAAATGATAACATTATTTCTCTGTAAGCTTTGGGTTGATCTAGAAAAGGTAAAGTATGATAATACCATGTCAAAATTGTCCAATTTGGCATAGAGAGTAGTGGCTTCATTGTGTTTCTCTTTTGTCATGTATGCACATCATTCACACATATTTTACCAAAAGACTTTACCCAAAATCTGGTCACTGTTTATGCACCATGACTCCAGTGATTTTGGTCCATTAACTTTTCAAGTCAACCACAATGATTTAAGTTTAAATTCAGCTCTCCAAGTTACTCTATGGCAATCTCACGTATCTGATGATAAACAATAATTATGTTATTAATTTAATATTGTATTATAAAGCCCCAGGACACTGGCCCTTTTGGCCTGGTCAATAATCTGTCCTTGGGATCTGTCCTTGGCATATCTGATCCAGGACAAATTAAAAGTGGCCAACATTTATATGCTCACAATGCCCTTCAGAATTCAGAATTACTCTTTACAAATAGCAGAACCCTTTAATCTAATGAAAAAGTTTGTTGTCTGATACATAGCAGAGGCCTCTTTGTACATTGTTTTCACAGTGTTCTTGCAGAGAGATCTTTGGGTGACACCATCAAAGCGAGCAGAGATATCAGTCTGTGATCCTCTAAATCTGCTTTCTTGGGGTGGATGTGGTACTAGACATTCACAAATGTTTCACATGCACTTCACATAGATGGCTGGACAGGGAGATATAGTGGCTGTTTTCTGTATTTATTAACAAATATTGTACATCTATTATTTATTTGTTCTTTATGTTTTATCACTTGTAAGTGTAGAAAGCACTGCATTATTACCACTGGCCACAAGATGGTGCTGTATGTCAAATGGAGAGCCGAAATACGAACTAATTTATTTGCAGTAATGCAATGATGGGGCAGTTCAACACTGTTTGGTCAAGTTCTGTAATTCTGAATAGACATACAATGTCACTCAAAATTATGTATTCTCAAGTCACCTGACATTCCCATGCCACCTTCATGCACTATATCTGTGGACAGTTGCCTTAATAATTTACCTCACAGTGTTTGTATTCGGTCAGGACTTGATCAAGTTGAACTCAAAACAGTGGTGAATTAGTCTGTTGTCTACATATGATTTGCCCTACATAAAGAGATATAATAAACAATTATACATGGAAAGCATTGTCATTGAAATGTCACAAATTGTCAGCAGCCTGAGTCAGCCTGTGATTCATGCATTGATTATCATTCAAATTGTTAACGACATAGATTATGCACTGAAACTTATGCACTTTTTTACTGGCAATAAATCTAATTTGTTATCAGATCTGTAAAAGTTATGGCCTATTGTGCAGCCTACCAGTAACATATTGGCAGTAGGAATGCTCACTGCAACCAACAGTACAGCAATCTGGCGACCGCCAGTGATAAAATCACTAGTGCTTTTCCACCATCAGCTGAATAGTTATGTGCACAGTGAGGAACGGTTCCAGGAGCATTTCCACTTAAGCGCTGTTTGGCACAGTACGATTACAAGCAGTTCTCTGCCTGGATTTCTCTGCACAGTAAGCTAATCACAATTAACCGTACAGGTGAAATGGTTTTAGTACATGGCAACTTGCAAATGCCCATTTGCCTTTACCAAGGTAACTCTAGGGAGCTGGCCAAGTTTGCTAATATCTGGGTGAAGTTACTAAATACTATTTGTTAATACAAACTGTTGCATGCTAATTTTATCTTCATGATTTTATGATTATGGTTCAACTAATATAGCACATTATACCTCTCTGGAGCACTCAATTCTGACTGGTCAGTGGTGGCTGTGGAGCGGGACGTGGTCGTGTGTCTGTCATTGGGGAGAGAGAAAGCGGTAAGGGCTATCACCTGGTGATTATTGATGCTTAATACCTGTGTCTCAATACAGTGACGATGGAGACGGGTTTGAAAAGGCTGCTGAGAACGCCGGAGAGACAGAGAGAGACAGTCCAGTGATGTTTTTTTTTGTGCGTGCCTATTGAAAAGCTTACCATTGATATCTGTGAAGCTGAAGAGTTAATGATGTGCTTGTAAGCTCAAAAGCCCAAAGATTGTGTTTGTGAAACTGAGGGACCATTAAAACTTGACTTACCTGGACTGACACTCCGCTTCCCACTCCCTTCCTTCTTGCAGAAACTTTTACAGTGGCATCTAGCTGTCTGATATTTCTCTGTAACAACCAGTGGTAGAAAGAGTACTGAAAATCTTTACTTAAGTAAAAGTATTGCTACTGAAGAAATAATTCACTTGAGTACAAGTAGAAGTACTGAGAAATAATATGACTCAAGTAAGATAAAATAAGTAGTTTGCTGAAAAACTACTCAAGTAATTACTTTACAAATTATTTTATAAATATTTAATTATATATTGTCATGATCCTGCTACTTTGGTGTTGTTTTATTTTGTTGTGGCAGGATTGTGGCAGTCTCATCCACCCATCTGTCTGTGAGTGCACATGACTGTGTTTGATTCTTCATCGCCATGGCTTTGTGTTTGTCTTGCCATGTGCATCCCTGACACCGCCTCTCGTTCCCTCATCACTCTCCCTCGTTTAGTCCTTGTTGTGTGTGATAAGTCACTTCTTCAGGTTGGAAGGAGGAAGCGGGAGCCAGTTTGTTCATGTGAGCTGTTTGGTAAGTTTATCTGTTTTACTTCTTATTCTGGTTTTGTTTTTCAGTTCCCTTTACAAAAAGCTTCACTTATGACGCTGCGCTGAGAAAAGCACTTTGGGAACATCTTATAGTTGTGACCAGCTGTGAATATGTGTGCAACACGTCAATGTACATTGCCCGGAATATATAACCTCTGCCGGTGTAATCATTGGATGCACCTGGGGCAGGGTTATAAATAGATGCGTCACCGGAGCATCATCAGATCTTTTGTCTTCAGATCACTCTGTGTTTGTGTGCTATCATGAGCTTGTCAAACTTTATTTCCTCTGTTAGGAGTTAGAATCTGTTGCAGTGCGCAGTGAACCTTTTCTCTTTTCTCTTCAAAAAAGAAAAAGAAAGAAAAAAAACAAAATTACTGAAAATCAGGGCAAACGATGCGTGTTCCCCTGTCTCCACTCTATGGCCAAGAGGGACACGCATCAGTTCTGCTTTGTTTGTTTGGGGGAAGAGCATGCTGCTCTCGCGTTGGGGCGGGGCTGGTGCGAGCATTGCGATCTGCTTTCGTCTAAATGCTTCACGCTCGCCTCGCTTACTTCCGGGAATCAGCACCCCCACTTCATTCGTGGGGTTTTCGTATGGATCTGGCTGAGGAGCGAGAGACGGGTTCGTCCCTTTCGCTCGCTCTCTCCCCAGACCCAGCTGGTCCTTCCCGTGATCTTGAAGCGTGCTCTGGCGCCTCTTCGATTCATGAGGAGGACCGTGAATCTCTTGAGTTGCCAGTTTTCGAGTTACCCATCTCCGAGCATTCTGGGCATGATAGTAAATCAGTGGAAGAATTACTCGACGTGGTTACTCGTGCGGTGGCCAGGCTTCAGTTAGACTGGTTACACCAACAAGAGACCCCCAAACGCTCCAAGTTGGAGGATAGATTTCTGTCTGGTGGCCGGGGAAAGGGAACGCCTCATGAGTCCCTTCCCTTCTTTAATGACCTACATGACGAGCTCTCTCGCTCATGGAGGAAGCCTTATACTTCCCGTGTCCACGTGCCCTCAATGTCGATATATTCGACTATCGTGGGTACTGAGACACGGGGGTATTCGCTGCCGATTGAGGAGACACTTGCGGGTTATCTCACGCCGGGTTCGGCATCATCGCTGAAAAGACCCTCTCTCCCCACGAAGCCATGCAGGACCACCTCCATGCTAGTGGGGAGGGCTTATCAGGCAGCAGGTCAGGCTGGTGCTGCTCTGCACACTATGGCGGTGTTACAGACATACCAGGCTGATCTGCTGAAGGACCTGAATGCAGGTACCACGCTCGACGAAGAAGCATTCTCTGAACTTCGTAGAGCCACGGACCTATCTCTCCATGCGACCAAGCAGACAGCCCGTGCCATTGGCCGGTCTATGTCCGCTTTGGTCAGCATGGAAAGACACCTATGGCTCAACCTATCAGGCATCAAGGACAAAGATACATTTTTCCTCCTTGATGCCCCGGTTTTGCCTTCTGGCCTATTCGGAGACGCGAGGAATACAGTTATATCCAGGTTCCAGGAGGCGAAGAGCCACGAGGAAGCATTTGGGCAGTTTTTTCCTCACCGCACTCAGGAGGCGGGGCCGTTGGACACCCAGTCCCACCCCAGTCCTGCTAGAAGGGAGGCTCAGAAGCAGAGCATGGTGAGTCGTGCTCCCCCTCGTAAAGACTGGGGACAGGCTTGTCTCCCTTGACAGCCCCCAAAGCAAGACCTCAGGGGAGTAATTTCTAAAAGAAAAAATCCCTGACGGTCTTGCGCCCAGTCCTGTGGGGGTAGCTCCCTTCGGGACGGGGTGCATGTACCATCCACTTTGCCCCTCCTGGTACCCCCACGAATCCTCTCCTTTCCCGCCACCTCTTGTGTTTCGGGAGGCAGAGGCTTCCAACAAAAAGTTGGGTGTACCGCTGCTTCCTGCCTTTTTCCAGGACGCGGAACACTCGACATCCCCTCAACAGGAAGTGTCGAAATGAATACCCATCTCAGAGAACCTGGCAGCGTGGAAACTTCTGCCCGGTATTTCTATGTGGGTCCTAAGAACATTAGAAAAAGGCTACAGAATTCAATTAGCTCGCCGCCCTCCATCTTTCAATGGCGTGGTCCCCACTACCATAAACCGGAGCAGGCATGTCTACTATGAAAAGAACTGCAAAATCTCTTGGTCAAAGGGGCCATAGAACGTGTTTCCCCTTCCAGAGAAAGAGTCAGGTTACTACAGCAAATACTTCCTGGTCCCCAAGAAGGGTGGGGGGTTGCGTCCGATCTCGAGGCTTGAACTGCTCAGTCAGGGTTCAAGATGCTAACTATCAAGATGGTCGTGTAACAAGCCCAACATCACGTTTTGGCTGGTCACGATCGATCTCATGGATGCATATTTTCACATAGAAATTGCCACAACACAGGAAGTTCCTGAGGTTCGCTTTCGGGGGCGAAGCCTTCCAGTATCGGGTTCTTCCATTCGGCCTAGCCCTATTACCCCACACATTCACAAAATGCATGGATACAGCACTGGCTCCTTGGCTCCTGGGAATCCCCATTCTGAATTACACAGATGACTGGCTGATACTAGCGCAGTTCCAAGAACTGGCAGTTCAGCACAGGGATATCGTCTTCATTCATCTGGTTTCTCCACTTTGTAAGGGGGGTCCACCTATTGGTCCAATGGCGGTTTCCAACAGCATGGATGAAGGTCTCCTGCATGTTCTGTCTTATCAAGCACGTTCAGTTTAAGTTATTTCATTCCAATTAAATCACTATATTATTCATTTTAAGATCCTCATTTATTTTATCTGACTCCAATTATAAAAGTTTATAAGGATATATTAATGTTCTAATCTTAATTATTATTATTAAATTTGATTTAACATTGAATCATCATATTTAACTGTATTTTATATTGTACTCGTTCATTCGGATTCCTGTTGCTTAGAGAGTCTTGCGCCGGCCGCAAACGCGGATCTCACGGTCACAAATATGCCAGTATTGGTCATTAAAATAGTATTTGACTAAATACTAATTAGATGGCTGCTCCTGCTTGCCTTTTTATCTACAAGTATTTTGTTTAGTCCCCTTAGATAGTAAACACTTAATTACAGTAACATGTCTACCCAGAGGCCATGACCACTAAATTTACAAAGATAGACCAACATACGCAAGTTAAAATAGTTTTATATGATCATGACATAGTTTCCTATGTACACTTAGTTAGAAAATATTACAATAACCAGAGGTTTAGGCTTCACCCTATTTAGGCTTGGTCGACGCTAAATGGAAATTCCCTATCGAGCCTGTACACACTAAGTACACTTGAAATAATGCCAATTAGTTAGTCGGAGCTCTAAAGTTTCAGTCGTTGTGCCCCATGCTCCACTCAAAACCGGCTTTAGTCCGCTGCTAACCAGGTCGAAGATTTGCGGAAACATGGACTTAACGTAATCTACTAAAGACAATAGTTTAAGAATCATTCATAATAAATTCAAATGTAACAATTTATCAAAACATAAGAAATAAGGTTTGCATACCTGGTAGAGAGACTACACAACAATGTTGTGGGAGATCTGAATGCAGATTCCCTGAGCTACTTGCCAACCCTCCTTAAGTACCAAACAATTCTAATCTTATTTCAGATGAGTGTGTTTCATGTTATCCAGTATTGGTTTACAATTTAGGGAGTTGTATATAGACCTTTGAAACTTGATGTGATGATAAGGTCCTTTGATGTTAATAAAGAATCTACCTAATCTGCATACATTATGTGGCCCCTGTGGGAGATTTGGGAGGGACATGTCTCTAATAGAGTGCAGGATTTTTCTAAGTTCTAAAATCTTAATAGAGATTTGGTTTTTCTGAAAGGGAATGAGACCACTTTACTAGTTGCATTGAGACCTCTTGAATGATATCAAACATGTATGAACAGAAAATCTCTTATATTACAGAAAAGGATGAGTCATTCTAAATAGCCATTAGGTGAGATAGAGGTCAAATGTGGGATTTGCTTTTTATGGTCCTTAGCAAGTAAGGAATGTTATCTTGGGTGGAGATGTTCATCTGTGTAAGAGATTTATGACGTTGGTTCTCGCAGAGTTCTTTGCCTTTCCTGGAGGTGGTGCAGACAATTTGGTGCCAGTCTTACAGACTCAACGTCAAAAGAGCATTCTCTCTCCCACCCAGGGAATTACCTATCTGGGAGTTATATGGAATTCGGCACAATTTTCTCCTGCTCGAATCATTTCCATTCAGAACACCCTGAGCAAAGTCAGGCTAGGTCAAGGTTGCACTGCTCGTCAGTATCGATGAATACTAGGTCTCATGGCATTTGCGTCCATGGTGATCACTTTGGGCCTTCTGCACATGAGACCATTCCAGCTGTGGCTAAAAGCCAGGGGGTCTCATCCAATTGCCAGTCCCCTAAGGCAAATAAGGGTTACGTGCCACTTTGTTCCCTTTCTATGTGGTTCAGACCCCGGTTTCTTACCTTGGGTGCCACTCTAGGTGTGTCTTGTTGTCGCAGGCTGCTAACGACAGATGCTTCCCTGATGGGCTGGGTAGCGGTCTTAAGTGGTCGCCCAGCTTAAGGGGAATAGGAGGGTCGTCAGCTCTATTGTCACATTAACTGTCTCAAGTTGATGGCTGTATTTCTGGCCCTGAAATACTTCCTCCAGAGGCTGCCACATCTTACATAAACCATCAAGGAGGTCTACGTTCACGTCAGCTGAATTTCTGGCACGTCGGATTCTCCTTGGGGCCCAGGGCAAGCTCCTGTCACTCAGGGCAGTTTATATCCCTGGATGCCCATATGTGGGAGCAGATTTACTGTCCAGACAGAAAATACCGACAGGGGAGTGGAAACTCCACCCCGGGGTAGTAGATAGTAGTAGTACAGGGCAGAAGTGGACCTTTTCGCCTCTTCTCAGACAGCGCAATGTCCCCTCTACTTCTCTCTGAGTCAACCAGCCCCTATGGGTCTTGACGCGATGGCGCATACATGGCCCAGAATGCATCTGTATGTGTCTGTATGCGTTTCCCCAGTTTCTCTGCTCCCGGGAGTCTTGGCCAGAGTTCACCAGCAAGGGTCCTGCCTCTTACTGATAGCGTCGCGCTGGCCGAACAGGGTATGGTTCTCGGAGATAATGTCTCTCCTCGACGGCTCGCCTTCGGCGATTCCGGACAGGAGGGGCCTTCTGTCTCAGGCACAGGGGACAATATTTCATCCCCGGCCCGAGCTGTGGAACCTTCACGTTTGGCCCCTGAAGGGTACCAACTGAGTGACACAGGGCTTTCACCTGAGGTTATCGAGACCATTTTAAGTGCTAGGGCTCCCTCTACTAGAAGGATAAATAAATGGGGTGTCTTTGAAAAATGGTGCAGTACATATAAAGCAGATTCAGTTAACTGCCAGATTGCTTCAGTTCTGGATTTCTGCAGGAAAAACTGTCAGCAGGCATATTCCCCGCCACTCTCTGATGGGTGCCTTTGGGGAGACATCCTCTACTCTCCCGTTTATTTCATGGAGCCAGGCGACTGAGGCCTCCTACTAGGACCAGGACCCCTTCATGGGACTTAGCTGTAGTCCTGGAGGGTCTGGTTGAGACCCCCTTTGAACCTCTAGAGTAGAGTCAGTGTTTGACAGACTTCTGACTCTCAAGATGTTTTTTCTTATGGCGATTACCTCTCTAAAGAGAATTGGAGACCTACAGGCTCTGTCTGTCTTGCCAGCCTGTTTAGAGTTTGCCCCAGGAATGACCAAAGCAATTTTGCACCCTCATCCCTACTACCTGCCTAAGGTGCCTTTCTTTACCTTACACCCAGTCACTCTTGAAGCCTTCTGCTCCCCGCCATTCTCTACGCCGGAGCAGGAAAGACTTCACAGACTTTGTCCAGTCCGTGCCCTTCAGACTTACGCCACTGGCTAGTGCGGTGGACATAAGTCAGGGCAACTATTCATTTGCCATGGAGGCTGCAACAGGGGGGCAGCTGCCACCAAGCAGACTATGTCGCATTGGGTGAAGAATGCTATTGCCCTGGCCTACGAGGCACGTGGTCAAGCTTCGCCTGTAGGCACCAGGGCTCACACTACCAGAGGGGTTGCCTCCTCTGAAGCCTTGGCCAGAGGGGTCCCTCTGCAGCAAGTTTGTGATGCGGCAGGCTGGTCCTCTCCGCACACATTCATTAGATTCTACAGTTTGGATGTTCATGCCACTCCGGGCTCTTATGTCCTTGAGTCGACATTCCAAGCTCATGTCTGAGCCCTCTCATGCTCTTGTGAGCACACTATACAACCGTAGGGGGTCCGGACAGCCACAGTGCAGCGGCGTGGGTATTCTCGTTCCCAAAGCGCTTTTCTCAGCGCAGCATCTTAAGTGAAGCTTTTTGTAAAGGGAACGTCTCGGGTTACTTAAATGTAACCCTTGTTTCAAAATAAGACAAAATACCTGACGATGCTCCGGTGACGCATCTATTTATAACCCTGCCCCAGGTGCATCCAATGATTACACCGGCAGAGGTTATAAATTCCTGGTCAATGTTCATTGATGTGTTGCACACATATTTACAGCTGGTCACAACTATAAGATGTTCCCAAAGCGCTTTTCGCAGCGCAGCATGTCGTTCCGCTTTTTTCAGGGAACAAGGGTTACACTTAAGTAACCCAAGATGTTTCTCTCCCTTGCAATAGTTTTTGGTTCTGTTTTCCCAGTCTGTTAGTTTTTGCTTTTTCTAGTTTAGTTTGATCTTGTTTTCTGTTTTTCTCCACCGTGAGATCTTTGTTTGCTGTATTGTTTTGTTTTTCATTAAGGCTAATTTTGCCTTCCGCATCCTTGGGTCCTTCCTCAAATTTTTTGACAGAACAATCTGGCCATTTTTGGATCCAGCAGAGGCTATGTACATTTTTCTTCTCCCAGCTCCTACCTGCAAGGAATCAATCTCCCATGACACCACCCACTATGATGATTCTCTGAACCGCTCTCAGCATGGTCGTTCTATCAAACAATTTTCTTAAGAGCTTGCCGGTGATGCCTTTAGGTGGTGTTATGGTGAGATCTTCCTTAAACACCTTTTCCTGACGTGGCTGGACAAACCCTTCAGGGCAGTGCTGGAGGAGATATTTTTCTGGTCTTTTTGGAATTTGGTGGATCAACTCTGCCGGCTTCCAGAGTTTGACCTTATGCTGCAAATGAGGCACGCCAAGTCTCAAGACCCCTCTCAGCCGGTGCCCTGTAATTTCTCTGGCTCTTCCCGGGCTTCACACCACAGAGAAGCCAGCAGCTGACCGCCCGGTGGTGGAAGAGCCCACTGCTGACCTCCTGGAGGCAGATGAGCCTGCTGCTGACTGACCAGAGGTGGAGGAAACCACTGCTGACCACCCGGAGGTGGAGGAGCCCACTGCCGACCCACAGGAGGTGAAGGAGCCTGCTCCCCAGATGCTGCCAGCATTTCCAGCCATGGAGATCGGTTTCCTGTTGCTGCCAGTGCTCACAACAACGGAGGACATTCCCCAGATGCTGACAGCATTCCCAGCCAGGGAGGCAATTTTCCAGTCGCTGCCAGCGCTCTTGATCACAGTGGTTGCTGTACAGCCTGTCCAGTTTCCTGTGGCTGTCGACGAGTCTGTCTAGTTCCCTGTGGTCATCAAGTCTGTCCAGTTCCCTAAGGCCATTTAAGAACTTGTCCAGTTCCCTGAGGCTTTTGATGAGTCTGTCCAGTTCCACGAGGTTGTCGATGTGTTTGTCCAGTTCCCTAAAGCCGTCAACATGCCTGACCTGTTCCCTGTGTCTGTCGAGAATTATGTCCAGTTCCCTGAGGTCGTCGACAAGTTCTTTCAGTCTGATCATAAAATTATGTTGTTTTTACAAAGTGTGATAACAAAGACTAATTTTCAGCAGACAACTCCAGTCTACTAAAAATATACTGTCACCTATTCTTTACAAAATCATTCTGATGTGCTAAATTGTTACTAAAGAAAATGTTCTTCTTATTAGAACAGTTTATAAAGGTTGTTCTATTTATGAAGTGTGGAAATCACATTAGTGTTTTTTTATTTATTTAGTTTTAATTTTTTTGAGGTTCTGAGTTCCAAGTATTTTTTTTTAAATGGGCAAAAAACGCCCTGCTTCCCCGTGGCTGTCGAGAAGTCTGTCCAGTTCCTTGAGGTCGTCAATGATTTCTTTCAGTTCCCTAAGGCTGTCATCGAGCCTGCCCAGTTCCCAGTGGCTGTCAACAGTCTGTCCAGTTCCCTGAGGCTGTTGACAAGCCTGTCCAGTTCCCTGTGGCTGTCAACGAGCCTGTTCAAGCCCCTGTGTCCAGTCAAATCTTCTCGTCTAGTCAAGCTGTAAAGTCAAGTCAAGCTGGCACATCAGGTAAAGTCATCCTGTCCAGTCAAGACGCCACTTTTAATCAAGCTGTTGCATCAAGTCAACCACCAAGCCAAGTCAAGCTGCCATGCCATGTCAAGCCGCCAAGCTAAGTCAAACAGCACAGCCAAGTCACTCCAAGCCAAGTTGCTATTACCTAGTCTTTTAGTACACTACAGTCTTCAAAGATAAAGGACAAATGGCGCTAACAAGGACAGAAAGAGATGTTGAAGGCCAGATGTACAACTAAACAAAAGGATAAGTACATCAGAGTCTCTAGTTTGAGAAATAGATGCCTCACCACATGTCCTCAGCTGATAGCTTCATTGAATTCTACCTGCTCAACACCAGTTTCATGTACAACAGTAAAGAGAAGATTCAAGGGTGCAGGCCTAATGGGAAAAATTGCAAAGAAAAAGCCACTTTGAAACAGAAAAACAAAATTTTAGAGCTGACAAAGAAACAGACATTGAACAAGAGTGTTAAGGATCTTAACCTTATTGAGCTTTTTTGGGATCAGCTAGACTGTAAGGGGTGTTAGAAGTGCCTGACAAGACAGCCACGTCTATGGCAAGTGCTACAGGAAGCGTGGGATATATATATATATATATATATATATATATATATATATATATATATATATATATATCTAATTATTGACTCTAGCGATGTTCACATTGAAAGACGTCTGTTTTTTTGCATATATCCGGTTGCATTAGTATATATTGAGTCAGGCAAAAAAAAAACATATACACAGCTTTAAGCCATTTTCTATTTACCTCGATTTCTGACTTTCTCTTCCAATTTGCTGCATATACTGTACCTGTGGGTGGCAGTGTTCTGAGAATCATATTTAAACAATTACACATCATCATATGATGAAATTGTTAATTTCGTTAGTATGAGTCCCACTATGTATAACGAATACACAGACTCGATGGTGGTGATAAACCCAGAGGTTGTGTTTATTGATATAAAGTGATTTGATGAATGGAATGCAATCAGTGATGCGATGGTAAGGGAACCTGGGACATCTGCGATGGAGCAAAGGAGAGTGGAACTTGAACTATCGTCGCTGGAGAGAGTAGTAGTAGAGCAAGGATTAGCGTGGAGCTTGGGTTGTAGCCGCTGGAGTAAATGAGCTTGGAGCTTGGGTGAACAACACTGGAGTGAAGGAACGTGGAGCCAGGAAGATCGTCGTGGGAGTAAAGGTGAGTAGAGCTTGGAATCGTAATGGAGATCAGAGTTAGGGTAGCAAGGAAGTGAGTCTGTATTCATGATCGAGACCAGACGAAGAGTGAGGGGTGAACAGTGCTTTTAAGGAGTAGAGCTGATACAAATGACAGGTGCAGGTACTCAGTAATCAGGGGAGAGTGTTCGTTGATTGTTATTGCAGGGAGAGACAGGATGATCAGTGACAGGATGATCTGTACCACTACACCACTACGATCTAATTTTTTTAGAGAATATTTGATATAATGTAGTTATGGGCTATGTAGATTGGCACATGTGGCTGTGTTCTGGTGATATTTTTTAATAATGTTACATCAGAATATGACGCAGTGCATGATTTTGTTAGTGAATGTATTTATCTAGCCCACTACAGTCTCTTTCTTTCTGAGAATATTTGAAAATAATTTGTTATGGGTTATGTAGATTGGCACGGATTCTGATATATATATATATATATATATATATATATATATATATATATATATATATATATATATATATACTGGCGGTTAAAATTTTTGAATAATATACAGATTTTGCTCTTATGGAAAGAAATTGGAACTTTTATTCACCAGAGCGGCATTCAACTGATCACAATGTATAGTCAGAACATTAATACCGTGAAAAATTACTATTACAAATGTTCAGAACTTATTAACTACTTCAAAGTGTTCTCATCAAAAAATCCTCCACGTGCAGCAATGACAGCTTTGCAGATCCTTGTTATTCTAGCAGACAGTTTGTCCAGATATTCAGGTGACATTTCACCTCACGCGTCTTGTAGCACTTGCGATAGATGTGGCTGTCTTGTCGGGCACTTCTCACGCACCTTACAGTCTAGCTGATCCCAAGAGTTGATGTCAATTAATTAGCATATGCCTATAATTACTGTTGTTTCTGAAATCTAAGTCAGTTTGCGGTTCGATCCTCAACTCATTTCTGTCTTTTTCCTTTGGAAATGTGGAGAAATTTGTCTTGAGTAAACACTCTCTCTATTGATTGAAATTTGAACTTTGATTCCTGGTCATCATTGTAACATGCTGGTCTCTCTCATGGGTATAACTGTATTTCCCCGTCTGTCGCTCACTTCGACGTCGTGTCGAAGAAGCGACACTAGGGGTCTCTCTTGAGCGCCGAAAGATGCCTCTGATCTAAGAAAAAAGGCCAATGAAAGTTGGCGAACAGTATTTGCAGTATTTCGCTGCCCTATCTGCTCCGCACCGCTGCAAAGCCCTGCCGGGTACGTCAAAATTAATCGTCCCCTTGGTGCCCCTAGCGCAGAGGTTGGACGCGTGGCTTTCACTTCCAAACCCGTCTCGCTGGCTGGCCCGGACCATCCGACTCGGTTACGCAATTCAGTTTGCCAGGCCCCCGCCCCCCTTCATGGGCGTCCGCTTTTCCGCAGTATACGGTGAACATGCCCAGTCCCTGCGCGCGGAAATCGCGACTCTTCTGGCCAAAGACGCGATAGGGCCTGTCCCTCCAACCGAGATGAAGGAGGGTTTTTACAGCCCTTACCTCATCGTACCCAAGAAAGGCGGCGGCTTACGACCAATCTTGGACTTGCGAGTTTTCAACCAAGTGTCGCACAAACTCCAGTTCAAAATGCTCATGCTTAACCTGCGTCCGGCATCTAGATTGGTTCGCAGCGGTAGAACTGAAGGACGCGTACTTCCACGTCTCCATCCTGCCTCGACACCGCCCCTTCCTGCGGTTTGCGTTCGATGGCCAGGCATGTCAGTACAAAGTCCTCCCCTTCGGCATGTCTCTGTCCCCTCACGTCTTCACGAAAGTCGCAGAGGCAGCTCTTGCTCCACTCCGAGAAGCCGGCATCCGCATACTCAATTACCTCGACGACTGGCTTGTTCTGGTCCACTCGCGAGTGACTATGCACCCACAGAGACCAGGTGCTCAGGCACCTCAGCCATTGGGGCTTCAGGTCAACCGGGACAAGAGCAAGCTTACTCCAGTCCAGAGTATCTCTTTTCTCGGTATGGAGTTAGACTCGGTCTCAATGTCGGCACGCCTCACCTACGGGCGTGCCCAGTCAGTGTTGAAGTGCCTCACCGCCTTCAGGCCAGGCACAGCGGTCCCTTTAAAACCTTTCCAGAGGCTCCTGGGGCATATGGCATCCTCCGCGGCGGTCGTGACGCTGGGGTTGATGCATATGAGACCGCTCCAACACTGGCTTCAGACCCGAGTCCCGAGACGAGCATGGCGCCACGGCACGCACCGGGTAACAATCACCCCCGCCTGCCGCCAAGCATTCAACCCCTGGACAGACCTCTGTTTCTTATGGGCAGGAGTACCCCTACAGCAGGTATCCAGACGCGTCCTGGTCACGACCGACGCCTCCAGATTGGGTTGGGGCACCATTTGCAATGGGCACGCAGCCTCAGGCCGTTGGAAAGGGGCCCAGCTGCGTTGGCACATCAACTGCCTCGAGTTGTTGACTGTCCTTTTGCCCCTGCGGAAGTTTCTCCCGTTAATTCGGGACGAACATATCCTAGTCAGGTTGGACAGCACCACTGCGGTCGCGTACATAACTCGCCAAGGCGGCGTACGCTCCCGCCACATGTCACAACTTGCCCATCGTCTCCTCCTTTGGAGCCAGCACCGACTCAAGTCGCTGCGTGCCACTCACATCCCCGGCAACTTCAATGTGATAGCGGACGCGCTGTCACAACAACGCTTGCCTGGTGGAGAGTGGAGGCTTCACCCCCACTCGGTTCAGCTGATTTGGGAATGGTTCAGCAAGGCCCAGGTAGACCCATCTGCCTCCCGAGAGACCTCCCACTGCCCGCTCTGGTACGCCTGCTCAGAGGCTCCCCTCGGGGCAGATGCACTGGCACACAGCTGGCCGGTGGGGCTGCGCAAGTACGCATTCCCCCAGTGAGCCTTCTTGCACAGGTGCTGTGCAAGGTCAGGGAGGACGAGGAGCAAGTCACTCTCATGGCTCCTTACTGGCCCACCCGGGCCTGGTTCTCGGACCTTGTACTCCTCGCGACAGCCCCTCCCTTGCGAATTCCCCTGAGGAAGGACCTTCTTTCTCAGGGACGGGGCACGCTCTGGCATCCGCACCCAGACCTTAGGAACCTCCATGTCTGGCCCCTGAACGGGACGCGGAAGATCTAGCTGGTCTACCACCATGGTCGTAGCCACGATCAACCAAGCCAGAGCCCCTTCTACCAGGCAACTCTACGCCCTGAAATGGCGTCTGTTCGCGAATTGGTGTTCTTCCTGGGCAGAAGACCCACAGAGGTGCGCAGTTAGTTCGGTGCTCCTGTTCCTACAGGAGAGGTTGGAGGGGAGGCTGTTCCCGTCCACCTTGAAGGTGTATGTTGCCACTGTCGCAGCTCACCATGACCCAGTAGACGGCAAGTCTCTGGGTAAGCACGACTTAATCTTCAGGTTCCTAAGAGGTGCCCGGAGGTTAAACCCCTCCCGGCCAAACCTGTTCCCCTCCTGGGATCTCTCGGTGGTCCTCGCTGGTCTTCAGAGACCCCCCCCCCCCCCCCGAGCTGCTAGAATCAGTTGGCTCAGGGCCCTCTCCTTAAAAAGACGGCCCTGCTGATCACGCTCGCTTCCATCAAGAGGGTCGGGGACCTGCAAGCGTTCTCTACTAACGACACTTGCCTGGAGCTCGGTCCGGCAGATACTCATGTGATCCTAAGACCTTGACCAGGCTATGTGCCCAAGGTTCCTACCATGCCCTTCAGAGATCAGGTAGTGAACCTACAAGCGCTGCCCCAGGAGGAGGCAGACCCAGCCCCCTCACTGCTGTGTCCGGTACGTGCCTTGCGTGCCTACCTGGAACTCACCCAGAGCTTCAGGGGCTCTGAACAGCTCTTTGTCTGCTTTGGAGGACAGCAGAAAGGGAACGCTGTCTCCAAACAAAGGTTGTCCCACTGGGTGGTGGACGCCACTCTGCTGGCCTATCACACCCAGGCCATGCCACCCCCTCTGCGGGTTCGAGCCCACTCTACTAGATGCGTGGCATCCTCATGGGCACTGGCTAGGTGCACCTCCCTAGCAGACATTTGCAGAGCTGCGGGCTGGGCAGCACCTAACACCTTTACGAGATATTACAATCTCAGGGTTGAGTCAGTCTTGTCCCGTGTTTTCTCAGGTCCGAGCCCGTAGAACTCGGTACACGTCGACGGTCTGACCGGGTGAATCGTTTGTTCCAGCGCCGTTTCCCTCTGCCGAGGCAAAACAGTGCGTTTCTTTCCCGGAAGACCTAGGTCCCTGGTTGATTCCTCCCTTGCCCTTTGGGCCAGCACAGCAGTTCAGCAGAGGAACTTGCTGGCCCAGTCCACTACGGGTACCCCAGGCTACCCCTACTGGAATAGGTGCTTCACAGATCAGGCCTCCTATGGGACTCCTCCTGTGTGTACTTCCGCAGTACGGTCACCTAACAAGCTGACCCGCGTATCCCTTAGGCAGTCCTTTGCTGCCCTCCGGTCGCCGTGTTGTAGCAACTCCCCCCTTCTTGTGATGTATTTTGCCACCTCTACCTCCCCTTTCGGGTGGGTGTGGCCTCCGCAGGGTCTTTTCCCCATAAAAGAATAGGAATTCGGGATAAGACCCCCTTCTCTCGATGCGGTAAGGGCCCCGGTTGCTCTTACTCTATGCCGAGAAAACATAGAGAGAAAAGAGGCCCAGCCAGGCTTGGCCCGTTCCCTAGTTGGGAGCGTCACCTTGTTCCCCCCTAGGGTAACCAAAAGGATTCTGACGACTTTTTTGGGGCATTGGGGAAGAGTACGTGCATCCTGAACACAGTTGGTCGCTTGTGCACGTAGAAATACCTGCCCGCTTCTGTGTAAGCAGTACACGTACACGGCTCAGCGCATGGCGAGTTTTGAAGTGGACCCCTAGTGTCGCTTCTTCGACACGACGTCGAAGTGAGCGACAGACGGGGAACGTCTCGGTTACGTATGTAACCTCCGTTCCCTGATGGAGGGAACTAGACGTCGTGTCTTCCCGGCCACGTCACTGAGCCGAGCCGCTGAAGTGTCCGGAACACTCCCGGCTCCTCAGAAAAATCCTGAATGAACGAGCGTATTTCCCTCGCCTTTATATCCGTATCTGGAGGCGGGGTATGTAAATACTGTTCGCCAACTTTCATTGGCCTTTTTTCATAGATCAGAGGCATCTTTCGGCGCTCAAGAGAGACCCCTAGTGTCGCTTCTTCGACACGACGTCTCGTTCCCTCCATCAGGGAACGGAGGTTACATACGTAACCGAGACGTTCCTTACACAAGTAAACAAGATATGTTTGTCGAACTATTGTGTTATGTTTAACACAGTTAAGACATACCTGGAAAACAAGTGAAGTGCGAATGGTGGTTAATCACGTCTGACAGTCCCATCTTATCTTAATGAACGTCTGCTTCCGGAATAAGATAATTACAGTTCTTGACAAGGCAGAACATATTGTGGAGAAGCGAGAGAAGAGAGTACTGGTGGTGGAATATATGAACTCCTGCACTCATGTTGCTGTGCCCTGTGGGTTTCCGTCGTGCTGCGCAGAGCGTGTTTCAGTTTGGCAGATTTAGCGTTTATAACTTGCCAAACATTCAGGAATGTTGTCATTTTTTTTTTCGTACTTTGTAATTTTGAAAGAAATGTAGCAAAGTTTAATAATTCATTTTTAAACAACTCAAGTAAAAGTAAAAGTACCATGATTTATTTATACTCAAAAGTGTAGAAAAAATGTGCTCAAGTATTGCAACGAGAGTAGTTGTAATTTGTTACTTTCCATCTTTGGTAACAACCGCACATCCATGTATCAGACCTCTCGTCTGGGTATTGCAAGCCATCATTCCTGCTTCTCAGATTACTGTGTGATCTGTTCAAGTATGCTAATAAAATAATTTCAACTCAGACCAATGTTTCATGTACATTTGTTTAAGTATTTGGCAAGTAGTCTTGTAACAAGATAAGACATTAATTCATTATAAAATAAACACCAGCATAACTCTGCAAACTAGATTTTGGATTCAGCTGTTCAGCGTTTTCTTTCTTCTTACATGATTACATAATTTTATTACAGAAATCAATGTTTCATGTCTATTTACTTAATTATCTGGCAAGAAGTCTTGTAACAGTTTGAATAATGAAGAGTCAGATGGCAATTTTCACAGAATAAACATCAACAGAACTCAAACGCAAACCGGAGGTGGATTTCAGCTTTTCAACTATTTATTTGTTTTGACATAATTATATAATTTCAATGCAAATCAATACAAAATATCCATTAATCTATTTATTTGTTTAGTAGCCATGCAATATGTGGGATAATGTGCAGTCAGCCAGTTGTTTTCACAAAAGAAACCCTTTCAGGCTGATGCGTCAGATTTCTGATCACCCTGTCCGGGTTTATTTTGCGAATACAATCGGCTGACTGTACACTATCACTTATTTTTATACATTCCTTTTTCATTAGGGAGGTAGATATCGCTGGCTATCTCATTAAAACTCACATAATATATCAATATATTACTCAATATTTTTTTTCAATAAAAACAAAACACTGGGAACTTTTACCTTTATTTGTGTTCATGCAACATAATCTTGCGCAAAGTCGGCAAGTTGTTTCCAAGATTTCCAGTACGCATGGATTGACAGCCTTATGCCTACTCACTGACAAGTGCCATCTCCCATCAGACATATTTGCATCAGCACATAATTATTCAACCTTTGCAACCTGTGTTGAAACCAAGAAGTAATCATGTCTTCATAAACAGTGACCAGTGCAATTCAGAAGTTGTATTTTTTCCTCTAACACAAAATTTTTACTCCACTGAAGGTTAGGTTTATGTTTGGGTTTGGGTTGGGGGGTAAAGTTTATAAAATATGCATTCAACTTTACTGTATTACAGCAAGACAAAAACACAGTACAGATGAAAAGAACTAGCTTCACAAACCACTTATGGCATCAATCTGTGGACATTTTGCCTGGAACTGCTTTAGCCACTGGGGGCAGTGTTTCAGATTTCAGTTAGCACAATAATTTTAACTAGGAAAAGTCAAACGTATTTTTCCAATTTCACTGTGAGATCAGTCTGGTTCATGTTTGATGGCATACAAAACCCCTCAGCATAAGATACTAAACATTTTTGAGTCATGGGACATATTTTTCCTGTGCTTTAGTAGCGTAAAAACAGGGGGAAAATGCAATCCTAAAATCAGGAATATGTGATAATTCTCCATAGTGCACTTTGCTCTTGCTTTTGTCCTTTGCAAATATGCTTTTAGATTCAACCACTGCAACATGACATGAAATTACGTGTAATTGCTGTTGTTTATTGGCAGTGGTAATGGATGCGTTTACACCGTTTCCTTGTGTAGCCCAAAGTGCTCCATAATTGGTGCTCTTTGACAACACAAGCACTGAGGCAAAACTATCCGAGCATGGACACTGTCAGCGAACACAAGATAAGGCTAAACTCAATTCCAGGAAACACTACAATTGTGTTTACCCTACGGGGGGGCCTTTTGATAACCTGCTAATGATTTCTCTGTCTAACTGTTCAACAAATATACTGTATAAAATTATGAACCCAATTAATAAAATTACCTGGAAAAAGGACAAAAAAAAATGTGCATAGTTTTAACAATTTTAAAACAAATAATTGCAGTGTAACTTGTAGAGATGTTTGGTCATACCTCTTGAACAAAATCCATATCCCTAATAACATCATCATCTAAAAAAGTCTCCTATCAAGAGATGTGCACAGACATTCTGAGGGGTAAGTGCTTTAAACAGTTTTGAAGGGCAAACTCTTCAAAATTTTCCGTCAAGGGGGCTACGATCTTCATCGGACTGGGTGGGTGGCTGGGTGCGTGACCTCAATTTCTTTTTCGCTATATTTATTTTCTAACCCTGTGTTACGTTGCCTTTACAAAAAGCTTCACTATGATGCTGCACTGAAGAGTGATTTGGGAACACGTCTCAGTTGTTACCAGCTGTGAATATGTATGCAACACGTCAATGAACATTGACAGGAATAATCATAAAAAATTGACGGTGTAATCATTGGACGCACCTGGTGCAGTGGCTATAAAATAGATGTGTCACTGGTGCATCATCAGGTATTTTGTCTGAAGAGCAGTCCCGGGTCATCCCAGTGCGGCAGAAATCTTGCTCCGCTTTTTTCAGGGAACAAGGGTTACATACGTAACCCGAGACGTTTTAATGCTAAACAAATTATTGACACTTTTATCAGTGGTGTAAGTAGGCCTGATAATGTTCAAAATATTAGTCGTTATTTTCACTTCCCTATCTGTCACTCACTCAAAGTTGTGTTGATGTAGTGATACTAGAGGTCACTCTTGGGAGCCCCAAACACCTCTGATCTTTGAGAAAAGAATTGGCGAGTGGAATTTTACTCCCCTGGACATACGGGTATAAAAGGAGCTGGCTCACAAACACTCATTCAGATTTTTTCATCAAAGCCGATCAGTTATTCAGCACATCCTGCCCTGGCACGAATCAAGGTCCCGCACCCCCATTGTCAAGGGCATCACCCTGCGGCTACTACACCGGCTCTGCAAACAAAACACTCATACATGGGAAAGGGAAAAGTGAAAATAAAATGAAACCGGAACAGAATAGGGGAAATGCAGTTATCAAAGGAGTCATTTTGACCATCTAAGAGAACCATTGAGCTCTTAATTTAAAAGCACCTTTGTTACAAAAGGGTTTTCATGTCTTATACTAAACTTTGTTCAGTTTGTTACTGGTACGATACTTGCAATTGCCTTTGTTGTTGAGAGAGCCCGGATCCAGTCGCAGGAGAGTGTCTGGCTGGTTCCTCGAGTCGATGGTGTTCAAGTTGCAATCAATTTCTTCAGTGTTGAATGAAGAAATTAGGATGAACTCTGGTGTTCATTGACTCTGCACATGGCTTGAGGTGTTGAGGTCTGCCAGCCTGCAACATCATGGTCAGCACGACCATGCAGAGGGTCAGGGGAAAGATCCAGGGGAAAAGCCAGGGGAAAATAGAGTGAAAGAGAGAGGCAGGATGTGTATTTTAACTTCTGATGGTGGTCCTTCCTCTCGAGTCTTGCTTGACCAATGAGAAAGGTGCAATTTCCAAGCGGGAAATTTTCCCTTGATTGGAAGCTGACTCATTTGCATGATTAGGGGGTAAGTTGTTAACGTGTGTCCCTTTATGCTCTGCTTAATATAGCAAGCATACAATGCATGCTATCAGAATTATATATATATATATACCACTTTGCAGTGTGTCACACAAGGATTCATTTGATAGGAAACATGGCAGAACTAATTATACATTATCTAGTAGTTCTGTCATAAGGCATGCATAAAACAGTATACAGAACAAAAAACACTTTATAAGACAGTAATGATCCTATACACAATGTCCTGGGGATATACATGTTCATTTATAGTTTGCTTATAATTTGATGAAGAAAAGTCTGTTGTTCTGGGCTTTGAGTCAATTTCTTATGGGGACAGGTGTGAACCATGCTTTCTGCATTCCTCTGCTGAAAACGATCAGTGGGGGATCAGTCAATCAGGGCTGGACTGACAATCTGGCATACCGGGCATTTTGCCGGTGGGCCGACGCACTTTGGGGCCAATGATGGGTAGACTGGCCAGCGGGAGAACCGAGTCGGCCGGCGGTGCGTCCACAAAATGTGCTGAATGGGCCGCGATAAGCAAAAATGTGCCACCGTATTATGCAGAACGGACCACAAACGCGCATATGCAGCGATATGCAGTAAAGGACAGTAAACAAATCCATCCAGGTGTTAATATCTTTTAAGCAATCCAGCAAGGGCTGCATTGACTCTTCACTTTTTTTTTTTTTTTTAGGCAAATAGATTTGTATATCTTCAACAAAACCATGAAAAGGAATTTTATATTGTCTAAAGATAGACCCCAATGGCAACATACACAATGAAAAGAGAACAGGGCCCAAAATGGAGTCTTGGGGAACCCCATAAGTAAGCAGGGCTGGGTATGGGTCCAAGCTTTCAAATAAAAGATGGGTCCGGTTCGGATCCGATTAGTACATTTCCAGGTCTCTTTGGGTTTGGGAACAAATTTTTGGACCTGTGAAGACCTCTAAACAGAAGAGAGTCAAGACATTACAGTAATTCATTACAGTGAATATAAACACAAAGCAGACTGTAGCAAAATTTCATAATCTCTACTTTAAATCTAAAAGTCATATTCTGTTTTTGCTGCATTCTTACATAAATCATGAATTAAGGAAATTGTTGCCATGTTTTTGATTCAAATAAGTATGAATAAGTGTATTTAATAAGCATTTATATATACAAAAAAAATCAATTTATGTCAAGTTGTTATAACATTGATTAGTGATGCACTTGTACAGTACTTGAATCATTAGTCATAAATTAACTCCCTTATAAACCCTTAACAAAGGAAACATTTCAGTAAAGTGTTTAAGGAAATGCAGTTATAGTCAGTAAAGAGACCAGTATGAACAATGATGAGACATTGTCAAAGTTGAAGAAAGTTCAACAGTAAATATAGTCTCTTATGAGTACAGAGATCTGATAGATGATCAGTACAGAAAATTCTTGACAAACATGACATTCTGTTTAACTACGTGAATACAATAAATAAAAATAAAAATATTTTAAAATACTAAGTCAAGTTGGTAAGCAGAAATGGGTCAGAGGTGAGTCTTCTCTTTAGATAAACTGGTGTCCTTTTCGCTAACTTAGTCACATGATTCTCAAAACTACAAATAATCCCTGCAATGGTATCATTAGAAAGAACACAACATAGGCTATCTTTCCTCTCATGGATGATTCAGACCTCAGTGGGACACAGGACTTATCCAGCTGGAACTTTTGATTATAGCAATTACTATTGGATTTATTCAACTCATCAATAATCTGAAGAGACAAGGGTAAAGCCCCTTCAAGTGTTACCTTATTTTATTATATATTTCTGAGTTCAAAAGGTACCGAATTACAGAAATTACCCAAGCAACCAGCCTACCCCCATTTACAGTAGCCTGTTTAAATTGATTATATTTTCCAGATTTGTCTCATAAGTGTCAGCAGCTGCTGTTTAACTTCAATCAATGACTGTTAGTCTGTCATTTTTGTGTCTTAATAAGCTAATTTATTTGCCTAATATGAAGATTTGCCTGTTTGACACATCCTGACACTTTCCCATCTGTGCTCAGGTGTGCATCTGTGTCTGTTTATGCCGGGTTTACCAGTAGTCGTCCTCAGCAGCCGTGAAATGCTTTTTTTGTTTTTCAGATTGTGGCCATCGCACATAATGAACAGCCAGAATTCAGTAGCACACAAGTAATCTCGAAAAAAGGCCAAAACAATTATATACCTATAAGGTCACAGAGGCTTCTGGTTTTACCTTTTATGAAGTGGTAGATGATTTGTTATGTAATGATCTGACCTTTCAGTCTGATGGTTTATTGACTGTCAAATTCTCTCAGAATATATGCCAGGCTGAAAAAGGGTCACTGACTCTGTGTACAACAATCAGTGTATGGATTCATGGTCTAGTTTCTATTAAGGCATATAAAAGGAAAATGTTAATTTGCATCAGTTCCTTACTGTGGAATATGATTTTGCACCATAGTAGACTCACATGGAAAAACATGGAGGTCAATAATGCCGGGAGAAAGCTATCCGCTAGCATTTCCATTCATCTCATTTGCAGTTGCTTGGCTGACATATGCAGCCTAGGAAGTACGTAACCTGCATTCAACCCATCTTTGCTCATGGGCACCTGGGGCCTGATGTATGAATGTATGTATGTATGTACAAAATAGGCACTGAAATGTGCATGCACAATTTTCCATGTACACATCAGGATTTATTCAAAATAAACCTGGTGTAAATATGTGTGCCCTGTCTGCACACACTTGACTGAGCTATTGCTATTGAACACTATTGCAGATGTGTGTGTGAATTGGTGACTCCAACTGGATAAGTAATAAACTTAAATTGATTATAAACTCCAATTTTCACATAATAACCCACATTAAGAATTAAAAAGTATGGTGCTAAGCACTCTAATCAGAAGTGAATTTTATCCAGCCAATATTAGTCTATGTTAATTTTACATAACTATTTGAAAATGCATTAAAATATACGCAGTAAAAACAAATATTAGTAATGGATGAATTGTTTTTGAAAAACATTCCATGGCACCATATGGAGGGAACATTGCCTATTGTTTAATGACAGAGAAGATTTCTTGGCTTGTGATATTTTCAATTCTCAAAGGGCATCAGCTTGGAATTGTGTTCTATTTCAGAAATGACATTCTGAAGTAAAAGACCACATTCAATTAAAGATGATCTGTGTTGCGCACCTGACTCTGACCGATGTGGAATGGCCTGGTAAAACAGACTATCATTAGTTAAACTGACCATTGCAAACCAACACAGAATGGGCATAAAATTAGCTGACTGTCCCATATGCCAGGAATCCTGATGCAAAATGCAGTGGCAACCCATAAACACCATACAAAACAAAAGATAAGCTTTCACGTTTTATTTATTTAAAAAAACAGGCTGATGATGTCACAACTGCAAACAATTTTTTTCTTATTCACTATATTTGCAAAAGAAAAAAATCTAACTTTTATATTTTAAAAATTACCTGACAAGAAAAATTCCATAAATTAGCTTTGGAATAGTTCACTCAAAAATGAAAATTGTTTATTATTTACTCAACCTTCTGGCATCCTAGATGTGTATGATTTTCTTTGTTCTACAGAACACAAAAGAAGATTTTTAGAAGAATATTTAAGCTTGGTAAGTCCATACAATGCCAGTGAATGTGTGCCAAATCTATATGATTTCAGTGGTTGAATTTGTGTGTTCAGACACAAATATCATAAGTTTGGATGAAAAACAGATAATTTTAAAAGAGTAATAGTTATTTTTATCACAAAGGCTTCTCCCTGCCCAGTAGGGGGTGATATGTACAAAGAATGTGAATCACAAAAATCAGAAGAAGAAGAATGTGAAAGTGAAGTGGACAATGACTGAGCAAGAAGGAATCTTGAATACTGATCTGTTTCTCACCCACACCTATCAAATCACATTTGAAATATGTATATTAACCATGTAAGGGTTGACAATAAGGAGAACAATGGAGGCAGGTCGCTCCACTCACAGGTAAGGATTTTTAATGAACACACTTCAGTGCTTACAGCTTCACAAAAATAATTCTCCAGCTTCACAATAATAACTCTTCAGTTTCACAACAACAATTCTCCTGCTTTAAAATAATAACTGAAAAAACTCACTGGAATTAGAGACAGCTGTTTATAATTTAGCTCAGGTGTAAACGCCCTTACCGCATTCTCACTCTCCGGATGGGCACTTGACCATGCCCCCACTGCCACATACACCCACTGCCCAAATCAGCTGGGGGCCCTCCGGCTTTCTAGAAAGGAAGTCAGTAACAGTCATCTGTGCCCCCAATCTGTGGATCACCTTGAATTTAAAAGGATGGAGAGCCAGATACCACCGGGTAATCCGCGCGTTGGTATCCTTCATGCGGTGGAGCCATTGGAGTGGGGCGTGATCCGAGCAGAGGGTGAAGGCCCGCCCCAGCAAGTAGTACCGGAGAGTGAGGACCGCCCACTTGATGGCCAGACACTCCTTTTCCATGGTGCTGTACTTTCAAGTAGTTTCCCTCAAGGAGAGATTACAAATGATTTACAGAACAGGGCGCTCCTCCCCCTCCACCACCTGCGAGTACGGCCCCCAGTCCTCTTTCTGAAGCATCCAGCTGTAATAGGATAGGGAGAGAGGAATTAGGTGCATGCAATAGCAGCCTTGATCTGCGTGACAGTACCTGTTGGTAGAACCATCCATCAACCATTTTAGTGAGAATGGTCAGTGGGCTAGTGACGTCCAAATAATTAGGCACAAACCTCCTGCAATAGCCAGCCAGCCCCAGGAACTGTCTAACCCCCTTTTTGGCTTGGGTCTGGGGCAGGTCACAATCACCGCAGTCTTGTCAATTTGGGGATGCACCTGCCCATGACCCAAGTGGAACCCCCACCTCTACCCGCCCAACCACTTGAATGGGGAAAACCCACTTTTTAATTTCTAAATTCAAGCCAATTAGTCCCCAAGATCAGCGGATGGGTGAGGCGGGAACTAACCACGGCCTCCACTCTGTTTTTTTCCCCCGGAATGTAATCACCAGGGTCACTACAGGGTATTTGTGGATATCCCCATGCACACACTTCACACTCAACATTTTAGATGTGCCATAGATGGTGGTTTGATTACAACCCATATCCACCAATGCTTGGTGAGTAACCCTCTTGACATTTACCGGTATCCGGTACGCTCCGACCCAGTTGGGGACCCAGACCACCATCCCCAGCTCCATCACCGGGCATTGATCTCGGAAGTATCCTGGATCCCCGCAACGCCAGCAGGCTGGCCCAGGCATCATGTCCGCACCTGTGTCGGCGGGCACCTCAACCTGAGGGGGGGAGAGAAGGCGTCCGCACCTGTGTCGGCGGGCACCTCAACCTGAGGGGGGGAGAGAAGGGACAGTGTATATTCAGTGGGCGGTGCGAACCCCCATGAACAGGAAACTGGCCTCGGGTGGTGGCACTGGACCCACTCTGCCATTCCCTTTGGCAGTCGACAGATCGGCTGTTCGACCTTGATGTTGCGAGTTCCCACCAGCAGCAATTTCCAGCACGCATCTCTCGGCCCTCTCCAGCTTCAAGGTTCTGAAGAGCTGGTGGTACTGCTCTGGACTGCGGCCAACCCTTTGCAGAATAGTCTTCTTTAGATAATTATGAGCCAGGAGGTTAGTCACCCACAGTTGTTGTGCCAAAAGCTGGGCTTTTCCGGACAGCAACGGAAGGAGACTGACCGCCCACTGATCACGCGGCCAGCCCCAGATCTCTGCGGTCTGCTTGAAAGATCAATGAAGGCCTCTGGGTTGTCTTCCATCCCCATCTTCAAGAGTGTGGGTGGGGGCAGGGGGCTGTGGCTGTCCGGGGTGATGGCCGGGGCTTTCTCCTGGCTGAGGAGGCTCCGGATCACATGCCGGTCCTCTGCTTGAGCTCGTAGAATCTCAAAGAACTGGCGGTCTTGATCTTGGTGCAGCTCAAGCAGGGATTGGTTGTGAGATTGATGCAGGCCGGCAAGGGACAGGAGGATTTCGGCCAACTGTGTGGTCTCCATGGGGCGTACTTCCAACTTGGGGTCACGGGTTTCAGCTCCAGTGTAAGTGTTGATGATAAGGAGGACACAGGAGGCAGATTGCTCCACTCACAGGTAAGGATTTTTAATGAACACTCTTCAGCACTTACAGCTTCACAACAATAATTCTCCAGCTTCACAATAATAACTTTCTGCATCCAGACTTTCTCCCCGTCTGCTGGTCGTGTGGTTGATTTTATGGCGCTCTTCCCATGCTCACTGGAATTAGAGAAAGGTGTTAGGCATCATTTAGATTAGGTGTAAGTGCCCTTATTGCTTTCTCTCTCTTCGGACGGGCACTTGCCCATGCCCCCACTGCCACAAACCACAAGAGTCATCTGGGATTTTTTATTTTTGTCTTGATAATATCTTTTTTCTTGCACACCTACCTAAAACTTTTCAGGTGTACAAGGGGCTTTGAATTATTAAAAATTGTTAGGCTTTAAAAAAAAATTGCAATATGAAAGCCAATTATTTAATTTAGCTAATCTGTTATCTTTAGAATATCACAATATTTTTTTCTCACATAGTAAAATTGTGTCTTTAAACATGCAAATAGAATGCTACTTTTATCTTTAGGAAGGGGGTCCCTTGCAAGGCTATGATCATATGTGGGGGTCCTTGGCATCAAAAAGTTGAAAAGTTTAATATCCTGCTAAATTGATAATCAATACAATTACAGAAGGTGGAGTCTTATGCACGTTACTTGACATGACAATATCAGTAATGTAATTACTTAGTTAGTTCTTCATTAATAACCGGGACTGAATCTGTGACCTGTTGCATTAACATCCTAGAGGATATATGTTCGTACTATACTTTGAGCACAATATGATTTCTGCAAAAGAGCTCTTCAAAAAAATAATTCCTTTCACAAATGTTGTGCTAATTCATTTTATTCTAACAATATGCAAACTGTGTTTGATGAGGATATATATATATATATATATATATATATATATATATAAAATGTATATATATATATTTTTTTTACTAAAACACTTTTTATTGACATATATCTGTAGTTGACATATTTCAGCAGGCACTAAAATAATTTAAAGACTTCTTGTTACTATGCATTTTAAATATACTTAATACATTTAGATGAAAATAAAACTCCAGTTGTCTAGTAATATAGTCATGACAGTATTCAGTGTGACAGAAATCCCATAAATGAATTGTTTCATACATTTATTTTGTTAATTTGGAACATTATCACTGCATAAATTAAATGGAAAATATATGCAAATACCCCACACAACTAATTATGTAATATTTGTTGCCCACAAACTGAATAAATAAAAAAACACTTGTTGTTAGCCCTGAAAGACTTTTAAAGTAACCAACAATTGAATCTTATCACATTTGTGGCAACAAGCCAAAAGTGAGCAGAACTCTTTTGTGGGGCTTTCAGGGTGCATATACAGGATAAGCAAGCATTAACTAAAACATATTTGTTGTGATAACTGAACTCTACTGTTCAGTTGAAATTGTATTTGCACTTCTTCTAAGACACAAAGAGGATATATATTTTTTTTGCAATATCAATATTAACACATTTCTAAACTTTAAAATGTTTTTAAAGATTTACTTTGTACAGTTTTTGATACTTTAATTTATCATTTATCAACATTTATCAATAAGGCTCAGTTGTACTCTGATCACAAAAATAAATATGTAAACAATAAATAAACAGTCTGTGGGGACAACATCAGCCATCATAACAGTCATTGAATACTGAGAGTAAAATTGATACTGACATAATGTCAACCACATTGTGATCAAAGTCACGATACATGCACAATTATGCAAGAAGGAAAAAACTAGTATTATGGTTCTTTTGGCACTGACACACATTGCCCTGATGGAGCGACAGAGTCTCTCTGTGCCTTCTGCATCTCAGTATAGAGAGCTGTTCAAACCACCAGCCAGTGATTAAGCTGTAAGAAACAATCAGAAATTAGTTGGTTATATTTACTTTAGTTTAGACAATCAGACATGTACCATGGTTGTACTATGTAAATACCATAGTGTAAATACATATGGTAATCATTCAATACCATGGTTAAATCAAAGTACCATAGTATTACTATCTGATATCTTGGTACGTCACAGTATACACTACTTACTTTCTTTTTTCACCTCATTTATTTTAATTTATTGGAACTCCACATTAAAAAACACAATGTATATAAGACAAGTAGTGTTGCCACGATATCAAAATTTCAGTAGTCAATACCGATACCAGTGAAATTTCACGGTTTTCTACAACAATTTCGATAGCACATAAAAATTTGCTATTATGGTAATGTGCAGGTGAACATTTCTTTAGCCGATTTAAAGTTACATTTCAATGTAAATAATAAATTTAAAGACAAAAAAGTGTTTCTCAATTAAACATTCATTGCTTTAGTATTTTTAAACAGGCCCTAGTGAAATTTATTTTATTTCTTTTCCCAAATCCCTTTTTCCTTTTTTTAAAATAAATTTCCAGAATTCCATGTTTTAAAGTTGAATTTAATGTTAAATTAAAAATGTTGTCTAATCAAATTAATTTAAAAATCTTTTAGCAAGCAAAAAATAGAACAATTACTTTTCAACATACAATTGTATTTTTGATTTTTACATTTATTTAATGCAAAAGCACTCTTGCTTGTTATATATTGCTTTATTATTATTATTATATTTATTCATTAATAATTCTGTATTATTCACACCCATAATAATATTACAGTGAATATAAAAATGTTCTATACAGTTGGAATATACAGTATTTCTGTTGCAATTTTCAAAATTTCAGGCATCTAGCTTTTATTTTGGATCGTGCTTTTATTTTGATGCGTAGTTTTGACGGAATCTTCACTTCTAACAGATACACAGTTTGCTACATGGCCAAGTGTGATTGTTAAAGTGCAAATACTGTGATTTTAATTTTATAAACATATAGTCTACTTGTGCTGTGTGCTTCACAGTTGTTTAATGCTCTGCTTTGTCATCTCATACAACGCAAATTATTCTCAATTTCTGTGGCGTTTCCAGTGCAGGAGCTGTTTACTTCACACATTCAAACAAAGCACGCAGCTTGAATGCAGACTAATATTGCAGCAATGTGTGGTTTAATCACAGTAGGACATTTTAAAATTTTAATTTGTTTTATTATCAATTTCAGTGTAAAAACTATAACAGAGCACATGCGCTATGGAGCCAGGATTATTACAAAACAATTTGAATTTGAATTGTGTAAATTTGAATTATAGACTTTTGAATTTGAATTATAAGTGTGATTTTGCCAAATGAAATATTACGTTGTATTTTAAATAGGTTTGAATTTGAATTTTTTAAACGCCAATCCTGGACATTTCATATTTAACCAAATTGAATTGTTTTATTTTATCGCATAATTTTATAAATATGTATTTTCAAACAGCAAATATTTGGTTCTGAATTCTTACACTGTAAATATTCAGTTTTAAAAAATACAGCTTCAAGTTTTCAAGATGAAGAAGAAATTCAGAACACCAAATTCAATATCTAAAATTCAAACCACAGAAATTCAGATCTACAGAAAGTGGGTCAGAGGTCAAGTTTTCGTGTTCCACAGGGAAGAGTAGAGGGTCTTGGAAAAGTCGAACGGAGCATTTTGGCTGTGTCATACAGTGTTTGTAACGTTTGTTGGAGTTCGGTGTGTAAATTAGCCATTAAATGCCTAACAATAAGCCTACAATTTGCATGAAATTAATCGTATAATGTAATCACGCCTGCTAAATCACACACATCTGAATGATCATTCGTGATGTTCATGTCTTGAGCTCAAAACGCACTTACAAACACCAACAAGTGTTTGAAATAACATCCGACTTGGATCTGATGTGGATTCAGATCACAGAATGAAGCAGAATTACATTCATTATTGAGTTATATGTGATGCTTACTCTTATGCATATTAATCACTTTCATACTAAATATACTTTATGCTAAAACAAATACCACAGACCGCTTAGACAAATGTCTCATGTGCTGAGAATGTGCTAACATGCTAACCATAAAAATATAAATAATAAAAGGTTAAGAACCACTTCATGGTCAGAATGGCGACCTTTTGAATCACGCTCATGCCAGAGAATTATTGCACCTCAACCTGCAATTGGCCAAAATGCTCCGTTCGACTTTTCCGAGACCCTCTACTCTTCCCGCTTTCTTGAAAGCAGTTGTGTGCAATTGAGACAGCATTTGGGTATCTAATTAAGTCTGTGCTCAGTACTAACGGTACTGCAGAATCTCTGGTATTGTAACATCTTTTTAATTTTAGTACAGACTTGGTACTGAAGTACCGGTACTTTGGACAACACTAGAGACATGCATGAAAGAAAGTCACTCGCTTTATAAGCATTCTGTGTGTGTGTGTGTGTGTGTGTGTGTGGACAGACCCATATTTAGCTCTCTAAATCAGAGAATGTTTACAGACAGCACACATTTATCACTGAAGTGTCAACTCTTGTCAACTCTTCCCTTATCAGCAAATATTGTGAGACTAGAACAATCCCACCATATCTTTGCTGAGCATCAGAATGCCCTATTTTTATTTTTTGTGATAATGTTGCAGTAAAATATTATGTTTAGCATAATTGAAAGTGCACCCATAAAATTTATTTAATCTGCTTAGTTTAACTTTACACATGAAACAGCTGTTTGCTTTTTTCCACCCACAAATTCTGAGAGATAACATCTTACTGTAAACTGTCGAACCTCCCCACGCTCCACCAAGTGATGCTCAGTCTCTGGGGTTATAGCATATGCCAGTTTCTTTAAAGGTAATGCACAATACAATATAGGTCATATTTATACAGAAATGCTCTGATCAGAAATAATTATTGAATAGGGGTACAAGTGCAGGCATAATTGAACAACAATATTACTGCAGGGATATTTCTAAAAATGTTTCTTCTGCATTATAATTACAGTTTAGAGATTAATCTTTAGAAGTGTTTCACTGACACTGTTAACAAATAATAAGTAATTAGTCTTAACAACATTGTATGTGCATATTAACTGTCTATATAAAAGATGACTTACGTCACAAAAGCTTCCAGGCAGAGAGCAGAACTTATAGATCGCATAGAGAGGCACCATGATCATAGACGATATGGACAAACACCAACCAACCACATTAGCCCATGTGGGGAAATAATAGTCACCATACTTTGGAGGGTTGAAAGTTGCGAAACTGATAACAACCATGAACTGAAATAAAGAAAGAGAAAACAAGCATTATTTTAATAGTATCTAAGATTGATTCTTAGACCATGTCCACACTAACACATTTTCATTTGAAAATTTAATTTGGCCTTCTGTCCACACTGAGACCACACGTTTGTGTCATCAAAAACTGAGCTTTTCGAAAATGCTCTCCCAAGTGGATAAATTAAAACTATGACTTATTTGTTGTCATGTGATATAGTCATGTGATCCATTCAACCAAAAACAATCAAGACCCGGCCAGTGTTGTAGCAGCGTTGTTGTGCCTGATATCCATGGTGATAGCATTGTTAATGATAAATGTTAATTTGTTCAACCTTCACATTCCATTCCTTCAAAGGTGACAGGAAGCTAACTCAGAATTGGTGTCCAACCGCGGAGGACAATTGCGTTTCAGATTGTACATGGTCTGACAATTTTTCACATGTGCAGAAGGGGATTTTCATAGGTTTCAGTGTGGATGAGCATTTTGAAAACGAAAATGCCTTTTTTTTTTTTAAATGTATCCAGATTAACGTAGAAGTAGCCTTAGGCATAAATGTCACGAAAATACCTTTGTGTGAGTAAGGTTGTGTAATTGTAAACATACCAACAGGAAACATGGACTAACAAACTTCCAGCACAGTCTCCAGTAAAGACCAGGTCTCTGTCCGATCATCTCCTGGATATCATCACTAAAGCGATCCACACCTAAAAACACATACCCTGGTAGACTTCTTGAAGGTGTGATGCTAATCTCTCATGATTACATCACACTTTGAGTGTGTTTACATACACAACCTATCATGCTATTTATCTGACAACATGAAAGTTCTTGTACATATTGATTTTTGTCCATGGCCCCCATTGGTCTTTGAATGTACACCCTTGTTCGCATGTCTGCTAGCATTTGACTCCAAGGCTTGAGAAAAATAAAAGTATAATTTTTAAATAATCACAGATTACTTCTTCTTTGTATTACCAGTAATTGCACTCAATGTGAGATTCGATTGATTCTTGTCTGGCTTCCTTGATCCCCCAGCATATTTTAGATGGGTTTTGTTAGCTCATCAGACTGGGTGACCAGCTGACCAACCAGCTAAACTAGCTAAACACCAGCTTGGCAAGGCTATGGGGACAAGCTCAACAAACATAAACCTGCTAGCCCAGGCTGGGATACCAGCTAGACCATCTTAAGCCAACAAAGACCAGCAAACCAGCTTAGGCTGGTTAAGGCAGTCATTTTCACTAGTAGAATTTGAATCACTAGCAAGATCTTCAGTCCACATTAAACAGGTAATAATTTACTCCTTGAAAATTTTGAAAGAACTTCTGCCATGCCATCCTTTGCAAATTGTATCAAAATTTGTATAAATGTAAAAAAAAAAAATGAAAGAGAGAAAAGGATGGATGAAGAAAAGTAAAATAATTCATAGAGAGCTATTTGACTGTAACTATTTCATAACATGAATATTATAATATTAAGTGACAAAAAATATATCTTAGAATATTGCATGTATTATTTTTTTATGAAAAAATGACCATATCATTGATTGGAAGCAAACACCCATAGTGGCCTCCATATTGATCAAATATCTTGCTCCTGAAGTTTTCTTGCCCGCAGGGCTTTGATCAATGGTTGATATATAAATGCAGTGTGATTGCTCAACAGAGAGAGCAGAGCTGTGTCAGAAGCTGAGGGCTAAAGGCACAAGTGTTTGTCAGTTAATGGAACTTCCAAAAGGCCACTTAAGCCTTGGGCTAGTTTGTCTTTCCCTGACCTGCGACCTTGAACCTTTGGAGCAAGGGGTCTGAACATTGCTCTCCCAGTGCTGAACCATCAGTTAGCAGGTTGCTCTGACTGTCCTGAGCATATAGAGTCACTCTGAAGTTCAGGTTGATTCAAGACTCATTCATTGCCTCAGGTACAGTGTAATTGGAAAGATCACATTGATGTGAGCACTAGCCAGTTTGTAGAGGACAGAAAAATGGCTTTTTGAGGACAAATTCTATAGAGACATTTGTCTTTTTAAAGAAATTTCTACAATTTCTTCATCTTGTAACATGCAAAGCCAAATAAGGACTATCTTAAATTTATTTAAAAAAATGTAAGGTTTCTGATATATTTGTGATGTGAATCTATAATAAAGTGAAATATAATAACAGTAATTGTAATGATTTGTCATCCAAAAGTACTATCAACAATGCTATTTCATAATAATAATTAAAAAAAAATCATCAAGACTGTATTATAGGTTACACCAAAATCATCACCATTATGAAATTGATGTTCATGGAACCTCATTACCACTTGCTCTAATGAGAATTTACATCGCTTCTTCATTACTATCATCAATCAACTGAGATCTTTAGTGCTCTACACTAACTGCTGGAATGTATGGTGGTTATTATACGAAATTACAGTCAACTAATTAATAGAGTTGCCAAGAGTAGAGTTACAATCAAATGCCAAATACCAAATTGTTATTTTATATACTTTTGAAGAAGAGTGAACCATCCAGCATTTCAGACAGAAATGGGTCATAAGCTTGAGCTGACTGCCAAATATCACAACTCTAATGAGGCAGATCTGCCCAGAAGCACAGCTGCCTGATAGCCAATCACTGCCATAATGCCATATCAGCTTCACTGGACATGTAAGAACAGGAATCACCCTCACCGTAGAACCAGGCGATTCCGATGGCCTCAATCAACACCCCGAAGAGAATCGATGTCCCTGCCGCAAAGTGGTCCAACAAGGTAAACACATAGATGCCACCCTGGTATGAGAATGGAAGGAGAGGTAAGACAAACATACAGAGAGACAAAGTGATCAACATAAACCCAGGATCTATGTTGTCCCATAATCTTGCCCTCAAGCCTTTGAGAGAGTGTGCAGTGCTCTTCAAATAATAGTTTACTTAAAATTACAATTATGTTATCCTTTACCTGGCCTCATGTCATTCCAAACCTGTTTGCTGATATTCTTTCCATGGAACACAAAAGTATACATTTTTGAAAAGCCTTTGCACAGATTTTGACATAAACTATATCAAATACTTTGCCAAGAACCATGACTGTTTTTATCGAAGTCAAAATGGCCATTTACTCTGACTAAATCATCTTGAAACATTAAGTTCCACCAAATAAAGACATTTTTATAGTTTAGATTTGAAGTACAGTAGATATAGATCCTTAAGGTAGCAAATGCAGGTTAATAATTTTGCTAGTGTACAAAAACAGTTCATAGTGTCCATGGCTGTCAAGCTCCAAAAGGGTCCAAAAATCACCTTAAAAGTTCAAAAAAAAAAAAAAAATAGTCCATATGAAAGAAATAAAATTGGTGGGTGATCTATTCCTTTAATAACAATATGAAAGCTAGTAGGGTGAGTACTATCCCATTAAAATTTGTGTTTGGCTCTCACATACGTTTGTGACACAGATGAGAGAGATGAGGAATGTTGAAACTACGATGAAGAGTGTGAAGAGCTCTCGATGTTTTTGCAAGAACTTAAACTCATCCATGAGTCCTGTGATCACAGATTCCATTCCTCCCATCTGAAAAACAGTGTTTAATTCAAGTTAAACAACACAAGGATTTCCCAGGTAATAAAGAAGTGCCTGTAACATAATCAAGTCTGTGTTGGACTTTGGTAACAAGAATTTAGAGTGACATAGATAATTCATATGAAATATTAGAATCAAGAGAGCCCTTATACCTACTGTCAATATTTTAGGAACATCCTGAGCCTAAATTATCCTGTAATCCTTGTACCCACTGTTAATAATTTAGTAACATCCTGATGTTACTGTAAAAAATATGGGAGCATACATTATAATATTTACACGGAACAGATTTTTTTTTTTTATGTCTGACAACATACATTTTATTTTTTTATGCTTCCTGTCCATTACCTAAATGTAATACATAAAATGAAGAGAGCGGAGTTCCTAAAACAGAACCTTGTGAAATGACCACAATAAATTACAAATGAGACTAAAGTGTGATTTAAACCAGTGGTTCTCAATTCCAGACATGGGGACCCACAGTACTACATATTTTTAATGTCTCTCTTATTTAACAAACCTCACCAGCTCATTAGAAGAGGCTGGATGATCCAAACAGGGTGTGTGGGAGTCACATGATTCTATGCGAGGGTTGCTATGCGAAGGTATACAAGCTCGCAAATTTGCTACAATTATCCTTTTAAGCAATATTAATCGGTGAGAACTGTAATAGTTGTGTTTGGAATAAACTGTGCTGGAAGAGCAGGATGTCGAAAAATTTGAAATCATCGGCCTGTGGGACACTAAAAAGCACTTATGTTCTCACACGTCGGACACCTCGCAGGATCAAGATGGCAGAGGTCCAGTTGATAGTGACAGCAAGCTTCATAACGTAGGTCTGGATATCTCGAACATTTATGTTGCACTGACAAAAATCTAGACCGACATTGAGGGCCTGGCAGAAATACGTTGAGCGATCACATCTATGGAGGCAAAACTTTCCACGCTGATCACAAGAATGGATTATGTTGAAAAATAGTTCAAGTTTCTGGAGTCGGCAGAAAGAGAGCTACAGACCAACCTGCCTGCTTCCAAAGCTGATTTGGAACGAGTGTGGGAAAAATGAGAGGATATGGAAAATCAGAGCAGATGTAATAATGTTTGTTTTGTTGGAATCCCAGAGGGAAAGGAAGGTCAAGATATGGTGTAGTTTTGGAGGGGCTTATTCCGAATTTGATCGACACAGTAGGCTGCCGTCTCGGGGTGGGTGATAGACCTTGATCTATCCTGGCAAGATTCTTGCAGTCGGCTGACAGAGACTTTGTTCTATGGGCTGCGAGATATGAAGGCAAGTTGTGCTGGGGGGACAACAACATAATGGTTTTTCGGAATTTGCTAGAGTGATACAAGCAAAGCGGAACGATTTCAAAGAGTGTAAAAATTACTGCACCAACTTAAGGTAAGCTCTGCAATGGTTTATCCTTTAATTGACGCAAAGTATGGACACAAGATATTTACATGCCCACAGCCTATTAACACAGTAGGCTGCCGTCTCGGGGCGGGTGATAGACCTTGATCTATCCTGGCATGATTATTGCAGTTGGCTGACAGAAACTTTGTTCTATGGGCTGCGAGGAATGAAGGCAAGTTGTGCTGGGAGGACCACAACATAATGGTTTTTCCGGAATTTTCTAGAGTGATACAAGCAAAGCGGGATGGATTCAAAGAGTGTATAAATTACTGCACCAACTTAAGGTAAGCTTCGCAATGGCTTATCCTTTAATTGACGCAAAGTATGGACACAAGATATTTACATACCCCCGACAAGCCATGGCCTTCATTAAATCAATGGTGTAAGTGGGTCATTTTGCGTGCTCTTGATCAACAATACAGACTACACATTGTGCATTTTACTGATTTTACCCGAGAGGGTTTGTTGTTTTGTTGTTTGTCCACTGGCTCATGACTCTCTTTTTTTCTCACTTTGTTGACTTGCTGTTGAGCTCATTTGTTCACTTTGTGGGTTCAAATTTATTGTTAACTGGGGCCTATTTTATTTTGTAATTTGCATTTTATTGAACACATTTATGTACAGTTTAATGGCTCGGTTTATGGTAAGGGGAAAATGGAAAAAAATAGTGTGTGTGTGTGTGTGTGTGTGCGTGTGCTTGCGTGCATGCGTTTGTGTATGTGTGTAAAATTCACCAGATTTGTGCAATCTGGTAGCAACAGTGTCATGGAAAATGTTGTGAGCGTGCATGGACCATCGGATTTCCGAGCAATGAACACAAGTTGGGACAGTTATGTGCAAGGCTGAAGTGCATGGTTTTCTGTTCTGTGGGTTATTAAGAATGTTATGGTTACATCAATATTGAATAGTGGTCTATATAATTTAGCCTTGGGTACACAATTTTTATTGCATGTCAATATGTCACACTTTAATATAGGTAAAACTTTTTCTCTCCAAGTGGAATGTTAATGTGCTGGGGCATCCTATTAAAAGAAGGAAGGTTGTATCTTTTTTTAAGCATAAAAAAATTGTATATAGTGTTCCTTCAAGAAATGCTAATTTTTCCACAGGAAGCTGAAAAACTTGGCAGGGCATGGGGTGGGCATATGTTTTGTAGTGCTGGTTCGCGTAAGAGCAGGGGAGTCATCACACTGATAAGTATGCATTTACAATTTAAATGTCTCAAACATATAAAAGCTAATTTAGGGAGAGTCATTATTGTTTTGGCTGAAATACAGGGGTAAAATCTTATTTTGGCTAATACCGTATTTATGCACCCAACGCTGATGATCCGAAATTTTTGATAGATCTTGAGGGAAAGTAGCTGGGAAAGTAGCAGTTAGTCATCCCCCTAGGTGCAGGGGACCGCTTCATGCCTGCTAGTGTGTTGGGGGTAGTTATGCGATGGCTTTCTGCGCTGGCTACGAGGCACACAGAGGTCTGCCCATCTCGCATCGCCAGTCTGTGTAACTCGGTTCAGCTCTTGTGGTGTTTTCCATTGGGACCCCTAGTGTCAACTCATCGACACAACGTCGAGTGAGTGAAAGATAGGAAACGTCTCGGTTACTGATGTAACCTCTGTTCCCTGATGGAAGGAACGAGACGTTAGTCCCTCCTGCCACAACACTGAACCAACCGCTGAAATGGCCGGGTCTTTGGCTCAGCTCCTCAGTGTGATACCTGATGTGCATTTGCAGCGTCACTCCTTTTATACCCGTATGTCCGGGGTAGTGGCATGCAAATTCCACACGGCAATTTTCATTGGCCTTTTCTCAAGATCAGAGATGTCTGGGCTCCCAAGGAGCGACCCCTAGTGTCAACTCATTGACACAACGTCTCGTTCCTTCCATTAGGGAACAGAGGTTACATAAGTAACCTAGACGTTTCTCTTTCTTATTTTAAACAATTTGATAGAATATCTAAGTCTTTTATTTGGAATGGTAAAAGACCTCGGTTGCATTTCAGTAAGTTCCATAAACCAATTGACAAAGGCCCCTCCATGGTACTACACTGAACAAGCAGTCATTGCCCCAATCTCACCACTGCAAAGTCTTTCTATCAAACTGCCTAGAAGTAAAACTGCATCCCATTATTTCACACTTATATTTCATATGGACAAAGGTTTCCCATATGATTTGATACTTACCTAAATGTTTCCTCAAGCATATGGCCAAACACCAAATTGTGTATTAACAAGTTCCCCTTTTGCTGGAAAGAATGGATGGAGATGGGTGTTGCTACACTTGTTGACCTGTATGAAAATAGAGCTTTGAGATCATTTTCAAATATAACACTTTATAGTTCTCTGGATTTTTTCCTATTTCTTGAAAGCCTGAGCAAGTTATGTGTATCTATATCAAACAGTATCCACCAGTAACAAACTTAATTGGCAAATAGATCATCTGAATGTAAACATGTTCACTGAAACTGATGTAAGATACAAACAGATATTTTCAGGCTTATTTATTGTGAATATCGAAGTGTTTGTTCAGAGTTACTTGTTTTATGTTTTCATCAAAAAGTGCCCTTTTCCCTAAGTCACTTGAATAAGAATGCATGCTCTATCTCCCTCACGCACAGTACCTGAGGTAGACATGCAAAGCAAAGCTGGTTAAAATTAAACTGATATGCTAGGTTTAATGGCAAACGAACACGCAACTTATGACATGTATCCATGTATGACAACAGCGAGCGATTCAGTATGAAAACGGGCAAATCCCAGGCATTTTAGGCAAATTAAAAATCCCGGTTTTACTTTTTTAAGGACCCTCCAGGCAAACGGACATGATGCCACCCCAAAACAAGGAAATACTACAGCTTTACATACATTACAATTTGTGGACAGTTTTGCAGCTTCCTTTGTTGATCGTTGTGCTGCACTTATAGACTGAACATTGGGGCTGGGGAAAGCTCTGACATCGCAATCCGCGTATATCTTCTCCCTCATAAATAATATTTTCCATAACGAGCTAATCAAACATTAAACATGATTGTCACTAGAGGGTGAAATGCACCTGTCTTATCCGCAGTTTGGAGATGGTGAAACGGGGGTGTTTTCCCCTGTCAGTCATTGATGATCTATGGCAATTTACGAAGATGCCCATTCAAACACTTCCGGTGGCTTCACCTCCTGCTAGCAGTTTAACATAGCGTCAGCAATCCAGTTCTATATAAACTCAGCAAAAAATGAAATGTCCCTTTTTCAGGACACTGTATTTTAAAGATAATTTTGTAAAAATCTAAATAACTTTACAGATCTTTATTGTAAAGGGTTTAAACAATGTTTTCCATGCTTGATCAATGAACCATAAACAATTAGTGAACATGCACCTGTGGAACAGCTTACAGACGGTAGGCAATTATGGTCACAGTTATAAAAACTTAGGACACTAAATCATGTCATGCTCCAAATCACAGAGATAAAATTTTTTTCCCCATTCTGATGGTTAATGTGAATATTAACTGAAGCTCCTGACCCATATCTGCATGATTTTAAGCACCGCACTGCTCCCACACGATATGCTGATTAGATAATTGCATGGATGATTGTTGGTACCAGATGGGATGGTTTGAGTATTTCTATATCTGTTGATCTCCTGGGATTTTCATGCTCAACAGTATCTAGAATTGACTCAGAATGGTGCCAAAAACATAAAACATCCAGTGAACAGCAGTTATGTGGGCGAAAACACCTTGTTGATGAGAGGGGTCAACAGAGAATGGCCAGAATGGTTCAAACTGACAAAGTCTACAGTAACTCAGATAACTGCTCTGTACAATTTGTGGTGAGAAGAATAGTATCTCAAAATGCTATTCTGAGATACGGGTTGGCGCTGTTTAAGCGGCATAAGGGGGATCTACACAATATTAAGCAGGTGGTTTTAATGTTGTGGCTGATCGGTATATATATATATATATATATATATATATATATATATATATATATATATATATACAAGAATCAATCAAAAGTACTAATAACAAACTGGGTGGGTTAAATAAGGGTGAAATAAAAAATGCACAGTGCTGTGGGTTCCCAGGACTAAAATTGTGTTCCTGAATGACCTTACCAGGTTTTTAATCTGTGAATAGGAATACTTGATCAAATATGTTGAAGACTTTACTGCTCAAGCAAAATCAAAACAAAAGCATTATGTTTATCGCTAGATAATTTATAAAATGAGTCAATGTCAATTCTGTATAATGGTTCAAAAGTAAATATGTAATATAAAATAATTTTAAAAAATTAGTAAGATTAAAAATATGAACTGTCTCTAATGTACCTGCAAATTATACTGTGACATGTACATTCAGTTTTTCATACACTGAGTAGCTCTGTGCTTAGTTTTTATAGTTGCATATTTTAACAGAAAATAAGTGGGATCAAACAAGGCTGTCACATGGACTCACAGCACTGTCGATTCCTAAAGTAAGCAGCATGATGAAGAAGATAACAGCCCACACTGAAGAGCCTGGTAGTGTAGCTATTGCTTCTGGGTAAATAATGAACACCAGGCCAGGACCTTATGAGAAGCAAAGAACACAGATTCAAAACCAGTATATACATTGCTTTGAATACATCTGACAGCACAACAGAAAATGAACTTTTGTGTATAGTGCATATACTTTGGTTTATCTTAACTAATTATTTAATAGTCTCAAAATAATTGTGTGTCATTTCTGCACCACTATTGTCCTAAATTGTCCTGAAATGCAAAACTATTGACTAATCATTTCCTAACAGGTCTCCTGAACACTCACCAACCCCCACCTTTATGTATTCAATTGGTTAGATAAACAGATACTGCAGTCACTCACATCCCAAACTCACACAGTTGGTCAAACCAGTGCTGTGTTGGGCTGGTCGAGAGATGTTGTTGCATAGGTATTTAGTTTTTTTACTAAGAGCACTCAGGATAAAATCATATAAAATATGTATATGATTTTAATTTAACTGTGTATGCACACACAATAAATAAATTAAAAATAAATTAAAAATGTGATTAGTTCATTTGTGGCAGTGAGTATGAAGTTCACACCAGAACAGAAGAACATACTATCAGCAGAACATATCGCATGAATGTTGCAGATAGTCTGGCATTTTGACATGTTCCAATTCCATTGACATTCTGTAACTCACTCATACTGATTTTGTTCTCAGAATGAAGAGACTTAATTCAATGTCTCCAGACGGTGTTTATGAAGAGTACACCAGTCATTCTCTTAATGAAACCGCAATGTCCTCCACCATTTTAAACAGTATTTATCCAATGTGGAAACTCTGGTAAGCACCTTGAGTTCTGTAATCAATCAGTCTGGCTCAACTGTGACGAGCCTTAATGCTGAAGATGTTCGTTTAAAGACGTTTAAAGCAATTTCCTAGCTTTAGTAGTGTAGTAGTAATACAAGTGATCACGGAGCGCTTTTGTAAGTAAACAGTGACTGACGGATTCACTTCACGCCACCAACTGGCTCATATTACACACAAAAAAGATATTTTGCCACCACCTGCTGGCTAACATACGTAATTTTAAAAAATACAAATAATAGCTGTGAAAAGAGACACATAGCCTAGATTAGCGCTTAACACATATGCACTGCTTTTACAGTTTAGTTTGGGATCACAGATTGAAGTGTCTGAGTGCTGATTGTGTCAGACCATCAGTGCTCGTGGAATGTCTCTCGTCCAATCAGATTCGAGGACCGGAACTAACTGTTCTATATATCTATCTTTCTTTTTAATGTCAAAGTAATAGTATTTTATAGAAAATTATTTATGTATTTAATTCTATTGTAGAATTTAATGTTCTGAATTTGGTATATGATTGTTTGTGCCCGTAGAGGATAGTTTTATGTTGTGTATGTTACTGTACAATTTAGAATATGAGCTTTATTGTCATGAAAAAAATGTCACAATGCAAAAACAGGCTTCTTTTTCTATATGCCAAATATATTTAATAATTTATCTCTTTTGATTTTGGGGTGAAATATGACCCAGACATTTCTTTGTTAGATTCACCCATTTAATCACAGGTGCAGATACAAAATACAAACACACTCACTCACCGTCAGTGGCTACTTTATCAAGGGCCACGTTGTGCTTCTGTGACATATAACCCAAGAAGGAAAATATGACAAATCCAGAAAAGAAGCTGGTCAGAGAGTTTATGGAGCTGGTTATGATGGCGTCTCTATAAGAGAGAGATCGAGCACAAATTTAATCAAACTCTCCAATGGACTGTTTATTCTGATAAATCTATGTTTGATGTACTGTAAACAGTGGTATCGGTGGGTTAATTCTTAGATAATTCCCCCTTCAATGTTTACTACAATCTCATCAAAGGGATTTTAATTCAGCTATACAAAGTATAACAAAATATGTGTTTATGTGTGCTATCCCATGAATCCTGCTGTGGATGTTTGCATTATAGCTCCTTTATGAATTCTTCCACAAGGTTTGGGTTTGCTCACCTATAACAGTTGTTGCTGAATTTGTTGTAGCTGGAGAAGGCGATTAGCACACCAAACCCCACTCCCAGAGAAAAACAGATCTGTGTGGCAGCCTCGATCCAGACCTGCGACACAAACGGCCCCGGCCATCCGCACAAAAGAGGCCGCACAACAGCTATCATTAGAGATAATTGCAGGAAACTCATTCAACAGAAAGATGAAAGACACTTGTGAATACAGGGTAATTTTGCAAATTGCTGCTCCACGCATGTGTCTAATCTAATTCTGAAATTGCCGCTTTGAGGTCTCTTTGCCAAGTGGTCCACCGGGAAAGAATCACAGATCCTGGAAATACTTACTCAAGGCTAATCGTAACTTCACCTGGCATTCTGCGATGATGACATGAGCGATTCTTATGAGCTGTTTAAGAGGTTGATCCATAAATATATATACACACAATATCTTTCTCTATGATTTTCTTGTCAAAACTCTTTGCATAAATGCTATTTTTATTTTTTTTAAAGAGCAGATTAATTCATGAGCAACATGTTTCTTCACCATAAAACCAGATTAACAAACATTCTGTTTGAACTTCACCCTTTTCTCAGTGGATAAAAAGGCTTAACTGAGACAGTTATGTGCATATGTCTGCATAAGAGTATGTGTGCAAGCAGGTGCATGTGGGAGTTTAGAAAATGAGAAGGTTTGGTTTGGTATGACTCTGTGTGTGTGTGTGTGTGTACCTGAGCATCACACAAGCGGAGGAAGTCCACACTCAGGTAAGCTTTAATGCCATCGATTGCTCCAGGCAGAGTGACACCACGCAGGAGCAGAACAGTCAGTACAATATAGGGCATGGTGGCTGTGATCCACACCACCTGCACTTACACACATACAAAAAGACATACAGATTTAAGCCTCACACAACTGTATGTCTTTATCAGACCTTATTTATGGAATGACTCTAAGAACACATTTTCAACTACTCCAAAACCAAATTTTCTAAGAATTGATAATTGCAAACAAAAAATAGACTTTGCATCTTCTTAAGAAAAGGTACTTGCAAAACTTGCTGCCACTGTATTAGGTATTGCTATGTGATTGCTATGCAGTTGCTATGGTGTTCTGAAGGCTTGTTTGTATGTAGCTATGGGGTTGCTAGGGTGTTCTAGGTGGTTGTTAGGTGGTTTCTTACTGGCTATAAATAATAAGAGCCAACCCCTAAGTCTTTATGTTTGTTCTGGTCTCTAGTTGTGGGTAGATTCCCCCTAATGCATTAAATGGCTTTTGAACCCATTTTATTGTATGCTATTTTACATTAGACAGATAGCTTAGAATAGTAATAGAGCACCTCTTCTTAGCTCACAGAAATTGCAATAATTTATTTTGAGCTGGTTTTATTCATTTATGTATTTTTATGAGCATTTTGCAGATCCTTCTAAAAATTAACATGATCAAGATCTGAATAATCAGTCTGATGTGTTCTAAAAGTGTTCTTAAACAATTTAACTTAAACAATGACTTTTTTTACTTTGTTATTTCTACTTTTGCTGATTAAATAATTTATCTAGGAATTCAACGGTTTTCTCAGTGATTTACAACCCTTAATGCACTGTGTTGTCTGAAATACTTGGGGGGGTATAGAGGTTAGGGTGGTCAAAAAATTGTAAATATTTATTTTTTTCTATTTTACTCAGTGGTCCTAAATGACTAAGAAATCAGCAATGTGGTAAAATATTTTTGTAATACTAAAATATGTGTAGTGTAGGTGTAACAAGCTGTGCAAATTGAGGTATCATTCATGTCCGTAGCAAAAGCCATGCAGGACAATTTACATGCCTGATACTTTGGGTCATAGAATGCTATACATCCTTAGCAAACACCACTAATTAATCCATCAGTTACAATGAATTGTTTTCATACAGGTGTATTAGAGATGAATGTTAATATCTCTGAGAGGTCGAACCTTCCCTGATGTCTTTACTCCCTTCCACAGACTGAAGTAGAGGATCACAATGACCACAGCCAGGCAGGAGGTGAGCTGCCAGCGGGGCAGTCCCAAATCATCTATCCCAGAACTGTCCTGAAGGTGAAGGACCCCTCGCCTGAGAGTGAAAGACACAGAGTGTTTTCTCGGATAAAAATATGAACAATCACCCACTAAAAAACAAATGTTATTTATATATATATATATATATATATATATATATATATATATATATATATATATTAGTACTGTTCAAAAGTCTTAGGCACATAAGATTCAGATTTGGATTGTCCAGAAATTATTTTAAAGGATTTTCTTCTGCATTTGAGAACATAACAGCTCATGGATTATAATTGCAACATTCAACAACATGGTTTATCTACATATCAACCATCTCCAGTTGAAGATGGTCTGGGAAGATTGGCATTTTTCAGTAGGACATACTCAAAGTACTCTAGGGCGGGTGTGGCCTTGTGCGTTTCATTCAACAGCGTGCCGTTGAGGTCTGAGCAGTTTGGACTGTTCCAGGTGTTATTACAGTTTATCCAGGGCAGTTCACCAGAGAAAGAGGAGAACAGGTAAAACAGAGCCCAGGCGATGATGACATTATAATAGAATCCCACATACAACGATATCAGGATCACCGTAAAGCCCACACCTGAGAAAAGAGATTGACACAAGCAATAAATACAACTACATAAAGTGACATGATGACAGTATTTGCAACTTTATATTTGGTTAGCAGAAAATGTTTTGTTTTAGAGGTGCAAAAATATATTTGCAATATATAACATATTTGCAATATATGCAACTCAAAGGATGGACACACACCCCCTGGAAGGTGAAAATGTTCAAGGGAGGCAAAAAGTGTGTGCCAGTGTTGATTTGTCTTACATCACCGAAAATGGGTAGTTGCGCCCCTAGTTTTACAGTAGATGCTGGTCAACAGCATGGTATGATGGTATGTTGGTGTCCCTACCAGGCTTCTAAACTATCTTAATCAGCAAGAAGTTCTTGGTCAACCAGCATCATGAACATGATTCAGAGTTTGCGTTTCCCTCTAAAATTACATTTGTACTCCACTGATGGTTAGTTTTAGTGGGGTTTAGGTTAGGATAATTTAAAAAGGTATTATTCTTTATTAATCCAGATTAGGCTATATAATCTGTGTTCCTTCTGTGCAACATGTCCATGCATACACATTTGTTAATAGAATCTGCAAGCTATTTTCCTAAAACTTGTATATAACTTGTAACTATTATTAGATTCAGTTTAATTCAAGTCAAATTAAGATCAAATATTACATATTTGTAATATAAAGCACACATAAAGCGCAACCATCTTGGTTCTGTAAGTAATTTTTCTCATCATTTTTTCGCCCCCATAGGAATTTCATAAAATCTTTCATACAAGAGATCAGAACTAACTAACCAACCAGCTCCGAGCAGAATTAAAACATTACAAATTTGGATTTGAAGCAAAAAATGTTGTAGAAAATTGGATAGAGACTGTAGTTTTAATCTTTAATGAGGGCATGAACTACAATCCCATGAAACATTGCTAATGATACAATTGAATTAAAATGGTGGTAAAAAGGAAACTATTGATTTAAAGATGTTGATTATAAGTGTTTAATCAATATATTTTAAGTTTACTGCAAAAGATTCAAATATGTAGTAGTTTGAGAGTGTAGGGAGATGACACGATAGCGTCATTCACAGTGCATCATGAGAGTGGGCGGTCACTGCTAAACTCTTTTGCTGCAGTATGCTTGCTGAGATTGGTGGATCATTTCCCTTTGGGTTCATGGAAAGTTTAGTTCTTCACCAGCACATTTAATTTAAAAAGAAGTTGAAATAACATGGACTGATGGCTTCCTCAGGAGTATATAGCATTGATTAACAACCTCTGAGCTCATGGTTATTAGTTATTTTTGATAATCAATTCCCCTATGGGAAAAAAAAGTATAGTATTTTAATATTTTCAATCAAACATGATTAATGTATTCTGTGAGAGGTGTCCTGTTACATGGACATAAAGCAAGTAGATGGTCATGTGATCTTAAAATAAAAGCCCATATGCAGCAACCTGCTCCATGTAAAATAAAGCAGTTTTAATTAGGCTACTGATATGACTCATGTAAGTGCACATGGTTTTACAAAATACTTAAAAAAAATAAATAAAAAATTGCTATTAATTTCTTCTGAACTTTTAAGTGAAACAATCAATGTGTGCACCTGTAAGATGTACATATTGTACCAAAAAAAAACAACCAAAGAATGAGATGAGGTGCAAGAAAGATTCTTAATCAGTAATCGAAAACAAAAATCGACAAAGGTGTTTCTGGAAAATGAACTAAAAAGACATAGCTTGTTTCCTGTCAATCATTTAGCACCATGTGCCAACAAAATCCTGTGGTTCTGAAGATTTCATTCTTTGTCTCAAACAAAAAGCAGGATTCTCCAATAAAACTGTATATTAGCACCACATGTTTGATTCCCAGCCCCTCTCAAGACATCGATCAAAGCAAATATGTTGATCAGCGGTACTTACAATAAACTCTAGTTGAATGCCAGGCTTACAGAGAACCACGCTTGTGATTAAAATGTATGTCTCCTCTCTACCTCGGCGATATGCTTGACAGCCCATTATGGACACTCAAAACAGGCATCTTTACTTCATGGAGGGAAACAGTTGATGGCTTTGTCAGTGTAACCCTGAAGAGTGTATTTAGAGTCAGGCTTTAGGCTAAAGTGATCTGACAGGGATTAGGGGATTATATATTTATTGAAGTGTTTAAGCAGAACATAAGTGTAAATTCATGATTTAGGGTGATTGACATATTTTTCTCTCATTTACACTAAACAATACGAAGGTGTTAAAATGAGTAGTTACATTAACCTATTTCCAAAATATAAAATGCTCTCAGTCAACAAAATATTGAGCAGTACTTTTCTGTCAAGTGCATATTCCCATTGACACACAATTTACCAATTTGGTATCTGGTAAAATTTTGAAAAAGCATCATCCAGGAAATCCAGTTAAGACTAAGAGTGTTTCTTTCCAACATCTTTGTGCATCTTGGGACAACATTGCTATCAACCAATCAGATTTTGGGGTGGGTTTAGGATTAGAGTTAGGTGAATGCTGCATTCCATTCAACTCAGAAAACCAGGACTTCCTATTAGGGAAAGAGCAATGGAACACAACTTGAAGTCGGACTTCCAACTTGCGATTTTGCCGAGCTGTGGGTAGGTGACGACACGCTAATATGTCACTGTTCAGGGGATGTACAAAGTTAATGATAAACATTTATTAAATAATTCCCAACAATGAGTCAAAGGTCCTACATCACATCATGATTAAACCCATTTAGTATCCATTTGCAGAGACAGGTGTTCAAAATACTGTAAATTACATCATATACCTGTACAGCAAATGCTAGCATTGAAGCATCGTTTGGTTGCTAAGAGACATCTAGGGTGACAACTGAACACCTGCTTAACTAATCTGCTTATCTTTCGAGCATCTGGCAATAAAATGCCTTCATGGTTGGAGATCGGAGATATCAAGTTGAAATATCCCACATCCAAATTTGAATGTAACGCTGCATTAGGGCTGGGCTATCAACCCATTTCCCTCTTCCCTCGCTCCGAGTCATGTGACACAACAGAATGGCGTTGAATTCTGTGAAGTGCTCCTACGGGTACAGAGCCAACAAAAGTGCCTCTGGTAAGAAACCTCTTTAAGGTTTCAATGAAACCTATTTGGGTGTAAAGTGTAGCTTCTCTAGTTTTGTTTGATATGCCACTTTAAAAAAAAAATATATATATATATATATATATATATATATATATATATATATATATATATATATATATATATATATATAATTTTACGCACATTAGCGTGCTGATAAATATGATGCACACAAATGTGGATTTAGGAATATCATTGCCTCAAAAGTTCAAAAAACATGTTAGTTATTTTGAAAAACTTTCAACATTAACACATCTGTGGGTCATTACCCTTAATTTCAATATAAATGTTCTTCTATTTTATTTTTAACCATTTATTTTATTTTGTTAACACTGTATTATTAAATGCATTCCTATATATTTATGCATTTATATATATTTATATGCATTTTCACATCAACTCAATCAATCAATACATGAACGAGTTCATCCAAAAGCTTAAAACTGTTGCTTTCAGAGGCTTTAATTGGAGTTAGCATGAAAATAAGTTGCATTTCGAACTGTTCTGAGACCAGTGCAGACAGACAGGACACTGGAGATTAATTTGTTTACTAAATAGGGAGCAAGGGTGCATCCTACAGCTTTCTATGCAGTTAAGTGCATTCACTCCTAAAATCGTACCAAAAGTTTCAGGGTGCAGATGATGTTTGGATGACTCAACATGTTTGGCAGGCATGGGACAATGATATTCATTATGTAGATTCACAATTTATACTTTGAATAAGAATAATTTATTCAGCTTTACAAAAAAATCAGCTGTAATGTCTATAACGTCTCAAAAACATGAATAACCATCAATCCTGGAAACATAATAAACTAATTGTTTAAATAAATCTGACTTTCTATAAGTTGGTATCATTTAAAATTTAGACTCACATATGTGGACATAATTTTTTTCGGAAAACTATTCGCTCAAGATGTTTTTTGTTTTTTTTGTGCTTGTTTATTAGGTGCTATTAGTTAAACAGCAGACACACTCAGGTCTCAAGAGGTTAAAAAGGGGTGTGGACCAACAACAGATTTTGATCCAGGAACATGTCGTGCTGGGAAAAGTCATGGTCAGTCCATACATCGTAACCGCCAACAACACCCCACATATCTGAAAACTCTTCACCAAGGTCTTACAGGAACAGAGAGGAATTGAGAGTGTAGGTGACTGTAGTTTGACGTCTTCTGTATGCTAGTGCCAGTCCACCATCACAATGTTATTCCAGTAAGTGACACAAAATATGCGTGCCACCTGGTCTGGCAGTCAAATTTCATGCTAAAAGCCAATTTTCTGTCTTCCATCTGACTGCAGATGATTTTAGCTAGAGATAAACAATACCTGTCTATTGCCCTGATGAGTTCTTTTAGGGGACACAAACACCTTCTGCCTCATAAAAGAACACTCAAAAGCCAGAATACACCTTACATAACAAAGAGTAATAAAGACTTATACATGCTGGATGTATTATTGGTAAATTAAATGTTTTTGCCATAGAGAAGGTCAAATTACCTTTAAAGATAGGACAGATCTTCCAGACTCCTGCTGCTCCTTCACGGTTATACTGGCCCAAGGCTAATTCCATATAGAAGAGTGGCATCCCAGCAATCACCATAAAGAAGAGGTATGGAACCAGGAAAGCACCTGATAGAACCAAAACAAAACCAAATAGATATACAAATGTGTTCTGATATACACTATCATTCAAATTTTTGGACACACCTATTCAGTCTTTAATATTAGTCATCAAAGCCATTAAATAACACAAACGGAAGCATTGGAATTGACCAAAAATGACCAAAAAGTGTTACATAAACCAAAACTATCATTTTAGCTTCTTCAAAATTGCAACCTTTTGTCTACTTTAAAGCTTTGCAAAAAATGTTTTAAACAGCACTGAAGGAAAGTATGTATTCTTTTTTTTTTTTGGTAATGAAATATATTAGCACAATTTATATTTGTCCACAAAACTTGTTTCAAGCTTTTAAACAATCCATTTAAGCCTTTAGGTCAAATGATTATTTCAAAATCTTGATAAAACATGCGTTCATTGTTTCCAACGTTTTTATTGGTAGTGTACACTGTTAAAATATTTTGTAAGGCAACTTAAAAATGTGCTTCATTTGGTAACATTTAAATGAACTGGTTTTGTTAAATTAAATAAATAAATAAACTTAATCTGACTAAATTTACCTGACAAGCTGGGAAACACCAACAAAAGGCATTTTTATTGGTTAGATTAAGTAGAAATACATCCACGAGCTTAAAAGCAGTTGCAGGTTGCCACTTTTTTCAGTGCATAAACAGTACAATTCAAATGATTAGTTGGTCAGTGTATTACAGACTGGATATTTTGTGCTTTAATATATATATATATATATTTCCATTAGATTACTTCTTCAGCACTGGTAGATTTTTTCACTATACAAATCTGCCTATGGGTGACGTAATACACGTTAAAAATACATTCTCTGAAAAACCTAAATATCTTATGCAGTGTTGTTTTTAAAACAAGATACATCAAACTGATCTTTTACAGGAAAACAATTCAACAATATTATCAAGAATATGATTTTTGCCCTAATATCGAAAGTCTTTCTAGAAAAAATAAATCATGATCTAACGTGAATTTTCTTGATAAAAAGTATGATCGTGTCTGGTATCATGTGCATGTAAAATGGCTAGAAATGGTATTATAGCTTAGCGTAAAGCTGACAATTTTTTTATTTCTATTTCTTCTGCTCCAAACTTACTTCAAACTTACTTCTCTGTCTGCCTGTATGAATGTAACACATCATAAGAAAGTGTTTCACCGCTGCTCAAATGCATTTTAGATCGCGTCATTTATATGTATAAATGTTTTCCATCTAAAAGGACAAAATATTAAATTAAACAAATTACAATAAAATGCAAAATAATCTCTTCGGTAATCAAATACTTTTGGAATGTAACTGTATTCTAATGACCAATTATTTAAATTGTAACTGTAGTGAAATACAGTTACTTGTATTCCGTTACTCCCAACCCTGTTTATATACAGTATATATACAAAAAACATCTGTTGATTTCTCTCTCACTCTTCTCTTTCTCTCTCTCACTCTTTTTCTCTCTCTCTCACTCTTCTCTTTCTCTCTCTCACACTCTTCTCTTTCTCTCTCTCTCTCTCTCTCTATTGCAAGTAAAGACATTTTCTATATAAAAGTGTATCAAAATGTTAACGTTACATGAAAGCGCTTAAAAGATCCAAAAATGACCAAGCCATTCCCATGTTTATTGGACATGTTCCTTGGAGTAGCCTACAATAGAAATACCATTATAGATTATACAAATACCAAGGTTTAACTATATTGTACCATCACTGTACATGCTGCCACCGCAGGCTTTTGAAAAAGATAACTTTGATAAACTTAAGCTTGTGCTGTTTAATCTGAAAAGGTGTCAAAATGTTTTTAGTCCATAGTTTCATTAATGCTGCAAAATATATGTTGCTACTAAAGTAAATGTTCAACTGATGCTCCTAATATAACCAGAAATTAATGTTTTGGTGCTGTTTCTGCAAAAAAATAAAAAAATAAAAATTACTTAAGAAGCCATAACATGTTTCTTTTACATCATTGTTTTTATTCATGTTTTGCTAGATTCCATTTATACCCATTTGTGATGTAATTATTTGTTTTAATTTGTACTTTTTTGTATAATTTTTTTTACATACCTCTAATAGTTTTTATCTGGGTGGGGTGAGAGGGGGGTGACTGGAGGGTCTCACATACAAGTACACACACACACACACACACACATACACACACACACTACACATAATCTATTTTCTTGTATGGCTAAGTTTATTACATTTCATGCATAACTTAGAGAACATTGAGAACCTTAATAAATCACATCTTACAACTTTCAAAAATTACATCTCAGACTTTAGTCCTATATTTAAAGTTTTAATGAGACCACATTTGGTCAGAATTCCTTTAGTGACAGTAAGTATCAATACATTTCTGGATTCAGCTATAGAGTTTATTTTTATTCATCACTTATACACATATTACATATTTCTCTCTCTTACCTCCTCCATTTTTGTAACACAGGTAAGGGAACCTCCACACATTGGCTAGGTCCACAGCAAAGCCAATCACTGACAGCATGAAGTCAATCTTTTTGCCCCAGGTCTCTCTCTCCCTTCCCGAGGGGTGGGTTTGACCGGTCGGGCTGACCAGAGTGGATGTGGTGAACTGCACCCCATTCTGTTCCTTCACCAGGATCAGCTCCACCTCCTTGGGGCCCGTGGTGCTGGAGGGTTTAACGGGGGCGATGGCTGAGGACATGTGTGTGACTGGGAGTCGGCCTCTTAGCATGGGTTGCTGGGCAAGGCCACAGGAGTGCAGAGGATAGAGAGGGGACCTCCAGGTGCAGATGCAGTGGCCTCTCTGGATGAGAGCGTAATGATGGATGGAGAGGAAAGCGGGATGAGGAGAGAGACAGAGGGAGGGGCAAATCAGCCATGTTGATAAAAGATCAACCAAAACTGTAATCAGATTCAACATGGAACTGACGGAGCTCAATATCATCGAACAGCTACTAAAATATCTAAGTACTATAGTTTTCAAACAGGGGACCATGCAGGTTCTGATGGGTTTATCAAACTTAAATGATGTTCTCTAAAAATATTAAAATATTCAAATTATTTCAATATTTATTTTTTTTGAATATGGTATCAGTTAAGCATTGCATGGTTATAAAAGTTACCAATGAAAGTTATTATAAAGTACTACCGAGTAAATCTAGCTTTTTATATATGGGGCGACTGGGTTATAGTCTTTAATGGTTGAAAACACATGGGCTAGATCAAAGTGAAGAAGGTATAGATTAAACAATGATTTTTCCTTTGATTTAGTTTTTTATTCTGTATTTCTCAAACAAAAACAAACAAAAAAAAAAAAAAACAACAGCACTGAAATATGAATAATTTCTTGAGTATTAAGTTCTAATTAGAAAACAATTATAAAAATAAAAAAAAATCCTTCAAGCAAAGGCCTCGAAAACATTTTAAATACACTATAAAATTGATACCTTAAGGAACAATTTCTACAGGTACTAGCCCTTAAATTATATATAAAAATGAGTTTCTTGTGGTAACATCTAAATAAACTAGTTTAATTTAAGTAAAAAATTATATTTTATATGAATGAATTAACTACATCAGGTCACACTGTCTAATTAAAAATTTGAGGATCACATTAGGAGGAAATTCACTTTTTACATTGAAAGTTCTTAATATAAAATGATTTATATGATCAATGATGGCCAAAACATGGTTCAATCAATTTAGGTAGCAATAATCAAATTAATACAAATAAAGTGAATAATTTAGTCCACAATTAAGATGCAAACACTGAAATAAATAATAATGGGGGAAAAAAATAAATACTGATTATAATTTTAAGCGTACTTCTGTGACCAATTCTGCAACCTACACACTGATTTTGCCCAGTTAAAGAGCTATTTTAGTTAAATACTGGGTCGAGTCAGAAAACCAACACCTGTTGAATCCCAAAAAATTCCAAATACCTGATAACAAAATATTGTGTCAAACATAAATCATGCAGTAAAGAGAAAATCCTACCTTTAGAGAGTGGTAAAGTGCTTCTCCGATTTACCTTCTTACTTCTCCATGCATTGATGATCCTCTTCAATTTGGGAAACAATTTTGGCAAATTGTTTATTTAATTATTTGGTCAAAGTAATACAAAACTGTAGTCTTTGAATGAAGGAAAGTATAGATGAGAGTGATGGAGAGTGTGGATGGTCTTTCTCCTACTCAAGGTAGAAGCAGACACAGTTCCACTGACTACAGAGGGGGGTCTGGAGATGTCTGGGGGATTACCAGAAATATGAAAGACAAGCACCTTCCCATATCAACCCCCCTTCTCTCTCTCTCTCTCTCTCTCTCTCTCTCTGCCCCTCCTTCTGACACTCTTCCTTCATTTATCACACTCTTTGACACATGATCAGATCATTTTAGATTTATTGTATATTGTGGGTGTGACACAGATGGCCAGTGAGTTTTGCCAATGTTACTGGACATATACTGACCTTACATTGCACAGAGAAAAAAAGTGCATTGCAACAGGGTACAAAAGTCCTCACTGACCACACTGAAAAGCTGGATTTTTTTTTTAACCTGAGAATTAACAAAGTTTTAGTTTTTTTGTTTTGTTTTTATTTTAAAAATCCCTTAAAAAAAAGGATTAAGACATTTTTAACTACTAACTTCTTAAGTTTTTGATTCAAACGTAACATTTGGCTCTAATAAAATAAAAAAGGTGACAATTACCATGCTAACTTCTTTGTACAAATGGTAAGATTTGTCTTTCCTCCACTGAAGTATATAAGTTTTCAATTAAATAGTTCATACTGATATTATTATATGTAATGGAAATGTTTTTATTAAATTAGAAGGATGCAAGGACTACCACATGTAACATGTTTCTTATTGCTTCATTGTGGGGATCTGATATTTCACAGCTGCATGGTGAATCTGCATTAATCTTGGCCTGAGGCTGGGAATTAATCATTTGAAGCCGACATCTGTTGAACTGAGACAACAGTTTGGCTCAAGTACAGCAAACAACAGATCAAAAGCTGGGTTATCATCTTACCCTTTTCACAGTTATGACAAATCCACCACCTATTATGGTCTCCTCTCACAGCCATGTCGGAATGAAAGGTAATTCATGATAAGAGGTGCTTGTAACTCTGGAGCTTATAAGGATTACAACACAAATAGTACACAATGTATGAAGTTCATTGGGCTAAATAAGGGGAAATCACATCCTAGAGGACATGTTATTGCTCTTTACAAGCTCAGGAGTATTATTAGCTGTTTCCTCCAACCAGGGGCATAGATTCCAGAAGATATCAAGGAGAGGTATACGGATATGACGGTAAGAACAGCGGTAAGGTGTTTACATAAAAAATCGGGGTGATGGACAAAAAACCATCTTGTGTCGATTGGTTTATGCTTAAACTGTTTGACATTACTCCAGTAAAGGAGTGCTGTTTACATGTTGTCAGCTAATAATCCATGTAAGATTGTGCATGTGGATTTACTAAGGACTCAGTCTAAAATGCTTTTTGAATATTGCTCACAATTTATTATCCTAAGCCTGGTAACACAGGGCTAACTTATAGAGACCGGTTAGCCCGAGACTGGTATTAAAATGAATGGGAAAAACTGGAATGCCCAATATGGTGGATGTAAAAAAGAAAGTCTTGCCTTACAGGAAAGAGATCCAATCACCTTTTAGATACAGACATCACCTTCCAGTCAACTCCAGAATGAGTATGTGTATTAGCTGGACCAGCCTGAAAAATAGCGTTTTTAGCAGGATCAGAGCTGCGTAATTTATGATACCATCATTGTCAAATTTTACTGCTGATTACAAACATGTTCTTTGATTATAATCTTGACTAATCGTTTTGGAGATTTTGGAGTCAAGTAGATAGAAGCTCCACTTTACTTCTGCTTGTTTACATTGAAAATGTTAGTTTACATTGAAAATGTCTTAAGCCACTGTCAGCTACTGTAATTACTGTAATGTAATTAAGGCTCATGACTTCTGCAAATGACCAACACTTCAATGTCATGATAGATGCTCTTCAAGGAATATCAGCAGGAAATGTTTTGGTTACTGATTAAATGGCGCTCTAGTCGGCTTGCCAAAAACTGAGCACAAGATGGTGTGGTCTATAATGACCATGAATGAAAAATGCAATGTTCTATTGATGCAAAAGAACCTGTGCTCTCTGGAACTTGGGTTCCTATAGCACAACTGGAAGAGCATAGCGTATGGGTTTAATTCCCAAGAAAACACACAAACTGATAAAAAAACATGTTTAACTTGAATGCACTGCGAGTCGCTTTAGATAAAAGTGTCTGCCAAATGCATGAATGTAAATTTGCGTTACAGACGTGACAGCAATGGAATAGGTTTTCAACAAAAAATTTCTTGGTAGAGTCAAAAAGCATTTTCATCTAATGTGTACAGTATTTTATGTAGTTAAAAATTCGTGAGGAGCTTGTTCATCTATGATTTTTCTGGCATCCTTCCACTTTCCCACAACTCCCATGGTACTCCCTAACGGTGGCCCCTCACGGCACAGACGCGCTGGCACACAGTTGGCCCCGGGGGCTGCGCAAGTACGCATTTCCCCCAGTGAGCCTTGTTACACTAGTGCTGTGCAAGTTCAGGGAGGACGAGGAACAGGTCACCTTAGTGGCTCCTTACTGGCCCACTCGGACCTGGTTCTCCTGGTTCTCGACAGCAACTCCCTGGCAAATTCCCCTGAGGAAGGACCTCCTTTCTCAGGGACGGGGCTCCCTCTGGAACCTCCATGTCTGGCCCCTGGACGGGACTCGGAAGACATAAGCGGTCTACCACCTGTAGTCGTAGACATGATCAACAAAGCCAGAGCTCCCCCAGGCAGCTTTACGCCCTAAATTGGCGTCTGTTCACAAATCAGTGCTCTTCCAGATCTGAAGACCCGCAGAGATGCGCAGTTCGGTCAGAGCTTTCATTCCTGCAGGAGAGGTGGGAGGGGAGGCTGTCCCCCTCCACCTTGAAGGTGTATGTTGCTGCTATCGCAGCCCACAACGACGCATTGGATGGCAAGTCCCTTGGTAAGCATGACTTGATTATCAGGTTCCTTAAGAGGCACCCAGAGGTTGAACCATTCCCGGCGAAGCCTGTTCCCCTCCTGGGATTTCTCAGTGGTCCTCTCAGGCCTTCAGAGACCCCCCTTGAGCCGCTTGATTCAGTTGAGCACAAAGCCCTCTCCTTGAAGACGGCCCTGCTGATCACACTTGCTTCCATCAAGAGGGTTAGGGACCTGCAAGCATTCTCTGTCAGCGACACTTGCCTGGAGTTCGGTCTGGCAGATGCTCACCTCATCCTAAGACCACGACCGGGCTACATGCCCAAGGTTCCTACGACCCCCTATCACCTACCCAGGCCGTGCCCGCCCCCTTGCGGGTTCGAGCACACTCTACAAGAAGTGTGGCATCCTTGTGGGCACTGGCCCACGGCACCTCCCTAGCAGACATCTGCAGAGCAGCGGGCTGGGCAACAACCCAACAACTTTACTAGATTCTACAACCTCAGGGTTGAGTCGGTCTCATCCCGTGTTTTGTCAGGTCTGAGCCTGTACAACTCGGTAATACGAGTTCCGCCGAGCCCGGGTGTTCCGCTTACACCATGTGCCCTTCACCAAGTTGATCCAGTGTGCCTTCTCTCCCAGGTTAGCCATTAATCTTTCGCTTCCTGGATGTACTTCCTCCCTAGCCCTCTGGCCGGCGAATTCCGTGGAGGAATTCGCCACCAGACCCACCATGAGTCGAGTGCTCCATGTTGGGCTTGGGCTCCACAGGCATAGTTCCCGCTTCAGGCAACTTCCTGTGATGTATTTTCAGCAGTACGGTCCCCCCCACTGGCAGGACCTGCATCTCCCTTGGGCAGTCACCGCTGCCCACCGGTTGCCATGTCTGTAGCAACTCCTCCCTTGTCAGGCAAGATCTACCACCGCACCATGTCCACATGTGGCTTAACAACCCCTGTGTGTATTGGCCACAAGTTACCTCCCCCCAGTCTGGGCAGGTTGTGGTCTCCGCAGAGCCTTTTCCCCCTGAAAGAATAGGAATGGAAAAGGGCGCCTTCCCCGACGCATTTATATTGTTAAGATAGCCCCAGCCGATTTTGAACTCTATGACGAGAAACATAGAGAGAGAGAGAGAAAAGGTCGCTGCTGGCCAGCTTGCTCCCATGCCAAGTCATGTCGCTTGTTCCCGAATGGGTACTGGGAACCTAAGAATGGTATATGACACCTCTTATTGGGGGCGTTGGGGAGGGTTATGTGCAGCCGACCCAGCTGCTTCTAGCACACAACAGCTTGCATGCACCTGGCTCAGCAGTCACGTAACACGGGTTAGTGCATGACGTTTTGAAGTGGGACCCCTTGTGTCACTACAATCGACACAACGTCAATTGGTTCAAGTAATAAAAGAAAAAGAATAATAAAAAAAGAAACCAAAAAAAAAAAAGTTTGACCGTAACACAACAAGGTTTGAATTAAACATGTTTTCTGTCTTGCCCATTTTTTTTAAGGCCTAAAAGGTAATATTTGACATACATCAGTGCAGTCTTTGAAAAGGGCCCATTGCATACATCAAATAGATGATTAAGTTATATGGCGACAACAGATTTATGACTAAATGCTACTAAAGAAACTGCTTTTTTAAAGGACCTAAAATCTTGGATTGTGGGAAAAATTACAATATTGAATGCAAAATATATACTTCAAGTTCAGCTTCATTTGTTTATAATCATCTTAAATGAGACTATTTGACACCAACTCTGTGCTCTGTTGAAATGCCCTCACCATAAACTCTCGTCTCATTGATATTTAATAATTACAATACCAAGTGAAAACCTCTAGAGGGGGACAAAGAGTTGAAAACAGAACCAGCCCCATTAGAGTGCCGTCAAAGTGTCCCTTTTTTATTAAAGAGTCAGAATGACAAATCTTTTCATAGCATTCAAAACAGACAAGCCCATGTATCTTGTAAAAATGACTATTCTGATACATTACAAAATAAGATTTTGGGCAAAAATAGAAAATAAAACATCAAGATAAACCAAAAGTGTGACATAAGAGCCATCAGAAAGACACATTACTTGAAAAACACAAATGTAGTCTTTCTTCTTCAGCTCAGTGTAGAACACACCGTCAGAGGCAGAAGAATGGGAAATAAATATTATTTTAAAGTTTATGAACTCAGTTTATTAAAAACAGAATAGAACAGGACTTCCTGTGAGGTATTTAAAATAAACTATACGTTATAAAAAAAAGAAAAAGACAAAAAAATCATGCCCGTGTGACAGTTGGGTCCTTATTCCATTTAAAACTTTTTTTCCATTTAAAATCACAATTTTTCCAAACTGCGAACAGGTTGACCTTGGTTTGCTCAGGTCTCCATTTATCAAACATTTCTGCTCGTTACATTTGTATTTTTTTAATGATATATATATATATATATATATATATATATATATATATATATAATTATTTTTCTAGCCATAGTTACCCTGAGCAAACGATCCAAAAATACAAAAATATAGTATGCAAATGGTGTGAATATCACAAAACAAGAGCAGGTCAAATTTCACCTCAAAATCAAGCAAAAAAATAAAATAAAAGTTCAATTTTTTAAATTATTTTATTTGGGGTAGGGGGGATAATGATGTTTTGGAATCACAACATAATATTCATGATTTTCACCACACTTTCCCATGACTGTAATACATCTGAATGTGCCTGTTTATATATATATAGATACTGTATGTGACATTCTTCACAATGGGCCGGGTTGCTTGGATTGATTTTTAAATTCTTAATTCTGCAGTTTGTACCATATTGTATTTAAATTCATGTTTGCTTTAAATTAAAGGCAATTCAATAAATGATATGCATATAAAATACTTCTTCAAAACAGTACTGTTTAAATGTTTTACATACAGTGTAAATAAAAAATTATTACAGCAACGAGAATCAGATTTTCTCTGCGTTACAGTAATGAGAACTTGCCATTCGATTGTCATGAAAATGGTCACAATAACAATAAATCAAAAATCTTAATTGATCTAAAAACAGAATGCATTTTAATTACGCAAAATATACTTTATTTCTTTCTTTTAATTTTGAGGTGAAATGTGACCATTCAGCAGAAATGTAACATGATCTTCAGTTTCTTGATATTCACCTTTATACTCGAGACTAAAAAGCACTTGCTCAGCAATGAAACCGCAACGTCAAATCAAACAATCTTGCAACAAATGAAATAACAATGAACATATACCCTGAACAACATGCTTTAAATTCAAAAAATGTCTCTTTAGCATATGGAAATGGATATCATGTATAAATCACTCCTTTTGTGTTCCATTAAAGAAAGTAATAGTTTTAGAACAACATGAGGGTGAGTACATGACAGCAGAATTGTAATTTTTGGGTGTCCCATTAATGTGAGAGAACCGCAAATCCTATTGGTTCCCCAGCCTGTGGAATTACAAACCACAGTAACATCTCAACCAATCACATGCACACCAGCATAATAAGTCACATTTTTCCAAGTAACAAAAAAATCTAAAGTGCCAGCACAAGTAAATATACATGAAAACACATTGTATCGAGCTGGCGACTTGAACCATCATATGTACGGAGACTGTACGTCAGGTCCAAACTCCCTTTGCTCACAACTTCCTGTTTAAGCAGTTTTATAGTGTGTCAGATAGCAGAATAGATTGTTACTTCAGTATGATACAGTTTTACTATCGATTGTGATGGATTGTAATACATTCTCTTTTCCTCATTAAAAATACTCTGAAATTCAAGGCCAACAATATTTATGAAATTGGAATAATTTCATAAACTAAATAAGATTGTAACAGTAAATTACTGTCATTATCAAAGAAAACAGCTCAAAAAATGTACAAAGATAATGCGCTAAAGATAGTTTGTTCATTCGTCATTATAATTTGAAAATAACACATTAGATCACTCCATGGCAGTGAAAATCCAAAAGAAATTCCTTAATGTATATCAAAATTCACAAAATGCCCTGCATTTGGAATATTCAAAATACATTTCAGAAATCGTCTATATTTAAAAAGTAAGAGGTGGTGACATCGATAAAATATTGCTTTATCGAGAACGTGACTGGACTTTAGCAGAGAACTGAACCGTTTCTCAGCCATTTAAAGGGCCCAACTGATTTCACGACTTTCAACAGAAAAGTTTGCATCAGACCTCAGATTATAAATGGAGATCTAAAATCAGACTATTCACATTCTAATAAATGGAAATCTTACAAATGACACTAATCCGAGATGTGTACATTTAGTCACAGGTGTGTGTGATTCATGTAACAGCTGTTGACAGACGGGTAAACACAATGGCATTAAAGGGTTTACACCTCTTTTGCCTCACAATGGAATGTTAAATGTTTTCAAAAGTAAAAACAAAAAAACAGTCATAAGCTGGCATTCATCAAGATATCAGACCTATATCATCTCAATATCTAATCAACCACAAAAAAATAAATCTTACAAAAGCATAGTTTGAATTATAACAGTATCTTATAGCAAAATAATCAGACAACTTTTGCAATCTTTGTGGTAAATCAAATGTAAGGAAATAACAGGATTACAAACATTGTTTCAACTGCATTAAATAATAAAAAATATAATACAACAATATCTTCATAAATCAGATGAAAAGGTTCATGTATTCATTCAAATCAGTCTAGGAATTGGTGTTTTTTTTAAACCATTAGTCATTCAGCTTTTTATGCAAGTAGAACGAACACAAATTGTTAAAATGTAAAAAAAAATCGTCCTACAGGCTGTTCTTTGGTTCAAAACAAAAACAAATTTGGTTTTTAAAAAAAAATTGAGAATTATTTTACCCAAAAATATCTGAACCTGAGCCGTTAAGATGCAAATTTGTGCAAAGTTGAGATTTCAAATCCAAATTGTTCAGCTTGATTTTTTTAAATTGCCTTTTTATTAAAAACAAAATAAAAATAAATAAAAAATAAATGCAGGAACATGGCATTTATCAAAACATAAAGCATTCAATTAATTTACTACATACTATATTCTGAATTTGGATTCCAGATTCTAAAGGTTAACTACACCACAGACGCTATTATGTATTTGGTCCATATAAATTCAAGATTTTAGTAACTTCAACAGTATATTTTACTACCTTAAAAACCATGATTTTTTTTTTTTTATTGAATATTAACGTGGGACAGCTGACTGATAAATGACTGTGTTATGAATTGGTTGTGGTATGTGGGGGATGTAAGAATGTGCAACTTATTATAAAAAACAAAACAAAACAGGATTTAGCTTTTGCCATATTAATACTATCAAACGGTTCTTTTAAAGGGATAGTTCACCTAAAAATGAAAATTCTCTCATTATTTACCCTCATGATACTCCAGATGAGTTATGACTAACTTTCTTCACCAGAACACATTTGAAGAAAATTTGAAAAATATCTCCGCTCAGTAGGTTCTTAAAATGCAAGTGGATGATGATGATCAGACCTTTGAAGCTCCAAAAATCCCAGATAGCATAAACATCATCCATACGACTCCAGCGGTAAAAGTAATGACCTCTAAAGTGACACGATTGCTTTTAGTGTGAAAAAGATACATATTTAAGTACCTTTTAAATATAATCCAACGCTTCCGTCAAGTGTAACGTATTACTGTTGCCATGATGCGGACGTAATCACATATTCTTCTCTCGGTTGAGACATCCAGGATGAGCGCACAAACGCACCATTTTATGTAAAGAACCAGATAAATACAGATCCAAACCAAACCCAACAAAGCTACTGTACAGGGTTCCTCCTCCTCACTCGTAACCAGCGCTGCCCTTCCGGCTTTAACTCACGTGCGTCAGCTCTCACGCGAACATGCCAACGCGATTATGTCACATGCGCATACTGTTGCTGAACGGAAGCATGATTTAGAGTTTAAACAAAGTACAGAAATATTTATCTTTTTTGCACCAAAAGCGATCGTGTCACTTTAGAAGACATTCATTTAACAGCTGGTGTCGTAAAGATGACGTTTATGCTGACTGTCTGTGATCTTTGGAGCTTCAAATGAGAAATCTCCATTGACTTGCATTTTTAGGACCTACTGAGCTAAGATATATTGCTTCAAATGTTTCGTGATAAAGTAAGTCATACACACCTGAGACAGTGAGAGACAGTGAGAGACAGTGAGACACCCCTGAGCTAAGGGGAAAAAAAAAAAATACAAGAATAAGGAGGCATAATAAAAAAAAATTACTAGCTCATTTTGATTCTGACCACCACATCACTGGACCATTTTGCACCTCAAATCTGATACTCTAATACAGATATTTGTCACTAGTGCTCAATGATCTTATAGTCAAATACTGAGTAACACTGTTATCAAGCATTGCGCCAAAGCAAATACTTATTATTTCATAAAGCATTTACAGTCATAAAACATGGGGGAAAAATATATGGGTAGTGAGGGTGAGAAATAGTGTGCAAGCCAACAAACTCCAATAAATCACCCTATGAGAAAATAAGTGCTTGGCCTTTAAGTATTTACGTTATACAAAATAAAGAAAAATCCCTTTTTGTCCTAAAAAAAGTTCCCAATTTCAAAATGACAGAGCTGAAATGTGCAGGAGAGAAATAACCCTAAAATATTGTGGATGCCAGGAAGTAAACTTTGCAATAACTCTGACTGCCTTCCTTTGTTTCTCTGGCGAGGGACAGCACGTTGAGGAAGGGACTCAGTCGAGTTTCTTTTGAGGAGCGTGGTGGACTTGGTCGCTCGGAGTGAAATCAGCACAGAAACCGTTGACCACGGGACTTGAGGAGTGAGAAGAGGAACTGCCCCCGGATCCTGCTTTGTCTGAGTAAAGGTACTCCTCGGCAAAGTCTGGGTGTTGTTCGGCAAAGTTCCTAAAGCTCTCTGCCACAAGGTGGCGTCAGAGGAACAATAACAGGCAGAGAATGAAACAAACACTTCAACAATATGAAACCACAGCACAAACATGAGAAAAACATTCAATTTAAGCGTGACAAAACCAATTAACAGTTGATTATCAATGTCTAGATCAGGGGTTTCCAAATCAGCTAAATCCGTAGGACTGAAATTATTACCTTGAAATAACCACCGATATTTTTAATAATGTTAAACTTTAAAAAAAATAAAAATAATTTTACATCCTTCCATTTGTGTTCGTGCATTTGATATCTTGATATTATATTTGACAAAATCTACATTTTAAATCATTATTAAAATGGGCCAACTGTATGATGTGTCCTTTAAATAAAGTAAATAAAGAGTCATTATTCTTACCAAATGAGAGTTTGCCAGTGTCTTGTTCATCAATGACTCTGAACAGACGACTGACTTTGAGTTCTCCAACCCCTAGTGCTGTCCTCAACATACACATCAACTCGTTCTCTGTGATCGCACCATCCTCCTCTGCCTCAAACATCTGAAACAAACACAAACACAAACACACAACAAATCTCAAACCAATAACACTCCACATGTCTCTCCAGCAGAACAAGGTTGCACATCGTAAACACAATAAAAATGATTTTAAATATATCATTTACTAAAACATCTTAAACCTGCCTCATCTGTTCTAAAACAAAATGTGGTCTTCCACATGAAATACAGTGATTTCAGTGGTTGGTTTTTAGACACACACCTTGAAAGCCAACTTCATGGTGACCAGTGTTTTTGCAGGCCTGCATACAACAGAGAAGGCGATCACAAATTCTCGGACATCCATTGAGCCATCTTCACTCTGCTCAGAGAGAGAAAGATAAGAGTGAGATGTTTGATTTCACAGAGTCTTTATAATACATTTCTATTTTTTTTTAAAGTTTAAGTATTTTCTATGTGGTAAAATTGATGGGACATTTCCAATATTCTGGAAGGTTTCAGGAACATGTCATGTCCATGGTTACAGTAGAATTTTATTACAGTAAAACCTCGCTCACTGTAGTAAATGCCTTAACGGTCTAAGGGAATATATGCAGAAATAGCCTCAAGTCGTTCTCTCATGTAAAGGAAAAGCACGCTTTAAGTGTTATAATTAAGGGGTTTTATGCAACCGGGCATAGGACTTTATTTAATCCCATGGCAAGAAGAGATCTCAGGTAACTTATTGAAATACTTTTGGATGTAAAAACATTTAAAACCAAAAATGTGTGTGTGAACATAAACACCTCGTCAAAGAGCGCAAACATATCTTGTAGCACGTCTGACACTGGCAGGTCCAGGAACTGAGCAAAGTCTTCCAGACTCAGCCTTTCTCCCTGGAGTTTACGCGCTCTGTTCCCATATTCCTGCAGACGTCTCTCAGGGTTCTCATGTTTTAACCTGAAATTAAACATTCATACCTCATAATTCTTAAATATGAGAAAATGAGCCATATATCATGATGTGTTAGAAATTAAGATATGCAACTTTTCCTAAAAAATGTTTGGCCGCCCTCTACATTGTCAATGTCTATACAAACATCTGACATAAATTCAATATCCTCTGAAATGTATGTCAACTGTCTTATTTTTTCCAATGCAATAAATGCTCTCCAATCATTGCTTAACGTGCAGAGACAAATTTTTTATAAACTATTTAAATAATTACACTGCTACTAACCACAAGTGTGAGTTTGAGAGGCTTTTTGAGTTGTGTGTCAGAAGTTCTCTCAGGCTGTTGTGTAAACTAGCATGAAAAGTGCATAACATTTCAAAGATCACCCTTAAAATGTTTTACTCCCATCTCCCTGATAATTATTATGTACTGTAATGCGACTCACCCCAGTCTGCGGACAAGTTTGGCAAACTCCAGCAGACATGTGTCCAATGGCAGTCTGATCTGACCCTCAGCCATGGCCAACTGACAGTCTTCAAACGAGTAGTCGGTCACAGGGACCTGCAGGGCTCTTCAAACAACAACAAATCTACATTACAATCTTCTCTCTCTCTCTCTCTCGTTTCATTCAGTCACATAAAGAGACATTCATAAATCTGGACATTATTTTATCCTATCATAGACTGACAGCTACTGTGAAACAGCTCATTTCTGCACACTGTATAAACACCTAAAATGAAGACGAATGTCATTGATATTTACAGTACATTTACACACACATATATATGTGTGTGTGTGTGTGTGTGTGTGTGTGTGTGTGTGTGTGTGTGTATGTATGTATGTATGTATGTATGTATGTATGTATGTATGTATGTATGTATATACACACACACACAGCTCAGCCACAACATTAAAACTACCTGCCTAATATTGTGTAGGTCCCCCTTGTGCTGCAAAAACAGCACCAACCTGAATATCAGAATGATATTCTGAGATTATATTCTTCTCACCACAATTATACAGAGCGGTTATCTGAGTTACTGTAGACTTTGTCAGTTCGAACCATTCTGGCCATTCTGTGTTGACCTCTCTCATCAATGAGGCATTTCTGTCTGCAGCTGTTGATTTTAACATTAAGTGAAGCTCCTGACCCGTATCTGCCTGATTTTATACACTGTGTGTGTGTGTGTCAGGCAGATACGGGTCAGGAGCTTCAGTTAATGAACTATTAATTGAAAAAATAATTAAAAACTATTAATTGAGCTACACACAATTTTTGCAATGTTGCAGGGCAGATTATCTTGCTGAAAGAGGCCACTGCCATCAGGGAATACCGTTGCCATGAAGGGGGGTATGTGGTCTGCAACAATCTTTAGGTAGGTGGTACATGTCAAAGTAATATCCACACGCCTTCTTCCAATAGTACATCCTGCTGCCATCTCTTCCCCAGGTAAACAACACACATGCACCCAGCAGTCCACATGATCTAAAAGAAAACATGATTCATCAGACCAGGCCACCTTTTTCCATTTCTCCATGGTGCAGTTCTGACTCTCACATGCCCATTGTTGGCACTTTTGGCATTAGACATGGGTCAGCATGGGCACTCTGACCGGTCTGTGGATACGCAGCCCCATGCGCAGCAAGCTGTGATGCACTGTGTGTTCTGACACCTTTCTATCATGGCCAGAATTAAGTTTTTCAGCAATTTGTGCTACAGTAGCTCTTCTGTGGGATTGGACCAGACGGCTAGCCTTCACTCCCCACACACATTAATGAGCCTCGGGCGCCCATGACCCGGTCACCGGTTCACCGGTTGTCCTTCCTTGGACCACTTTTGGTAGGTACCAACCACTGCATACTGGGAACACCCCACAAGACCTGCTGTTTTGGAGATGCTCTGATCCAGTCGTCTAGCCATTACAATTTGGCCCTTGTCAAAGTCGCTCAGATACTTACGCTTGCTCATTTTTCCTGCCTCCAACATATGACATTTAAGAACTAACTGTTCACTTGATGTCTAATATCCCACCCCTTGACAGGTGCCATTGTAGCGAGATAATAAATGTTATTCACTTCGTCTTTCAGTGGTTTTATTGTTGTGGCTGATCAGTGTATATGCTTATTTAGTTTAATATGCAATCATTTAATAAAATGTATCTTTTGATTTTAGGGTGAAATGTGAAAACTTAAAAAGATAAGTATAAAACTGACCACAAAGTTTACAAAGACGTCTCAATGCCATATCAGGGTTCCCACTCTTTTCAAGGCACATTTTTTCAGTACATTTCCAGGACATTTTATGTGCCCAACGGGTGTAATATTTTAATGGCAAAACACACAAGCGTTTATGATGTATATTGTGGTTATTGGATATTTTTTTTTTTCTGACTTCCGTATTCGAGTTTTATAGAACTTTATTATCAAAATGGTGTCTAGTGAAATGAATTACAAATTCAATCAAATGAAAATATAATTATTTTAATTAAAGTTTTCAAAATAACCGTGTTATTTATATTGAATTCTGTGTTTTTTGTTTTGTTTTTACACAATCCTCAGCACAACACTGGAGATAATTATAGGGAATATAACATTACTATGCAGTAGCAATATATTGTTGTCTTTTCCTCATTTCACATGTCCATTTAAATCAAGCTTTTATTCAGCCATTTCTGTGTGTTTTTGACAATAGCATCTCAACTCTGGATATACAGTTTGCTATATTTCCAAGTGTGATAATTAACCCCCAAAAAGCGACCGACCGACTGACCCCCCCCCCCCCCCCCCTGTAAATTCAGACTTGGAGTGAACAGGCCTAGGTAAACTTGTAATTTAACAGTAATTTAAACTAATATCATCTGCATATTTAGAGGTATTTTCAAATCTGAAAGTAACAGACAGAGGCACACAGATTACATTCAGGCAGTGAGAGCGTGGAACTAACTTTGCCATCAAGCGCCGCACATTGTGAGCGAAGAGCGCTGGGTTCTTCTTCTCCTCCTCTGAGGGAGTATAGATGGGCAGATACTGAAAGAAAGAGACAAAGAAACAGTCAGCAGTTCTCTTCACGCTCCCTTGACCCAAGCGGCCTGCCTCACCTGTCTCCTTAAATCCGTCTTTGCAAATCCAGGTCAAGCGAAGTCCAGACACAGTGCCACAGCTCAAACAAACCCAGAGTATTTTCATACTTCACTGTCATTACATACATTTATTTTAGCACAAAGTGGGCCAAATGAAGCTCCCAGAGAACGATGTGCTCATCATCAGCGAGTAGATAAATGAGGTCACAGTCTGACACTGTGCTGAGTGTTCGTTTCGCTCTATTAATGATAGCAGCAGGATCTCCACGTAGCACCTAGTCCCTCTTTACCGCTCATAATTAAACTGTTAATGGATTCCTAATGAAAAGTATGAGTCTGGAGGTTTTGCAGGAATCTCAATTCAACATTCACCTACTGATTTGAAAAGCCAAAACCAGCTGCTCAGAAACCATTCCAGAACACAAATAACTACATATCAATCAAAGATTAGAATGGAGATGTGCAAAATGACATTTTGGGTGGAGACAAGCACTTTTAAAGATGAAATGATCACTGGATTGAAGTCTGTCAGGTTACTGATCTTAAATCTCTGAGAGAATTTAATTTGAGGCACTTAAACTAGTAAGTAAACTAGAAAGATAGTGGAAAACAGTTATAAATCCAGGTGATATTCCAGGCCAAATAAAAACAAGAGGAACACAACAAAGAGAGGTTTTGATATTTTTGTGCGAGAGACTCACCTCAATCTCAAATTCATTGTGAAGCTGGCACAGAGTCAACCAAAGGATCTTAAATCTGTAAAAAGAACAATTTACAGTCAGTGTACAAATGGGTTTTTTTTTTTTTAGTTTTATACTACAGCCGAGAATGAGAAGCAGAAGCAACTAGTTATTGCATCATTCGTCTTTCATGAATAGTGTCTGAGCTTTTACAACAAGTTGGCACAATGTTTTCCAATCGTTAAAGTCAATTACAATGAGAAACAAGTAAAGCAAACAAAAAACAATTGCTTTGAGATTTGCTGGATTTCTGAATTTTCAGTCTGGCATTGCTCTTTGAACTGATTACAGAAAATAACACAAATAGAGAGCTCTTTCAAGAAATGAAATAATGCTTTCAGGCCTTAAAAAAAGCTTTTGTGAAATTGGTACTCACGCTCCAGGCCCCTGCCATGTCCAGGTGATGGTGTCCTGTAAAATGCAGCAAAGTAATTTATCCATTAGCACTCTAAACTCTGATTTTAAAGGGATAGTTCACAAAAATAAATTAATAAAATGTAACACTTTTAATCAAGCCCATATTTATAATGCCATGAGTTCATTTTACAACTTCAAATGCTATAAATTTTCATAAAAATAAAAAAAAATATAACTAAAAACATTGTAACTGCAGTTCTAATACCTAACATCTTCATAGTTATACCTTAAATACAATATTGGGTATAATTTTGCCCAACAGGTTGAAATTTAAGTGAAAATAATTGACAGACAGACAGACAGACAGACAGACAGATAGATAGATAGACAGATAGAGACAGTAACTCAGATAACCGCTCTGTACAACTGTGGTGAGAAGAATATCATCTCATAATTCTATTCTGATATGTGGGTTGGCGCTGTTTTGGCAGCACAAGGGGATCTAAACAAGATTAGGCAGGTGGTTTTAATGTTGTCACTGATCAATGCGTGTATATTATACACACACACACACACACACACACACACACACACACACACACACACACACACACACACACACACACACACACACACACCCCCCCAACAAAAATGTCCTCTCACTTTCAACTGCTTTTATTTATATTTGTATGAACATAAAATGATTCAAAAACTAAGCCATAAACTGAACAAGTTTCACAGACATGTGACTAACAGAAATTAAATAATGTGTCCCTGAACAAAGAGGGTGCGTCAAAATCAAAAGTAACAGTCAGTATCTGGTGTGGCCACCTGCTGCAAGTACTGCAGTGCATCTCCTCCTCATGGACTGCACCAGATGTGCCAGTTCTTGCTGTGAGATGTTATCCCACTCTTCCACCAAGGCACTTACAAGTTCCCCGACATTTCTGGGGGAATGGCCTAGCCCTCACCCTCCAATCCAACAGGTCCCAGACGTGCTCAATGGGATTGAGATCCGAGCTCTTCACTGGCCATTGCAGAACACTGACATTCCTGTCTTGCAGGAAATCACACACAGAACGAGCAGTATGGCTGATGACATTGTCATGCTGGAGGGTCATTTCAGGATGAGTCTGCAGGAAGGTTACCACATGAGGGAGGAGGATGTCTTCCCTGTAAAGCACAGTATTGAGATTGCCTGCAATGACAACAAGCTCAGTCTGATGATGCTGTGACACATCGTCCCACACCATGACGGACCAACCACCTCCAAGTCGATCCCGCTCCAGAGTACAGACCTCGGTGTAACGCTCATTCCTTCGACAATGAATACCCCTGGTGAGACAAAACTGTGACCTCATCAGTGAAGAGCAATTTTTTCCTGTCTGGTCCAGCGAAGGTGGGTTTGTGCCCATAGGTGACATTGTTGCCGTTGATGTCTGATAAGGACCTGCCTTACAACAGGCCTACAAGCCCTCAGTCCAGCCTCTCTCAGTGTATTGCGGACAGTCTGAGCACTGATGGAGTGATTGTGCTTTCCTGGTGTATCTCGGGCAGTTGTTTTTTCCATCCTGTGCCTGTCCTGCAGGTGTGATATTCAGATGTACCGATCCTGTGCAGGTGTTGTTACACGTGGTCTGCTACAGCGAGGATGATCAGCTGTCCTTCCGGTCTCCCTGTAGCACTGTCTTAGGCATCTCACAGTATGGACATTGCAATTTATTGCCCTGGCCACATCTGCAGTCCTCATGCCTCCATGCAGCATGCCTAAGGCACGCTCACACAGATGAGCAGGGACTCTGGGCATCTTTCTTGGTGTTTTTCAGAGTCAGTAGAAAGGTGTCTTTAGTGTCCTATGTTTTTATAACAGCAACATTAATTGCCTACCATCTGTAAGCCGTTAGTGTCTTAACAAGTGTTCCACGGGTTCATGTTCATTAACTGTTTATGGTTCATTGAACAAGCATGGAATACATTGTTTAACACTTTACAATAAAGATCTGTAAAGTTATATATATATATATATATATATATATATATATATATATATATATATATAAAATTTGTGTTTATGTATATGAAACGTTATAACTTCAGACGACAACATTTGAGAATGCATTATGCTCCAAGGCAGGATTTCCCAAACGGGGAATCATGAGGGAAATCCTTCATGGAGGTTGCAAACGAAAATATTTACGTCATTTACAGATTTGTACAAATTTGTTCATCATTTGACTAATAACAACAACAACACATTTTTAAATAAATAGCATGAGTGCACACACTTTTTTTTCTTGGTTTCTCGCTTTCGAATGCCTTCAGAAGACTGATTTAGAAGTATGATGTATAAGTCACATGGACAACTTTAATGACACTTTTTTAAGCTTTAACGTGAGGCACTACGCACTGCTATTGTACTGTAACCAGCAAACGAGACATCCTTCAAAACTCCTTTGTTCTGTTTCGCACAAAGTCATATGGGTTTGGAACATCAAAGTAAATGATGTCAGAATTGTTATTTTTGTGTGAAATATCCCTTTAATGTTTTTTAATTAAAATACAAAGAAAAAAAGGATGGTCAGCAGCGATTTTCTATAATCACATCAACAGTTCTATAAAAACGTTTTCACAAAGTACTGACAAGAATGCAAATGTCTCACCAGTTGGTTAGGGTAGCGAATTACAACAGGCTGTACAGGTACTGCAGGAATGAATGCTCCTGAATAAAGAAACAAAAAAGGAAAAAAGTGATTAATTTAACACCATACAACAAACTCATTCAACTGTACAAAATAACGCACTTAAATCATTCTGTTTTAGACCATTAAGACATTTGACATTATATTACTGACAATTCAGCACATTTCCCACTATCAGTTCTCATTACCATAATGCCTGTCAATCCTTTCAAAACACTGATTTGTTTTCATTTTAATTAGTGGAAATTAAAGTCAGTACAAATTGTACACACAACATATACATCTCAGTGTGAAAACGAAGGACCGTTCACATTGTGCCAGAAAGCCATTTATTTTCAACTAGAGCTTGAGATTTGAAGTGATTTGACATTAAGCACGAGTTGTTAAGAATGCAACAAAGTAAAATTTGACTTTATTCATACGAGTTGTGATGCGGCAACTACCAATAACGCTCACATGGTCGGTCTACTGATACAACTGGATACCAGCAACTGCCTAATATTAGATGTGAAATAAATTGGTGACCTGACTGCTAATAGGGTGGGTCAGAACCACCAAGTTCATTAGTGAGGTTGACTAGCGAGTTTTTCTAGATTATTTGTTTTTAGTGGAAGTTTTTTTTAAAGACAGTGAATTTAGAGGCAACAGCAAGTCTGTCAGCAAGCTAAAATCCCCTCTGGGATGTTATTTCTCTTAATTCATCCCCTTTTAAAGCACCGCTACTACACCCAAAGGAAAAAAAAAATGCTTTAGTAACAAATTTACTGCATTCAACAATACATTTCAAGACAATTACTGTCAGACATCAAATCGCTCACTGTGAGTGCTCCCATTATTAGGCATAATCGGTTGGTCTCCAGTATGTGTGAAAACTATGATAGCTATGTGCAATAAAAGTTATAAAGTTCTTACAATCCATATATTCCTAGTATAGAACTATTATAAAACCAACTAACCCATTTAGAAAACATGTACTTTTGCACATTAGACAGCAAGTGTATAAAAGACATACAAACCTGGTTTGAATGTGATCAGACAGGATCTATTGGTGCACGTCCCCTCTGGGAATATCATTATCTAGAAAGCAGAGAGATATCAGGGTAATGAGTTTCCGACACCTTCAAAATGATTCATTATTTTACCATCTACGAAATTCACCACATCTCAGAATGTGAAATCCTAATAATGCTGCAACACAAATCACTGACATGAGGAATCAAATATGGGAAGAAGAAAAAATAAATAGGAGGTCCAAATAAGGAATCAATTTAAAAGGAATGAGAATATACTCCAAGTCCCCCCCCCCCCCTTCAAAAAAGAGGAAAATAAATAAATAATGCTTGTTTTACAGTTTCAAAACAGCTGACTCTATGAAACTATGGGAAATATTGACAAACATGTGCAAAAAAGCAGTCACAGGATGTATGTGTGACTTTACCTGAGGCCACTCCCCTTCTGATTGAGCTCTTCTCTTGATCTCCTCCACGGTCTTCCGTCTGGAGTCCTGGTCCAACCGCGACACAAACACCGGTCTGATGTATTTGATCAGAGCTGGACAATATGAAGATATGATTACCACCACATGTACTGTTTTACAAGCTCAAATAATCAGTGCTCAAAAATGTCGGGAGCCCCCAAATATTTTTTGTAGTAACCCTCCTATTGTCTTTGGGTCATTTTGGATCAGGACAGGCAAATCATTTGTTATAAATCTTGGAATTGAAAGACCATCAAACCAAACAAAATGAAAAGGGAAAATGCATTTTTCAGCATGATCTCATGAACACTACGTGACCACATAAATATTTTTGAAAAACTACATTATGCGCTTCATCACATGTTTGGCTGCAGTTTTCCAGTGTAATGTCCAGCAGGGGGTGCCAAAAGTGAGTGAAATTGTGTCATAATCAGAAAGTTTTAAAGGTGAATGTTACATTCATGTTTTAATTCATTAAACGTACCTTCCCAACCTAAAACGTTAGTATGATCCTTACCATTAGTGTCCTAAAAGCAAATTTGAGGTGAACAAAACAGACATCCTTACCCTTAATAAATGCCTAAACCTAAACAATAGTGTCCTAAAAGAAAATGAAAAGCACATTTTCTGAAGCAACCACATTATCTCATGTCACTTCTATGACACTTCTCAAGTGTCAGCTTGCGTGTTTGGACTTCTGAGTTCAAATTCCAACACTATCAGGTGAGCTACCGAACAAGCTGGTCACGTTGGAAAAAGTGTGGTAATGTAGTTGGGTCTGAGATACAAACGTTAAATGTTATACAATTTTAAATAGTTTTCTGTACATGAGTCAAATTTGACCTTGATATATATTCTCTAGCTTCCCCACAAGTTGCATACTTTCCTATGAAACGGGGTTTGTGCACACAAGCACATGTCCACACACACACAAAGAGAAAGTATTATTTATTTATTTTTAGTTTTCAACTTGTAAAATGTTAGCAAAAAGGTAATTTTAATTTCTACTGCTTTAAATATGAACGATCTGTTTTAATGTCTTTATAGCAGAGTTCCTACAGATGGTTTAAAAGTGAAATTCAATAACTTTCAAGGACTTTCCAGCACATTTTTATTTGTTTTCAAGGACTATGCAAGAGATGACATTCAAACAACACATTTTTCATTTGTTCATTTTAAATAAAAAATACATATTACATTTATTCATTTTATTTTATTTTTTTATAAAATACCACTTATTACAACACAACTCATACGTGTACAGCCTTAAAATGCACTTTGCTTTCCAACAAAAGTGAATAATTGGAACCTTAAAAAAGTAGTTCATCTGACTCATGAGCCGTGTTCCATGTTTTCTAAAGTCATACAACAGCTTGCAAATTTGCAAATGCTGTCAGCCACTACCCGTTTCTGAGACAAAACTTTCTCTCCACAAGACGACGCTTGATGGAGAAAACCCAATCCTCCAATGATCTCCATTCAAACCTTAGAAAGTTTTATACATCTCATTTGAGAAATGTTTACTCTGGAGTAATAATTTTTCATTAAAACCAATTGCTGCAAAGATTTGTACTTGTAAATGTAAATACACCACTGCAGTCTAAATCATTTTTTAATCCTCAACTATATGAAAAGCTCTGCGGAAAGCATCAGGTGCCATGTGACAGCGCCGTCTATACGCCACTTCAGCAGCGGTCTGCACCTTATTTACATGTGATAATGAAATTAAAAAAAATTTACTCAATAAGCATTAAATAAATTCATCATGCCACACTGTATAGTGAGCTTGACGTACCAAAGTCAATTAAACAGTCAAATCAAATGTTTTTTATTCTTTACAAAGAACCGGCTCATAGGAGCCATTTGTTCAGAAATTGCACTACACTGTTCGTGCTGCATGTTTCTTGATGTAAATTCAGCAATGGCGCACAAAGCTGAATAGAGCTTCCAGAAAAACTGTGGGAACTGTGTGAATTCCCACTAAACAGTTGTGCCACTTTTGTGCATGCTATTATTCACCAACCACCCGCAATCTACTTTAGCAGGTGCATTCAGTGCTGAAATTGCGCTGCATCTTCAATATTTAAATTAAGTTATAGACATTCCTTTCCATGCAAACACGCCTTCTTTCTATGTAAATTAGGCTCATTGCAAGTTGCACTTCATTCACAAAAATAGCCCGGCGTAAAGTGCATCTCACTTTACTGCCAAATGAAAAAAGTGGTTAACCAAATTTTGTTTAAAAGAGATGATTGTGTACATTTATCATTGATTATTTCAGCAGTAATTCATCAAATAACAATCAAATGATGGAGTAAAGCGTTATATACTGTCATGTACATATGGTGCAGTGCACTTTCGGCATGTTAAAGAGATAACGTGTGTCTGGATCACAATAATGGATTAATGCATTTTCAGTCCTGGCAGAGTGTAATAATAATTCCTTTAGTGAATGGCGCGCTAAACCAGTGCAGGGAGAGCGTGCTAATAAATAGCGCATTTACCAGGGCACAATTCATTCTTAGTAAATTCCCCATCTGTGTTTCGTCTGCACCAGTGGAAGAATGGCTATATGAGAATTGCTACCACAAAGTAGTATGCAATAACATTTATCAATTAAGTTCTTTATTCTTTATGATTCAAGACACAAACTGTGACTGTGAGAGTGAGAAGCGGGAGAAGGGGGATGTGGTGTTTGGTTGTAGCAGTGGGGGTTCATGTAAAATGAAAAGCTACTATGGGAAACAAATCTAAGCTTTCTCTCTGTACTAATCAGTTAGTTGAGACTACACAGCATCACAATAAAGACACTTCCTCTTTCAATTCCCAACAGTTACATCTATGAAATCACACCTCAGGCTTTGTGCATTCTTCAGTTCTGCCCGTTCTTAAAATGCCATACTGAACATCCAATCACTGTGCACCAGAGCCATACGGAACAAGAGTGTGTGATGCATGCTGGGATGAGTCATCATCCCTGGGGTACGATCCATCAGCACAGCCCCTCAAAGCTCTGGAGGTGTATTGAGGAAGGTCTGATGATTTAGATGAAGACTGATCACTGCTGAGCGGGAGAGTTGAGATGGATGCAGTTGTCCACTATGCAGGGATTAAACTGCAGTGCACAGCTCAACGCTGCCCTGATTGCTCAGGGACTTAACGCCTTCTCTGGACAAGCTTCACCAAAATATATTATGAAGTTATAATATATTATGATGATTGTAGAAAAAAAACTTTACAGTCACAACTTTTTTTGTAGCATGTTGCAATCATCTTATTCTAAATGAGTGTATATTTTTTTAAAAATTCAAATAAAAATAATAGCAAAAATAAATTGACATTTGATGGCAAATATCAAATTGAAGTGCTTTAAAAATAGCAAAGAGTAAACAATCACCCTTTTTTTGTTTTATTAGCATTATTTTCCATATTGTCCCAACATTTTTGGAATTCAAAGTATTCTGTAAGAACTGCTCCACAAGAGCCATATGATCAACATGTGAAGCGTCCAACAACGGTTTTTGTTTTCAGGTGGGTAAATCTGAAATCAATTGATGTACCTCAATAATTGACTAGCATGAGGGCCTAAAAGAAGCAGGAAACTAGCTAAGAGCTGTTCTATTAAAACACCTGTGACCCTTGACTGAAGACAAACTGAAACCTGAAAATGTTTGACTTTGTTTTTGTTTTTTGCACCCGCCAGAGTAGCTCAGTCAAATCATGGCAGTACCTGAATTTGGTCTTTGTAAAAATTCTTATCAACCCCTAGAAATTAGTGGAAAAAGAGGTAGAAAATATAGAATGTTTTTTATTTGTATTTCTTTACATTAAAAAGTAACAAGCATTGATTATTTTTGCAGCTATAATTTGGAAAACAAAGTGTACTCGAGTACAATTGCCCATCCCCATTTTTTTTTTTTACTTCTATAAAAAGCCCGGTAAATGAATCCCAGGTTAAGGTTAACATTTTGTGACTCTGAAGTGTCTGTGAGCCCTTGGCTTTAATGATCAGTGTTTCTCAAGTACTCTGCGAGTCTGAGATGTTGGCCAGAAAAAAGAAACGATTCACAAAGATAAAGCTGGCTTGTGTATGGACAGATGCATGTTTATCCATGTTTTTTTTTTGTTGTTGTTTTTCTTTTATTAGTGAAATTAGGACAAAAGCAATTAATATTGTTATGTGTGAAGGGGATAAGTTGTGTTTTTGTGCTCGCTAATGTCACTAGTCATGTTGTATTCAGATTGCCATTCCAATCAATTTCTTCTAATGATCCCAGATAGGCTACAGCATATGTTCATTTTTAATATGTCTTGATAATTAATCAGCACAGCAATACATTTTCTGATGGATTATTTACAGGTCATCCATTTAAATTGAGCTTTTATTTTGGACTGAAGCCCTTTCCATTTCTGTGTGCAATTTTTTTGTTTGTTTATTATTATTACTATTATGTATTTATCTCATCCACCAGCCATCCTGTTCTCTACAGCTGTGGCCAAAATATTGGCAGTGACATACACTTTGTTTCGTTACGTTTTCTGCTTCAGTTGTTGTGGTGTTGATTCACATTGTTTCTAGAGTGATCAGATGCATTTTAAATAATTGCAAAACTATTAATTGGCCAAAAAAATTAACTAAAAATCACAAAAACCCAAATGTCACTGTTTTTTGGCCCTGGCACAAAATGACCAGCTAACATAATTTCACTAATCATATCAGCAGCACCTGGGAAAGAGTGAACGAGTACTATTCAGGTGAAATCACTATCATTCTGATTGGATTATAAGAGCAGACTGATTGCTATAAAAGGAGGGAAGAAGTGCTTCCAATCATTGTGTTATTGTTAGCAATGGTTACCTCTAAAGAAAGACATGCAGCCATCATCGCTTTGCATCAAAATGGCCTCACATGCAAGGAAATTGCTGCAAAGAATTTTGCACTTGAAAGAAACATTTACTGGATCATCACGATCTTCAACGAGAGAGGTTCAACTGCAGTAAAGAAGGCTTCAGGAGGTCCCAGAGTGTCCAGCAAGCACCAGGACCATCTCCTCCTGAGGAGTCGTGTCACCACCAGTGCAGAGCTTGCTCAATATTGGCAGCAAGTTGGTGAGAGTGCATCTGCATGCACAGTGAGGACAATGGCCTGGTGTCAAGAAGGGCAGCAAAGAAGCCACTTCTCTCCAAGAAAAACATCAAGGACAGACTGAAATTCTGCAGGAAGTACAAGGATTGGACAGCAGAAGACTGGTGCAAAGTTATTTTCTCTGACGAAACCTCCTTCCGACTGTTTGGGACATCTGGAAAATCGATAGTCCGGAGAAGAAAATGTGAACGCTACCAAGAGTCCGGTGTCGTACCAACAGTAAAGCATCCTGAGACCATCCATGTGTGGGGTTGCAAGAGCAACTTCTCCCATCGATCCAGGAGCAATTTGGTGACGATCCGTGCATTTTCCAGCATGATGGAGCACCGCATCACAAGGCAAGAGTGATAATGAAGTGGTTTGGAGATCACTACATTGAAATTTTGGATCCGCGGCCAGGCAACTCCCCAGATCTTAATCCCATTGAGAACCTGTGGTCAATTCTCAAAAGGCGAGTGGACAAGCAGAAGTCCACAAATTGTGATCAACTCCGAGCACTAATAAGTCAAGAATGGATCGCCATCAGTCAGGATTTGGCCTGGAAGCTGATATCCAGCATGCCAGAGCTAATTGCAGAGGTTATGAAGAACAAAGGTCAACACTGTAAATATTGACTCTTTGCATATATTGAATGTTTTTGCCAATAAAAGCCTTTCAAACTTATGAAATGCTTATCATTGTTTTCCAGTATACAATAGAAACATGTAAATAATTATCTACAAATACTGAAGCAGCAAACTTTGCAAACCACAAAATTTATGTCACTGCCAATACTTTTGGCCATGGCTGTAGATATCAGTATCCATTTTGGCCATTGAAAAATCCCTATTGGTCGACCACTATATAGAATATCACAAAATATGATAAAAAAAGACAACAAATCAAAACAAACAAGGAATACTTACTTCCCCAGACAGGAATGTCTTTGCTCTCAGCTTTCATCACAATCGACGACATCGTCATGGTAACGGGAATGGCGTCAAAGTAGGATGAGTGCGGGGCGAGGGTGAGGATGGGCGCCTCTGCTGGCAGAGCCTGTCTGCCTTTAATGCTGATCCAGTGAAACCCGCCTGCAAACCACATGACCCGCATGATGGTCTTTAGCGCCAGGTCAACTACCCTAAAAAGAATCTTGGGTTAGAGAGATCAACTCGCATTCTTAGATCACTTTCAGTCAGTTTTAGTGTAGACCAGGTTTCAAATTGACCACAAAGTTTAGTTTATTTTTAGCGTGAGAGCTAAAAGAAAGTCTTTTAACTTAAAATATGCTGCACTTGTGCCTGTTTGAAAAGAGTAGTCTGGGGTTCAGAACAATAGTATGGTTCGTGGTTAAATTACTGTCCATGTGCCACTGAAAGTTGATGTCAGACATGCCGAAAATGTTGTGTGAAGACTTGTGTACATGCATTAGGATGCATTAGTGTTTACACCACAAATGAGAAGTCCCGACCACGTTCTCTAGTCGTCAGGATCACATGGTGAATTGACCCTGTTTGCACTTGCATTTAGCATTTGTTCACTTGTGATTGGGTACTGGGCTTGAGCACTGATTGGGAAGTTGGCCAAACTGGAGAGTGGCTATCCCATTTTAAACCTGAATAGGAGACAACTGCTACATTAATGTGGGGTCATGCACGGTTATTAGTTACTGGGCTTAATCTGCATCTTTTTTAAGATTTTAGGCTGGAAATATAGACGGTTTCTCAATGGACATCTTGAAATATCCATTGCAAAGACAACAGCATGTGTGTATTATGAGTGTGCATCATTAAGATGTGTGTCGTCAGATCAGTGTGACTGTCATCAGATCAGTTTGACTGTCATCTCACTACATACTGTAATCAATCAAAGTCGAATCCCCAAACTCACCTCTGAGCAACAAAACATTGTAGGCTATAAGTTAGCAACAAACGCTATTAAGAATAATGAAAGTATCTTTCATTGCCTTTAACAAATTAACAGAAAAATCCTTTGCCAAAGAAAGGGATGGTTCACCATGGTCACCTTACTGTAGTGAGGTTGGCTAGTACATTTAGAATGTTTCCTCACATATTTTTAGCGGTGGTGCATTAAAGAAATACTTCACCAAAAATGTTAGTCCTCTTATCATTTACTCACCCTTCTTTCGTCTCAAACTAGTATGATTTTCTTTCTTCTGCAGAATACAAACTGATTTTCTAAGTCAATGGGGTTCAAAATTTTAAACAATAAAAAAAAAAGCCAAAGGCAGCAAAAAGCCTAAAAGTTTTGGACCCCATTGACATGCATTCACAAAAAAACCAGACTATCATTTATTTGGGTTCCACAGAAGAAATTCATAGGAGTTTAAAATAGCATATGGGTGAGTTAATGATTATTTAGGGGTAAATCGTTCCTTTAGTTAGGGCGCTGACAGCCTGTTGTGTTCTAGCTGTTAAAAAGTTTCTAAAATCCTCTCACAAATGTTGCCTCTTAAAATTCATCCTCTGCAGATGGATGTCTTTGGCTATTGCGTTAAATTTGTGCTGTTGTTTTTGGGACTTTTTATTTTGAAGACTGCATCTCAAGCTAAAAATACTCCAACTTTTTAAAAAAAAACTTGCTTTGAGAAGGGATGTGCATGATTTATCAACTTTTAAAAACACTACTTTAATTTCACAAATTGATCTCCCATTTCTCCTTTGCAAGGCAGTAGGCAATGATGAACTATTCAATTTCTGCTCTGAATCTCTAACAAACTTCTTTGGGAGGCGCTGTGAATATATGTTGTCAATATATTGAGAGATGGTGTAGTCTGCTTTCAGGCAAAGCCAAGTGTTATTCAATTCTACACTATTTGGTTCTTCTTAAAGTCATACATACAAAATGGATGAGGATCCGCATTTATAGTGAAAAGAAAATGCTAATCAGTACAAGAAACTCTAAACATGGTCACATTTATACAGACTAAGGCGATGTTCAGATTGCACGCAAATCAGATTTTTTCTCAAATCAGATCATTTCAGGCAGACTGTCCACACTATTAATTGCATGTGATCAATTCAGATTCGTTTGGTCAGACATAACCAATCTATCTCCATGGGTCGATTTGGTAACACAGGCATACCCACATGACGATGCTTTCAAAACAGATGCGAGAAAAATGGAGGTGCATCATCTCGCTCTCAAAATATGTGCCCTGTCCAGTCGCGGTGCAGAACTCCTCCGTCGCACAAGAAAAACTCAGCGACAGAGGAGACTATTGATTTACTATTGGGAAAATATTGTGACGTTCCATGCTGCGGTCACCGTTTTTCTGGCATGTCATATTATTATTTTACTTTATACGGAATATGAGACCATTTAATTGGACCAAAAAGTGGACCAAGTGAAAAGGACCCAGTTCTCTTAGCGTTCAAACTGTCTGTGACTTTGAAAGTGGGCTCAGATCTCTTTTTGGGCCGTTTGACCCATTTTATTAAATATTAAGAGCTCTACATATTAACTTGTGAGATAATTAAATGTGTTTAATACCCTTAAAATTAATAAATATGCATGAGATATTTTATTGATCTTCTGCATCAAAACAGAACTGCATTACATAGTGTAAATATATTAAAAATTGTATACATTAAGGGGGACAAGCAATGCATTAAACTGAATATATTGTATTTCTCTATAACTAATACTGTATTTAGAAGTGACATTCAAGAAATTCAATCATGGATCATGGTAGATTAGTCGTATTTCCAACATAAAAATAAGATTTATCATGGTTTTATGAATTCACAGCCTCGGGTTACTTCCATTCATTTTATCGTAATCTCTTAGCTGTCACGCGCTATTCCAATGTGGTTCGGTCAAACCCTCAAGTCTTCATTTGCACAGAAAACTGAAGAAAGATTTTTAAGTAGTTTAAATAGTTTTCATCAGCAAATCTGTCATCAACAGAATCAGAATGCTGCCAGTCCATTCATTTTTTACAGAATATGAGACACAAACCACATCATGGTATACCGATATTCGATTAAATTTCCATTTGTGAACACATAACATAGGACTGCAGTGTTTCCCCTGCCATTATATTAGGGGGGCGCCCCGCCCCCCCCAACGGCACGCTCCGCCCCCCCTTGAAGGTAAAGTTAATTATATTTTCTATATTGCGCCAGATCACAACAGAAGTAATTTAAGGTTACCTTTCCAATAGAACAGGTCTATACCTTGTTCTTTTATTAAACAAACTAAATAACCCTTAAGTTATTTATCTTATTTACACGACGGCATGTCATTTCTGTCTCTACATGGTCGCACGTTTACTATTCTCCTCAGCTCTCTGTATCGCGCACGGCGCCCCTATGCGCACACACACACAGACACGTTCGCGCGCACATAGGTGAGCATAGGGGTGTTCGATTCCAGGTTTTCTGGTACGGAGGTATGCATAATTACAAACTAGAGTCACTATGACTGTTATCTATTTCTAAAGAGATAAGCTATAAGCTACGTGTTGGATAAATACAAAGTTTCTACGACAGCTCTCTGGCATGGTGTAATGCCGCAGACACTCTAGACTTTGAGACTACGGTCGTGATATGACGTCACATTAATTCAACATATAACAAATAGTAATACACTCAAAATGTAAAAAAAATATACAATCTACTCGACTTTACTGCAAAAATATAATTTTTATAGGGATTAGACACTCACAAGTGAGTGATTTCGGACACAGTAACAGAGTCGACACCAAGAGTCGATTCCTGTGATGGAGTCGACCCCGAGTCTGGGGCTATTCAGAGTTGAGGAATCGACTCTTTGGAGTCGACTCCCCATCACACACTCCCACCAGCAGACAGAAAGCGTGCGTCGGAAATATGTTGCGTCAATCACCTGAAAAGAAGACAAAAATATCTGTGTTTTTTAAACGCTCCGAGGGTGGTGAAGATGGCAACACTTGCTCTCCTGTAAGTAGCACCCGGAGTAGCGCTACTGCTCCGAGTCCAAGTACAGAAAAGAGCCCAAGTGCTGCACGCCCTTTCCCTGACAAGCAGCAAAAGTCCAGTCACTAGTGATGGATCGTTCGCGAACGAGTTGGCTCTAAGAGCCGACTCTTGTAGGTGAACGCTGGGAGCCGGCTCGCATATCAGAAGAGCCAGATCTATTAATAAAAATATTTTAAAAAATTCAGATATGAACAATCAAAAGATTGAAATTAATATAATTAACTAATTCAAAGAACAAAAAAATAAAATAATATAGGCCTTAATGCTCAATCACACACATATTTGTTCTGACTGTATGCTCAGACTAACAGCCTGCTGGCTTCTATTGCTCTGACGGTCCCAGTCAGTAGTGTAAACTGTGAAAGGGACTTCTCAACCATGAACAGGGTAATACAAACTTTTCACAATAGGATTTGCTGCTTTTAGCTATATGTTAAGCTATCACATTTAACAGTTAATGCATTTGCAGGTCAAGACAAACATCCGCAATAGGCTGCAAGGAGACCATCTTGCAGCATGCATGCGGATCTCAATAAATGGGCCAGACGTTTCTGACTTCCCATATCAAGAGGGTCTGGAAATGTTCTTCCAGAAGCCCAGAAAGATACACTGCAGTGACAAAAGCTGCACACTTTGTGGATAAATTACATAAAAATAAATGCTCCAATGTTTAGTTTAATGTACAGTTCAAATATTTGTTCAGTTAATATATTCACTGCTGCCATTAATTAATTTTCCGCAACCACCCCCCAAAGCTGTAAACCTAGGGGAAACACTGGACTGTATGATAAATCAACATAAAATCCCTGGATAGCACAGCGAGTAATGACACCGACTACCACTCCTGGAGTCATGAGTTAGAATCCAGGGTGTTCTGAGTGACTCCAGCCAGGTCTCATAAGCAACCAAATTGGCCTGGTTGCTAGGGAGGGTAGAGTCACATTGGTTAACCTCCTCGTGGTCACGATCCTCCGCCAACCGGACAAAGTAGTAGGAATTGTGCATTCCAATTTGGGGAGAAAAGGGGATAAAAATGTACAAAATAAAATAAATAAAAAGTCATTCAATCGTAATCTAGGGCTGCAATTTATGATTATTTTGATAATTAATCTTCGATTATTTCTTCAAATATCCAATAAATCAGATTAAAATGTATTTGATTATTTAATCGCATTTTTAAAATATGATTTTCTTAAAAACAGAAATGATAAAGGGATTGCAGGGCTGAGCCTGGTCAGTACCTGGATGGGGGACCTCCTGGAAAAACTAAGGTTGCAGCTGGAAGAGGTGTTATGGAGTCCAGAAGTGTCCTAAAGCCCCAATATAGTGAAGGGGAAACTATACTGGATAAAGGCACTGTCCTTTGGATGAGATGTTAAACCGAGGTCCTGACTCAGTTTAATGACTCTGTGGTCATTAAAAATCCCAGGGCACTTCTCGTAAAGACCCTGGTGTCCTGGCCAAACTCCCCCCATTAGCCCTTATCAATCATGCCCTAATAACAATACCCATCCATCAATTTGACTATATCACTCTACCCTCTCCTCTCCACCAATAGCTGGTGTGTGGCAAGTGTACTGGCGCACTATGGCCACAGTTGCATCATCCAGGTGGATGCTGCATACTGGTGGTTGTTGAGTAGAGTTTCCTGCTCAGTGTCAGAAGAGAGCTAAATAAGTGCATCATTCATTCATTCATATCACCACCTACTAGGCTGAAATATTGGTCCGTTTCTTGCCCACACCAATCATATAGTTTCTAAAGACATGGATTAAACTTCTGCATTGGTATGGATTGCCATTGTTGCATTTACATTCTTTTTGGAGATTAAAAATTTTGCCACCCATTCATTTGTATTGTATGGACCTACAGAGCCAAAATATTCCTCGAAAAATAGTTGTGTTCTGCTGAAGAAACAAAGCCATACACATCTGGGATGACATGAGGTTGAGTAAATTATGAGAGACTTTTCATTTTTGGGAGAACTATCCCTTTAATTTGGTCAAAAGCAATCATTTACTATTTTTGCATAGACTTTTCAGAATTGATTGAAGATCAACTTCTTCCAACACTTCTATCCCCCTCTCCCCCCAGCCCTAGTGTAATATCAATAAAGCATCTTATCTATTCTGTGTATATTTGTAAAGTAATTACTTTCTCCATAAGCACTGATGCTCCACTGCCAACTTTGAGCGGCCCATGGTAGCGATGAAGGCAAATGGCCAGGCCAACAGCATCATGAACGCAGCGATGAAGAGGCGAATGGGGAAGAGTGTCACAGTCATCAAACCAATCTAAAGAGAAAATGAAAAGGAACAAAAAAAATGTTTTATATATGATCTATATATATATATAAATATAATAAGACTATCCAGCAATAGTACCATTTCTTGAGACACGTCACATGAACTAACATGCAAAAAGCTCGATCTTTACACACGCATAAATGTTTCACTTGGGTACTTACTGGCCCAAGTTAAAATAGACCATCCTCTGTTTCTTTGATATTGTGTTTCCTAGATACGGCTTGGGTCCAACCAAGTCAAATTGATTATTTTTTTTGTGCCCGTTTTATTGTTTGTCGTGTGAATATCATAAGTCTGGTCACTTTAAAAAAGTAATATCACACTTCTCAACAAAACATATGATTTGTTTCTCATATGTAGCACAAACATTGTGGGTTACAGAAACGCTTGGGGTTAGGTGTTTAGAAAACCATCAACTCATGTAGCCTATAAGCAAAACTGATAGCGCTGCTTGAGGTGCCGTACTGAACAAAAGTGCAAGAGGGATTAAAACCAATCCCAAACACTCACTCTCACAAAACAAGTGAGATCTCAATCACGCATCAAGATGCAGTTTCAGTTGCAGTACAATAAGATATCATGGTAAATTGTGATATTTGCATCATATACTGCATGTATCACAATTTTTAAAATGCGATTTAAAAAATTGTGTTAAGGCACACTAAACACAAAGAAATTAAGAGTCATTAGCCTGAGACAGAGCTCTTGAAAAAGTCAGGTGTGACATGGGACGCATATCTACAGATTAGAAAGCAACCAAATATTCTAAATATTAGCTTCCCTTCCCCAAAATCTCAATGAGAAATTCCATACTTTGATTCAAAAAGCATGCTCGCATGTCTTATCAAACAGAATCAAATCTTATCTACAGACCGCCATTACATGCATGGAGGATATCTTGAGTCAATGTTTGTCTTGCTCTTATCATTCAGCAATAGGCCACATTCATGCACTTATAGCTTTCAAAGTGATCAATTAACAACATCGGAACTGTGGAAGAGGTTCAAGATGCCTTAATGGTTTCCACTGAGCTGATTTAATTGCCAATTCCCATATTGGTGCACAAAAGGGATGGGATGAGTATGCTCTAAAAAAATACAGGAATCAAGGGCCAGGAGGTCTTCATGCAGGAAACCATACAAAATGACTTTGTCTTTATTTTATTTACTGAATTTAGCCAAAATAATGCTAATAAAAGGTTTTGTTCATCCAAAAAGAAAATCCAGTCATTTACACATCCTCATGTTGCTTAAAACACACAGGCTTATAACTTTTTTTCCATGGAACACAAAAGGAGATTTTTTGCAGTAAGTACATTTTAAAAATATACTATACTATATATAAAAGTGAATACGAACATGTCCGATGCATGTCCAAAACAACAGCTTTTTTGATACTCTTTTAGTACAGTTAATGGCAGGTGCATGCGCCAACAATGTGCGCAGACGAGGACCGTGTCCGCGAGTTAAAGAAAATCAGAGATGTGGCCGGTCAGTCCATGCGGACTTTGCTGATGACGAAAGATGCGTCACACATACCGTGCGCTGAGCAATCCGCAACGCGGACACCTGAAGTATATTTTAGCCTTAAAGTGTTTGGTGATTCTACGTAGCCCCTTAGAGGAAAGGGAGGGAATTGATTTTCTGAAAATGTTTTGCATTCCCTTGGAATTATTTTTGGTTTCCTCACAACAGCGTTATCCATCCCTTGTGAAAATTAACCATGGTTTACTACAGTAGCCATAGAATTTGGTATTTTTAGTAAAACCAAAGTAGTCACAAATGTACCATGGTTTTACTATGATAACTACAGGTCAACTATAGTAAAACCATAACCACAAAATTAGAGTTTTAATACAGAAACCAGATTTTAACTTACATAAAAAAAGTCAGTAATAAATGTAGGAAAACCAAAATGATGGTACTACAAATCACAATCATAATAACATAATACATAACCATATTGTAATGCAGTGTTTCCCAAACTTTTTTCTGCCACGGCACACTTTTTACAAATAATAAAAATAAAAGAAACAGCACGAAAAACTAAAATTTCGGGGATATTATTTTTTTTAAAGAATAAACTAAAACAAAGTCTTTCTAGCAAGTCAGTCCACTGTCAGCTATCTTTGAAATGTTCTCGGAAGGCTATTTCCAGTCATGTCAGTGTAGCTACTATCTACTTGAAAGGAGAAACAAAATCTCAAAAATGGTTGGTCAAGATTACAAATCAAAGAGCATATTTCAAATCAGAAATTTTCTCATAAATTGTGATTCTTTACCTTTTATTATGCTAAAAAAAATATATTTTCCCGGTATAGCTAATGTGCATTCTAGAGTTGATTGACAGGTGATGTCTGTATCTAAAAGTTGATTGGCTCTTTTAACTGTAAGGCGGGACTTCCTTTCTACATCCGTAGACTGTTGGGCACTAGAGCTTCTTGGTTGAGCATTCAAATTTCTCCCATTCATTTTAATAGAAGTGGCCCATCTCTGCTAATTTATCTCTGGCTAATAATCTCTCCAAGTATTGAAAATTAACTGGACAATTGTGCAGAATTAGCTGCAAAAGTAAAAAATATTTTGGTGTGGCTTGCTTCTGTGTCACAAATTTGTTCAAATTTACTAACTGATTAGTTCAGTGACCCCTTCTGGAGAGGTCACTAGGTGGCGACAAATGAGGGTCTTACCTGCTATGAGTGAGTCAGTGAATAATTTTGCGTCATTCACGACCGAAAACTACCAAGCATCTTTATAGTGTTTAAGCATTAAAAGAACAAAGCAGAACTATACACCAATAGCCACAACATTAAAACCACCTGCCTAATATTGAGTAGGCTCCATTCGTGCTGCCAAAAAAGTGCCAACCCGCATCTCAGAATGACATTGAGATTAAATTATTCTCTCCACAATTGTACAGAGCGGTTATCAGAGTTACCGTAGAATTTGTCAATTCTCTGTTGACCTCTCTCATCAACAAGGCATTTCTGTCCACAGAACTGCTGTTCACTGGATGTTTTTGGTTTTTAGCACCATTTGGAGTAAATTCTAGAGGCTGTTGTGCGTGAAAATCCCAGGAGATCAGCAGTTAAACAATCACCAACAATCATGCCACGGTCCAAATCACTGAGATCACATTTTTTCCCCATTCTGATGGTTGATATGAACATTAACTGAAACTCCTGACCCGTATTTTCAAATATGCACTGCAGCCACAAGATTGTCTGATTAGTTTAGTGGGATTACCGGTACTAACAAAATATTGCGGTACCAAAATATTTAAAATAGTACAATATCATCTTGTTGCTAATTTTGGTAGCATATACAGTGCAGTGCTAATAGAAAGAATCTATAGAAATAGAATGAAATCAACAATTTGACAATCAAATTAAAATCTTTATATCGCCAAGTGTGATGATCATTGCAGAGGAAGGATGCCATTTAATCAAATAATATGCAGTCTACACGCAGAATGAACGACAGGTGCCGCTGTGCTCTCGGTCATACTTCAAACATAGAAAAGCAGATCGCACATGATGTGTTGTGTTTAGTGTATGAACGGCAGTGAACACTCACACAAACTCCTTAGGTGCTGCTCTGAGATCTCTGCTCGGAAGTATTTCAGCATTTCATGCAGAATGCGAACCAAATTAAAAACACAGGAGGAAATCAAATGACTGTCAAAATAAAATTCCCACCAAGAGAATTACTATTGCATAGAAAAAAAGAATATTCAAAGAAATAGTGATAATACTTCAAATAATAATATTTTTTTTTTTTTATTATAATTTATAAGAATTCTTCTTCTTATTATTATGATTACATGTATGTACGATCACCAAATCAAGTGTACTAAATATCAGCAGCCTGTGATTCATCCATAGCAGCCTTGTGCCACAGGTAATCAGATTTCTTATTTAAAATGTGAAGCTCTATTGTGCAGCATTTTAATTTACAAAAAACTATTGTTTTTTTTGTTAGAAATTAATTATAATTTATTTGATTAAAGCATTCTGCATTTATTTGACCAAACACCCTTGTGATATAACATTTAATTAAAACAAAAACCGAAACATTAAAATGGAAAATGCAGAATTTGCAACTGAAAGACTTTTTGCGGTTCTTTTAATCAAATCCTTTGTGTGATTTAATCAGTAATCTGAGGCTTTTTATTTGTTGCCGAAGTACTGATCGAGGTACCAGGGCCGGTATTGTACCAAAGCCAAAATTTTGGTTTCGGAGCAACCCTAACACCCAATAAGGAGCTACGTCATGGGATCCTTATATGCACCCACTTAATGCTATACCCTCACATTTCATTAAGGCTACTTCAAGTGCAATAATTTGAGGATTATGATCTCCCTTTTGAGTGGCAACATGCAAGCATGTCATTGAACAACATAACCTAAAAAGAGCAAATTTCCTGTCCGGCTTTCCGCATTGAAACGGACTGGGGAAAATAACGACTTGGAATGAAGATGGGCCCCTTTTCCCCTCATTTTTTCATTCATTCTGAGAGGACACACTTGGATGAGGCAGTTCAGAGAATCTGCCTCGGCTCCTCTCTCTCCTGTTGGAAGTGCAGATGAGCACTTGCATGGACCGGTGCCCTGTCCCAGTGAGAGAAGAGGCAATATAAAGAGCAAATTTCCTAACTGAGTGATGGGAACCAACACGCGGAGTGCTTCATTGGTGCTTCTATTCTCTCAGGCTCTATCAGGTGATGGCGAGGCATTGGAACCAGCTTCTCACAAATATCTCAGCCCGTTTTAGATGGAAACTTGTCGCACTTGTCTCTCTTTTCAGACTGTGTTGGTTCTGCAAACAATGTGCTTTGCAGTCCTACCAAGCAGATCTCATTAAGGAGTGTTTATTTTAGTTCATTGCTGGCTCTGTTTGGACTTCTCCTCGGTCTTCCCCCGTGGCTTGTGCTGGGGATCGGGTTACTCAAAAGCAATTATTTGCTTGTGAGAGTGAAGGGCAAACACACCATGCCTCCTTCCACGAATTTAAGTTAACATGCTGTTCCTCCCTGCTCATTTGTATCACACATGAGCGCATGGATATCGGATCGCCACCATTCAGAGGACCAGTCGAAGTCTGCCTGACCTGTTCATTGTAAAGCTGAGGATGAGTCACCATTCAGGGGATGAAATTAAGCCATTCAAACGCTCACTTCGCTCACTTGTCTGCCCTTCAGACATCATCGAATCAAGTTCACCGTTTATCATACCTTGATTTTCAACTTAAATCTCACCTCTTCCCCAATGACAGAGTCTTCATTTGCATGCGCAAACCTTACTAGTGTGCAAAAGCATTTTGATCCAACCACCACACGTTGTTCCACCATTGTGAATGCTGGGACCATTTCAGTGGGCCAGTCTTCTCTCATGGTGCGTTCACATAGAACGCGGAAGAAAAAAAATATTTTCCTTGTGCGAATTTGACCGCTGGATTAAATTTGTGTTTAAACTCGCGTTCGCATGAGTAACACGAACCTGCAAGTATTCCCCCTTCTCTTCCGGAAAAGGACATGAGGCTTTGGCATTGTGTCATAAAATTCCGGGTGCCCACACACTGCTACAACCATTTTTTCACACTTTTTTCCTGATTTCTTCTGCTACTATGTCAGTGATATCCGAATCTCCATGTTGATAGGCTTTCGCGACAACACGTCATGCAGGCATTTCACTCGAGTTGAAAAATTTCAGCTCACGCGAACGATTTCACGGCATTGTAACTGGTGAATTACAGTGGTAATCAGGTTAAAAAATTTTTATCTGATTTAAAAATTACCAGGTCAGGTAATTGTTCAAGCAATAATATCCATTGTACATAAAGATAGCAGCCTAGAGGCCACAAATAAGCTTATATTTAAAAGCTTTCAGTTATGCATAGAAGAACAAGTTCAAGGTTTGTTTATTGGTGACTATGTGGTAATAGTTCCATTATTAATCAGAAAAAAGTATTTCTGCGCTTCGGATAGTTAGGTGTTGCAGAGGTCATTTACATGTACACTACCAATCAAAAGTTTTGAAACACTTATTCTTTATTATTCTAAAATTTGAAAAAAAGAGAATAAAGTCATCAAAACTATGGAATAACAAATGGAACTATGGGAATTATGATGTGACTAAAACAAAATCCAAAATAAATCAAAACGGTGTTATATTTTAGCATCTTCAAAGTAGTCACCCTTTGCCTAGAATTTGTAGACATGTACTCTTGACATTTTCTCAACAAACTTCTTGGTTTCACCCTGGGATGCTTTTTAAACAGTATTGAAGGAGTTCCCATCTATGTTGGGCATTTTTTGGCTGCTTTTCTTTATTATTTGTTCCATCAACAAGTCATCAATTTCAAATCAATTTTAGTTTTATAATGAAATAAATTAATTTGGTGGCACAATTTTGTCTACAAAACTAATTTAAAACATTTAAGCATATGCCTTCAGATCAAACGATTTGTAAGATCATGAGAAACATTTCAGTCAAGTGTTTCAAAACTTTTGAAAGGTAGTGTATATAGGATTTGTTTAGCTCTCACAACCTTCTTGTCCTGTGGACAGGCATTAACACAGTCTACGTTTCCACATAATACTGATACTGGGGGGGGGGTTGACATGAAACAAATGAGGCCTGGAGTTCATTTGATGACTGTCCCCATTGCCTGAAAGTAAACGGCCCTGCACACATTGTACGAAATAAAAGAAAAAACGAGTATGACATAATTTAAAACAAAATCTGGCCAAAACTAAGGTGTTACTTTTAGTTTGTTTTGGTGGTCAATACAGATTGCGATCTTTCAGGAAGATTTTGTATCAGCTGTGAAACAACAACTTAATGCCATTGGTTAATGTCATCGGTAGGGCTGAAACGAACAGTCGTTATCGACAATAAAAAATTGTCAATTTTTTGTTATTGAATACCTAGTCATTTGATTTCATTTAACGCAACATGAAATCATTTGTAACGCTAATGGTGACATGGAAGAGCATCACTTCAGCTCGCATATGATTGAAGAGAGGAAGAATGAACAGCTCACATTCCAGAAGTAAAGTATGAGTGAATTATAATACAAAAATACACAAGTATATATATATATATATATATATATATAGAAGCAGTGCCTGGCATTCCGCTTGAGCAAAACTGTCCTGTCTGAGTGTATAAAAATTAAACACCCCGGCGTTATATTTTAATGCATCCTTTAAGTTCAAATAACAAGGAAGCGGATTGTATAAATAAGCACAAACTCCGAAACTGGCATTTCTGAGTAGCATGAAAAACAGCACGTTTAATACTTCTCCCGGCAGATACACTCTCTCATGCAGAGACGCTCAACACTGGCACACACTCGTGACGTAGTTAATCATAATACATGCATCACGGTGTGTATCTATCATGAAAAAAAATTGTCGATACACAGCTCTAAGAAGAGAGTTTGTTTTTGTAATTAACATTTTATTGATTCAAAGAAAAAACACAGAGAAAACCACACACACACACACACACACACACACACACACACACACAAATCAACATTTAACCCTCACTAATTTCCCTACCCAAACACCAACCCCACCCTAACCCCAACAAACACCTCCGTGGTCACATAAAATAATACGCACTTCAGTTCGGTCTCAGTACTTTTAATATTCTCTTCCAAATCCACAAGTTCTTGTGCTTTGTCTTTTTTGATGAATGAGGCATATTGTATGAACCCAACCCCAAAGAACAGCTTTAAGTGCCTCCCAAGCCACACCCGCAGAGGATACTGAGGACCAGTTAGACTCCATATAACATTGATTTCAGCCTTTAACATTTGTTGGAAATCAGGATTTTGCAAAAGGGATACATTAAAGCACGTTTCCAATTGAGCAATCAACAACGATGAAATGAGGGACTTGGATATAAAAAAAAAAAAAATCTATTCTAGAATAAATCTTATGGACTGATGAAAAATGTACAGTCTCTACCAGATGGGTTCCAAAGTCTCCAAATATCTGTAAAACCAAGATTTTTTCACATCCTCATCATGATGAGTCCATCAAAAGGTTAAAGTGTCCTCCCAATATTATGTCATGAGGGGTGCCAGCAGCCTACAACATCCCTTCAAGATCTATAAAAAAAAGCCCCGATCATCAGCCTTAGGTGTGTAAATATTAGCCAAAATCAACCTTTGCCCCTGAATTTCTACTAAAACAATAATAACTCTTCCCAATTTATCTTTAAACGGTTTGAGACATTTGAATAGTAGATGTTTACTTATTTTTCAGCTTCCTTTGGGGAAAGATATGTTTCTTGAAGAGATACTATATAATTTCTTACGTTTAAGAAAAAAATAACCTTCCTTCTTTTTATGGGGTGCTCCAACCCATTCATTCACATACCACGTAAAGAGAGAGATAATCCACTCTTATTAACACTTGAAATTTTGACATATTAAGAAAACATAGATTGTGTGTCAAAAACAAGATTATAAAAGACCACATTCCCCATTAGTGCAACAATCAAACCCCAAACTTCCCCCAGAAACAAAAAGAAAAACCACGCAGATTAATGACAGCGCCAAATGCCGTCAACCCCTCTAAACTCAAAGTCCATGTATGCCACGAGAGCCCCCGCAACATCTTTGCGGTCGGATTGATCAAGTCCGGTGCTTCTATTCAAATTTTGTGAGACAAAATTACACAAAAGAAAATACTCTGTAAAACAAATTCCAGCCAATATGCAGAACAAAACACAAAAAACGTGTAGATTCGTTCACAGAACGGTCTCAAGGTGTGTTCCTCCACAAAATAAATTTCAGCCTCTAGCGCAGAGATCGGCAAACTTTTTGACATGGAGTGCATTTTTTGTATGCAAATCTTTGCATACATTTAATTGAGGAGCTATACTGCAGAATATTTTTTATTTTTTTTTATTTATTTTTTTATCTAAAAATAATTAAAACAAGGTTAATTTGCCTGAGAAGAAACATATATGATATTTAGACTTGTATTCAAGATACATTCTCTGAAAGCAAGCATATTTTGTCTTAATTGCACTGGCAGAAGTATGAACAAGAGAAAAAATACACTTAAACAAAATACATTTATTATGCCCATTCAAGATGCATTCTCTGAAAGCAAGTCTAACTATCTTCTATTATATTATAAATGTATCTTCTCTCTGGTGCGTGCATGGGATTTTCACATACAATAGTCTCTAGAATTTATTCCGAATGGTGCCAAAAACAAAAAACATCCAGTGAGCAGTAGTTGTGTGGACAGAAATCCTTTGTTGATGAGAGGTCAAAAGAGAATGACTAGTCTGGTACGAACTGACAAAGTCTATGGTAACTAGTGCTTGACCAATATTAGCCTTTCACAGATATATTGGTATCGGCATATATGTTTTCCGATATGCGCATCTGAAAAAAAACTTCAGAACATATAATGCAGAAAACAATGCTTGAGGTTATTTAGAATTGGTGTCAAAATTTTGTTTGTCCAGCAGAGCATGCTCCACCTCCACTGTTTACAGAGCTGAGCTGATGCTGGTTCAGCTGACAGTGCAGAATTAAGTGGTGTCTTCACGGTAAGGTGCCAACAAGTTTGTGAAATACATTCTGGAAAGTTAAACAATGACCCCATTATTTTCACGATTCAATATAACTAACATAACGTTAACCCTGTCCCTTAAACCAGCTATAGTTTGTCAGTGCAGTCAGTAAAGTAGCAGATTGAAAGGTAACCATCAGAGCATCATTTTGCAGCTCAGCAGACAACGTGGTGGATTGTGTCTGTTGAGTATTGATTTCATGCATCCTTTACTCTCAGTGACAATGAGCTTATAGCTAACTAGCTAACCAGGTATCTCCTTTCATACATTGTAAGCTGAGTGGAAGCTAATGTGTAAACATGTATTCACCAAACTGTTTTTTGTTCAAGATTCGCAGTTTGGTACCCCCCTTCAACCGACAGTTCCAGTCGTTGCATTATCAAAATGTCATATTTAACCTGTCGATACGTACCCCCTTTTTGAGCACAAACCATGAAAATGAAAAAACTGAACTTAAATTGTTGTATTTACAGGACCCTTTGGAGTATGGACACAGTTGAAGTATCTTTTGAAAGAAGTGCCAAGACAACCCAGAAATACAATGTTCTCAAAGCCACAAGTCTAAAGAAGTTATGTTTCAAATTTGAAGATGATCTAACAAAAAATAAGCTTCCTGCAAGCTTTTTTCTCTCTAAAATCGATGGAAGCGTACAGAGTAAGGCTCTGCCTTTCAAGACGACACAAAATCTGACTGCACTGCTTGGCTATTATGAATAAAACTATGCTGCATTTTTAAAAATAGACTTTGGAGACAGGCTCGTTTTGTTTATGATACTCTAATTTATAAGATATACAGATTTACAACATGAATGCTGCTCAGACTGCATATTTTGTTGAAGAACGACGACAAAGGGTAATTCTTTCAGGCAAGATCTCATGTAAACAATGGAGAATATATCAATATTTACCAGATTTATCACTTGTATGGACAAAAAGTACTATTGGATGACTATTTTTCTTTGATAAAAATGTTTGTTTAAGAAAGCAGCCTTGTGAGTACCTTTGCATAGGGCTGGGTGATATTGCCAAAATTATCACGATAATCTTTTTCATATTGTTCGATATCGATATTTATCACGATATACATTTACACATTGCACTTTCTTTTTTTATTTAAAAGTTGATGGAAAAAAAAAAGAAAACATTAATTCTAAATAGGCAAAATAGTCTCTACAAAACTGCACAGGGGGTTCAGAGATGGCCAAAGCAGTGGTGTCTGAGGGATCGTTTACCAATTTTACTGTCTTTTACTGTTTATCAATTGAAAATGAATGTTAATAGATCATCTGTTTGTTCTGAAACATAGTGAAAGCAGTCCAGTATTTGTTGGAATTTTTTTACATTAAAATGAAATATTTTTTCTTAAGGACACATGGATTCTATGCAGACAATTAACAGCATAACTAACAGATATTTAACTATTAAATAGGCTAAATTAAACATTAACTAAAGCAGTGGATCTTACATCCAACAGTTTACAAGTGGTGCTTTGATGGCTGCAACATTAAATAACTGAACGTAAAGAATTAAAGAAGAAACTTCTGTTCATGTTGAACTCTGCACAAATATATCTACCTATTTTTATCAATTAATCATTATATTAGCATTAAACTAAATGTGTATTTTTTTTTTCAGGTAAACGATTTTAAAATCATGTGTCTCAAGAATCACGATTTCTAACAGAATAGAAAAATTTTGCCCACAACCTAATGACACATTACAAGACAAGAAAACCTTGAAATGATTGACAAGGTCTTGCTTGGACATTGTCCAAATTCTGTGTGACACAAAAACATAGCAGTAGGCTAGCCAAAAGTTCATGTCTTGGTGTCTGACAAACAAGCACCTTTTGTTTACAATGGTCCATTACCTAGGCTTCAAGATCTGCCTTTTAATTAGAGAGCTGGAAGTCTTAAAGGATTTAAGAGGCATGGACCTAAGAACCAAAGCCTTTGACATTGTGATGCTAAAGGATCCATGAGGTCAATTCAGTGCATGTTAATTGATTGGAAGTCCTTGAAAAGACTGTTTGTCACACACCTTTACATGCCGATGCATTAAAATATTGTAAACAGGGCAATTTAACTCACAGATTTGCCTGAGAAATTGAGAAGTTTGTTAGATGCTCACCACAAGGTTGCAATGTACACATATAATTATTTTTGCCCTATAAATGCAGAAATGCTCATACTATAAAAATAGGTCCTTTATATTTTATTTGTGGCAAGAAAACGGTAACCACTGTATTTCACTTCATTTAAAGCTGATTTGATAAGAAAACATAGACCATGCTAATATATAGGTACACTCACTGAGCACTTTATTAGGAACACTATGGTCCTAATAAAGTGTCCAACATGATCTTCTACTGTTGTAGCCCATCCGCCTCAAGGTTGAACATGTTGTGCATTCTAAGTTTCTTTTCTGCTCACTACAATTGTACAGAGGGTTTATCCGAGTTACCATAGCCTTTTTGTCAGTTCGAATCAGTTTGGCCATTCTCCGTTGACCTCTCTCATCAACAAGGCGTTTTCGTCCACAGAACCACTTTTTGTATTGTCTTATCAATGATTAACTCTTCTGCCACAAGAATGAAATTAATTTTAATTATCTGAATATGTTTTTATGCGTTATACACACACATATATATATACATATATATATACATACATACATACATACATACATACATACATACATACATACATACATACATACATACATACATACATACATACATACATACATACATACATACATACATACATACATACATACATACATACATACATACATACATACATACACACACACACAGTACTGTGCTAAAGTCTTAAGCACATAAGATGTATCACAAAAGCATTTGTCTTAAGATGGTTATTTATATCTTCAGCTTTAGTGTGTCAATAGGTAATATATGTTAGACTCCCAAACATTACTTTTGTAAATAGAAAAGATTAGAATAGAAGAACAGGAAGCCCTGCAAAAGACGTCATGGTCCCCACAAAGCATTGTGTCTGTCTGAGATTACATATAGAGACAGAAGCAATTGAGAAAGCCTAAATAGAAAGAGGAACTGTGGCAAATTCTCCAAGAAGCTTGGAACATCCTATCTGCAAACAATCAAGAAAAACTGTGTCAATGTGTACCTACAAGAATTGGTGCAGTTTTAATCGCAAATGTGGCCACACTGAATATTGATTTAGATGTTCAGGGGGAGGTACATATAGTTTTATAAATTGATTCAGCTCGTGTATGTTCTGTTTGTGCAATCCTGTTTTTCGAATCAATAAAAAAAAATTAAAAAAAATCAGACCAGAGGACATTTCTCCAAAAAGTACGATTTTTGTCCCTTGTGAACTTGCAAACTGTAGTTTGGCTTTTTTATAGTGGTTTTAGAGCAGCGACATCTTTGCTGTGCTGCCTTTCAGGTTATGTCGATATAGGACTTGTTTTACTGTGAATATAGATACTTGTCAACATGTTTCCTCCAGCATCTTCACAAGATCCTTTGCTGCTGTTCTGGGATTGATTTGTACTTTTCTCACCAAACTATGCTCATCTCTAGGAGACAGAATGTGTCTTCTTACTGAGTGGTATGATGGCTGCATGGTGCTTATACTTGACTATTATTGTTTGTACAGATGAATATAGTACCTTCAGGCATTTTGAAATTGCTCCCAAGAACGAACCAGACTTAGATGTCAACAATTTTCTTTTTCTTTTTGAGGTCTTGGCTGATTTCTTTTGATCTTCCCATGATGTCAAGCAACTAGGCACGGAGTTTGATGGTAGGCCTTAAAATACATCCATAGTTACACCTCGAATTGACTCCAATTAGCCTATCAGAAGCTAACTGTCTAATTGCCAAAAGGCTTGACATAATTTTCTGGAGTTTTCCAAGCTGCTTAAAGGCACATTTAACAACTTCTGACCCACTGGAGTTGTTATAAAGTCAATTTAAAGTGAAACATCTGTCTGTAAACAATTGTTGGAAAAATTACTTGTGTCATGCACAAAGTAGATGTCCTAATCGACACGCCAAAACTATAGTTTGCTAATATGAAATCTGTGGAGTGGTACAAAAGAATAGTTTTAGTGACTTCAACCTAAGTGTATGTAAAATTCTGACTTCAAATGAACATATATTAAGGGTGTAATTGTTTAAATTTCTCATGGTTCAGTTTGTATCATGGTTTCGGTACAATTTGGTATATATGTTAAGGAAAAAAAAAGTAACCATAACAGTAACAGTAACCATAGTTTAAACATTGTATTTGTAATAAAATCATATATTCATTCAGCCTCTCCTAGTAATTCAGAAATTTCATTCGCTGAAGGATTCGTCAAACAGATTCAAAACGAGAACTTGTGAGCTGGAGAATCCCTGTTTTAAAAGCACCAGCTCATAGGAGTCATTTAGTCATGAATCGGACTAAACCAATCACCATGTTTGTTGTTGAGTACAGCTAGCGAACACAATAGAAAGGTGCTCCATTTTAGTGTTATTTCACAATGCACGCTTTTCTTATCACAACATTAATTTCAGACTGCAGTCTCATAAATTGGGTAAAATATGGTTTCATTGATGCTGGTAGTTCAATAATGGAGCAAAGGAAAATTGGATCAGGAAAATAAATAGTTGTTGTTTTCATAGCTAACACTGGGGTAAAAATATATAGGCTATATAAAAAAAAAATATTTCTTGTCATGTCACTGAAAAATGTTTAGAAGTCACCAGCCACAGAAATATCCCACCACTGTGCATATAGCCTAATATCCACATTTGGCAGGTTGGTGGGTGCTAATTCTACTCTGAACAAAAGGGAAAACATGGAATTTACTGGTTTCATTTTGCATCACAAATACCCACAATTAGTTGAAGGGAATCCAGCAATAATGTTTACAAAAAAAAAAAGAAAAAAAAAAAAAGTGTGAACCACTCGCTTTAGTCTCAAACCATCTAAAACCGAACATAAGCACCAAGGAACTGCAACCTGCTTAAAATTAATAAGTCCAATGGGATGGAAAAAAATGCAACAGATTACATCTAATATTTATCCTTGCGCCTGTCCATGTCATCATTATTTCTGTGAGAGAAACTTCACAGTGGCAATGTGTGGCCATGGAACATGTCACCCTCAGACGTGTGGCATTCGCTGACACGCATTACTCTGCAAGCACTGAATGTCCCATGTAATAAAAGGAAATTCCTCTGATTATGCAAACTATAACATATCTACATGAAACACTGCAATTGTAAATGTTTATCTGTTCTGCTGTTGCCAGTAATATAATGGTATGAATACATCTTACCCGAGTTACAAGCTAAATCAACATGAATGTTTTCAAACATTACTTATTTATTATTTCCGCAAATCATCCCACGGGTCGGAGATGTCTCCTTGGCAGGCTGTATGTTTGACACCCCAGCTCTAGAGACTGTTGTCCATGAAAATCCCAGGAGATCAGCAGTTACAGAAATACTCAAACCAGCCCATCTGGCACCAAATATCATGTCACAGTAGGCTACAAATCACAGAGATCACATTTTTTACTGCCATTCTGATGGTTGATGTGAACATTAAAGGTGAAGTGTTAAACTTTTTTTATGTCAAAATTCATTCTACTTTCCCAGTTCAAGTATAAACACAGATCCTCCCAAGCACCATCAAAATATTAATATTTATATTTTGAGCAGCCTGCTCAGCTCCACACATTTCTTTCTAGATCAGCCAATAGCGCGAGTTTGGGGCATGGCTTCTTGATCAGCCGGAGGAATATGAACATCCATGGCAGACTTCAACAGAGGAAATGAAATTTAGCTTAATTTTCAGATGATAAAGCCAAAATTGCTAAAGACTTGCTAAAAGACAAAGAGAACTGGGTTAAACAAGTATGAACACTGGCGTCAAATTTACAAGGTGAAGGACACACACCACCAATGATGAGATTGATCAGGCAAGTCACTTAAATGTTTATCACCTTTTATTTAGTATTGCCTATTTGTTCATAAGGATCAGAGAGTAAGAAAGGGTGTGATAAGGAGTGTTGCCAAATGTTGTTTGAATACATGCTTTATTTTTGCAATTCCATTTGGTTCCACTAGTAGTGCAGAATTTACACAATTCACCCTTAACTGAAGCTCATGCATAAAATCTGTGTGATTTTATGCATGACAAGTGTATTTTAAGTGTATATTTTGTGTACATTATGTTAAGATTTGATTTGTTATCCTGAGATATATCCAGGCTCAGATAGAATCAAAACTTCGCAGATTTTCACAGAATTGAAGTTCACTTCATGTAAAAGCAATTGAAATGGTGACGAAATGAAAGTTCTTGTTTTGCAAACTGATAATTGGTTGAACAAGCAATTAGTAGTTCTCTCAACAAGAATTTTAGCATTTAGTGGCCAAACAAATGAATATTGACTAAGCAAAGAAATGTTACTGAGGACAATTATTTAGACAGTTGTTGAGAGTAGGGATGTCAATTCTCAGACATTTTCATAATCTATAGGCACGAAAATTATCAATCAATCAATTAAAAGTTAATGTCGCAAAACGCACGTGGAGGACTCCAAACAATATGTGCATGTAGCCTACTGTTTAAATCTAACTTAAATGAATACACTTAAATTAAATTACTGTAATTTTCCTCATGCAGAGCGCGGGTGACTGTATTGACCCGTTTCAGTGCCGTCACTTTTCACCGCAGCACTATATTTGTGACCATCAGCGGGATGAAACAATGGCGGTGAATGGACAAACACCCGAAAAACTACATAAAGCAAAACATCAAAAGTTTCTTTTGATCCATTCAAAGTCCCAGGAAAAGTTCTTACAGGTCTGAAGACAGCACAAAAATGGGCAAAATGAACATGACCGTACATCACCGTAAACATCTAAAATTCAGAAGTTACAAATGTATTTTTGTGTAGTTGTCTGGTGTGATTAAGTCACAGTATTAGAAAACTTCTGTTATTATCCCATCTGTATGAGTGTAAGAGCTTCTTTTAACTCCTAAAGGTTTTTGTTGCATCCCAAAGCGCAGCACAATGAAGGTTTATTGAATATTGGTCACAAACATGGCGGCATGCCATCCAGTGACATCACATGACACAGGTCAACAGACACCATTACAGACGTCTGCTGTCACAACCACTGAATTTGTCCTGAAATTAATTACTTGACTATCGATAAGCTTAATCGATTAAATTATTAACGAAAATTAATCGATTTTCAATTGATCATTAACATCCCTAGTTGAGATTATTTTTATTACATTGTGTTGCCATTTAAATGTAAGCAAATTGTGACTGATCATGTTAACGCTGATGTGTGTAATATTTTCTCAGACTACTTACAGTAAGTACACTGTAAGAAAGACATTAGTAGGCTGATTTCAACTAAATGTGACTATGGCACTATCAAAATATTCTTCCGTTTATGTGAGTACCTGTCCAGCTAGACAAGGCAACATCGCCTCAACCAATGGTTTATATAATGTGGACGGGATCATGGGACAGGATCCAATTCATCAGGTTTTTCTTGGAGTGATTGTTACCTCATGTGCCAAATTCTAAAATTTTAAATGAAAAATGGTATGTTATAAAAATACAAAACAGAAGACTTTTTGGGTCCAAATAACTTTTGCATTACATTGGCCATTATATGTGTGTTATTGGGTAAGGCAACTGGTAAAGTTCAGTTGTTGAAACACAGAGCTGGTTTTCTACTAAACAAAACTAGAAGTTTACTGAAACGGCCCTTCATGACTGCACAGTATATGACGCGTGCTGGTCCTCACCATGTAAAGCTGATTATCTGACCGGCACCTGCCAACTCTCTGCAGACAGACAGATAGACAGATTTCTGACACATGTGCGGTGGTATGTAACATGGCATGTTCAAACACCAGCTCATGGAGCAGATCTGCGCAAAAGACAAAAGCCACGTTGTAGTTTCACATGGGACCATGTGTCGATGAAGCTACATCTGTTCTAAAAGCGCAATCGCTAACCTTTACATTTACCAGTGCTGAGTACTGCTAGGCTCTTTAAATGTGTGCAACATGTAGCACTTAAAGCAAACTCTCATTCGACCAGGCCAGATGAACTGATCGCACACATACAGCCAGACAGGGCAGCATCACTCACTGATCATGGCCTACATCAACACCCGTCCATCATGCATGAGATAAACACGCACCGCATACCTGCAGCTTTTGAAGTGTTGTGAATTTTAAGTCATGCAAGAACGGGTTTCTGAAAGGAGGAGCCAGCTCATGCTTCTCGCCTCCATCCGCATGTGTGCTCTTGATCAACCTCATCCTCGACAAATCCCGATCGACAAAGTCTTCGTTCACCGTTAGATCCGTCTCTGCGTCCTTTCGGCCTGTTTGTTCCACTTTAACACGCTATTATCTGGCAGTCCTGGTGGAGCTTCGGGAGGGTTGAGGGATTTGGCGGATCATGTATTTGACGATCGCTACTCTTTCCGTGTGCGCAACAACATCAGTGTGCAGTCAGTCCCGCTGAATATCACGGAGAAGCTGATCTTGCGGCAGTGCGCATGCGCAGCCCCCGCTTCTCCACTCGCTCACGTCTTTTTAAGATGCTCCGATGTGTGGTGAATGAATGCGCATGCGCTGATCCTCATCCGCTATAATGGGCGGCAACTGTTGCTAGCTAGTATGTTTTTGGTCTAAAGAACTCGTTCATGAGGTCCATTAACAAATTGTTCTTACTGACAATCAACTTTAAAGATTTCTTTAAATTATCCATTTCAAGCAAGAATAAATTAAATATTGGTTGACATTTTGCAAACTTTTGTTTGTGAATATAAGTTACCATGTAAAATCAAAAAAATAACAACACACTCATATCCTTATTTGTATAAGAGCATATGACATCTTCAAGAGTGAGCTGGTAAATCATTTTCAGATGAGTAAATATGTAAGAGCTGACACTGGACCACAATTCTGAAGGTAAACAACAATTCTAAAATAAATTAACCAGGTTTTCTTAGTTAATGCCACAAAAATTGCACTTGCAGTCAATGTCCAAATATTTAGATAAAATAACATTACAGGGAGTAGATCTTATGTAGAAGTGTAAAATGCACTTCTTTCACCTTATTGGGAATACAAAATCTTTAAGGAATTAGCCAAGCTTTTTTGAGAGATCTGGGCATTCCAGAAGAATTTTCCTCTAGGGAAAATCCTATGTTTTGATTGAAAAATTAACCCAATATGTTTGTTATTGTAGGGAGAACAAAATTAATTAAAACCGTCCACAGACAACTCTGGCATTATCCTTTCACTACTTTCAAACAACAGATGACTTTTCATTAATTGTATAAGGCCCTTAGGGATGGCTTTAACCACCAATAATAATTCTTTGTGAAATAGGGAAATTATGAAAATACATAAACCTCTCATAGGACATAATATTTCCTTCTTTATCAAAAAGATCCATAACAAAATTAACATCCCTTTCAGTGCATTTATTAAGGAATAAAGATTTGTTTCTAGAGGTAATCAAATAATTATTCCAAAGGAGCATTTTATGTGGGTAGAAGTTGTGAAGGAAGCATATTTTCCAGGACAATAAAGCTTGCTGGAGACATTTGGTAATTAAATAGGCAATTTCTCAGGAAGAAAATTGCATCTTAAAAGAAAAGAAAGACCTCCAAGTTTCTTAAAAAGGTAATGTGGTAAAGTACCATAAAGAGTGTTCATTCAACAAACATAGTCTTAGCCAATAAAGTTTAAAGGTGTTATTAATATCAACAAATCTAACATTCTAGACCACCTTCTTCTCTTTTGTCATGTGAAATATTTTTTTTTAATTTATTGGGTTTATTCTTCCAAATAAAATCTAAAAAGGCTTTGTTAATTTCTTTGGCAGTAGTGTCACTAACAAACAGGGCTGGATAAACAAATCAAGAGAGGCCTTCACCTTTGGATAATAACACACTACCAAAGTTTGAAAGGTCTCTCTGGAGACAGTTATTAAAAAATATGTTTTGTTATATTTATTTAGGTATAAAATTTAATTGTTGGCGAACAGAGCTATTTTTGTCAATATGGATACCAAGGTATTTTACAGATTCTTTAACCGGTCTGTTTTCAACTAAAGCCTTATGAATGTATAACATTTTGCATTTGTTAACTCCAAATCTGAAGAATCAGAAAATGTAGAGATTGAATTAAGAGCTATTTAAATTTTAATTGCTGTCTTTCAAAAATAAAACTGTATCATCAGCCAATGGATATATTTTAAAATCCCTATCAAATATTTTTAAACCCAAAATGTTTTAGTATGTACTAGAGCAAAATGTTTGTAATCAGTGTTTAGAAGCGAGATAGGTCTCCAATTATCAATTACAAGAGGATTGTTCTCCGGCTTAGGTATTAGGGATATTACACCTTGCTTTATAGTTGAAATCATCTCCTTTTTCTTGATACATTCACAAAACATAAAAAAATTGTCTGTTCTACGATTTCCCAAAAAAACTGATAAAATTCAATTGTTAACACATCAGGGATTGGAGATATTGGATAGATTGGAGGTCTAAACGCAATTCAATAATACTACAATCAGAGTCGAATAATGATCTAAAATCATTGTTAATTGAAGGGATAAATTGTTGGATGATATCTGTAAAGGATTTGCATTTGTTATAAATTAAATTAGACTGATATAGTTTTACATAGAAGGAGCTTACAAAAACTGAAATTTGTTTAGGTTTTTTACATAAACAATCACTAATAATCAGAGAAGACAAAGATTTATTTTTAAATTTCCTTTATTCCAGAGTGAAAAAATATGATGTATTTTTCTCGCTATCCTATATCCATTAAGCCTTTGAGCGTAGGAAGGCCTCTTTGGCACATTTGATTATCAGGCTGTCCAATTTTAAATTCAAAGATTGAACTTCACACTCCTGAGTGAAGGAGAGCACCTGTTTCTTCAGTAAAACATACATTTTGCTTAGTAAGTCTTTTTCAATAGAGTCTCTTTCCTTTTTAAGTCCCTTGCTTAGCTTAATGGCTGATTCTTTGGTTTCAAATTTAAATATTTCCTATTTAGAAGTATAATTAGAGCCCTCAGAATTAAAAATATTAGTAGCTAAGGCTTTAATACTGTCACTGAAAATCAAATCTTCGAGTTATTCGAGTTATTGTTAAACTTCCAAAAACCACATTGGCTATTACGTTTACAACCGGGCTGTAAGACTAACTGAATCAGAAGGTGATCTGAACAGGGAGCATAACAATGGGATATATTTTGAACATGATGTACTAAGTTTGAGGAAATAAGGAATAGATCAATTCGTGATTTTAAAGTATATGAGGAATTACTCCATGTGTGATAATGAATCTCCATTAAAATAATGCCAACAGTCAACCAAGGATATTTTTTTATTTAAGATGTCAATAATATTAGAGTTAGAGGAAATATGATGCACTTTCAGAGGCAGTCTATCCAGCAGGGGATCAGGTACTTTATTTAATTCATTAGTTTAACATCGGGGGTTGTATTTTGCATTGCCATCAAAGTTTTGGCAAGATCATTAAATAGGGATTTATTCTTTACCTGAGAGTTATTTCCATGCACATTACAAATAATACAAAATGCATTATCTACTTTTATAGATAGTTTGACCCATCGACCCTCTGCAGAAGTTTTGAAATTAAGAACATCTCCTTTAAATTTGAAAAAGGAATTTCCAGCCAACATCACTTTTACATGATCTTTTCATAAGATCAACTTATGAGTCATAAGATGACTCAGATGAGCCTGATTATCCAAATATTCTCTCAAAGACATAGGTTTATGCCACTCCTTTAGAGGGGAGAGTCTTCATCCTTTCAAATAGGTGATCATGGGTCCCCAGGTCTTATAGAAGTTTTGGACTGATCCTTTCTTATTTTCTCTGGTTTCAGGTATAAAACTAGGTTACATAGCCACAATGATGCCTTGGGTGGGTTTGGTGATTTCCATTCTAGCAATATTCTTCTTCTTGCTAATAGGGAAGCAAAGACATTGACATTTTTTGCATTGTTTGTCAGTGATACTCCATTTTCCAGGACTCCGAAAATAGCAGTTTCCACATTAGGTTTTACATTCAAGTTGAAAACATAATTTAACATTTTAAATATGAATGACCAGTAGTCTTTTAATTTTTGGCATGTACAAAACATGTGTAAAAGGTTTGCATTATTACTTTTATATCTGTCACATTCATCTTCCACCTGGGGGTACATTTTTGACAGCCTAGATTTGGTATAGTAAACACGGTGAAGGATCTTAAATTACATAAGATTAAGATGGCACAGGAGGATGATTCGTTTATTCTACTCAAAGCCTCTTCCCATACATCATCAGATATATACTCTCCCATCTCTCTTGCCCACTCTTCTCTGGTTTTGTCGATTAAGATGTTGTTAGAGGACATGATTAAATGATACATTTCCGAGATCTGACATTTGAGTGTTGTGGGAGTCAGTAAAATTTCTTCAACTAGTGAAGTAGGCAGCAATTCTGGGAAAGTTAAGCTTTGGGCCTGAATAAAATGCCGGACTTGGAAGTACCAAAATCGGTTGGATGGCGATAATTAGAATTTTTCAGAAAGATCATTAAAGTTGTTATTGATATAGAAATCCTTACTGGCAGTAAAGCCTACTTTCTTCCACTGAGCAAATGTGTTATCTATTTTCCCAGGGACCAATAAGTGGTTATTGCAGATGGAATTTAACATAGAGAAATCATTAAGTTTATTCATCCATCTAAATTGGGACCATATCTTAAATGTGGAGTGAACAATAGGACTTAAAGTATATTGAGAGGGGAATATTGGTAATTTTCATGTGATTAGAGCAGCGAGTGAGGTGGAGATACAAGTGTTTGTCTGCTCTTTACACCAGCTAGATTCCGGGGCTCCGTACCAGTATATATTTTTTTGGAGGTTTGCAGCCCAATAATAGCCCATAAAATTGGGAACAGCCAAGCCTCCCTGTCTTTCCAAGAACTTTGTGTTGATTCTGGGATTCTTCCCTCCCCAAAAAACAAGAGCATAGGTTTATGCAGTAGACTGAAAAAGGATTTCGTGAGAAAGACGGTAAGGTACTGAATTATATATAGGAGTCAAGGTAAGACATTAATTTTTATACAGTTTATCCTGCCTGCCAGAGATAGGTGTAATGCATCCCATCTTTGGAAATTGCTTTTAATTTTTTTTTGTAAGAGGTGTGAAGTTATTTGAATATAAACTTGAAAAAGTGCGGGTGATGTGAATTCCCCGCTTTTTAAAACCAGCTTTGGAGATACGGAATTGAAGGGAGGTTGTTTAAATTTGAGAGCAGAGGAATTAATTGGTAAGCATTCACTCTTGTTAAGATTCAATTTAAATCCCAAAAATGTACTAAAGTTTGTCAGTGTGTCTATTATTCTTGGAATATTTTCAATTGGGTTTGCAAAGTATAATAATAGGTCATCTGCATATAGTGAGACTCTATGTTCTGTGCCCATTCTATTAATGCCCTGTATATTGTGTAGGGATTTAAGCCCAATGGAAAGTGGATCTATTGCTAATGCAAACAGGAGTGGACTTAAGGGGCAGCCCTGTCTTGTACCTCAAAATATCTGGAAGAATTGAGAGCATATATTATTTGTTATAACTGATACCATAGGGGCGGTATAAAGCAGTGGAATCCATGATATATATTTTGGTCCAAGACCAAATTTTCTTCAGTACTGTTATTAAATAATTCCATTCAACTCTATAGAGTGATTTCTCCTCATCCAGAGACACCACCATTTCTGGGTATTCCCAGATGCGGGAGAATATAGTATGCCCAAAAGCCTTCTTATGTTAGTGAATGAGTCTCTAATAAATCCTGTCTGGTCTAGTGAGATAATTTCAGGTATAATTTTCTCAATTCTAGAAGCTAGTAATTTGGCAAGTATTTTAATGACATAATTTAACAGGGAGATTGGTCTATATAAACTGCATTCAAGTGGGTCTGTTCTTGGTTTCAAAATAAGTGTGATATATCCTTCTGTAGGGACTGTGGTAGTTTTGCATTATATAAATAATTTTTGTAAAAGGAGTGGTGTCAGTTTATGGCTAAAAGCTTTGTAGAATTATATTGGAAATCCATCAGGGACGGGGGTTTTACCATTTTGCATTGTTTTAATAGAGTCCAGTATCTCTTGTGGGTTGATTGGTCTATCTAAAGTTTCTTTTTGGTCTGAGTTAATTGTTGGGATATTCAAGTTATTAAAAAAAATCTGACATGCCTGATCGATCTTTTGGAAATTCAGAAGTATATAAATTGGAATAATATGTCTTAAAGACATCATTCATTTCTTTGGGGTCTACAGTCAGTTGACACAGTGTGTTTCGAATCAGTGGATTAACCCAGTTGCCGACTGAAATTTAATCTGATGTGCTAAAAGCCTTCCTGCCATCTCTCCTTGTTCATAGTAACATCCTTTGTTTTCTCAATTGATAATTGATCATATTGAACTTTAATTTCTATTCTTTTCTTCAGCAGTTCTTCCGAGGGGGTTGTAGAGTGTTCTCTGTCTATTTTTGCTATAGAGTCAAATGTAAAATTATAAATAGTTTTAACTTTGCATTTTTTGGTTTATTACTGGATGCTGAATAGGATATAATTTCTCCTCTAATGATGACTTTCAGTGTTTCCCATAAGGTTGATGGTGATATTGAGTCATTTGTTAGGAGGAAGTTATCTATTGCTATTGTTATGTGGGTGTGAATGTTTTTGTCTGCTATTAGGGTGAAGTTTAATCTCCAGTTTGGGCATCCTGTGCGGTATTGGAAAAATTTTAGATCAAGGAATAATGGTGCGTGGTCAGATATTATTATTTTTGAGTACTGGGTATTTTCTACTGAGGGGAGGAGCAATTTATCAATGAAGAAATAGTCTATTCTAGAAGAAATAGTATATTCTAGAAGAGTGGACGTGAGAAAAGTAGGAGAAATTTGTATTTTGCGGTAACATAAATCTCCACAGATCTGTACATCCTGTTTGTGCCATGAATGAAGAAAGGGTCTGAGACATTTTAGATTGAAGATTGTTTTTTTGGGTTTGAACGATCTAAAGCTGGATTGATTAAACTATTTAAATCACCTCCAAATATCAGCCGGTGCGAGTTAAGGTCAGGCAATATAAATATTCTTATGAATAAAATTAACGTCATCCCAGTTTGGGGCATAAACACATACTAAGGCTACAAGTGTATGATAAAGATGAGCCGTCACTATAACAAATCTTCCTTGAGGATCTGAAATACATTTAGACACGTTGAATTGTATTTTTTTATGGATTATAATTGCTGTTCCTCTTGCTTTGCTAATAAAACTTGTGTTCTTTTATTTGGTCCATTTAAGCCTTTAACATTCCATCTGGTAAAATGGTAGCTCCCTTTTCATTCTTACTAGTGTTACTCATTATTTATATGTAGTGTGTTACTACCAACAATTTAGCATATAATAATATGTAAATTAACCTTTGTACAGTAAGAGATAGGCAAGCCTCTCCAAAATAGACAAGTTGGCATAAAAATAAAAAAATGGACCTAAAAGCATTGGCGGTTATCAACCCAAACCTGAAATCTGAACTTTTCCTAAGTTTGTCTTGGGAACTGAGACAAACTGCAGGCCCCCTTTAACACACCCCCAGTAATCCATCTTTTTGCTTAATACCATATTCTCTCCAGGGGCGCTCAAACACTTAAACTATATGCTGTGAGTCATTTAAGTTCAATATAGTGCTACATTTTTTCAACAAAATATCAATGTATTCCACCGATTCTTTTTCAGTTTTATTAATTCAAAATAAAATTGCAAAGTACCTATTTTCTTTTTCTTTTGGAATTAAAAATAAAGGCAATGGAATGAGGAGGTGGTCAGGTCATTTTCGAGCATCAGTAAGTCAGGTTTGTTCTATGCATCAAGCTGGTCATAGAATTTCATTGCTTCGTCAGGTGTGTTAAACATGAGGGTTTCTTCTCCGTAGGTCACTTTCAGTTGAGCCAAGTAAAGTGGGTAAACCACGTCAGTATATACCCAGATCTCAGCACCACGTTATCCAGAAAACGGGCACCTTACAACAGTATTAAACAAGCACTCTATCAGAAGGGCATATGCTTAAATTTAATGTTCACTCCCTTCCAGAACATTAACTATTCTTAAGTTGGCTCTCCGTGATCTGTTTCCTAAGTCATCAATGCCATCAGTAAGAATTGCATTCTGTGATTGCAAGGTTTTAATGACTTATTCGGCTGTGACGAGTTTTAAAAAATTTTCTCCGACCAGTGTTTCTGTCATGGCCAGGCGGCTTTGAAAGCTGTCCACAGTTTCCTGTAATGCGTTCACAGAACCTTGCAAAGGCCCGATGGAATTCTGCATCAATACGAGATATCTTCTCTAATGCTAATCCTTTGTTTAGTTAATTCAGACACCAGTTGATCCATGGAAACGGATTCATAGGTTTCCTTCAGATGCTGTTTTTCAGCATTGGGAGATGAGGCCATGGCTGCTATCTTACTAGCTATGCAAGCGGTAGCTCTCGTTGTCAGTGGAGCTGAGAGTTGAGTTTGTTTTTGCTTCAAATTGCTCATAATTTGAACAGTATTACTTCAGACAATTGTACCTATATTATTTGACACTATATATAGTATGAAAGATCAGGTTTTAAAGAATAGGTCGGGAGCCCCTCTTCCATACTACTGACTCTTTTGCTCTCATACCGGAAGTTGAGAGCAGTCAGATCTGCATTTACCAACATGATGTGCTACATCGATAACATCCTCCATTTTATCTCTGATATGAGGAGACACTCAGGCAAAGTGATTAATGGTCAACAATCAAACATTTTCACCTTCACTCTCCTTCACTCCAAGTAATTTTAAGCACCAAACTGCGACTATATCTTTCCAATGCCTCAACTCTCAGTTTGAGTTGCGTATTCTCATTTCGTAAAAATTCACTCAATATTCATGATTTTTTGGAACACCACGTCTAGTTTTGAGTTGAGAGATTAAAGGGACTCAACAATTCTATGCTGATTTCGAAAAAGCTCACTAAATACTATTAGTGCTAAATATTTGGGATTTTTTAATCATCGGCATCTACTGATACATTTTCTGTTTGGTCAATTTGTTTCTTAATGGAATAGTTCACCCCAAAATTAAAAAAAAAATCTCTCATTATTCACTTACCCTGATGTCATCCCAGATGTGTATGACTGTCTTTCTTCAGCAGAACACAAGTTAAGATTTTTTTTTAAATGTCAATGCTCTGTAGGTTCTTATAATGCAAGTAAATGGGTGCCATCAGGCTGTTTGAAGGTCCAAAAGCATATTTAGGCAGTATAAAAGTAATCCACATGACTCCAGTGGATCAGTTAATGTCTTCTGAAGCAAATCGATAGATTTGTGTAAGAAACAAATCGACAATTAAATGTTTTTTATAGTAACTTTAAATAGTTGCTTCCGGCCAGTGCTGGGTTGATTTTTGAAATGAACTAACTCTTGCGTGACGGTCGTTCCTCTGTTGTATACAAAGCGCGCACATCCGACTTCTCACGTGTACATTGTAGGATCTCATGGGCCGAAGAATCTTTAATTTCCATGCTTAGAGGCCCCTGGAAATTCCTCAAAAGCCATAAACTGGGGGGCTTGTGTAGCTCAGCGAGTAAAGACACTGACTACTACCCCTGGAGTCGCGAGTTCAAATCCAGGGCGTGCTGAGTGACTCCAGCCAGGTGTCCTAAGCATGGATGCCATGGAGAATAGCGTGAACCTCCACACGTGCTATGTCTCTGCGGTAACGCGCTCAACAAGCCACGTGATAATTTGCGTGGATTGATGGTCAACTGAGATTCGTCCTCTGCCACCTGGATTGAGGTGAGTCACTATGCAGCACAAGGACTTAGAGCGCATTGGGAATTTGGCATTCCAAATTGGGGAGAAAAGGGGACTAAGAAACTGACAAAATGGCTCCTTAAAGTCAGGCATGATCCAGCTAAATGAGATAAGGATGACCATCTGCATAGCTTAATCATCTTGAGAAACAAGGGCAGATTTGTCCAAACACACACTTGTAAAACCCCCACCACTTCAATGGCAGAGGTTATGGGCAATAAAAGACACGGAGCTAAAGCAGGTTTCCTTGTAAAGACCCACATGTTCCCACGATTCTAATACTAGGATGTCTCATCTTAATCCAGGAACATTTCACACAGTACTTTGCTGAGTTAACCCTATACAATGTAGAGAATGAATTTGGACCCAAAATGTACACAATAACGTTGCTAGATAATTCTGAAAATAACTTTATGAACTGTGATCACATTTATTAACTGACAAATTAAAGATTATGGCTTGTTTATGTAGAGAATATTGACAACAACTAATGCCATGTATCTTGCACCATTTTCAAGATATAAAGTTCATGATTAAACATGCACTATTTTGAGTGGGACATTTATAAAAAGAATCCTCCACACAAAGGATTGTAAATCAACTGTGAAAAGGACAGAGCATTTGACCATGTGACTCTGAAAAGCCACTTCTGATTGGCTCAGGACATCTTTGGTGTGTGGCCAATCTCAATCCAAAACTCTGATACCAAGGAAGAAGTCTTGAGTATTCTCTCTTCTCCACATACAAATAAAGGTTTAATGGTAAACTCAAAAGACAAACACATAAGACGACGCACATGTCCGTGAACGATCTCTCTCTCCCGCACCGCCTTCCGCAATCGGCCTTTATCCCTCTTGGTGGCTTGATTAGCCTAATACGGGACCGGGCGTGTCGAGTCACGACCCGGCCCCGCCCTCCACCGTGCCACAATGGTTTTTAAGGCATTGTCTACAGACTCCATAAAGTGAATTTTCTCTTTATAGATCATTTCTTTTAAATTCTGTCACTTTACTCACCAACCAGTATCATGTTTGTATGTTTTAGATTAGTTTTATGTTTAGATTAGCAATAAAGTGTTTGTATTCAAAGATAATTTGACTGTGGTATATTTTGATAAATAATCTCATCACAGATGAGATTAAAAGATCTTGTTTCAAAGATCATACCTAAAATACGTGTGTGATATTATTTTAAATAAGCCATGAGAATAATATTACTACTCCAATAAGTGAATTGATCATAATTCCCTTATTAAATTAATAAGGGAATACATTTCTCTACATAATGATGGATGTATGCTGCACTTTAATCCGTACAGTGTACGTCTACATTATCCAAAACATTATCCATTATCCATTATCCTAACACACATACTGTTCCTACAACAGTATTTGCTAATGTCACTGATGCGTCGACTGCTGGCAGGAAGCACATTTTATAAAGTTGATAAAATTATTAACACTCTTACAACATGTTTGGAAAAGTAGGCACCATCTCTTATGGGAGTACTTACGACTTTTAAAGGGGCAGTTCAACTGCATATAATTAGGTGGCTGTGTTGATTATTGTCAGTAGCCTATAATCTAGTATCTGCTTTTTGGCACGATCTGAGTTTTTCCAAGTTAAAGTTAAAAAAAAAAAATGTCAAAGACATTGTATTTTATTTTGGAAACGAAAATAGATCTCATGCTGGAAATTAACTGCTTAATAAATGTTAAGAGATATTTACATATCTATTAAAAGCAATAAAACATTTATTTATTTTATTGCTTATGATGGTGATTTTTCCTGCCAACTGAGTAATGTGACTTTTTCTTCTTTTTATTTCCTTATTTCATTTAGTTTTTGTGTACAAGTGATTTAAATTATATTGCTAAGTGTAATTCTGAAAGGAAGTCACGAGAGCTGGATCTAGGTGCATTGAAATAGTATTTAATAAAGTAAAGAAAGTACAGATTAACAGGGTAAACACAGGGACAGAGAAATCATCTACCATAGGAATGGGTCAATGAACAGGAGGCCAAAACATACAACAACTGACAAGGACTAAACGGAAATCAGGGCATTATATACACAAAGACTAATAGGTTAATGAAACACAGGTGAGGACAATCAAGGACAGCTGGCAGTGATGAGGGCAGGGAATTATGGGATGTGTAGTCCAGGAGGACAGATGACGGGGAGAAATACACGTCAGACAACAGTGAATCATGACAGCTACAAATATGCAAGTCTGCATTGATAATAATTTATTGCACTTTCATTTTCATTATCTTAGCTGAAGGAAGTTTGCTAATGATGATCAATATTTAAGGGAAAATGTACAGTCAACCGGTCATTATCTTAAAATAAACCACAACAATGTGATCAGGGCCCCAATATGAAGTGTTATTTTATTATCACACTGAATTAGATAATGACCGGATGACTGTACATTTTCCCTTAAATATTGAGTAAACCTGCCCTGTCTGGAGATCTCCGGCCTGCAGCTCTTGGTTCTATGGACGCCTAGAAAGTAGATGCTTTTTACTGCAGTTCAACAGAAGAGGTTTATTGTCAGTAATTATTATGAACACATGAATAGATTGGTGATGGCATTGTTCAAACACCTTGTATTATAATACAATTTATTAAAAATGATTAGAGAATTTCAAATGGCAAAACGTTTGTAGAGAGATTCAGCTGCTAGCAAAAAGCATAAAGGATAGACAGATACAGATGCAATAGATAGATTGATACTAGCAGTAGCCTACTGTAGATACCCATTAGTTCAGGACAAACAGCATACAGTGACCTCCTGTTATTAAAAATGCTATGGTCTTCTTTGAAGCTGCTGTTGTCATACCTAAAGACCTCAGTCACTGTGTTTAGCTCATGTCTTGCTTTGGGGTGGTGGGGGTTGAGGGTTTAATGTGTGTTATTTTTAGATGTACAGGAAGATTTGTAAAGCAACTCAGATCTCTCTTTCTGTCTGTGTGGGTGTTTCTTGGTATAGTGTTATTTCTGTCTGCAGCAACGTCTGATATGAATATGAATCACTGTCTCATAAAAATGAAATCATGTGTGACAATTTAAAGTGGAAGGAGACCTCATGATGATCTCACATTTTTTAGCAGAAGGTCCATTTAATAATTTCAATGCTTGAGCTTTCTGAGGCAGTTGAGAAGATATTTGATCTGTCCAGTGTCTGTACTTGGTAAATTCCTCTCTCTTACAGTATGTTCCCTTGTTAATTAGAGATGCTTAGCATAAACACTGATTAGTTTGCCTCTTTATAGTTGATTAGAATGCCCTTTATTTTTATTAAACAATACCACTTGCTGATGTTAATTTCACTGTAAATATACATAAAGAATAGATCTCGCCATTGCTCATTATCTAATTTTGTGTTGATTATTTAGGTGTACTTTATAGGTTTCAAACCAACCAGCAAAGTCAATGTTGACTGAGACGACCATTCTGCCTCGCAATGTTTTTCATGGAAGAACATCATATGGCTTTGTTTTAACGCAGTACAAATTATGACAGAATTTTCATTTTTGAGTGCAATATCTCTCTATCTGGGTCATTTAGCAGAGTATCAGCACCATTTGACAATATATGCAAAAACACACTCAAAAGTGGACATGACAGTGCAAGTCAATCGTTCACGGGTCGAGCACATGATCCACAACAAGCTAGGACACGATGATCAGCTGAGCTTTACACACTGCGTGGATAAGAAAACCCTTTGTGGGAGCTACCGGTACAAGTAATGTTGTTGGTATAGGCTTTTGCGCCCTCTTGTGGCAGATTAATTGAAACGACAATAAAATAATGCAATAATATCAGCCGCAAGATGGCGCCAAAGCGCCAAAGTAAAAACAATACAAATAAACCATTCTAAGTTTTGCTTAGCATTAGCCCATTTCTGAAATTTTCCAAGATAAAAATGTTTACAAGAAAGAAAATATTACTCCTCCAATCAAACACATTAAGGGAGAAAATATTAATAATAGAGGTGTACTAATATGGGTACTTGAGTATACACACTTAAAGAAAAGATGCATTACCGATTCCTAAGTAACCGCACAATTCACACAATCTTTCAACATGCAAATTAAATCCTTCAAATAACTGCTTAACGGGCTAAAATCTTTGTAGTATTTTAAATTACACTTCTCTAACTTCATTATTCATAAACAGTTGTTTATCATTATTTGTTATTGTCCAGGCTTTTTTCCAAACTATACTTTAAAATATAGATTAGCAAAATATTGTTGAACATGCTCATAATTCTTTTTAAACACCTTCCTAATATATTTATTACTGCATTTGTATTTAACAACATTGATGTCACCAAAAAAGTTTATATCATTTTATGCATTGAGTTGTTTGTCTACATTAAAGTTAGAATATCCAGAATTCCAGAATTTACTTTTGTAAAGATATCTTTGATATTCCAAACAAAGTTTGCTATCTTTGTTTTTAATAATCCATTTTATCTTAAAAAAGCAAAATTGTGAAGCAAATTGTGAGTACACAGACATTGATGTGACATCATAAAGTGGAAAATCATGAATATGAATTAGGAATAGGTTATGCACAAATAATTTCAAATAATATTTTACCGTTTTAATAAATAGTTATTGTTGATGACCAACTTCATCCCTGCATTGTTGGTCCTCCTACGATTTTGTTAGTGAATAAATACATGGATGAGCAAATCATTAGACAACTCACCTAATGGTTAAATATTCAACCATTGTTCTAGTATTTAAGATTTGCACAGTGATAATTTCAGAATAATCTTCGAAGTAGCTTCCCTGTAAATACCCTAGAATGAATATGCTAATAAATGTAACTTTTAAATGTTTTAAAGAATCTTCAAGAAAACAAGCAAACAAATACTTTAAAGTTAGTCCATATGACTTGTGCACTGTATTTCAGGTCTTCTAAAACCATATAATAGTTTTTGTAAGGAACAGACAAAATTTTAAGACATTATTCACTGAAAATCTTCACATCAGTTGCAGCTCTCAAATCTCAATCTCTGTTCCATATACTTGAACTGGTGCACTGCATTCAGTTACAATATATGCATGACAACAAACCTGGTGCAATGCTGCAACAATTGGGGAAAATTGTAAATGTATTTGACACTGAAGTGACGTGATTTGCAAACATATTTTCTTTTACAATATATTTAGGGAAAATGCTGGCCAGAGATCATTGGTCCCAGGATGTGCCCAGAACTGCATCTGAATCATATAGTCCTTTTAACATTTTCCCACTAAGGGTGCAGAGATCTGCCTATGCTGCTTTGTTCTTATTACATTTAAACACTCTACTGAAGTCAGTAGTGTGCAACAGTCAGGTTCTGGAAGAACCTTTCCATTGATGAATTGATTTTCAACAATAACTTATAAACCTTTAAAGACAGACCTACCGTGAGCTCTGAGGTTGTTTATCGATGGCATATGCTTCTATTGAAGCCATCCTTCTACATTATTTCAACTTAATTGTAGAAAAATCTTGAATTCCTTGAAAACAACTACATTACCCATGTACAGCAGTGAAAGGTCCACCAATCAGAGAACCGCAGACAACAAAGCCCACGAAACATGCCCAGGGGTGATGCCACTCCGGTGACACACTCTGAATGACGTTATGAAATCATTCTCCATTAAACTACTTATATATTTGTACATATAAAGGTATTATGCAATCGTTGTAAAATATATTTCTATACTTATAATCAACAACCTAAAATCAATAGTTTTATATATTCCTATCGTTTTTCATTCAATGACATAATTCGCAACGCTTTATGAAATTATAGTTTGTGCCCTCATGAATGAAGGTACAGTAAGTACACAGTCTTGCACCTTTGTTTTTTGTGGACGAATGAATATGTCCACTTTAAACAGATACTGGATGCACGAACAGATAGTAAAAATAAAATGTTGCAGATATCTCATTATTGTAGTTGATTAACTGTTTCTTTGTTCAAAGACCAGCTTATGCACAGTCTTGTGTTTTCATGTGTGAAACAGAAGCAAGTGCTCCACAACAAGATGCCCTTGATTTTTTTTCAGCTAATTCAGCAAAATTGTGCAATTCATTTGCTAAACTTGAAACATTAAAATCACTCGAAATGAGGGCTTTTAGCTTTTAGCTTATTCTTTTGAAAACGTACCGTAACATGCTCGTGTTCCTGTGATTGTCTCACCTTTTTGAGCCCTTCTCAAGTTTTCATCCCTGTGTTTTGATTTAAATGTTTAGTGTGTTTAAATTTAAAATTATTCTAAAAAGTTAAAATTTTTAAAGTTATGATGTTTTGATGTTTTCAAAGAAATATCTCCGTTTCTTCAAACTCTGTAAATGGCTTACTGTAAATGGGCTCTATTTTCACGGCCGTGACGCAATGTCTTATCCAGAAATAATAATTGCACTAAGACCTTTAAAAACCATGTTTGTTTTCAGAGCAAACTGAAATTGCATTTGCAGTTTGGAGATTCCACCAGCAGGTGGTAATAAAAGTTAATGTCCAAACTGAAAAAAGTGGAACATTAGTTTATATCCCTGACAATCGCCATTTTTTAAACCAAAATTCATGAGATTTGTGTAAAAATTCTTAAAATTATTATTATTATTATTATTATTAGTAGTAGTAGTAGTAGTATGTTTATATTTAAAATTGTATTTATGATCTAATTTTCACCTGTCGTTTTAGAGTGATTGTTTAGTTCCTGCAAAATATGCCAATGGAAGAAGTTGGAGAGCGTAAAATGTTTAGTTTTTTCAAGAGGTTATTTTGGTTTAGTTTGAAGTGAAATTGAAATTAAGATTTTGTGTGTGTGTGTGTGTGTGTATGTGTGTGTGTTTCAATAAATTAATTTGCATTTTAAAGTGAAATTGTCCGGTGGAAGTGAAGTGCGTGCAAAAATCCACAGCCTAACCTCAAAACCGATACAATCACTTTTAATACTAGCCATGATTTGTGTGTCACATGGTCAATATGATTAATAATACTTACATTCTCTATAATTTAACAGAGTGTACATCAAAATCCTGACGAGAGACACATTTTCCTTGCATAGAAAAAGAGTGTGCCACTCTCATAGAAATATGCCTGACATTCAACCATGACACAATGCACAAAAGAACATAAGTGCAACATTTTTATTCTTCTAATTAAATTGCATACAGTTCATTTATACTTCCAACTTCTTAAGAATGTGCTGTCTTTGTTTACAGTATATCGCTGGTGCTTGACAGTGAATGGACTAACAAGGTACAGATGGTGCAATTACCGGAGAAGAACCTTTAGAATTAGATTGCCCTTGACCCAGCCCATTAGCGATTTGTGAGCACAATTTCACCAAACCCACTTTCGTCTAGAATTAATGCAAGCTTGCACAAAATTACCAGCACTTTATGGCTATGCCCACTGACTTTGCGCGTATGACTTATCACATTGTCAAGTCTTTTTTATTTGTATAGCGCCTTTCACAACACACATCACTTCAAAGCAGCTTTACAGAAGATCAGGCATTAACAGAAGATAAAACTGTAATATCTATAATGTCTATGAGTCATCATTGTGTAGTTTGATAAAATACGATTGTGAATTGTGTTTAAAATAAGTAATTAAATAATAATCGAAAATAAAATAATAAATGAGATTTCAAGCTGAAGGCGACTGTGGCAAGGAACACAAAACTCTCAAAAAAGAAAAATAACCCTGGAAGAAACCAGTCTCACTGTGGGGGCCAGTTCCCCTCTGACTAACATCATGAATATAATGTAAATATTACTTATGTATAGTTAAAGTCATGGTTTAAAATGATCAAACTAAGTAAGTGTTAAGGGTCAGTGTTTAAACAAAGATTTTGTATGAACTGTAAGATTAATGACTAATGATTTTGAAGTCCATCCTGGATTAACTGCAGAAGTTCACATAGACGCAATTGTCCTTGTTAGTTGGCTGATGAAGTGTTTGTTTGCAATGTATTGATAGTCTGTGCATTCCATTTCAAGTGTATAGTCCATCATTAGACAGAGGTGATGCAGTCAGAGATCAGTGAGGTGCATCACAGTTCAACCTGGATGGTCATTTCAGTGAGGTCTATCCTAAGTCCAAGGTTCAGACAATGAAACATAGCACTGCGCTTTGCACTAATGCTCTGAAAATAAGGCCCATTATGTATTAAAACTGTACTGTAAGTCCAAAAACATACTGTGTCCCTCCACTTTTAAAATGGCTGCTACACCCCTGCCCAAATCCCCTGCATATTAGGTCTTTCAGATGTTCTGATATGTATTAAGTCCCTAAATATGTTATTCACTTTTCTGACATTTCAAAACGAGGGTTTTGAGTATTTGTTTGCCTGTTGACAATATCATTGTTCTTTGTTCCTCCGCTGCTAAAATCATATTTTTTAATTTCAGTTCTTACTGCACCAGTGTGCACTCAGCAACTACCCATCTAATGTATTCCACTTTAGATTTATTATATATTAAAATGAGTTTCCTCTATAACATTTGCTGTTTACTTTGGTACTGTGTTGTGCCTCAACCTGCCTTGTTATTTGTTACACCACTGTTGGGGATTGCCCCACTGAATGCCGGTTTTTTAAGGTGTTAACCACTACAGTACACTGATCAGGGAGTAGGAGTCATCAGATATCTTTTCCACCTTTTATTTCTGCAAGATTCAACCTTGTACACATAGCAGTACACAACTGAGGTAGTTTGTCGTCAATAACTTTAACTTGCACTTAGGGATGCTGCAAGTGAATGAAAACATTACAAACTCTGGCTGTGCCACTTGCGTAATAAAGAATACATCACTTACGTTAGAATCATATCTGCGTCAAACTGTATTATGCGTGTTTTCCGTAACCGAGACCTTAACAAGAAAAGTTACTGACAATAAGACAAAGAATTTACAACAACCACGACTTTGGAGAAACTATATGTTTTTCTTTTTCAAGTTGGTCTGTTATGAGTAACAATAAAACAACTATATAACTATTTGAGGACATTATTCAGACAACTTAATAGAGTAAGCAATCTCAACTTAATAAGATATTTACTCCTGTAGCTGGGAATTTTTTGAATGTGCCGGAGGGACATTAGAATGGTGCAGTGACTGCGGTGATGGGCAATTCTTTGAACCATGAAAACATTACTGTGAAACATTTTTCTTTACTCTTGTAAATTAGAAGCAGACCGGACAGCCTTGCTAAACCCGTGTTCTCTGTTGCTGAACTGGAAAACACGATGATATATTGAGTTATAATATCAAACAACAAACTGTTCTCGCCCGCACACATACAACTCATTTTCTCAGAGCTCTGCCTTCATGTTCTGGCGCTCATGTTTGTAATTGTGGGTGTCAAAAGCAGTCAGCTGCCATGCGGTGTCCCTCAACTTTGCCTTGAATTTCCATGGAGACAGTGCGGTTAAACCCGCCCTCGGAGAGGCTACGTTAATGTCGTGAATGCCTGCTGTGGATCCGCACCCCCACCCCCTCCTAACACCGTAGGAATTAAAACGGAAGAAATGCAATTTAAAGACATGAAGTAAACAATCACATAACACTTGTTTCAAGCACGGACACAATTTCCCTGGACTTGTCCAATTCCATCGTAGCCTGGGGCTCGTGTTTCTCTTTTACACATGGTTCTACACCATTGATTAGAATGGTAAAGCAGCAACAGAATCAATCCCTATGACATTTCGGAGAATAAAACACAGTTTTCATATACTGCAGCACTTTTGTTCCCCTTTAAGAAAGAAAGTCTTAAAGTCTCTCTTTTCAGGTAAAACTTATTGTCTGCAAAATCATATACAAGGAAGTGGATCAAAATACTACGTATTAAACACAGCAAGCAATACTGAAGATGCAATATTTGTGATATACTATGATGTCAGCCTAACCTGGATCATATGGCCTCAAGTGCAAAGCACCTGTCATAAAGCACCTTGTTTTATTTCCAGTATCCTGAGATGCTTGTCACAAACAGACAGACTATATTTGGAGTTCTAAACAGAAGTTTTGGAGGATTATGTTCTCTGAGCACACAGTGAGCTTTCAGTTGTTTCAGAGCAGTTTGTAATTTCTTAAAGGAGGTCAAAATCAGTTAATGTGCAAAAATCTGTGTGCCAAGTTTTTTTTTTTTTTTTTTTTTTTTCCATTTTGGGGTTATTAAGAATAATTGATGTAAAATAGTGCATTTAACCATATTTTGAATGAGGAGCATTTTAAAAACACTTTTGCTAATTACATATGGATTTAACTGGACCAATGCTGTGTGAAAATAAATAAATTGTGACAGAAATATAACTACTGTATAATAAAAATTAAATATTCAATAATGATAGCAATAATTCAGTATAATAATACAATAATTTAACATTAGAATTTAATTTTACATAAATGTATATGATTTAGAGTAATTTATGAAAATACACAATACACATTGTTGTTTATTTATGTGTATAAACCAATTCTAATATGGTTTTATATATATATATATATATATATATATATATATATATATATACAGTATATATATATATATATATATATATATATATATATATATATATATATATATATATTACACGCACACACACACACAACACACACACAGTACTGTGCAAAAGTTTTAGGCACTTATGAAAAATGTTGCATAGTGAGGATGTCCTCAAAAATAATGACATAATTATTTTTCATTTATCGCTTAACCTCATACAAAGTCAAGTAAACATAAAAAAGTTAAATCAATATTCGATGTGACCACCATTGCGATTAAAACAGCACCAATTCTCCTATGTACATCTGGACACAGTTGTTCTTGGTTGTTGGCAGATATGATGTTCAAAGCTTCTTGGAGAATTCATCACAGTTCTTCTATCTATTTAGACTGTCTCAATTGCTTCTGACTTTTCTTATAATCCCAGACTGACTCAGTATTCAGTGGGAGGTTTTGTGGGGGCCATGACATCTGTGGCATCTGTTTTTCTATTCTAAACATTTATATTTGTAAAAGTAAAGTTTGGGAGTCTAACATTTAATTTTCCTATTGACACACTAAAGCTGAAGATATAAATAAACATCTTATTACAAATGCTTTTGTGATACATCTTATGCGCATAAAACTTGCACAGTACTGTATATATATAATCAATCCCTATGACATATATAAATGTCATATATATATATATATATATATATATATATATATATATATATATATATATATATATACACACAAACACACACATTCATGTTTATTATTAAATGAGTATATAAAATAATCTGTGATATATGATTTCATTTTGAGATTGTGTAGGTTTGTTTTGGTATAGATCTACAGTATTAATTAGATTTTTTCAGATCTTAAAAATATTTAAATGAGATTTTAAAATCTGTGCAGCAACCCTGATTGATATAACATATATTTTAATATTCCGTTGTAATTACTGTTTGTGCTGAATATAATAATGAGCACAATAATAAGAACTACACAGTACTGGAAAGTTATTTTTTAAAAATAAAATTAAAATACTTTTTAATTTTTTATTTAATGAATGGGTTTAAGTGTATTATTCATTGAAGAGGGTTTGATTTATTTTCAGTTATCATGTATGCTTATTGTAGCATCATGTATAGCTCCCTAATCATGTTTTAGTTATGATGCACAATAATGTGCTCATTGTATATGCAACCATACATAATATTGTCAAGGGTCAAAATTTAACAAAAACAATATCCACCTAATTCATCTGACCTTATTTATTTAATTTTTTTTTTAAAGCTTGTTAGTTGTTATGACAACCCAATTGATTAGAACTCCAACATAGAACGTTCTAATGAACAAATTATGCGTCACAATTTAGAATGTTGATTTAGAATGTTTCTGGCCTATAAAAGGAGTAGAACCATTCAGAGACCTTCAGTCATGTTCGACGTGACTGTTTACTGGACATTTCAGCTGCATCAGTTTAGCATCTTTGTACACAGACAGCAACAATGGCCTCGTCCTTTGAACAGCATTCTGGAGGTAGTTCTGGTCGACCAACTGACTAGACAGGACATCTGTTTGTGGGAGACCTCCTCCCATTAAGGGTGACACAAGAACTGCTTCTGTAAACCTTCATCTCATTTGGTTCTGTCTGCTTTGTGCATCTGTGCAAAGACAGAGTGACCAACTGCTCTTTGGGGTACAAGATAATCAACTTCATACACCATGCTGATGCTGAACAAGCACTGGCTACAATGATGTTTGAGCTCCTATATTGGGCAAGCCAAAGAGGCTGCAGTGGGCACAGCCCGATTCAACTTTGCGTAGAATTGGAATAGGCAACATATATATCAGGGGCCTGGCAGACAACATAGATGACGATGTCCTTTATAACATATTCAATATCTTTGGGAAAATACTGTCTGTTAGAGTACTCTGCGATGAGAACAGATCTAAGGGCTATGTATTCGGCTATGTCACCACCTTTAAGAACTGTCGAGAGGGCCATCAAGAAACTGAATGGCATGATGCTGAATGACTAGCAAGTGTTGATCAGCCATTTCAAGGGCAACAAGGAGAAAGAAAGTCTGTGAATAAAGACCACAAGAGCTTTTATCCTGGTTTCAGCCTTGATGTGTCCAATCTTCCATACAGCATGAACACTGAAGAGCAATGTGATGATGAAGAAGGTAAAGGCTCCGTATTTGTTGCCTTCTTGTCCCTTGCAGCAGTGACACAAGCCTTGTCTGGGATGATGCATATTATGTGCATATAAGCCAGGGCACTTTGCCACATCATCTAAATGTTTTGACTGAAAGGTGGAAAGTACATCTCTCAGTGCCTTAACAGCATGAAATTTGTAGTTTGGCAAAGCTACACAATGTCTTGTTCCCTTCTTTCAGGGGACCAAGGTAATATCAGTAACCAAGACATTACTTTTTAAGTCGGTCACTTCAAAGACTGCCTCAGTAGCTGCTGCTATGGGAGCTGTATACAATAACGCCATGCTTCTGAATCACATTTACATTTATTAATTTGCATTTATTCATTTGGCAGACGCTTTTATCCAAAGTGACTTACAAAAGAGGAAAAACATAAGCGAATCATCTTAAGGAGACAGTGGTACGAAAAGTGCCATAATACAAAGTTTCACTATCATCAGAATAGTATACAAAACCGATTTAAGTGCAACAAGAATTGTTAATTTTTTTTTTTTTTTTTTTTTTTTTTAGTGACTGACATGAACATGACAAGGCCTACTAACCAATAGGGTGGCAAAAAGAATGGAAATGACCTTTCCTTCATATTGAAAAATAGGATCCTTCCTATTTTTCCTAGAGAGTTCAAGAGATAAATGGTAAGGTTTATGTTAAAGGATAACAATGACACTACTTCTGGGTAGTGGAACATTGCATGGATAGCTCTGCTTCACAGGGAATAGCAGAGACAAAAATGGTCCTAGACTGGAATGTGATACACTGGCAATAACCAACAGGGATGTGGACCAATTAAAATACTCCTCGCAACATAGTGCAGAAGAGAGATGATGACATGGTTAAAACCAGTCTGTCAACATAAGCAAAGACAGTTACAGAAATTGCAGAAACTCGACTTTACACATAGTGGGAAGGAAAGTGATAAAAACTGTTAAAGACTGTTTATAACTGCATAGCAACTGTTATTGCTATGACACTGGCCAACAGGAGGTGGACAACAGTGAAACATGGACATGCTGTATAGTAATCCTCCATTGCAGCAAAAACTTAGAAAGGAAGGTAAGAAACATCCATGTTATTAAACCTGTTAAAGGTGTTTGGGGATGCCCAGCCTGCAGCCAGACAGATGTCCACTAAGGACACACCCTCTGCTCATGCCCAGAAGGAGGCCACGCTCTTGGTAGAAGACTCCTTCAGTAGATGTACAGTATGTTCCGTACCTCTTTGCACGTAAAATCAAACCAATGTGATTACACTAAGCTATGCTTAGTGTTTTTCAACATCACAATATCTTTATTTTGTATATAATATACATTCAAATAATGACAAAATAAAAATGTGTAAAGCCTTCACCGTCTGAACAGTCTCAAAGAATGTAGAAACAATTTGATCTACTTGAGCTTAATGACATCCCGTGTGTCACACATGCTCACCACATCCGGGGCAAAAAAATTTATGGGCTAGTTTTCTAGAACCATATATAAATAGTTGCCACCAAAATAGCGCCAACCCGCATATCAGAATAGCATTCTGAGATGCTATTTGTCTCACCACAAGAGCTACTAGCTGAGTGGTTACCGTAGAATTTGTCAATTCGAACCAGTCTCAGATCTATTGTTTACAATACATTAACATTCACATAGATAATGAAAATTACACATTGGGATTAGCATTTATCAATAATCTCAACTCGCTTGGAGTCAGACAAAATGTGACAGGATCAACTCATCGCCATAATCATATGATAGATTTAATTCAGTCATATTAAGTTGATGTTGATACTTTAGAAATTCTACCTCAGAGCAATGACATCTCAAGATCATTACCTCATCGTTTGTATGCTGTGATCAACTAATGTTACTCAATCTAAAACCACGCTTTCCATCAGGTAGAATGATTCTTTCGACCACTAAAGATAGCTTCACTAATAATCTTCCAGATCTATCTCATATACTCAGTAAGTCCCAAAGTCTAGAAGAACTTGATGAAATAACAGAAAATATAAAATACAGTCTTCTTTAGCACTCTTGATAGTGCTGCCCCCCTTTGATTAAAGAAAATTAAAGAAAAAAGCCCAGCACCATGGTACAATGATCACGCTCATGCTCTCAAGGGAACAACTTGGAAAATGGAGCGCAAGTGGAATAATACAAAATTAGAGGTATTTTCCGATGCATGGAAGGATAGTGTCTGTAGCTACAGACAGGCACTAAAATCTGCCAGGTCAGCATATTTTAGCAAACTCATAGAAAATAACCACAACAATCCTAGGTGTTTATTCAGTACTGTGGCAGAATTGGTTAGGTATAAATCCTCAACTGAACCAGATATTCCGTTGCAGAACAATAATAATGAATTAATGAATTTCTTTACTGATAAAATGTAAATAATCAAAAATAAAATTGGAATTATGCAATCATCTCAGAAAACAGTGTCTCTTAATTTTCCTCACATACAACTTCAATCCTTCGCTAGGTCATGAAGTGCTAATAAAACTTAGCAAAACATCAAAAGCCACAACATGAATGCTAGATCCAATACCAACTAAGCTCTTAAAAGAGGTATGGCTCCGAAACTATGGAATAGTTTCCTATCACTGTTCGGGATGCAGACACACTCACTGAGTTTAAGTCTAGACTAAAGACTCATCTATTTAGCCAGGCATATACCTAATTTATTCTTCACACAATTAGGCTGCTTTAGTCAGGTCTGCCAGAACCTGAAACACTGAACATGATCTCTGCAAAAAAAGATATGGTATCTACGATAATATTATTCTATTTGTTTCCATGTCTCAACCTCGAGACTCCTGTCCTGAGGTCACTAGAGCCGGCTGGATCCAGCTCTATTCCTTGGTATCGGACTACACTGCTACATGTCTCTGAGTGATGATGACATGCAGCCGGTGCTAGCCAGACATCAATTCAGTCTATTATGATGGACCTCAGAGGATGAACTGATGCCAATTCCAACCATAAAACATGGGATATTTCATATGCCATTGCCTCAACCTTGGATTTAGGATAGACCTCACCAAAATTACCAGCCGATTGAACTGCGAAGCACCTCACAAAGCAAGGGCTAGTCCCTCCCTAGTGCTGCATCTGTCTGGAGATCTAAACATTGGTTGCAAAAGGATGGAACCTTTGTGATGTAACCGGGAGGACCTTATACAGAGATGCACACACCACAAACAAGCACACAGCAGCAATTATGAGTTGGTATTTTTTGTACAAAACAAACCCAGATGCAGCAAACTAAAGCCACATTCACACAACTCATTGGAGTAAAGCAGCCAGCGATTCCTCTGAGCCACATTGCACTTCAGTCTTACCGAACTATTAGAATAAAGTACCATTATGTGGCCATTATTAGCCCTAAAAACAAGCAACGCCCTATTCATACTGTCATTGTTTCTTACTATAACTTCTGTAAAAGAAAACACATGCCTTTTTTGATGACAATTAATTCCCGGTGCAAGAGCGAGTTCAGTCTTCCTACGAACCCAAAAATTTGCTTCTAACATGGTCGGTCTCATGTAATTTTTGCAATATTTGTATTAGGTGGTGTACAGTTTTGTGGACTAGTCACTTTGTTCTGCCATTAGTCAACATGTTGGGTCCATGCCTACTAGTGGAGGATCACATGAATTTGGTTGCACTTGTTCCATATGGTGACAGCAAGAGGAAAATTCCTCTTATAATGCTTTGAAAAATAGGCTTTGCAAATAAATTTGGAATTATTTGAAAGTGTAAAAAGAGTGAACACGGTGCACTCAATACTCACAGCATGCAATAACACACACACACACAAGTGCATATTGACAGAGAGAAAAGCCGCCAATATAACACATACAGTAAAGAAAATGTGAAATATTTTGGGAAAAGTTGGATTAGTGCAACCTTTTTTTTTCTATTTTTCTTCTACGTAAGAGCTCCCACTCAGTGTGGTGGAGCGGGGATGTAACATTATTAATGTAATTAATTTCCAACATTTATACACATGTACATTATCATTCATTTTTACATATACTTTAGTAACCGTACGACACTTGACAGAGTTCACAAATGTTTTCCAAAATAAATTTTGCATTGATTCCTGCTTTTAAAATCAGTTCTATCGGGAAGACACGCAGGCTTGAATGAGGTTTAAGATGCCATTTATTTGATGAATGTAGAACAGAAAAGTAATGTCTCTCTTTGGCGTAGGCCCCGTCTGGCGGTCCGAGGGAGTTGTACTCGGAACCATCATATCCTGCCGGATATAGGAGGCAGGGGTGAGGAGCCTACCCCCGTGCGGGACGGGGCTCAACTGGTGGTGGTGGGGTGGTGGAAGTTGCCATGTTAACGCACTGAAACAGCAATGTGGTAGATTGTGAGCAGACTTATAAAGCAATGGCTTACCTGCGATTGGCTAGGAATTACCCAGCTAATAATGTGATGATGTACAGCTGCTAGTCTTCCCGCTAGAACTACGCTGCGCTCACATAGATGTGAATTCATCTGGAAATGAAATTACCACACGACGTTGGTGTTTGTCAAAACAGTAAGTAATTCAGATGGGAATTTATGGGTGGTGGGAGAAAAACAGACATTCTGGATTTGGACGATAATAAAATCACTAACTCATTTGGACACAGTATTCATGTATTTTTCAAAATTGCAGCACAAGGGTGTCAATTTGGACACAGTATTCCAGCAGTTTCAGTACTGCAGTACCATTTGGATGCAGTTTTCTTGTAATTTCCAATGCTGCAATACAAGTGTGGAAATTTGGACACAGTATTCCTGGAGTTTTCAGTACTGCAGCACAAATGTGTTCATTTAGATGCCGTATTCCTGCAGTTTTCACTACTGCAGTACAAATGTTTTCATTTGGACGCAGTATTCCTGCATTTCCCAATACTGCAATACAAGTGTGGACATTTGGATGCAGTTTTTTTAACATCTCATTTATATTTTAAAACACAAATGGTTAGGTATAGGCATTGATTTGGTAAGGATGTCTTTTTTAATGTTCAGCCGAATGGAATTGGATGTGTTCACTTCGAGCGAGATGCCGTACTGATCCCTCTGGTTTTCTCTCTTGCCCCAGGCACCACTGGGCATAGATGTGCTGGCAGAGTGTCTTTACGTGCTTCCACTGATCAGTCTGCTGCACGCAGTTCCGCAGAGGGTTCGGGAGGATCGGGTTTGGCTTCTGTTAGTGGAGCCGAAATGGCCATCTCAAGTATGGCTTTCGACTCTGGTCTCTCTCTCTGAAAAAGGTGCCTTGGGAGTCAGCATGTTGTCTCAGTCAGGTGGCAGCATTTTGCTCCCCTGGCCAGAATTGTGGAAATAATAGGTATGGCCCCTCAACGGGGTGCTCTTTTGAATGATGGGTTATCCCCCACTGTGGTTGATACTATTTTAAATGCAATGAGGAGGCTATATATGTTTTAGTGGTGTATTTTTGCTTCTTGATGTTCAGCGCAAAGTGAAAATCTAATTCACTGCCCTGTCAGAAGAGTGCTGGAATTTTTGCAGGAGCGTTTCGGGGCCAGGGTTTCCCCGGCAATGCTTAAAGTCTATGTTGCTGCTATAGTGGCTGAAAATGTGCTTATCAATAGAGTCTCTGATAAGTTTTGGACTCTCAAGACGGCACTGCTATTGGCATTGGCATCATTTAAGAGAGTCGGTAATTATCATTGCCTGTCGTCAATCCTTTGTGTATGGATTTTGCTCCAGGGTTTTCAAAGTTTGTGTTAAGACCTCGTTTGGGATATTTGCCCAAGGTTGTTTCTGCGTTGTTTCGCTCACAGACCATTCAGTTTCAGGCTTTCTCTACTCCTCCATTTGAGTCAGAGGAGCATGAACGGTTACATATGCTTTACCCAGTTCAGGCTCTGCGAGTTTATGTTGACCGTACTACCCAGTGGCGTAAGTCAGAATAGTTGTTTGTGTGCTTTGGTGGTCACAACAGAGGTGTTTCGGTGTCCAAGCAAAGACTGCCTTATTGGCTTATTGATGTAATTTTGTGTGCTTACAAAGCGTGTGGTTTACCTTCGCCTTCGAGCCCATTCGACAAGGAGCATGGCATCCTCATGGGCTTTGGCTAGAGGTGCGTCCTTGAGGACATTTGCATGGCGGCAGGATTGTCCTCTCCACATACATTTGATAGATTTTATAATCTGTACGAGGGATTAACTCCTGCTTCCTATGTTCTCTCTGTTGGAACAGGAGTAAATTCATAATTAATTTTTATACAGATGCTTTAGCTCGCTTGTGTGCCGCTATATGCTTGCCACACTGGCTTAGACATTTGGCCGCTAATGTTCGCATGGTGTGAATGCCTTCGTTCCCACAGCGATCATACGCAACTCGAGTTCTCAGAAAGGGAACCTTTTGGTTATGGACATAACCTTAGATCACTGTGGGGAATGAGATTCTGCATAGCTGGCCATACTCTCTAGCAGCTGCATAGGCTTGTGACTTTTGCAGAAACTATGACTGAATGGCGCAAAAGTGAGTACCTTTATGGAGCCTGTGACATAGCTCCCTAGGAAGCATCACTTAAGAGCCATCAGCCAATTAATTGGCGTGACTGTATAAGGCCTTCAGACCACGTGACACACAAAAGGAGTCTCACAGTGATCAAATGCAGCATCTCATTTCCCACAGGGAACCACGTTAAGGAGGTATGTTTTAAAAACATCCATGAATATTACACCATTTTATCGCCCCCAGCTGGATTTTCATGAGAAAACTGCAGCCAAACGTGTTATACAGCACATACATTTTGAATTGCAAAAATTTCATTTAATTTCATTTTCATGTAATTTCATGAGACCAGACTGTAATTTGGACACAGTGCACTTTTCAGAACTGCAGTTTCCAGTACTACACTAATACTGCATCTAATTTACCACACTAGATTGACTTCTAGAAGAAAAATGAAATTTGGCATAAAGAAAACATTGTTTCTAACTGTTATATTTCAAAATGTTTTTCTGTGTCGTAATATGCGACAATGTCATAATGCTGAACCCCTAAGCCACCAATGAAGGTCCAGTGACAGACTGACTGAATGTTGTTGTTTCACAGTAAAATGTGTTTTACCAGCCACAGCTGGGCATCAATCAAATGTAGTCATGTTCCAAACATATCCAAACTCCAATATGAACATGCATTAGCTGCAGGAAATGCAACCTCAAGGGTGCGATCTTGAATTACATGTGTTTCCAGCTATTGTGCAATAGTTTTGTGAATAACACGCGTTAACAAAATGCTGTCACACCGAAATGTTGATGTTGGAAAAACATGAAAACAGAGACCCCAATGATGTATGTGTAAGAATAATAATAATAGAAGTAGTTTAGACATTTAGATTCTTTAAATACAGTATGTTTCTCTGACATAATCAAAATCCAGTTGGCAGATGTTTTTGAAGTTGAAACCCTCTGTTTTACAGCAAGGTATGCATACAATTTTTTTAGAAATAAGACTGAATAATGCATCAATTTAGTAATTATATTTCAGTTTGGGGTCAATTTGACACCTGGAAAAACAGACTGCAGAAAATGCAATAAAAGAAACACATCCAAAAGAAATAATTATCTTTCAGTCCCCAAGTTTAACATGAGGGCTAAAAATGTGATAAAATTACTACATCAAAAATTCTAAGTAACAGCATTTAATTCTAGCTAGGAGTTTTTTATTTTACTTTCAGCTTTTCTGTTTAATGCAAAGAAATGCACTGTCTCATTTATGAATACCGTGTATAGGACAAACAATATATTTTTTTTTTACCACAGTCACCCTCTCGATGTCAAAAATCAACATCTGAAGATGCTACAGAGGATGAAACTGTTTAAACATTTATCTATAGCCCCTTTAAAGATTGAAGGCTGCTGGCCAGAAAGTTAAGAGTTGGGTCTTGTCAGTTACAGGTGCTCTGTGTTTCTAACTGGCAAAAGGTAGCTACTAAACAGTAGCTGCACGCTTTGAAACTCACCCGGCGGAGCTCCGATATGTGTGATGGAGGGGCCGATCAGTAACCAAAGCCATGATGTTACAGTGGCAAGGTTGTTGTTAGACAAGAGAGATCTTTGTGGTGAACACAAGTGGTTGGCTGTGCTCTGACATACCTGTCTATCTGTTCAATCCTGCCACAAAAACACCTGCACTGTGTAATTTTAAACTGCTTTGAAATGGCAACACTAGTTTGACAGATAAAAGGAGTAAGAGGTCTCTCTGTTAGCAGAGTCACAGAGAAACATCTCAGCAAGAAAACTCATCTGAGGTCAGCTGTCTGTTGGGTTTGAGGCCCTGTGTGTCTCTCAGGTTCATTTTTTTATTTTATTTTATTTTATATTATCCTATTTTTTTCACTGCTTCTGACATTTGACAAAATACAGTATACAGTCTGTACATATAAATTCTTCAACTTAAAGCACTGTGGACTTCTAGAAAGAAAAGCCTTCCGCATATTTCCGTAATTTTCCACAAATATATATTTTTTTAATGTGTCTACAGTACTAACAATGACATAAAGTGTATGTACATATATTACAGGGGATGTATGTCATGATTTTTATTTATTTATTTGTGAAAGACATTAAAATTCCCACCACAGTGTAATTTCCAGCACATCTCATATTCTGCATTGTGTTTAATAGAATTCTGTGGCAGAAATGACATGGATAGTAATTACATTTTTAAAAGTAAAAAATGGACAACTCCTTTGTCTTGCTAAGGCTAATTTCATTGCTAACATTTTAAATAGATAAAACTAAATTTTTTTATAATTTGGCAAAATTACATCTTGATTGCCAGCCTGGACTCATGTACATTATGTGTCCGTGGCAACATTTTCACAAAATTAATTTACGTGACTTATTAATTTAATTTTTAATTTAATTTAATTTAATTTAATATTACACATTTCATTGAAGTTTCCCAGTGAAATGTCCAGCAGGGAGTGCCAAAAGTGAGTAAAATGTTTTTTAATCAGCAGGGTTTTTAATGTGAATATTACATGAAGGTATTAAGAGTAGAATGCACCTCCCTAACCTAAAACTTTAACCTAAACCTAACCATTAATGATCTAAAAATCAAATGATTGGCAGACACAAAACAGACATCCTTACCCTTAACCAATGCCAAAACCTAACCGATATTATCCAAAAACAAAATGAGAAATGAAAAAGCACATTTCACTTCTATGACACTCTCATGGTGTCAGGTGTCAGCTGGCATGCTTGACTGGTCTCGAACCGTGTCTGCTTCCCGACCCTGTCCATCCTGTGTTGAAACTCAGGCGGCTGGGTCGGTGAGCGCCGTGGGCGATTTGGATGTGGATATGGGAGTTTCTTCGCCGGCTCAGTTCCCGCGGACCTCCCATCCCCCAGAACGCTCGTTCTGCCTGGTACACGAGTTCACGAGCAAGGCAGGTCTGGCTCTATCGCTCCCTTCACCAGAAGGGTGTCGATCTCCACCCCAAGGGCGTGCTGTTCTCTCCACTGCGGCGCGTGGTGAGGACACCTCGGTCCTTCAGGTGGAGAATGCCACACTTCTGGCGAAGTGAGCAATAGAGCCAGTCCCCATAGCTGAGACGCACAAGGGCTTTTACAGCCTTTATTTTATTGTGCCCAAGAGAGGGGGTGTATTGTGCCCAATTCTGGATCAGTGTGCCTTGAACAAAGCCTTTCACAGGCTTCTGTTCAAGATGTTGCCGCAGAAGCACATCCTGGCGTCACTATGAGATCAGGTTTGGTTTGCGGCTATCAACCTGAAGGACGCAAAATTTCACGTACCTATCCTTCCTTGACACAGACCCTTTCTTCGGTTTGCCTTTGAGGGACGAGCATACCAGTACAAGGTCCTCCCTTTTGTTCATGTCCGCTTCTCCGTACCTCATGACATGGCTCAGAGCCTGCGGTGTTTTGTATAGGAACCCCTAGTGTCACTACATCAACACAACATTGAGTGAGTGACAGACAGGTTACATCTTGGTTACTGATGTAACCTCTGTTCTCTGATGGAGGGAATGAGGCGTTGTGTCCCTCCTACCGTGGCGCTGAAGCAACCGCTGGCATGGCCGGAACTCTCTCTCAATACAAATATGAATGAATGGTGCATACCTTCTCCTTTTATTCCCATATGTCCGGGACGGAGAGGGGCATGCAAATTCCACTCGCCAATTTTCATTGGCCTTTTGTAAATAAAGCAAAGGTGATTGGAGCTCTCAAGAGTGAACCCCTAGTGTCACAACATCGACACAACGTCTTGTTCTCTCCAGCAGGAAACAGAGGTTACATCAGTAACCAAGACATTTTATTTATATTATTTATTTATTTATTTATTTTATATTTCAAGACACCAAAGTGGCATTCAAATGATTACAATGTATATTCAGGAGATTAATAACGTGAAAAATGACTATTACAATTTGACATTTATTTTCAGAACTTCTTAAACTACTTCAAAGTGTTATCATCAAAAAATCCTCCGCGTGCAGCAATGGCAGCTTTACATTCTAGCTGTCAGTTTGTCCAGATACTCAGGTGACATTTTACCACATGCTTCTTGCCATATAGTACTTGCCATATGTGGCTGTCTTGTCAGGCACTTCTCACACACCTTACAGTCTAGCTGAATCCACAAAAGCTCAATATGGATGGATCCATAACACTCTTTTCTAATTGTCTGTTGTCCAATGTGTTTCTTTGCCAACTCTAACCTTTTCTTTTTGTTTTTCTGTTTCAATAGTGGCTTTTCCTTTGCAATTCTTCCCATAAGGCCTGCACCCCTGAGTCTTCTCTTTACTGTTGTACATGAAACTGGTGTTGAGCGGGTAGAATTCAATGAAGCTGTCAGCTGAGGACATGTGAGGCGTCTATTTCTCAAACTAGAGACTCTGATGTACTTATCCTCTTGTTTAGTTGTACATCTGGCCTTCCATATCTTGTTGTGTCCTTGTTAGAGCCAGTTGTCCTTTGTCTTTAAAGTCTGTAGTGTACAACTTTGTATACAATCTTCAGTTGTTTGGCAATTTCAAGCATTGTATAGCATTCCTCAACACAACGATTGACTGATGAGTTTTTAGAGAAAGCTGTTTCTTTTTTGTGCTATTATTTACCTTGAAATATTTTTTCAAATAGCGATGGTGCTGTTTTGTTACATCAGTAATGTCCTGACTATATTTTGTGATCAGCTGAATGCCACTTTCTGAATTAAAGTACCAATTTCCTTCCAAAACAGCAAAATCTGTACATTATTCCAAATACTTTTGACTGCCAGTGTGTGTGTATATATATATATAGCCATATGTTTTCATAGTTTAATATTGAAAGTCTGGCTCTGGGACAGAGATAAAACAGTCAAATCTATAACAGGCATTTGAAAAGTATTGATATTTAAAGAAATTTAATGGGACCCCAACTTTCTGTTTCAATTGAAAATACAACATCAGAGGAATGAACGTTGTCTTTGTCAAGTGATTTCATTGGATATTTGATTATCGGTTTGAAATTGTGGGAAGAGTCAGTAAATCAAAGACAAGTGTGCTACTGCAAACACTAAAATTGCTATAAAATGGCTCTCAGGACACCTTCTTGTCACTTTCTCCTCTTACATCTCCAGATTCACATTTCAGGAATTTTGGTGTGGTCATTCTTTAAAAAGCAGCTCCTAAAATTTGTGACAGACAGAGTAGCTCTGATTCGAGTGCATTGGCTCACGGACATGGAATGCAAATGGATGACCTAGTTCAAATGGTTAACACTCGCAAGTTATCGACGGGCCGAGTGTTAGCTGACAGTAAGCACAGATCTCCACCTCTCCCTAAAGCCTGATAAGAGTCTAGGCAATTGACCCGAGTATCATTTGTTATTTTAAGGTTATCAGAAGATTTAGTCCTTGACGGAGTACTGCAATATGTCCCCTCATCTCCTCTCACCATCCAAGACTTGAGTTTGTCTACATCCTGCAGTAATCTACCCATTTGAAATTGTCAAAACAGCACTTGTTTGATTGTTTTGTACAGCGTCTTATCTGATGATGGTAGCTCAGTGACTTAAGTGTTTAAATGGCAAGAACAACTCAGAATCAAAGCTCTTGAAATAAAACAATTATTGCAGAAGCTGTTATCATCTTAAAATGGTGTTTAGCTAATTGTTTCAATTGCTTGCTGATGGGCGATTTGATCTGAGCGTTACACATTTACTAGAGCTCAAATCTACAGAGCCCCTGCAACTACATGCACAATTAACAACACTACAAGTAACAGAATCAGTCAGTGCAGCCAGCTTTACCATAATTAAATCCCTGCATCAAAGGCTAGTGGCCACATTTGTCAGCAGACACCCCAATGTCAAACAAGGGAGAAGAAAGTCGGAACAACCACAAATGCTTGCTCGACAAGCTAGATCAAAAAGACAGTGGCTACAACAAAACTACTGCCTTTGATTGGGCGAATGGGTTTGGCTGCCCTATTTGTCCCTTCTTGTGTTTCCAGGAAACAAGGGAAGGTGCCCTTTTCCATCACTTCGTCCATCAACATGGCAACAAATGTGCCCTGGTGGAACTGAGAAACAGTGTACTCTGGCTAAACAATCTCACACAAAGAATGCTGCCGAGAGGCAGATGCTGTTTGGTCTAATGCGGAAAGCATCTGTGGTGATGAGTGCCGTATCAAAGTGATGAAATTCCTACTGCATTTCCTCCTGCAGGCTCAAGTGTCTCAAACAAAAAAAACCTTTTAGTTGGCTCTCGAGGGCCGTTGCTCACTTTCTTCTCTCAGCTGCTCAGACCAGTGTGTTTGGGAAAAAGATCAGTCACAAAAAGCTTTTCAAATTTTGGCCAAACCCCAAAAATTCTTGTCATTTGGACAATGGTACCTGAATGGCAAACACACAAGGGTCATTCATATAAGGAGGTATTATTTTAATTCTGGTTAGTTGTTTTTAAAGATACTTGAACAAGTAAATTTAAGTTGTTAAATTTGCTTTGTGCTTGTTAATATAAACCAAATGACCAGTGAATAATACTTGTATTGGTGTATAGGTATTAGCCTTTTTGCTATAAAAGAAATTCGTAACTTACTTTGCAACACAGTACCAGATTTGTTTATCATACAAAAAAGTAAACAAATAATACATATGACAAAAAAATTAAATATATCAATAAATAATTTCTGTGAACTGCAGAGGCCCAACAATATGCAAATTTAAATATGTAATATAACATAGGCTAAATATGAAAATTACAACTTGTAACTGCAGAAGTTTGGTTGCCACCCTTCCCTTAAATACAGGATCATCACGTAGGTATTTATTGCTAAAACTGTGGAGGAGGAGGAGGAGGCCCACCCCCCCCCCACAACAGCTATATTTTATTATTAACATTTAGCATTGTTTTTTCCCCTATCAGAACAGACCTGTAGCCCAATAAAAAGTCACTATTTACCAGTTAAGAACCAATGATAAGAGTTATGTACATTGTCTTTGGTAAGGCATAAGCGATTGTTGTTGCTATTCCACTATAAAGACATGTCAGTTACATTAAGAACACATTTAGTCACAAAACCTTATTTAAGCTTTATCTTGAAAGCCACAAATTAATTTTAAGCAAAATCTTCCTGGTGGGAATGAATGAATGACATTTTTTGCCATGTCCGAATATCAGTAGATGGAAGCTTTAGTAGCCAGATAACCTCTGCTTGTAGTTCTGGTAAACCCCAGATGGAGGCGCTCTAGTGATGTTTTTTCTTTCTATCTATCATGTAGGTGTGAGAGAAAGAAAGCCATAGATATAGTTCAAGCATTACATGTCAAATCCTTCCTCCTCATGGCTGAGACATCAGTTAAGGCTTCTGAGGAAATCCAAAACCTATGAATTACCAAAACGGTAGTGTGCCATCTTCTGTGAACATTCACAATGAGAAACTAATTTGAGTCATTAAAACTTGCCTAATTATTTTTTATTGAGGACAAAGTCAATATTATTGGGTTGCCTGGATTCTCAGGATAATTATTTTCACTGAAATGTTACATTTAAATCATTCCATGAAATGCATGTATTGATTTATATATGGATTTATTTATTAAGTATATTATGAGGTCTAGACACAAAAATTAAGGGTTTATGTCACTGATTGATTAATAGAACGATTTGGAATGAGCAACTGAATAGATTTATGTGTTTCATTGGTTGTTTAGATTATAAATTATATTCAGTACATCATTATAATTATTATCAATAAATAATGGAAAGCTCTGCTGATAAAACAAAAGACACGCGTGCTTGCCATCCATGTATTTGGTTTGCAGAACTTAACAGCACACGCACTTAACTCTTTCTCTTCATTTCCGTGATATGTGCCATTCTAGCTTGTATCTGGTTTGCTCTTACAAGTCTAAGGCTGTGACACAAGGGATTCACTGTTGTCCACTTCTTACAGATTACATAGACTGCAAGGCAATGGTATACAAGCTTCTACTGTGTATTTTGTTTGTCAAAAAGGAGGGAGAAAATAATTGCATGCTGGTAAGTGTGAGTCTATCTCTCTTCCTCTCTCTTTTCTTGGTTATCTCTGGTGCAGGCGGCCTGCTTTCCCAAGGCCACAAATGCTAATCATCAATCTCACTTGCATACTACGTCTCTGTTTAAAAGCTGATAGGGCCTCTCCAAAGACCAATCTTTTTGTTTGGAATGACACTGAATGGTCACATCCCCTTATCAGGCTCTGAATGCATTTCCCTCCAATACTTCAGTCCCACATGGGGATTAGAAATGATTTTACAAAACCTGAGCCACAGATAATTTAATCCATCACTTTAACAGGAAATTAATATGCGATGGGAGGACACTCCTGAGCAGCATGGACAGTCTTGTTCGCTCAGTGATCGTCCTGGCCAGAATGGGTGATTTAAATTGGTTCTCAACTGGTTTTGCTTCAGGACATCAAGTGGTGACTCAACACAACACCAAAATTGTTTACTGCACAAAAGTAAAAAAAAAAAAAAAAAAAAAATACAAATAATTCATGGCACAGAACACATGGTTGTCGCAAAACATATTTGTCCTTGATGCAATTGAACCTGTATGTATGTTAGTTTTTTGTAGTTTTTTTCATGGTTTTAAAAGATGAGGGCACTTTCACACAACCATGTTGGCATCCACCTTCCACCAATTTTGCAAGCTTATCCCAAGTGACAGATTAATTTGTGGCAAAATACTGTAGAGTTTGGAAGCACAGCCTGTGAAATCAACAACAGCAGAAATGGGAGCAGAAAATGTCACGTCAATGGGAGCTCCACCCTATTAAAAGCCTATTTATTTTGCTATCTTAACTATACATGATTATACATTATATTTAGTTGCTTTGTATTGTTTACATTTAGCATTGTTTTTCCCTTCTGTCCTCAACCCTATCAAAACATGATACATTTTTTGGGTATCCAAAATCAAATAAGTATATAATAAGTTTGACATTTAAAATAAATTTGGCTTACATTAAATCATGGCAGACAAACACATCATTGATTAGACAATAATAAATAAAATGGTTTAGAAGACAATATATTGTTTATTTCCATATCATTAAACATAAGCCTATCATTGGCCTATACACTCCACAGCAATCCATTTTGCAACTAAGTTCATCAATCAGTCTGACTAAACAGACTCATAATTAGGGCTTTTCTAAGGATATGGCTGTGTACACGTCCATCACATGGACGCATTTGGAGCTTGTCATTTTAGTTGTGTATCTTATTACGGTCCAGGGGTATGATTAATTGTGATTTTTTTTTTACTATTATTATTTATTTATTCAATTAATCACACTGAATTAACATAAAATCGACAGCCCAAAAAATTACTGTATACACTTCACCTTGAACACTCTGTATCCGTCTCTGTGAGACATTAATACTAGAGGTGTTTCATTCAGGTCCCTCGTATCCTTGTGACACCGGTTATAGATCGGGAAGTTTGAACAACAAGCGTTCAATGAGTCGACAGAACTCACTATTGATCATACTATTGAGCATCGACCTCTCGCTCCGGTCACAGAAGACTCCTATCCTTGTTCTCTGATATTGTTCCTTTGATGTAGTTTTGATGTGGCAAATAAATCAAACCAGGGAACTGGAAGCAGAGAATTCAACATCATTAGCATGTTGGAAAGATCGTCCAACAGGCAGGCCAACACACTCTCTTATGGAAAAATGAGCGACTACTAAGGTGTTCTGTTAGGTTTTAAAATGTTTCTATGGGGTTGCAATGGTGTCCTGGGTGGTTGCTAACTGGTAAAAAATAGCCCTCCCCAAGTTAATGATATTTTTGTTTCCTAGAAATGGATCGTTTCCTCCTTCAGTATGTGAACTGTTCACCAATTTTAACAAAAATCTAAAGAACAATCACTTTAAAAAATAATAGCAAATCTTTCCTAAACAAGCTGTATGATTTTAGATAGCTTTCATGTCAATTCTTGAATTACATTATGCAGTAAAGTTTAGAGTTAGAGGTTTGTTCAAATCCACAATAGTAAAACTGATGCAAGCCTTAGTAAGCATCACTAAAAAGAAAACCAAAACTAGTCTCACAAGCTAAAGAACTTGCTCAAATATCAAATAAATGTCAACACTCATGAATGCCAGGCATTGGTTTTTAATGCATTATTGTTTCTTTAAAAGACAACATAAGTCCCTCTCCAGACAATAAAAAAAATAAAAAACAAAGAACCAAAATGTCCCTCCTCACCAGCCAACATATTTTTCACCTGGACTACTTGAAGCTTACTCCACTTGTAGTGTTACTGAGGCCTGACACAGAGTGTCAGGAAACAAGCCTTTATAACTCAAATAAGGTTACTTTATTTAATAACCTACAAAACACTTTCCTTGTCTCATTCCTAACCCCACCATTTTGTTTCTTCTGTTTTAACTAAAGTTATTTTACTTTTAAAATCATGGTTAGATTTAGGGTTTTGGAAAGGGCTTAAACTTAATTTTGGTTAGTTACATTTTCTCTATGGGAGTAAAAGTCTTGTAAGATTTTGCCATCTCATACAGTTATTACAAATTGTCTTGGGATCTGGTTGATTTACACAAACAATATATTCCAAGACTTTGGAAGCCAAAATTATTGATTTTGTATTTAATTTTTTTTTTCTTTTTAATCGTTATTCACTGAATATCTTCCCCTTCACCATAACTTTCAGTCTCAATCGCATTTGCATATACAGAATATTCAAATATGTGGCTTCCAGACATGTTGCACCAGGATGAAAATACCTAATGAAACTCATTAGTGAGTGTGAAACTTTTTAAATGCTTTACATATAAATGCTCTTTACACGAAGTGCACTGGAAACTTGACACAATTGATTCCAGTGATGTTTGGTATTATCATGATGCTAAGCTAATAACACAATGCTCTAATAAGAGTACTGTATTAGCTTACTATACTATAACATAGTAAGAGTGCAGAAGGCCTAATAAAAGTGCTGCCTACCTTCTTGAACAGTTTTGCAAACAGACTGGTTTCACATTAAAATCGGAAACAGTACATTGACTTTTCTTTAGCTAAACTCGGTCTGAGCTTAGCAAAAAAACTAAAACACTGCCCACAGTGGCCAAAGCGGTAATTGTGGTTGGGTATATAGGTGTCACGAACGCCGAGGTAGGCGTCTCCTCAATCGGCCATCGGAGATCGGAATCACCCGAATACTAACTGTTACTACACTTCCCATAAGCCCACATTCCTGGCATAATTGTATCACAGCTGTTCCCTATCACTGACTCTCTATTTAAGCCATGCCGGCTGTTTCATTCTTTGTGAAGACTTGTTTGCCCCGGCTGCATTTCTGAGCGTTTATTATTAACCTGTTTGATCATCAGTGTACTGACCTAGCCCTGTTATTCTGACCACGTCTATTTCCGCCTTCCTTTCTGTTGCCTCGCCTGTCTCTGGATTTACACTGTTTGCCGCCTGCCCTGATCTTCTGCCTGTACGACCCTGATTCTGCCTGCCCTTGTTATTCCTGTCTGCCTGTTGTTTGACCATTGCCTGTATTACTCTGAACTCATTATTAAAACTGCTTATGGATCCCAATCAGCCTGAGAGTGCGTTACAGAAGACTTCGCCACTCACCGATCCAGCGGTTGTCTCTCACGTAGCTGAAGAACTCTCCGCCCAAGCAAGTCTGTTGGCAGCCCACCAACATCAGCTTAACCGACTTACGTCGTCAGTGGAGGATGTTCTGAGATCCATCCAGAGTCTGCGCCAGCCCGCTGCTGTATCCGTACCTGCAGCACCTCAAACCAGTCCGATGACCGCTTCTCTGCCCTACTATGGCGCAGTTGCCAGCCCACGTCTTGCACTACCTGAGAAATTCGATGGTACGCCTTCCAAGTGTAAGGGGTTTGTAATGCAGTGCTCGATTTTTCTATCCCAACAACCAGCTCTTTACCCCACTGATGAGAGTAGAATCCTCTTTGTTTGCTCCGAACTTACGGGTAGAGCTCTGGAATGGGCCACCGCGGTCTGGACTCACCAAGGTTTGACTCAGAACGACTACAATGCCTTCATGCAACGTTTAACAGAGGTATTTGATCATCCTGAAAGCGGCAAGAGCGCTGGCGAACAGTTACTTACACTCCGGCAAGAAAACCGGACTGCGGCGGATTACGCGCTGTCTTTCCGCACACTCGCCACACAAACCGTCTGGGTAGAAGATACCCTCAAACTCCTCTTCCGACAAGGACTAAACATGGAGATCCAATCCGAGCTGGCCTGCCGTGATGAAGGCTTAACTCTTGACCAATTTATCACCCTGGCCATTCGTATTGACAACCTCATTCGCTCCAGACGACCAGCGCAGTGGTCTACACCTCTCAGCCCGGTGCATCAGCATCGCGAGGATTCAGAACCTATGCAAGTTGGCCGTACACATCTCTCTCAGGAGGAAAGGGAACGCCGCCTCACCAATCATCTCTGCCTTTACTGCGGTCAAGCGGGACATCTGCGAGCAAACTGTCCGACGCAACCCTCCCAATCATATCGGCGCGGGGTGAGCCTTTTAATTTCTTCCACGTTACCCTCTTCCTGTCTCGAAGTTCCAATCAGACTTTCTTATCTATCAGATTCTATTGATCTCCACGCTATGATTGATTCGGGGGCAGCGGGCAATTTCATTGATGAAAATTTAGTTAAACAACATAATATTCCACTGACTCCTTGTATTCCTCCTCTGACAATGGCAGCGTTAGATGGGCGCCCGTTGGGAACCGGTCAAGTGTGTTACACCACTGCTCTCATCACTTTTCAGGTGGGGGTTTTGCACACCGAAGCCACTTGTTTTTATATAATCCATTCTCCCCACAACCCGGTCATTCTCGGCCATCCCTGGTTACAAGACCACAATCCGCAAATTTCCTGGCAGAACAACCAAATCACTCAATGGGGCTCTGACTGCTCGGCGCGATGTCTGAAAACTATTTCCCCTTCCACCGTGGGAACAACCATCACCTCGAAGACTTCCGGCGAATATCTGTCGATTCCTTCAGAATACGCTGATTTAAGCGTGGCTTTCAGCAAGACCAAGGCATCTCAATTACCGCCTCACCGCTCGAGCGACTGCGCCATCGAACTCATGCCAGGTACCTCACCGCCCAGAGGCAGAATCTTCCCCCTATCTGAACCCGAATCACGCGCCATGAAACTATATATCGAAGAGGAGTTAGCTAAAGGTTTCATCCGCCCCTCCACCTCTCCTGCAGCAGCTGGTTTTTTCTTTGTGGGAAAGAAGGACGGGTCTCTTCGCCCTTGTATCGATTATCGCGGCCTGAATGACGTCACGGTTAAATTCCGTTATCCGCTGCCACTAGTTCCCGCGGCTTTGGAACAGTTGAGATCCGCTAAGTTTTACACTAAACTTGATCTACGCTGTGCGTATAATTTAATCCGCATTCGGGAGGGGGACGAATGGAAGACGGCTTTCTCTACCACCAGTGGGCACTATGAATACCTCGTCATGCCGTTCGGCTTATCCAATAGCCCCTCCGTATTCCAGTCTTTTATCAATGACATTTTCAGAGACATGTTGAACCAGTGTCTAATTGTTTACATCGACGACATCCTAATCTACTCAAATTCCCAAGTAGAACACGTCACCCAGGTCCGAACAGTGTTAAAACGTCTAATTGAACATCAATTATTTGCTAAAGCTGAGAAGTGTGAATTTCACCTGACGTCAGTTGCCTTCCTTGGATACATCATCAGCCCTGAAGGGGTGGCCATGGATGAGCACAAAGTACATGCTGTGTTAAACTGGCCTCAACCTACTATGATTAAGGAACTTCAACGCTTCCTAGGTTTTTCCAATTTCTATCGTAGGTTCATCAGGAGCTTCAGTACCGTCGCCGGACCACTTACCTCTATGGTAAAGGGGGGACAGACCAAGCTTCGCTGGTCTGCTGATGCACTTCAGGCTTTCAACCAGTTAAAGGCTCGCTTCACCTCAGCTCCCATCTTGCATCATCCCAACCCAGATATTCCTTTCGTGGTTGAGGTCGACGCGTCTAATTCTGGCATTGGTGCCATTCTCTCTCAACGACAGGGTAACCCTCCCAAACTTTTTCCCTGTGCGTTTTATTCCCGCAAACTCTCGCCCGCCGAACAAAATTACGATGTAGGCAATCGTGAACTCTTGGCCATGAAGGCAGCTCTGGAGGAGTGGCGACATTGGCTGGAGGGGGCCAGACATCCATTTCTGGTTTTCACTGACCACCGCAACCTGGAATATTTACGTGCAGCCAAGAGACTCAACCCCAGACAGGCCAGATGGGCTTTATTTTTTACTCGGTTTAACTTTTCCATCTCGTACCTCCCAGGGTCGAAGAATGTCAAGGCAGATTCACTTTCCTGTCAACACGAGTCTACACCTCTGTGTCCCGTCTCCGAACCCATCATTCCGCCCGCCCTGATTCTTGCTCCGGTCCAGTGGGACATAATGTCTGAGATCTCCCAAGCCCATGCATCTGACCCACCCCCACCCGGGTGCCCGTCCAATCGGACTTTCGTTCCATCTAGCCTAAGGGAGAGGGTGATACGCTGGGTGCATGATGCCATGAACTCGGGACACCCCGGTATTACGGCTACCGTACGCTTACTGAGGAATCGTTTCTGGTGGGAAACATTGCAGGAAGACACTGCTAACTTCGTGAACGGATGTCGTGTCTGCAACATAGCCAAGTCCCCGAAACAACTCCCAACAGGTCTTCTACTGCCCCTGCCCATACCACAACGACCATGGTCGCACATCGCCATGGACTTCATCACAGATCTACCCATCTCTCAAGGTCATAATACTATCTTAACTGTCATTGACCGGTTCTCCAAAGCATGCCGGTTAATACCCTTATCCAAACTCCCCACAGCCTTTGAGACCGCAGAACTCCTATTTAACTACGTCTTTCGCTATTATGGACTGCCAGAAGATATCGTTTCGGACCGGGGACCTCAATTTACCTCCAGAGTTTGGACAGCCTTCTTTCGTCTTCTCAATGTCAACATAAGTCTCACATCTGGGTACCACCCACAGTCGAACGGTCAGACGGAGCGACTTAACCAGGAAATCACCAAATTTCTACGTATGTACTGCCAACATAACCAGTCGGATTGGAGCCGTTTCCTTCCTTGGGCCGAGTATGCCCAGAATTCCATCATCAAACCCTCTACCAACCTGACACCCTTCCAATGCATCCTGGGTTACCAACCCCCCCTGTTCCCCTGGTCCGGCGAACCTTCAGAGGTCCCTGCGGTGAACAGCTGGCTCCAACGTAGCGAAGCCGTTTGGGATCAGGCTCACGTCCACCTCCAGCGGGCTGTAGACAGATCTAGGGAACAAGCTGACCACTATCGTCGCCCCGGCCCTGATTACTCCCCGGGTCAATGGGTGTGGCTCTCCACTCGAGACCTTCGTCTCCGTCTGCCGTGCAAGAAGCTCAGTCCCAGGTATGTGGGTCCCTTCAAAATCCTTAAGAAAATTAACCCAGTCTCATTTCGTCTACAACTTCCTGCCAATTATCGTATTTCTCCCACCTTTCATGTCTCTCTACTAAAACCGGCTGACGCTCCGAGGTCTGAGGAGGAAGTGAATCCCGGCCCCCCTCCCATCACTGTGGACGGCGTGGAGGCTTTTCTGGTACGAGACCTGCTTGACTCCAGACGTCATCGAGGTCGAATCCAATATCTGGTGGATTGGGAGGGGTACGGTCCGGAGGAAAGATCCTGGGTCGGAGCTAATGACATCCTCGACCCCAACCTCATCTCTGAATTCCATCTGACCAACCCGGAAAAACCGGCCCCACGACCTCGAGGTAGACCTCGACGTCAGTCACATCCTCGCGTCAGGAGCCGCTCACAGGAGGGGGGCTCTGTCACGAACGCCGAGGTAGGCGTCTCCTCAATCGGCCATCGGAGATCAGAATCACCCGAATACTAACTGTTACTACACTTCCCATAAGCCCACATTCCTGGCATAATTGTATCACAGCTGTTCCCTATCACTGACTCTCTATTTAAGCCATGCCGGCTGTTTCATTCTTTGCGAAGACTTGTTTGCCCCGGCTGCATTTCTGAGCGTTTATTATTAACCTGTTTGATCATCAGTGTACTGACCTAGCCCTGTTATTCTGACCACGTCTATTGCCGCCTGCCTTTCTGTTGCCTCGCCTGTCTCTGGATTTACACTGTTTGCCGCCTGCCCTGATCTTCTGCCTGTACGACCCTGATTCTGCCTGCCCTTGTTATTCCTGTCTGCCTGTTGTTTGACCATTGCCTGTATTACTCTGAACTCATTATTAAAACTGCTTATGGATCCCAATCAGCCTGAGAGTGCGTTACAATAGGAATGTCTGAGCTCCATTTGGGTGAAATGTCCACAGAGGTGTGCCAAGCTATACAGTGAAGAGAAATGCATATTTTATTAACTCTACCCCCAATCCAAACCTAGCCATTGGTGGAGTAGAAATGTAATGTTTGAGGGAAAAATGCAACCTCTGTATCACACTCATCACTGATTATGCAAACACGATTACTTCCTGGTTTCAATGCGAGATCCAAAACCAGGTCCTCCACACTGCTGATGCAAAGCTGAAAGAAACAATAGCATTGCAGCCAGCCCATAATGAAACAACAGGAAGAGATCGATGAGACCTGTTTAAACAGGGTTTCTGTGCTCCACGGGTTGATATACAACAGTGCTTCAATGAATATCTCTGGTTAGTAGCCGAATATGGGCCAAAGAGGTTAAAGTGAAGGAAATTAAATCACTATTGTCAACCATTTCTGTGTGATAGTGCAGCATGTAACATATGCACTGTCAGGGAGTGTTCAGGAAGGTAGAGCATTATTCTTGGCAATTAATTTTTCTCTGGCGTGGCATTGATGTATGTGGCCAAGAAATAAGTAATGCATATGTAACCTATGGACCCTTAAATATAAATTTGCCAGAACTAAACCTGGCTTGATTTGGTCCTTAACCCTCTGGGGTCGACGGACTGCATTTTGTCATTACAGCGGAAACAACATAAAATTCTACGTCATTTTTGGGCATACAGATAAGTGTAAGACATCATAAGAGACTATAAAGGGTCTACTTTTATTTGTGTACACTCACAATAACAACAAAACCTTGTGCTTTTGTAAAATAAAGAAAATAAAAAGGGTGAACTTTCAGCAGTCTCTGTGTTCACGAGCATATATCTGAAACACGTCACAAAAATTAACTAAAACTTCACGAATACTTATCACACAAACATGAAACATATATCTAAAGAAAGCCTAAAATGTCTACTTTTAAATAAAACAATTCAAATTTAAAACAAATATTCTCTTGCAATGTAATCTGTATGAAACAACGTGATGTACAGTTTCTCCTGGCTCAGCTAATTATCTCTAATATGATCACACCCACCAGCAGAGTGCACCATTCATACGCTAATGTGCTGAGACGATCAAATCAAATGGTGAACGCCACCAACTGTGCCGTAAAAACAAAGTTCGTTCACTTTTCTGTGCGATTGAAAGATAGCACGATACACAAGTGAGAAAACTCCTGTATAGTGACGAAGAGTTAACATTTTCCTCAGAAGAAGAGCGGGACTCCGATGAACGTTTGTATTTTGAAGAGACACTTGATCCAGCCGAAGATACAATTTCGGACGAGTAAGTCATTTCGTTTTCATTAGTTGACATGCCATTTTATATAAACATGTACATGTTTTACTAGTGGGACTGATTCCAGACTTGTCAGCCTGGATTCAGAGTATTGAAATTTGAAATATGTCCTAATAAGCAAGTTTTAGTTGCATTTAAATGTTGTTTCGGCTAAAGCAGGTATTTAAATTGTATGCTGTATGATATGTAATAAGATATAAAAATAATATGAATGTTTAGATAATATTTTATCTAGTGTTTTTGCTGCCTCATTATCATAAACAAAGCTTGTGCTTGCAAATATGTGTTCAGGTTAAATGAGTAAAATGCACTTTAATATGCCCATATTAGAAAATCAGCATATTATTATGATTTCTGAAGGATCATGTGACACTGAAGACTGCAGTAATGATGCTGAAAATTCAGCTTTGATCACAAATTGCTTTTTACAATTAATTTCAAATAGAAAACTGTTCTTTTAAATTGTAAAAAGAATTCAAAATATCACTGTTTTTACTGTATTTTGGATCAAATAAATGCAGCCTTGGTGAGCAGAAGAGACTTCTTTTAAATGGTAATGTAGGTCTAAAATTAAGTAAAGTCTTTATGTAAAGAATATGTACAGTCAGATCACTTCTTTTAACTTAAAACTTGATTTTGATCATTAAGTCTCCTCAAATTCATTCTCTTTCTGTCACATTCCTCAGTGATAGGCCCAGGGGAGGGGTCTTTTGTCTCCTCAGGTGTGAATCACCTCAATATTCATGATAGTTCATGCCTCCTCGCATATGACCTATCTAACATTAAAAGTGTTTTTAAAGAAACAAAAATTGTGTTTACAAAAATTAAATTGCTATATTATTTTGTATGAATGAGTGATCAGGATGGTTTTCACATCATTTTGTAGCAAAAACTCTGGGCTACAAGATCCAGTTCTTAAAAGGCTTGTGGACAAATGTTTAGTATGTGTTATACGGCCATATTTCAGTGACTTAAAAATTTAGTTTTTTCAAAAAGCACGCATAAACGTTATTTTATTAAAAATACAAACATGTACACACATGTTGCTCACATATTATTGTAGTCCAGTTTGTGCTGAATAGTGTTATCAGACTTTAGCCATTAATGTGTTTTTAAGCAACTGAAAAAAGCACAACTGTCAAGGCATGCCAAAACGTCTACAAGGCCCAAAACACCCTCAGACCCCAGAGGGTTAACTGCATTCGCAGGCTGGTAAGATCCATCAATGTTTATGAAGCCAGGCCATGTAATTCCATCACATTTGTCCACAGAACACACATGGAAGTTTTCCATTACACATAATGATCATGTTACAACATTTTGAATATCCGGCCTGGATACCATCTTGAATTATTCTTCAAAATCCAAAATTTCTATATGAGATAAGGAAAGGATCGGCGAGAGGCCTTACCCGCTTTCTGTATGAAGATAACTAGGTTTTATTAATGACCTGCCATCAGACAGGACCATAATTAAGGTTTTTTCACTTCTCGTAGAAGGGTGGTGGACAAATTTTGTTGATAATTTGATAACCAAAGGACACTAGCAGGAAAACAGAGGAAAAAGGGATGAAAAAAGCAAAGTGAGCCATTGATGCTATCACGGCTCATTGGATTTGTCCAAGAAGGCCACTCCTATCAGTCCCTTTCACCTGCAGATACTTAATTATCCTCCTGATGCATATGGGAAAGTCATTAATTAAATTTGACTATTGGTTAATTCTCTTCGTTGCATGTGTTATCAGGCTCTCGAGCAGGCCGGGAAGACTGTAGTTTCATTGTGAGGACCTTGTTAGATACACGTAAGAAGCCTTGTGAAATGGATAGCTTTTATTATGTGAGACACACTGCAAATTAATTGAGACTACTTTTGCATTTCAGTGAATAATATCACTTATTAGAGAGAACAAGCCAATAAATAAAGAGAACTGTCTGTTTGTTAATTTGCCAGTGACTGCAATGTTTGCCTGCATCTGCATACGGATAGGAGTGGGGTGCCGCTCCCATGGAAACTTATTGAACACAGAGCGTGGACTGCATACTGAGTGGGTTACATTACAGTGCCTGTAAATAGAACCAGCATCCAGTGAAGAGAACATCATCCTTAATGCATCACTCAACTAACATTGGTGACTGAAAGGCAAAAAGAACATGCTGCAAATGTTTACATAACATTAATACTTTTAATAGACTACAAAAGGTGAGAAACTACATGATGATTTTGATTGAATTTAACAATTTTCACTTAATTTTATATCGGCAAATTCAGCATGAGTTAGCATCGAATTAGCATGAGTTAGCATCTTAAAATGGACATTTTCTATAAGTGACATAATTAAAAGGAAACACAATATTGCTTGTTACTGAAAAAGTACAGACTTTTTTGTAAATTGTCATAGGTTTTTTATTTTTTACATTTTTCATTCTTTAGTATTTTACAGGGACTTTTATCTTTAAAAGGTCCAGAATACGTATTTACTAGCATATAGGGTTAGGCTAAATAAATATTTTGTTGTAACTTTATGTTAAATATTAAGCTTTTTTTAAGGGTCTTAACATCACTAACATCTCTTCCTGTCTCCCTGTATGAGTTTTTAATCACTTAAAAAAGTTACATTTTCTGTGGAGTAGAATTTATATGCAAGTGATAGCATTTTAAATGGATATGTCACAAAACAAAACATTTTAGATTTTTGTCATAATTTTATACACTAAAGTTTAATTTTGGTTAAACAACACAATTTATAGAGCATATTCACCTGCAGTCCTTTTCATAAAACCATCCCTTTAATATGAGCCATTCTGAAAAATATAAGCTTTTATAAGAAATTTTTTACTCACAATACACCGAACCAGCATTCAGTTCTATGTATTCATCCTTTATTTAGGTGCCCCCATTTCATCAGCATTTATAATCTAGTTGGAATTGAACTGGCTGTATGATTGTAAAGCAAATATATAACTTTGATCTCTTTAAGTCTGAATCCATTTCCATTGGCAAAATATTCATCCCCTTTTATTAATACATTTCAGATTCAAAGCGCTGCTTCTCTCCCACTGTTAACATTATCCCAGTCCATTAACTCATCAAATAAAATTAAAGTTCAATGTGTGTGTGATGAGTGTGATAAACCTGACTGCCACAGAGGGTTCTTAAAACGATTAAGTTTCTCAATGTCTCTCGCTTTTCTCTCCCTCCCTTTACCATTGGGTGAAACGACTAAATGGAAATAGACTGGATATTTATGAAGAGATCACCGCCCCTGCCATACAATATTCCCTCAAAGACGTATTAACCTTTAGCTAGCACAGACTCAGCAGCATCCCCCCCACCCCTCCATTAGCAGAATATCCATCACTGCACATATGTCTGGCTCTCCCTGCCTTGAGATGCATTCATCCTGGCAGTTGGCACTAAGTGTTTAACTGTAACGTTATCCATCCCCTGTGTGTTTCACCAGGCAGCCTGCGGTCAGACCAGACCGATCCAATATATACTTATCACAGCAGGATAAAGAGATTATCAGGCCGAATCGAAGGGTTGTGCTTCTATCTCGCCTGCCATGCTCTCTCGTCTTAATCTTGGAGAGCTTCGGACACTAGATAGAACGCCTCATCACCTTATCAAATACTGTACCTGCACTGCAGACCTGCCATCAAGGTCAAAGCATATCTACAGGGGTTGGAGGAATGTTTTTGGGAACAGATGGCAAGAAATCCAGCCACATGACTGAAATACAACAAGCTCGTGTCAGAGAAGCTGACAGAACAGACATCGTTCTTAGTGCCATGGCGAGTTACAGAGACTGGCCTCATTTATCAGCGGTAGACTGCCTATCGAATCTGGAAAGAAGGTTTGGTTCTCTCAGCCCTATAAAGTTAGTTCAGGCCTCCAATCAAAGAGGCTTTAGATAAAGGTCCTGCAGGGGAGGAGGGGGTAGATTGCATGGTGAGGCTGGCCAGGATGCGAGATAACCCCTTGGTGGCATCAGTCCGATCAGAGCAGCACTCTACAGCCGTGGCTCAATCTGATTCTTGTCAAATGATGAAAGAACTTGTAAGAGGTCCTGACAGAGAGAGAGAGCGGGAGACAGAGAGAGAGAGAGAGAGAGAGAGAGAGATACAGAGAGAGAGATAGAGAGAGTGTGTATCTTATCATTTGTGTATTTTGTGTTAACCCCTTTTCCTCTGAAATGGTGCTGTTCTCTACCTGAGCTGGTGCTCGACTGGTGTTCTGGTGGGGCATCTACAGACTTTTATTTTTAGAAATGACCAAATTTCCCCTGGCTTGAGAGCTAAACAACAATGTAACTGACCATTACTACATAACCTGCCCACAATCAATCCCACTTCTGAATTATTCTACACCGTTTTGTAGTGTGAGTAGTGTGTTCACACTGAAAAATGCAGTTAAAAGAAGAGTACAGCGAGTTTCTGGATGATGTACTTCTTCAGCCGAAAAAAGTATATAATTTTGAACACTTCATACACTCGCAGCTTATGGCTTGCACTATATAGCGAAAGGAGTGAAATTACCTGGCCCCGATGCTGGTATGACAAAACTGTTGTTTTTACGTCTGTGAAGACAGCATCTTACAAATGTGTGAATATAAGCATTATTTGAGATATAAGTGTTGAACTGCAGTTAGCTAACATGCTAAAGCTAGCGACATCACATCACGTATGTTTCAAATGTCTTCTCCATCAGCTGAAAAAATTACAAATGCTTCCATTTAGTAAAAAAACATTCATGTTCCATTTGAGATGATACTGCACACTAGATGACCGAGTGCATAGTGTATATTGTAAGTACACAGTGCATAGTGCATAACTTGAGACACAACCATAATGCATTGTGGTCTGTGTTCACAAGAGTTTTGAGAACACATTTTAACATCCAAATTAATATGATTCAGTGTTTTTAAGCTGTTACCAGCTGCCTTTTATGCAACAGTCATAAAAAAAAGTAATAATAATGTATTTTTTTGTGGTTGTTGTAAATAATAATGTTTTAGGACAGGGATAGTAACGTGGTGCTCAAGAGCTGCTGTGCAATCAACATTCATAGGAATATGACGTGTGAAAATTAAGCATGCTTTGCATCATTGCATTGGTCTTGGTAGGGATTTTTTCTTGCTATTGCTGCCTTTGTGTCATGTCTAGATTTGTTTATGTTCATGTTTTGTGTTCATGTCTTTTATCTTGAAACGTATTTCCACGTCATGTTATTTCCTGTTTCCATGCCATGTTTGTTCCTGTTTCCTTGGTCATGTGATATCATGTTTCCATCCATGCTCATGTGTCTTGTTTTCATTGGTTTATTGCTTGTACCTTCTTATCAGTTCTGTCTTGTCATTGGTTATCATTGTCATGTTTCTCCCTTGTCCATGTTTTTAAGCCTCATGTTTGCCATTGTCCATTGTCAGCTATTGTGAATGTAACTTTGATGGATTTGTCATGTCATGTCAAGTTTAGCCAAGTTAATTCAAGTTATAGTCATGTTTTTGTAATTTATTCATGTTGGGAGTTATGTTTTTGGGATTTCAAGATTGATAATAAACTGTACTTGGGTTCATCACACATCATCGTCTTCATTGTCTGCCTATTGCTAGCATCGTTACAGAATACCTGACCGACCAAGATGAACCCAGTAGTTCAGCTTCTTCGTCTACTCCAAGAAAACGTTTCCATTGTGGAATAAGTGGAGTACGGACTCCTTCACCTGTCTTGAAAAAGGGACTTCTGTGGATGTGCCAAGTACCCAGGGCCAGGCTGAGACCGCTATCCCCTCTTCTAGAGTAGAGAAAGAAACCTGATGAGGAGGGGAGGAAAAGAACTAGAGAGACATACGTATAATAGCTGTATTCAGTGTCAGGCTGTATTCATTCTCGTCTGCCAGAGTGAGGGCCACTGTGTATTTAACCTATGGGTGTAATGAGGCCCACGGCAAACCGTGTGTATCTGTGTGTGTTTGTGTACACATGCAGGTTCCAATGTGTATCACTGAGCATGTGTGCTTGAATGAGTGTATATGTGTGCTTGTAGCCCATGGCAAGAAGCAGTAAACTTGCTGAGTGACAGACCTGATCTCCTTCCTTCTCTGGTGTTGCACTATTGCCTGAGCCCAGAACACACAGCGCTTGGCCTTTCCATAATAGGGGTCAGATGTACGAATTCCCCTCTCTGTCAGTCTGTCAGCAGCCTGCAGGGGTTAAGAGAAAGATTGGGTAGGGTCAGTCTGCTCCAACTGGAAGGTTGGCCGATACCGATTGGTCAGTGGCGTCATCCAGCAGTCTGATATTTCTCGGTAACAACCGCTCTTCTGGGTATTGCAAGCCATTGATCCAGATTCTCGGATCACTGTGATCTCAACAAGTAAGCTAATAAAATTATTTAAACTCAAATTAATGTTTCATGTAATTTTTGTTGTTGTTGTTGTTTATTTGGCAAGCAGTCTTTTAATAGGCTGGATAATGAGTCAGATGGTTATTTTCACAAAATGAACACCAACCAAACTAGAGGTGGATGTCAGCTGTTCAGCGATTTATTTATTTTTTCTTCCATAATTTCAACGCAAATCATTATTCTATGTCCATGTATTTATTTATTTGGTAAGTAGCCATGTAATAAGCAGGATAATACAGTCAGTCAGTTGTTATCCAAAACGAACCCCTTTAGGATCACCCTGTCAGGGTTTATTTTTCGTTGTTTTAAAATCCAAAGACAACTTCGGAGCCATGGTGCAGCTGGGGCAGTAGTACTAACGCAGGGCGCACAGGTTTATTTCTTATCTGTATTATGTCTTCAAAAATTATAAAAATACACACATTAAAGGTGGAATGCGACATCTTGTTGCAACCATGACAGATCTTCCTTGTGGAATAGCTTTAAATTTTGACACACTGATGCAACACATCCTGAGCTGTGTAACTGTAATCTATTTGCTGTGTTTCTGAAGTTTCCGACAAGCAGGGCAGATGTTTCACATACCACAAGCAGCCTTGAATTCTAGTTTCTAGTTGTATGGGAGATGTAGGACAAGCTCCCTAAAACTGTCTTGCTTGCAGTGAAGTTGTAAACCATTTGTTGGTTTACAGCTATCCTGTGGCATTCTGTGTCCTTTACCTCTGGGCTTCTTGGACAAGAAGAGGAATTTCACAGAAAAACTCTCCCACTTTTTTTTGCATCTATTACAACTTTACAAACACCAACCCTGTACGACGCTACCTGCTTTTAACAGATCATATCCCCTGTGCAAACGACGCGGTCGCCTCAGTAAGCATAGTGACATGTTCCAACTGGTCGAGACTTATTTGCTGTTAAATAAAAGATAATAGGAGAGGATAATTACAGTGACAGTGTCAGATGAAATGTATTTTCTTTGTACTCAGCCAACTCCCCACAGAAACCATTTCAATTTACTCTGTCTTGCGCGGAACAATACCGTCTCAGCAGACCATGGCACAAAGGACCATTACAAACGACAATATATATTTCATATCTCCCGAAACGTTTGCTGCAAGTTACAAATGGAGGTCTATTAAAGTATTTATGCGATGCAACCAACAGAATATGTATTAGTAATATATGTGTGGTGAGGAGAAACATATTCTCTTGCTTATATCACATTTGCTGTCAATATGCATTGGGCATCTAAGGTTGAGACTGAGACAGAAAGACAGAGACTCTTTTCAGATATTGCATAAAGTTTGTATATTCCATACAGTATTTGTAGTAGATCCAAAAGTCTGAGGCCATATTGGAAATCTAAGATTCACAATCTATTTTTAACATGGAGAGAAACAGAAACGATTTTGAACAATAAAAAAAAAAAAAAAAAAAAAAAAAGTTGGTTCTTTTGTAGTTAAAAGTCCTTATGCATTTAATGTTTGTATTTGCTAGATAATTATTGTGATGTGTGCAAACTGCAATTTGAGGTGCAAGTCTATAAACTTAAGCCAAATCTTTATGATGCATTACAATAACATATAGAAGTTATCATTTACCTAATCATACACGTCTTGATAAATATGAAGTAAAACTGCATTTGAAAAGGTCACCTCCATCAAAACTTGGCAAAATTAAATTGCTTTAAGGAGGAGCATTTGTTCCCTTTTGTTCTCTGGGTTTGGAAACAGTACAGAGCAGGTGCCATATTAAAGCAAATAACAATTAAGCTACATGTTTGTCTGTGGCACCGCCAAGTCAAGCAGCCAGAGGAGAACAAAAGCAGCATGTTAGTGTGACACTGAGACATGGCAGAAATAAGGTAAGCATTAATAGTTACAAAATGAAAAGCTGCTAGGAATGCTTGTTTACCTCTGGTTATATGCATATTAAATGTCTGGGCTGAATTGAAAATAAAATTACATTTTCAGCATTGCAATGTGCAAAGGAGCATGTGGTAATCACTACATGAAGAAACATCAGTTAAAAGTCTTCTAGAATTTATAGAACACACTCTTACGTTATTTTGGGTGTTGCTGAATGAGGAATTTGCATCGGCATGAATAAGTAATCTGGCACAACATAAGTTTTTAGTTCAGTAGGTAGCAATCAAAATGTATTATTTCCATTGTTAATTTTTTATTGCTCTCATCCAAGACTGAGAAAATGCATTACTCACTTGGATTTGCTAAATTTTTCATGGCAGGCTGTTCAACTGAAAATCAAAATAGCCACCTAGAAAAAAAACAAAACAAACAAACAACCCCCCAAAATTGGGATATTGGAACATTTGGACATGATACAACAGAAGAAAATGTTGTTCCTGAGATGTAAAAAAAAAAAAAAAAAAAAATCAACCTGTGTTAATAAGAATTCACAATTAAGCATTGAATGATTTTTGTTAACATTGCAATACAAAAGGTGATATTAACTTATAATAAACAATACTTCTACAGCATGCATTAATCTTGGTTAATGTTAATTTATACATAAAACTAATATGAACCTAATGACCTAATAGTAGTGTATTTAATAATGAACATAAACCAAAATTAAGAAATGCTGTAAAAAAAATATATATTTTTTAAGTTCATGATAACCAATGCTTTAACTAATGTTAATTAGTAGAATCTTATTGTAAGATATTACTGATAGTTTGAAAGTGTACTGCAATTTGAAAGATCACAGATAATAAATCACTGCTAAAAAAAATAAAATAATTCATAATAAATAAAATTGCTCCTACATTCTGGATTCCAAAATGCAAATATGGTCCTGAGAAATCCTTTTAGTGTTCTATTATTAAAAGGCAGCACAAAAATACATTAGTAATTCCGTAATCAGTATTACTGTCATTTATCCACTCCCACTCCACTCTGTAGTGAAGACATCAGAGCATGATACACAGTAAGAAAAACCTCAAGGATTTGCCTGTTTGAGATATCAGGAGAAAAGCTTTGTGTCGTGAACACTCAAGCTCCCAAAAAACAAAGCAAATGTGTTTTTTTCTGTGTCTGAGGTCTTATGGTGGTATTTCCCTGCCTTGCCTCAGGCTACTGCTTTTTACTCATCAAAAGGGGTGGAAAACAGCGGCCTACTGATGTGGTGAAATCTCTCAGGAGATTCATGTTTATATGGAGTCCGCCATTCATACAGTATTAATCACCACTTGCATTGTGTGTAGGGTGATATTCACTCACAGTACTGTGATGAATTTAAATGTTTGAGATCTTGAAGGAGATCATTGCATGCCTTAAAATTATTATTAACACATTTCTGAAGCTAGATTAAGAAAATAATTTTTATGGCACTTTTCCACAACCTTGCTTTTCCACTGCTGTTTAGTGCTGCCTCAACGTGGGTGGGAATATAGGCTGATCGTCATAGTTGTGCCGCTTCTACTGCAGTGACATCATTTAAACGTGAAAAAGAAAACAATAAACAATAACACAACCGCTAGCTGTTAGCTACTAGCTCATTGTGCTGCATAAAGCAGTTGTTCCATGGTGATTTTACACAAGTGTAAAAGTTAAATTGGCCTGGTTGTTTTAGAAGCGAGCTTTCCAGTTGCTGGTCAACTAAATAAAGTGAAGCTTTCAAGCAGAGTATAGAGTTAACATACCATCCTCCATCGTGCAAGTGCAGGGAGAGTCTCATCACACTTTTATAGTGTTTAGTTCCCCATTCAGCTGATTAAAACATGCAGCGTAATCATGAGGAAGGATAACATCAAGATGTCGATTGGAATGCTTGTGCAGAATTTATATAAATAAAATAATCTACTCTTCTCTCACCTTTACTCCAAGAAAAGATGATGGGGTGAGGGCCGACCAGGCGGATGGTCAGGAAAACAGGGTGTACCAGGCAGATGGCCAGGAGACCAGGGTAAACCAGGCAGATGGCCAGGAGACCAGGGTGGACCAGGCAGATGGCCAGGTGAATCAGAGGCCAGGTCAGCAGTGGACTCTGAGATCAAGGCACTAGGACACTCAGAGGACAGGGGAAGCTGGAGACAAAGAGATCAGGGAAGCTGGAATATCAGAGGTCAAGACACTAGGGGACTCAGGGGACAAAGCACTAAGGTATTTAGAGACTAAGGCAAAAGTGGGCTCAGTAGTCAAGGCAGCTTGGGATGCAGAGGTCAAGACTGCCAAGGATGCAAAAGGCACAGTGGTCAAGACAGTTTGGGATGTTGAGGTCAAGGTAACAGGAGACTAAGAGGCCAGGGCACCAAGGGACTCAGAGGTCAGGGAAGCTGGAGACACAGAGGTCAGGGAAGATGGAAACACAGAGGTCAGGAAAGCTGGAGCCTCAGAGGTCAGGGACTTAAGGGACACAGAGGTCAAGGCACTAAGGGATTTAAAGGCTAAGGCACAGGGTAGCTCAGCGAGTATTGGACCTGACTACCACCACTGGAGTCACGAGTTTGAATCCAGGGTGTGCTGAGTGACTCCAGCCAGGTCTCCTAAGCAACCAAATTGGCCCGGATGCTAGGGAGAGTATAGTCACATGGGTACCCTCCTCATGGTCATTATTTGTGATTCTCACTCTCAATGGGGCACGTGGTAAGTTATGTGTGTATCACGGAGAGTAGCATAAGTCTCCACATGCTGGGAGTCTCCACAGTGTCATGCACAATGAGCCATGTGATAAAATATGTGGATTGACTGTCTCAGAAGTAGAGGCAACTGAGACTTGTCCTCCACCACCCAGATTGAGGTGAGTAACCGTGCCACCACAAGGACCTACTAAGTAGTGGGAATTGGCAGAGTACAGGGCACAAGGAGACTTAGAGGTTAGGGCATCTAGGGACTCATAGGGCTCAAAGGTCAGGGCATCTGGGGACTCAGAGCGCTCAGAGGTCAGGGCACTAGGTGATTCAAAAAGCAAGGCACTAGGGGACTCAGAAAGTAAGGCACTAGGGGACTTTGGGGGTGGAGCCGTGGAGGCAGAGGCTCAGGGGGCGATGCCTGGATGTGGAGGTTCAGAGCAACATCAAAGTGGCTGGGGATGCAGCAGGCAAGGATGCAGCGGGCAAGGCGGCCAGGGAATCAGTGGGCAAGGCACTAAGGGATTTAGAGGCTATGGCACAATTGGGCTCAGTGGTCAAGGCAGCTTGGGATGCAGAGGTCAAGGTACCAGGAGACTCATAGGTCAGGGCACCAAGGGACACTAAGGTCAAGGCACTAGGGGACTCAGAGGCCAGGGAAGCTGGAGTCTCAGAGGTCAAGGCCCTAGGGGACACAAAGGTCATGGCAATAAGAGATTTAAGGCAGCTGATGAAGCAGAGTACAGGGCACCAGGGTAGGGTTGCACCAGCTGTACGTTAGATCTCACTGAAGTTGAGACATATAGTTCACACTAAGGGCTTAGAAACTACTAGTTAGTTTGTAATTAAGTCAGTTCTTAATTTGGTTGCACCACCTGTTCTTAAGGCAAGACTTAACTAGTAGGTTGTAAGCTCTCCGTTGTAAGCTCTCCGTAAAGTAATTGCATAGTTGCATAATATGACAGTTACCTGTATTAATCCAATAAGCAGCCTTGACATTTATACACAGAAGTGTTAAAAAGCAGTGAATTTCAGATTGATCTTGTTCAAACCTTGTTTGCTCGTAACTGTCAACTGTAATAAATTACATCCCCATTGAAATATGACATGTGATAATACAAGAATTATATATTTAGCTTATGTAAATAACAATATTCAATAACTGTATCTAAAATTAATAAGTGACAATAAATAAATAATTACTAATACAACAGGCTGGAAAAATAGACATTTATTAAGCTTTACTAAATTTGTATTTTGAAACTTGACAGCGCGTAATCAGGAAAGCGCACCACTAGATCAGTTTCATGCTGAAGTAGTACAATTTTACATAATGTTTTCTCCCCTAAATGTAAATGAGTGTAATACAACATCATCATATATGTCAAAAGTACTGTCAACCAAAACATGAGCTCATTGATGTCATAAAGTGAGTCTACTTTTTTATTCTATCTGTTACTCCTGTTAGAAGTCTTCCATTAATATTTAGTTTATATGTAGGGTTACATTCTACCTAAGTTTAATGGTGCAACACTCAAATATTTACTAGTGCATACATTTTGACTTAGTGCCCATTTACACCACAAATAGGCTAAGTTGCAACTTACATATAGATGGTGCAATATGCCGCAGGAGACTTAGAGGTCAGAGCACTGTGGGATTCAGAGGGCTCAGGGCAGCTGGGGACTCTGAGGGCTCAGAGAAGTTGGGGACTCTGAGGGCTTGGAGGTGAGGGCACTAGGTGACTCAGAAAGCAAGGCACTAGGGGACTCAGTGAGCAAGGCACTAGGGGACTCAGAGAGTAAGGCACTTGGAGACCAGGGGGGCAGAGTGGCAAGAGACTCAGGGGGCGGAGCAGCAGGAGTCAGAGGCTCGGGGTGGCGGTGTCTCAGGAGGCAGAGGGTCAGGGGGCGATGCCACAGGATGCGGAGGCTCAGGGTACGAGGCCTGGATGTGGAGGTTCAGAGGGTGACCGAGGCATGGTCAAAGCAGCTGGGACTCAGCGGGCAAGGCGGCCGGGGACTCAGCAGGCAAGGCGGCCGGGGGTGTTATGCTCCTTGAAGGTTATACACTCTCCAGAGTGATCTTTATGTACTCCCTTCATGTGAGTTCTCCCATCTCTGGCAAATCAGTATTCTCATAATAGTTCAGGCCGATCCAAAAAATGGATGAGAGATGAGTGCCAGTCTAACCGGCTAGCTAAAGCCAGAAAGCCAGAAAGCGAGCTGAATACTCCTAAAAAGGAAGTCCTGCCTGACATAATACACCAAATTCTGCTGCTAGATACATAAGGGTGGTTGTGGCAAGGTGGAGGGCGGGGCCGGGTCGTGACTCAACACGCCCAGTCCCGAATTAGACTAATCAAGCCTCCGAGAGGGTTAAAGGCCGACCGCGGAAGACGGGCGTAAGAGAGAGATCGTTCACAGAAATGTCCGTTGTCTTATGTGTTTGTATTTTGAGTTCTCCATTAAAACTATGATTTATATGTTAAGCCAGTTTCTCGCCTCTTCCTTGCCCGTGAACATGAACTGTTTTACAGTGGTCTATTCTTCTGTAATGAATTGCAGAATGGTGAGTCAAGATTATAGGATCTAAATGCAGCAGTTTTAATATCAAGATTCAAAACAAACACCAGAAACAACAACTGTAGGAAACAAGAACCAAAAGAAACTAACTAAACTAAACTAACGAAACTATAAAGAAAATAATGAGAAAATAAGGAACACCTGGACCTAATAAACACAAGAACCAATGAACAAAGACAAGGAAAATAACTACAAACCCATAAGCAAATGAAAGACAAGAAGTGAACAATAAACTTACATACCCCTAGTGATTACCAGGGTAACCCTTGCAGATGAATTATGAGTATCCCATATGAGTATACAATTACATATAGTTCATGCTATTTGTTTCTTAACATGGCACTGTTGTTTCCATAATCGACTTGATTTACATTTGACATTGCTTTTTGACGAAGAAGCAGTGTTGAAGTAAACCATAGCAATACAACACATCAAAAGTATGATATTGCCATTTCGGTGTGCTACTGAAATTCTGAATTCTTTAAATTCTTTAATGGTTAAAGCAAGTAATCTGCAGAAGATGTTGATTGGAGTTGATTGGCCTGTGCAAATTTTTTCTTTGAAAGGAACATTCAAAATGCACTTGGCTCAGAACACTGAAGTGGAACAAAACATTCCACCTTCAATACATTTTAGAAGATGCCAGGCATTGCATTGTGAAACCGGTCTCCTCTGTTCCTGTTGTATTTCGCATGACCTACTGTATAATTCTGAATCACATTTAAACATTAATGAAGTATGACAATCTTTATACCATTAATCACATAGATTTTGGTGGTGTTGGCCAATGATGCAGATTTGTTTATAATATGTTCATTTAAAGAGGCTTTACTCAATATGCCGGTTATTTGCATTTTTTAAGAGGGATACATTCCTGAGCACAGAGGAATCCTGTGATCAATAATATAGTTGCTAATGAGCCGGCCCCCTATGTGAAGCTTTCATCCAAAATTAATTAATATCTTGTTTTATTCATCGGAACGTGAAGCTGAGATGTTTGAAAACCACAGGACAGCTCTAGCCCACCCTGAAAGAGGAGACAAGAGTACGAGCTGCTTTGTCATATGAGATTAAACGACAACACAGCGCAAACAAAAGTTTGGTGGAGTCTGTTGAGGAAACTGTAACGGGCCTGCAGACCAGGTTAAATGTATATACATGTGTCTGCTGAACCAGAACCTGATTTAGAATCAGTCTCTTCAAGTGATGTCAAAAGTACCAGTTCTTCTGTACTAAAATTGACAAGATGTCACGATACCAGATTTACTGCAGTAAATCCACTTAATTTTATCCCAAATGCTTACAAAGCGTAGCGTGTGCTCCATCAAACATTTTAAACTTAAATGCACAATTAATCAAATTAAAATCGTGATATGTCCTAGTGTGATTATTATTGCTTTAAATTAATGTGTGAAGCAGACAACTCATAACTCCAAACTCCACAGACATTGAGAATCATTCACGTTTTATGAAATGACAAAGTAGAGTTCTAATCGACTGTAAATCACGCATCACAAGTAGACTATATATTTATATAATTAAACTACAGCATTTGTGCTTTAATGATCACAATGGGCTATGCAGTGAACTTTTATCCAGAGAAGTGAAGCATCCGTCAAAAACACAAATCTAAATTAATGCACGATTCAAAATAAAAGCACATATATTACAACTAGATGTTAAAATGTAATATTCACTGTGGTAATATTATTAATAAATATAAAAAATGAATACCACAAATATAAGATATATGTAACAAGCAAGATTGCTGTTGTACTGCATAAAAGTTTGTTTGTATGTTGAAAATTAATTGTTAGATTTCACTTGTTAAAAAAATTGTAAGAATAAATTTTATTAGACACTATTTTGATGATGAAATTAATTGAAACTTTAAAATGAGGAATTACGGGAAAAAGAAAAAAGAAAAAAGGATTTGGGAAAAAATGTAACATATTCCAGTAGGCCCTTCTTAAAAATACATAAGCTATGCATACCTAATTGAGAAAGGTATATCTTTATATATATATATATATATATATATATATATATATATATATATATATATATATACACACTCACCTAAAGGATTATTAGGAACACCTGTTCAATTTCTCATTAATGCAATTATCTAATCAACCAATCACATGGCAGTTGCTTCAATGCATTTAGGGGTGTGGTCCTGGTCAAGACAATCTCCTGAACTCCAAACTGAATGTCAGAATGGGAAAGAAAGGTGATTTAAGCAATTTTGAGCGTGGCATGGTTGTTGGTGCCAGACGGGCCGGTCTGAGTATTTCACAATCTGCTCAGTTACTGGGATTTTCACGCACAACCATTTCTAGGGTTTACAAAGAATGGTGTGAAAAGGGAAAAACATCCAGTATGCAGCAGTCCTGTGGGCGAAAATGCCTTGTTGATGCTAGAGGTCAGAGGAGAATGGGCCGACTGATTCAAGCTGATAGAAGAGCAACTTTGACTGAAATAACCACTCGTTACAACCGAGGTATGCAGCAAAGCATTTGTGAAGCCACGACACGCACAACCTTGAGGCGGATGGGCTACAACAGCAGAAGACCCCACTGGGTACCACTCATCTCCACTACAAATAGGAAAAAGAGGCTACAATTTGCAAGATCTCACCAAAATTGGACAGTTGAAGACTGGAAAAATGTTGCCTGGTCTGATGAGTCTCGATTTCTGTTGAGACATTCAGATGGTAGAGTCAGAATTTGGCGTAAACAGAATGAGAACATGGATCCATCGTGCCTTGTTACCACTGTGCAGGCTGGTGGTGGTGGTGTAATGGTGTGGGGGATGTTTTCTTGGCACACTTTAGGCCCCTTAGTGCCAATTGGGCATCGTTTAGATGCCACGGCCTACCTGAGCATTGTTTCTGACGGACGTGTCCATGTCCATGTCCATCCCTTTATGGCCACCATGTACCCATCCTCTGATGGCTACTTCCAGCAGGATAATGCACCATGTCACAAAGCTCGAATCATTTCAAATTGGTTTCTTGAACATGACAATGAGTTCACTGTACTAAAATGGCCCCCACAGTCACCAGATCTCAACCCACTAGAGCATCTTTGGGATGTGGTGTACGGGAGCTTCGTGCCCTGGATGTGCATCCCACAAATCTCCATCAACTGCAAGATGCTATCCTATCAATATGGCCCAACATTTCTAAAGAATGCTTTCAGCACCTTGTTGAATCAATGCCACGTAGAATTAAGGCAGTTCTGAAGGCGAAAGGGGGTCAAACACAGTATTAGTATGGTGTTCCTAATAATCCTTTAGGTGAGTGTATATATATATATATATATATATATATATATATATATATAAATATCTTTTAATGTATTGTTTCATTGAAATGTAACTTTAAGTAAGCTAAAGGAGTGTGTTCAATAGCAAATAACCATATTAGCATATTTTTGCTGTGGTATCAAAATTTATACAGAGAATTGTGAAATTTCATTGCAATTTATACGGACTACTGAAATTTTGGCATCGTGCCAACATAGTCTCTCATCATAAAAATATCAGGCATAGTTGCCTCAAAGGCAATATTGTTTTTCATGCTGTACCATTTCATAGCATATTTTGTGGATCTTGTTGTTTTAGAAGTGTTTGCCAATTAATATGAATAATTTAGAGAAGTGTTTTTCAACTGGTTCAAAATTTAAAATTAAAAAATTAGAAGATTGGGTTGCGGACAACATGGAAAAAAACAATGCTAAATGCAAATAAAATGCAACTAACCATATATAACTGTTCAGAGGACAGAAAAAAATGTATATGCCTATACATATTTTGAAGGGAATAGAAAACACTTCCAACATTTTTTGTTGCTGACATCACAGGCTGTGCATCCAATCAAGCAAATTGATCTCACAATGAAACTGGAAACGGTACACTTTTTTTTTTTTTTAAATCGGTCTGTACTCACTGAACTGTAAAACACTGCCCCCAGTGGCCAAAGTGGTAAGTGTTGTTGGGTGAAATGTCCACAGAGGGGCACCAAAGGCGAGTTGTAAAGCAAGATGTTTTGAGCTGTACCTGATGTAATACAGTAAAGAGGAATGCATATTTTATAAACTTACACCTAACCAGCTCTGGAGTGAAAATTAAATGAATCCAAATGAATGAAGTTCCAAATTGCACTTTTCACTTATTATGTGAATGCAACTACTTCTACGTTTCAACACTGGATCAAAACCCAGGTCTCCCACTCCGCTGATAAAACATGCTTCCAGTCATGCCACAAGGAATAGTAAACAAACAGAGCCGATATAAACATTTCTGATAGGAGATGGTGCTTAATGTGTTATTATCCTAGGGTACCATAACTCTCGGGAACAACATGCCAACTCTGCATGTGATCATGTTGAATCAAACTCAGTATTTTGGTGCAAGATCTGTCACTTGGTAGAAGCTAGACAAATTAGGCAGATGCCACAGACATGACATAATCCACAAAAAGAAAGAACAATCTACACAGTAAAAAATCTAAAAACTAAACAAAACAAATAATCAACAAAAACAAAAAACTAGACTGCATTAAAAAGCGAGGATAAAAATGGTTTGTAGCGACCACAATGTGCTTTGTGCTCAGAATGATTGTTTGCGGAGTTGCATGAAACCATTCAAATTCAAGATACATTATTCAGCATCTGTCATTAGTGGTGGGGATTTTGATTCATCCCTGTGACTTGTGTCTTTTGAATCCATTTAACAAAAAGATTCATTCAGATTCGTTCACTGATTCTTTCAATGATCATTTTTGCAAATCTCGCCTTTGCGCCAGTAGGTGGTGACAAATGAGTGCCTGAAAGCAGTCTCGCTCTTCAAACTAGAGCTCATTGGCTTTGAAAGGGAGAGACATCAGTGAACAAGAAATAGGAGTCAGTATATGCAAGCGAATGAGAATGATTCGTTCCCTTAAAATATTAATTCAAAAACACATTAACAAAACATAAGAATACATTTTTTTTGGTATATTGTTGGACCTATGCAGTTTATGGTAATAATAATACATTTCAATGAACCACTGATTTGTGATCAGTCATCTTAAACCCATTACTCAAGCTATAAAGTCATTCATCAAGTCAGGACATTTCAGTAAATAAAATGTGAATTGAAATAGTATTTCATTTAACGTTATAGCGGCAAGACCCAAAGCGCCACATGACGACCTATTACACTTATACTCAGATAAAGGACCATATCATTTTGAAACGCTCACCGTCTGCATTATTCAACAGCTTTGAAATTGTCTCTCAAATCAGGCGAGGCTGAAATATATGCTGGTAAAAAAAAAAAACCCAAAAGGAAGCAAAGGAGATCTGTCCACCATGTACCACTGCCTGGTTCCTTGGTATTAACTCTCACCTTTGAATATTTCATTTTTGGCAATGCTTCACAGAAGAATGGCTCCCCCCTCGAGTACATTTACATTAATTTTTGAATTTCTTGGATGAGGCCCTGGAGGTCACTGCAATTCATGTCGAACTGACAGGCCTTTTTAAGGTGCTTGTCAGTCGAAGACGGCCGAGCGGAAAGCTCCCATCCAAACTCAAAGAGACAGGCCCTTTTTGGCAGTCTTGATTGGTGCCTTGATGTCTGTTAGTGTAACCTGGGAGGTTAGTGCTGATGTCACTCAGACCACACAGCCTGACTTCTTTAAAATAAAATAATAATAATAAAAAAAGGTAGCAAAATTGTAAGTGTGGGGTCCTGTCCATTGTTCCAATGTTTGTGTGTGTGTGTGTGTGTGTGTGTGTCATTGTGCTGTGCCTGTCAAGTTGATTTCATCTGCTGTTAAAAACTAGTGACAGGATGGCTATCAAATATCTGTCATCTGTAAAGTCTGTGTGTCTGTCTGTGTGAATTTTTCACATTTGGAGCTCAAACTTTCCCCTCAATTTCCCATTTACAACCTTTCAGTGGGTGTCTGTAATTTGCCTTCTCTGTCTCTCGCTCTCTGCTGTACTGTGACAGTGGGTTGTCACCACTTGGTGATGAGGGGAATATGTTGTTGGTTCTGGATGGATGTTTCTGGAAGTTTGAAGAGAGGCAGATGGCGGGAGAGAGAAGACACTCTTACGCCGTCCTCACGCTATGCCTTCCTCACCTCACCTGTTTCATTTGCATTCTGTTTCATCAGCAGCATTCTCCCCTGTCTGTGCTGTATTTTATTTCTCCACGCTTTTCTGAGTTCCATATCAGGCAAACACATATCTTTTGTATTGTCATTGCCAGAGACACAGTTGAGAAAGCCGCAGCAACCAAGAAAATTGCTCAAGTTTACTTTTACAGATCGATGAAGCGCAGTTTTCTCTCAAAAAAAACAAAACAAATAAAATTGTCTGTAGACTGAAATGCTTCTTCATCGACTGTAAACTGGGAGATGGAAAAAAGTAAAAACTTTGGCACAAATATGTTGATATTATTGTCCCATATATCCTGCTAATTTCATTTATTCACACCTCAACCTGGGCCGGTTTATACTGTGCTACCAAAATCACTGTACACACCCAGGTTCCCTTTTGGTTATTTTCAGGAACCAATTTCTAATGTTATAAGAATGTTCTCTTTAGACTAGAAATTGAACAGACCATTCTCTTATGGTTATTTTTAAGTTTTGTTTTCAAAACCATGCTGAGTCGGCACCAGGAATGTGGTAAGCTTGATCTGTGTTATGTTACAGACCCAAAAGCTCCTGTGTGTTTACATGTCTGCCTGTATTCTATCTTGGTGACGTCAGTAAAGGAGATTTTATTGAACCCCACAATCAAGTAAGTTACAGATGCTTATAAAGTTACACACAAATATGATGAATGATGAGCGGAATAGCACTATACAGTCACATTTCAGCACCTTGCACATGGACAGCAACTCTCTTAATTAGCACTTAGAGCACATCCTCGCATGTTCATAGAAACCGCGAAGATCAATCGTTATTGGGAAATGGGGCCCAGATCAGTCCAGAGCCTTTTGCAATACAGTTTTGCAGGAAGTCAATATACAAAACGCACCATGTAACTAATCTAATCCTTCACAGCAGTCAATTCAATTCACCAAATCATACCCACATATCAGAATAACCAGAAATAATGTTATGTAACAGCTATAACCTGTAGTCCTTAACACATATTTTTTATGTATTCCTACTGTTACTTTAACACAAATTCCATGCGTCCCGCCTTGAGAATCGACGCAAATTGGTTGTAAATGTTGTTTTGTCCGCCGCTTTTTCTATTGAAATCAGAAATTAGCCACAGATGACAGCATCATGATCTTTCCTATCATTTTGGGCGGCCTTTAGACAACAATTCCCTTTTAGCTGAAATCCACATCGCCTCTTTGGGGAACATCTTATTTTGTGATTTGATTAACTCTGTGTAAGCTACTGTACGGTGCTTTTACACCGTGTAACACATTTTTATTCATTTTGTTTGTTGGTTCCTGGGTAGTAAGTGTTATTTCCTGATTGCTTATGCCTCAAAAGTATAAAAAATGGCTTTTATTCCCCACAAACATTGCTTTTGTGACCAGGACAGTGATATTTTGAGATATACCTATTTTCCAGAACATTCCAGATAGATTCAGTGCTGAGTAAACTTGGAGTAACTTCTAGAACATTCCAGTAATATAGATAGTAGTATAAACACTGGGGCCTTAAGCCCACAAGTGGATACATATCTGCATTATTCTGAGATGCATCAAGAGGCTGCAAGCATCTGGCAGATGCATTTTGCTATGTCTGCAGCCAATTTATTAAGACAAGTGTGAAAAAGAACTCCATGGAAGCATCTGCTAAGATGTGTGAGGCCTACAAGGCATATTTTGGCATGCCTTTCGGTGAACAGGACAAACCCTGTGCACCTCATTTCACCTGCGAGCTGCAAAAAAACTCTGGAAGGTAAGATGGACAATTGTTGCTAGGAATTTTGTTATAAAATGTGTTAATTTTTAAAATTGTTAAAGTTTTTAATTTTAAAATGTTTTACAGTTTTCAATGTTATTGAAAATAATATATCATATATGAAAATGTTGCGAGAATCTAGTTATGTCTAGTAACATTAGTCATGGCTGAAATAAATGTATTTTTGTAGGATGGTACTGAGGGGAAAAGAGAGCCATGAAGTTGTCCCAAGAATTTTGCGGGAACCCACTGACCACTCAAGCAACAGCAACATCTGCATGGTGGACCCTTCCAAATGTCGGACTGGCCAGAATGCACCTGCTATCACGTATCCAGACCTTCCTTCATCCATCGCCTTTGTGCCACACTGCCATGAACTCCCTGTACCCACTCTTCCGGAGAGAGAGAACCCATCTTTAGAAGAGAACAGCAAGTCAGAGAGTGAGGAAGACGTTGTATATCCAGATGACAATTTCAGAGGTGGAGCTGAGGAGAGAACCCCATACTACCCCAACCAAAAAGACCTCAATGACTTGAATAGAGATCTTGGTCTCACCAAGTCCAATGCCATATTTCAAACTAGTACAGTTATATTGCCTGTAACTAAAGGATATTTATTGAGTCTGAACAATCCTTTTATCACCATATCGAAATATAAGCTTTCTATTGTGAGCAACCATCATAAGGTGACCTTATTCACAACAGCGTCATCTTTGATTTGTAATGGGAATGACAAGGCTGTGAGGGATAGACATACAGTCTCTTCAATGGTTTGTACAGCTGTTTAAAGTGTTTTTGAATTGTTCCATTGAAGAAACATTTAAAAAATATCTTTCCAAGAAATTTCAATTTACTCCAGACAACATGATCTGTGGAAAACCAGATGTGATCTAGCAGCTTTACCAGCTTTAAACTGTGGATGTAATTGAAGAGACGGTAAGTCTATCTCTCACAGCCTTTCATTCACATCAAAAATAAAAGATGACGTTACTGTGATTAAGGTCTATAACACATTAGTGCATCATGTCCTATAGTAATGTAATGTTCCTGATAGTGATAATATTCCTATAGCTCAGCCAAGATCCTAGACTTGATTCCCAGGTGTTAAGTTTTATTTATATTGTGGGATATAAACAAGGCTTCATGAGGGGAAACAGACAAAATAATAAAATAAATTATTTCTAGAGGGTTTTGGAAACCCCTTACCCATTTTCAAAATAAGAGAAAATAAATACAAATGCTTCCATTAATCCCTCTCTATTCACAAACAGGAGAAAACAAGGATTCTCAAAGAAAAATTGCATCCACCTCCCTAAGGATGATCCCACAAAATGGTATTTATTACAAAATAACAAATAAAAAGGAACAACTCCGGGCACACAGGCCAGTACTATATACAAAATAAGCTACTTGTAACTACCATACACATTGAAAATGGCTGGCTGTAACACTGCTCACACACTCAGGGCAACCTCACAAACTCAGGGCAAACACACACACAGCTCACACACTCAGGGCACACACACACACACACACGTTGGGTTTCCATATTTTATGGGGACTTTCCATAGACATAATGGTTTTTACACGCTCCCTCGCTCACACACACACACAGAACACACACAGTGTCCACTTTAGCACTACAGGTAACAATACACACATGAAAAACAACAATGAACGCTGGGACCAGAAGATGACAGTTTGTCACAGAGGAATGATCTCAGTCTCTCTCTCTCATAGTCTGGAGATAACTGGGTTCTTTTATACTCCTTCAGTCACCCCTTAACGAGCTGGAACCCACATCAGATGACACTCGTGATCCTGTCAAGTGGATAGGAGGAGCAACAGAGTAACACAGAACACAGGCTGAAACCAGCACCATATCTATCACAGCAGCACCAAAAATAAAGAAAAAGAAACATACGTCCACAAGGATGTAACACAGGAAATGTACGTAATGATAAAATGTATGCCTTGAATGCACTTTAAATTGCTTTAATGTGTATGCCGAGTGAATGAATGTAATGTCAATATAGAACTACAGATGTAGTGGATACAATATTACCGCTGAGACATATGGAATGATCTTGGCAAGTACTGATCAAGTACTGATTCCTACAAACTGGATTTAAAGCAGTATCTTCTGATGGTGGTTAGCATAACCTTTATAGCAGCCATGTTCTGAGATATCTCTCATTGGAAATGTCAATGAATGTGCAATTTTGATGTAAAAATGTTCTCCTATACCACCTTTAAGCAACTGACTTCCTGAAAAGTGTAAACACTGTGGCCCTGTGGTGCTTTCACCATTGCTCTGTTTGTTTGAGCAGCCTGACATAGCAACAATGGCTCTTTGTCACAAAGTTTGTAGCAAGAGTGCAAAGATGAAATAAACTTACAATAATCAGCCACAACATTAAAACCACCAGCCGAATATTGTGTAGGTCCCCTTCATACCGCCAAAACAGCACCAACACGCATCTCAGTATAGCATTCTGAGATGATATTCTTCACATCACAATTATACAGAGCGGTTATCTGAGTTACTGTAGACTTTGTCAGTTCAAACCAGTCTGGCCATTCTCTGTTGACCTCTTTCATCAACATGGTGTTTCGTCCACAGAACTGCCACTCACTGGATGTTTTTTGTTTTTGGCACCTTTCTGAGTAAATTCTAGAGCCTGTTGTGTGTGAAAATCCCAGGAGATCAGCAGATACAGAAATATTCAAAACAGCCCATCTGGCACCAACAATCATCCATGCGATTATCTAATGAGCTAATCGTGTGGTATCAGTGCAATCATGCAGATACGGGTCAGAAGCTTCAGTTAATGTTCACACATCAACCATCAAAATGGGGAAGAAATTTTATCTCAGTGATTTGGACTGTGGCATGATTGTTGGTGCCAGATGGACTGGTAGTTCATGTAGTTCATGGCATTAAACAGTTTTTTCCTTCTGCATCAGTTTATTAAAGCAATCCGTTGTCTGTCAGACACACCAACCAAGAATCAGTAACAGACAGCAACAGACTCTAAATACTGTCCGTAACACCTTACAAATAAAACTTTGGACTATGAATAATAATGGGAACATTGCTTTAAATAATGAGGACGATTTAAGACACAACCTTTTAAAGTTTACTCGCTGATAGCACACAATGCCCCGCGCGCTGTCAGCACGGTTAAACATTAGAAAAGTGGCATCATTAATTCACTTTAAAATCAACAAAGTTACAAATATTAAACTTACTATGTTGTTTTTGAATGATTAGTGGAGCATCCTGTCTCAAGGATGTGTTTTTTTTCTAAGACTTCTGTCTACTTGTCTACATCCGTCAGTCATTTGAATGCTGCCAAACAGTCTCTTTTTTTATCTGGTAGATTGAATTCCTTTGTCATATTTTGTAGTTTGTGTGTTTAAGCTTCAGTTTCACGTGAATTGAAAGTTCACATTCAGTTTGTGACACCTGGCCATTAAAGCATCATGCTACTGTCCGTAACCATAGCAACAGCTCCAGTGCTGACACATATGTGGCAGAGTGTTCCCATTTAGGCTTACAAAATCTTTACAAAAAACTTTTATATTATATATTTATATCTAAGAGTTTTGCCATGTGTAAATAAAGCATTTCACTGTTTTTAACCGTGGATTCTAAATTCTTACAGTTAAATTAACTGTATAATTGCGTCATCCCTAATTCAATGCATACTCTTAAATATTTATACACTGTATCACATCAAAAATTCAGAAAAAGCATTAGGGTTGATGTTCCATAAAAAATGTACACTTACCTGCTCATCTGAAATGCCTGTCTGCTTTCTTCACCATGAAAAACAACTGATAATTTTTGGGATTCATTTAGCATCTCCACTGACTGCACATATGCTTAATGCATCATATTACATGTTATCTAATTCATATGAAAGTTTTGTGAGGGTTACAGACCTACGGACAGAAATTGTTGTCAGCCACTGACTGTCTTGTGAGTTTTATTCCTGTAGGAAGCGCTTGACAATTCAAATCTGAATCCTCCATTCATCCACATTAAATTGAATAACACTTTATGTCCATTTGGAGACATTTTACACTGGATAGCTATTTTCAATAAAAACTGAGAACTGCAAGGATTCATACCTGTTAATGAAAATCAGCCTCAGCATTATCCATAAAAGCATTTAAAAAAATCATCCAGTAATAATAAATGACTTCAATGCATCCTGGCCAGTGCTGAGAAAAGTAAAAGGTAGCACGTGACTCCTCTGCAGAGGTGGGTAGTAACACACTACATATACTACGTTACATTTACTTGAGTAAATTATTTGAAAAAAACAAAACAAAAAAAAAACAAAACTTTTAGACAAGGTTTAAAAGTGGTTACTTTTTACTCTCACTCAAGTACATTTTTGAATTATTTTTTTTTTCTTTTACTTCATTAAAATGGTAGGCGTTCCTGTTGTTACGTTACTGGGTTTAATTTTAATTAATGCATAATTTATTGAGAGATTATTGAATGGGACTTTTACTACAGTAGAAGTTCAGCTGTGCATACTGTCACAGACTGTCACTCAATCCGAGTCCATCACTGATGCAGCATCAAACTCTTCAAAGTAAAACACTTTCTTTGCTACGCACAGTGAAAAAACAAGCGTTTCATCATGCAGTGCCTTCATTTAACACCAAGACAAGCGGATATTTCAAGATTCAAACTGCAGCGCCAACTTAAGGCAGCTGTAGAGCTAATGATAATGTGGGCTTTTCTGTGACATGGTGATGGTCATTTTTAGGGTGATTCTGTAAATATGGGCTCTTGTGACATCAGCTGTCCACGTGGAGACAACGTTCATGGACAGATCAAGTTCACACTGTGTGAACATTACCATGTCAACTCCGTCAGAGGGAAAGCCAACCCAGCAGTTTCCCGCCTCAGTCCTTCTACCTACGGGTATGAAGATGCATTGATTAGCACTGGGGGTGATTTGGGGACCCCAATGGGAGCCGCTCCGCCAGGTAACTCCCATTCCCCAGGACACTCATTTGCCCTGGTCGAGTTTTACGATGAGCTGGCGGCCATGCTAGCCCGGGCGGCTGCGTGCATAGGGCTGGAGTGGAACCCTCCACCCCACCATGAACCCTCACGACTTAATGATTGGTATCATGCCCGTGCCATGCCCCAGTCCCTTTCTTCTCAGAGGTGCATGAAAAGCTCACAAGGTCGTGGCAGGCACCTTTTACTGCCCAGAGCCGATCTCTGAGCTCCTCCGCTCTCACTACACTCAATGGTAAGGCTGCCAGGGGGTATTCAGTGATTCCCCAGGTGGATAAGTAGACTCCCGTCAAGGACCTGTAAGCTAACGTCATCACTGGTGGCTAAGGCTTACAGTGCCGCCTTTGCCCTGCATGCCAAGCCACTACGAGATCTGCATGAGAGTAGTTCTGACCCAGGATTGATTCAGGAGCTGTGCTCGGTGACCGATCTCACCCTCCGGTCAACAAAAGTAACAACGCAGGCTCTCTATGCGATTATATTCGCCAGGTGCCCGCCCGGGTTCAGGGGAGTCTGTTTTACCTCATTTACCATTAATGGAGCACCGGTGGAGAGAGTCAGCAGCTTCAAGTTCCTCGGTGTCCACATTACTGAGGAACTCACATGGTCCGTCCACACTGAGGCCGTTGTGAAGAAGGCTCACCAGCGCCTCTTCTTCCTGAGACGGCTGAGGAAGTTTGGAATGAACCAACACATCCTCACACGGTTCTACACTAGTACTGTTGAGAGCATCTTGACTGGCTGCATCACCGCCTGGTACGGCAATAGCACCGCCCACAACCGCAAAGACCTGCAAAGGGTGGTGCGAACGGCCAGAAACATCATCGGAGGTGAGCTTCCCTCCCTCCAGGATATATATAACAGACGGTGTGTGAATAAAGCTCGGAGGATCATCAGAGACTCCAGTCACCCGAGTCATGGGCTGCTCTCACTGCTTCCATCAGGCAGGCGGTATCGCAGCATCAGGACCCGCACCACCCGACTACATGACAGCTTCTTCCCACAAGCAATAAGACTTTTGAACACTTGATCCCTCACGATCAACAATCAGCACTGCACTTTATTAATCCTCATTCTGTCAATATATTCTCGCTCCCAATTCAGTCAGTGTATATATATATATATATATACACTACCGTTCAAAAGTTTGGGGTCACTTGTCTGAAATGTTTCTCATGATCTTAAAAATCTTTTGATCTGAAGGTGTATGCTTAAAAGTTTGAAATTAACTTTGTAGACAAAATATTATTCTGCCAAAACATATACATTTATTTAATTACAAATCTAAAATTTCCTAAAAAAAAAAAAAGTTTTTGAAATGGATGACTTGGATCAAAATATGAAGAAAAGAAGCCAATAAGTGCCCAACATAGATGGGAACTCCTTCAATACTGTTTAAAAAGCATCCCGGGGTGATTCCTCAAGAAGTTGGTTGAGAAAATGTCATGAGTACATGTCTGCAAAATCTAGGCAAAGGGTGACTACTTTGAAGATGCTAAAATATTACATAGTTTTGGATTTATTCTGGATTTTTTGGTCACAAAATAATTCCCATATTTCCATTTCTATTATTCCATAGTTTTGCTGACTACTATTATTCTAAAATGTGAAATAAATAAATAAATAAAGAATGAGTAAGTGACCCCAAACTTTTGAACGGTAGTGTATTTATACCCTTCTCTAGTGTGTGTATTCTACATTGTGTGTATTGTGTACATTTGTTATGTAAATTGTTGTGTAGGTATGTGTACATTTGTTATGTAAATTGTTGTGTAAGTTTATGTAAATTGTTTTGTGTAATATGTTGTTTATTGTAAAGTGGTGTATGTCTCGTCACTGTCATTACTGCAATGTTGCTCGGAACTGCACACAAGAATTTCACCTGCTGTTGCACTCGTGTACACAGTAGTGTGACAATAAAGTGATTTGATTTGATTTGATTTTGATTTGATTTGAATGACGAGAACGCCACTGGCCTGCATGCGGAAGTACGTGATAGAGCCTGTCCCTCCAGCTGAGATAAAGAAGGGGTTTTACAGCCACAAATACATCATACAAAAGAAAGGCGGTGGGTTGCGGTCAATCTTGGACCTGCGACTACTGAACTGGGCCTTGAACAGACTCCCGTTCAAGATGCTGTTGCAGAAATGCATTTTAGCGAGCTTTCGGCATCAAGACTGGTTCGCGGCGGTAGACATGAATGACGTTTACTTCCATGTCTCAGTTTTACCTCGGGACAAGCCCTTTCTGCGGTTTGACTTCGAGGGCCAGGTGTACCAGGACAATGTCTTCTCCTTCAGTCTGTCCCTGTCACCACAGAGCTTCACGTAAGTCGCAGAGGTAGCCCTTGCCCCGCTAAGGGAAGTGGGTATCCGCATCCTCAATTGAAGACTGGCTGATTCTAGCTCACTCTCAAGACTTGTTGTGTGCAACAGGGACCTGGTGCTCAGGCACCTCAGCTGGTTGGGGCTTCGGGTCAAATGGGAAAAGAGCAAGCTCTACCTGGTTCAGAGCATCCTTTTTTCTCGGGTTGGAGTTAGACTCTCTATGATGTCGCACCTCACGAGTGAACATGCATGCAGTTGAACCTGAAGTCTTGTAATTCTGAGGGCAGGGGTCCCCTTAGTGCAAGTGTCCAGGCACATCGTGGTTACGACAGATGCCTCCAAGTGTGGCTGAGGCACTGTGTGCAATGGGCACACAGCTGTGGGCTCCTGGACAGGACCACAACTGTGTTGGAATATCAACTGCCTTGAGTTGCTGGCAGTGTTGCTCACCCTATGGAGGCTTTGGCCGTTGATCCAGGGCAAGTATGTGCTGTTCTGGACAGACAACATGGCGACGGCAGTGTATATAAACCGCAAGGCATCAAGTAAGGGAGGAAGAGCACCCTACTGGCCCACCCGGACCTCACACTCCTTGCAACAGCCCCTCCCTTGCGAATTCCCCTGAGGAGGGATCTCCTCTCTCAGGGACAGGGCACCATCTGGAACCAGCTATCAGACCTCTAGAATCTCCATGTCTGGCTCTTGGACAGGATGCGGAAGACCTAAGTGGCCTACCACCCGTGGTGGTAGACACTATCACTCAGGCTTGGGTGCCCTCTATGAGGTGCATGTATGTCTTGAAGAGCTGTCTGTTTGCTAAGTGGTGTTCTTCCCGACACGAAGACCCCCAGAATTGCACAGTTGTGTCCACCTTGAGGTGGACATGGTTGCTACAGCGGGTGCACCACGATGCAGTTGACAGTAAGTCTCTTGGGAAGCACAACCTGATCATCAGGATCCTAAGAGGCATGAGGAGATTTAATCCTCCTCATTCCTTCACGGGATCTCTCCGTGGTCCTGCAGGGAGCCACCTTTGAGCACCTGGAGTAATTTGAGCTAAAGGCGGTCTCTTTGAAGACTGCCCTCTTGACTGCGCTCATTCCCATCAAGAGGGTAGGGGACCAGCAGGTGTTCTCTATCAGTGACATGTGCCTGGAGTTCAGTCCAGAATACTGTCACGTGGTCCTGAGACCCCGACCGGTCTATGTGCCTAAGGTTCCCACGATCCCTTTAAAGGATCAGGTGGTGAACCTGCAAGCGCTGCCCCAGGAGGATGCAGACCCAGCCTTTTCATTGCGGTTTCCGGTGTGTGATTTGCATATCTATTTGGATCGCACGCAGTGCTTTAAATGCTATGAGCAGCTCTTTGTCTGCTTTGGTGGACAGCGGATAGAGAGTGCTGTTTCCAAACAGAGGATCGCCCACTGGTCATTGATGCCATTGCTTTGGCAAATCATGCCCAGGGCGTGCCGCCCCCCTTGGGGCTACAAGCATACTACCAGGAGTGTGGCGGCCTCCTGGGCCCTGACCAATGGTGCCTCTTTAGCAGACATATGTAGAGCAGAGGGCTGGGCAACACCCAATACCTTCGCGGGGTTCTACAATCTCCAGGTTGAGCCGATTTCATGCCGTGTGTTGTCAGGTACAAACAGGCAAATTTGAAGGACTACTGGCCATGTGTACCACTTGCGTACAGCACCTTACCCCCCCTGGAGGGAAAGACGTGTGCTTTTTACCCCCCAGCGGTGTTCACGAGGTCGTGGACACTGGATGTCCATCCTCATTTTCCCTGTGGCAGTGGAGAAACTCTATGCCAGCCCAGTACGTGCTATTAGGCCCTGTACTGGGGTAGGTGCTCCAAATGTGCTGGTTGCCTGTTTGTAACCCTGTGTGATGCATTTTCCACATTGGTAAACCTGCATCTTCCTTGAGCAGAGTTCCCCTCTGCTACCAGTTGCTGTGTTTGTAGAGCTTCATCTCCTCTGTGTAGGACCAACCATGGAGACTTCTACACATGTGACACTGCCAACAAGACTCGGTAAGACCATGTGACATATTTCCATACAACTGTATTCCCCTTAGGAAAGGACACCCCCAGAGGTGGACAATTATGGCCCCCAGCTAAATGATTTCCTCTCTATTTGGGGAGAAGAGGCCATGGCTGGGGCGGCCTGTCCCCTTTTTGGGCAGTCAACTTGTCCCTGAGGTGTGGGGGACCGTACGAGAGCTGTAGGAGCGTGGGGGAGGTTACGTGACAGCCAGGTGCGCTGGCTACAAGGCACGCAGTGGTTTGCCCGTCTCACACTGCCACTCCACGTAACACAGTTCAGCTAGTTGTGGCATTTCGTTGAGTGAGTGACAGATTACTTTCGTAACCAGCGTTCCATGATGGAGAGAACGAGATGTTGTATCCCTCCTGCCACCACACTGAACTACCCGCTGAAATGGCCGGGACCCTGTCTCGGCCATGAACATGTAATTGACAACTGGAGTGTGAACAGACAGCATTTTTGCATGTGCACAGTGAGTTGCGTGCATGAGAGATGTGATGAAGAGAGTGTGGAGTGACTTAGGTTGGTGCCCAACACAGGCTCTGCATTTAGGGAGCGGTGGTACTGCTGTATAGAACTAATGATCTAAATGTGACACTGAAAACAGCATCTACACTTAAATAAGAACTAAAAGCTATGAAATAGCGAAAGTAAAATCAGAATCAGCTTTATTGCCAACATTGTATTTACACATACAAGGAATTTGTCTTGGTGACAGGAGCTTCCAGTGCACAACAATACAAAACAGCAACAAAACATAGATAATAATAATAAAAAAATAATAATAATAATTGAATAGAAAATAAAGTATATATAGAATACACAATAAGAAAATACACACACACACACACACATATATATATACATACGTACTGTACATACATACATACATACACTCACCTAAAGGATTATTAGGAACACCATACAAATACTGTGTTTGACCCCCTTTCGCATTCAGAACTGCCTTAATTCTACGTGGCATTGATTCAACAAGGTGCTGAAAGCATTCTTTAGAAATGTTGGCCCATATTGATAGGATAGCATCTTGCAGTTGATGGAGATTTGTGGGATGCACATCCAGGGCACGAAGCTCCCGTTCCACCACATCCCAAAGATGCTCTATTGGGTTGAGATCTGGTGACTGTGGGGGCCATTTTAGTACAGTGAACTCATTGTCATGTTCAAGAAACCAATTTGAAATGATTCGAGCTTTGTGACATGGTGCATTATCCTGCTGGAAGTAGCCATCAGAGGATGGGTACATGGTGGCCATAAAGGGATGGACATGGTCAGAAACAATGCTCAGGTAGGCCGTGGCATTTAAATGATGCCCAATTGACACTAAGGGGCCTAAACTGTGCCAAGAAAACATCCCCCACACCATTATACCACCACCACCAGCCTGCACAGTGGTAACAAGGCATGATGGATCCATGTTCTCATTCTGTTTACGCCAAATTCTGACTATACCATCTGAATGTCTCAACAGAAATCGAGACTCATCAGACCAGGCAACATTTTTCCAGTCTTCAACTGTCCAATTTTGGTGAGCTCTTGCAAATTGTAGCCTCTTTTTCCTATTTGTAGTGGAGATGAGTGGTACCCGGTGGGGTCTTCTGCTGTTGTAGCCCATCCACCTCAAGGTTGTGCGTGTTGTGGCTTCACAAATGCTTTGCTGCATACCTCGGTTGTAACGAGTGGTTATTTCAGTCAAAGTTGCTCTTCTATCAGCTTGAATCAGTCAGCCCATTCTCCTCTGACCTCTAGCATCAACAAGGCATTTTCGCCCACAGGACTGCCGCATACTGGATGTTTTTCCCTTTTCACACCATTCTTTGTAAACCCTAGAAATGGTTGTGCGTGAAAATCCCAGTAACTGAGCAGATTGTGAAATACTCAGACCGGCCCGTCTGGCACCAACAACCATACCACGCTCAAAATTACTCTTACTCAAGTAATTATTTATTTTAGCAATTTTACTTCAAATAGCGAATTTTTTTTAGTAATTGTTCTTTTAATTGAGTGCAGTTTTTGGCAACTCTATCCACCTCTGCTCCTCCGTCTAGCTGGGCAATACCAACTTGTTCAATGGAGGGGGGGACTTTTTTGTCTCAATATGAAAGCCCCCCGGACCGTAATAAGGAACATTCCTGAGAAATGCGAGCTTGTAGTAACCACCTGTTTACTCCAGAGGGCAGTAAGTGAAACTTCAGCTGTGTGGCAATGCACAGTTTATACAGTGAAGAAAAACACCCTTGAGCAGCAGAACAACACAAATGCGTTACGTTCTTGCGTTCAAAACACTTGATGGAGCGCAAATCCGAACTAAGGTATCTCAAGATGTGTTTAAAGTATTAAACTATATTTAACTTGACCCAGTGACCTAAAAATGTTATGTTTACAATGCAACGCATCCAAGACGCTACACAAGCATGTCTGACGAAGGTATAAATTGACGGGCTCTTAAACAAGCCCTCATAATAAATCTCCAACTGACTGACAAATTCACTTGTGAAATGGATTGCTGTGAACTGTATGACAATGATTGACTTACGATCAATAATATGGTAGTAAACAATACATTGTATTCTAAAGCCATGTTTTTTATTGTCTTATCAATGATTAACTCTTCTGCCACAAGAATGTAATGCATTTTAATTATCTGAATATGTTTTTATTTTATATATATATATATATATATATATATATAGAGAGAGAGAGAGAGAGAGAGAGAGAGAGAGAGAGAATTTTTTAAATATTTAAAGATAACTATGTATCATTATTTCATCATTATATATTGAATTACTGTTATATGAGGGGCTTTCTCTGCAAACATTTGTATATGCAATTAATCGTGATTAATTAATCAGGACACCATTTAATTAATTTGATTAAAAAAAAAATCGATTGACAGCCCTAATAATTATAGATTGATATAAATATGTATAATCTTTATATAATGAATTATTGTTATGTGAGGGACTTTCTCAGAAAGTATTTGTATATGCAATTAATTAATCTGGACACCATGTAATTAATTTGATAAAAAATTGTAATCGATTGACAGCCCTAGTTATACTGCATTATAAGTTTCATATTTTTACATTGTTCAAGATAAAAACCTGCACAATATTTTCCTACAACTTATGAGTAGTCTTTTAACCGCTTTAAGTCAAATGGCAAATGTTCTTTTTGTAAACATCCAAAATGCTTTATAATGTGGTCATGTTCATTATAAGTGGTCTTTGTGTTCTTTAAATAAAGTAATAAAAGCTAGAGTAGGTCGTCTTTTAAACAGCCAAAGGATATTATGAAGTGGTTATAAAACACATTTGCTTTGGACATATTTATTGTAAAACTTGGAAAATAAAATATGTAATAAAATCAACAAAACCACATAAGATTATTTCAGATGTAAAAGAGTTATAATAAATAAAGCTTAAACTTTATTACATTCAAATGAACATTGGTCTCAGAAGAAACAAGGTAGCAGCTCTACTAAAGGCTAGGCACTGGCACTCTAACCAAGGATTATTCTCATTTGCAATCTGAAAGTATACAAAGTCAAAAGATCATTTATTATTAAGGCATTATGCACATATTATAATGCATTTAGAACAGTTTCATAATGCATTAAAAATACAAGCTTCATAGAATTTGTTTTGCTTGGCAACCAGACTAATGATGCAGATGATAAAACAAACATTTTGCTACATTTACACCTCTCATCCTTACAAGAGTGGCATTTTTCACTGCCAAAAAATAAATAAACAAACAAACGAAAGTTTCAGTTTATACAAATAAGTATGGACACAGAAGAATGGTTTAATACAAGTTAAGCTCATTCGACAAGCATTTGTGGCTTAATGTTGATTTCCACAAAAATGTTTTACAACTTGTCCCTCTTTTTCAATCAAAAGCAAAAATCGAGTTACACTGAGACACTTAAAATGGAAGTCAATGGGTCCAATCCATAAACTTCAAAATACTCACTGCTTCAAAGGTATAGCCACTATACATGAACAATATGTGTGTCAATGTGATTTTCAAAATGTTCTCAGGAATCAAATGTTACTGCTTATTCAAGAGTCCAGCACGTAAATCTACAGACAACAAAAGCACCCTCTAGTGTCTGTTTCCAAAGCACATGGCAGTAATGCCCAGGGAAGTCTTAAAGGGAGGTGTCACTGTTGTACAGGTAAGAGTTAAATGTCCCAAATGTGTGTACAAGTCAATACACTGCCAATACTATATGAATATAACTCAAAGCATAACAGGGAATCCTAACTAAATAGTGGAGCTATATGCTAGTGTATGTATGTGTGTATGTGGGGTGTGTCTAGATATGGTAACAAAGAAATCAAAATAGCGGATTAAACTCCACATGGAGAATGAAGTTCAAAGTGGAGGATCCAGTCCACATGGAGAACTAGGTTCAAAATGGAGGACTAGATAAAAAAGGTAGAGCCAATGATTACTTGAACATGGAGGGAAAGAAAGATGGCTGGATCAGATCCTGAGCAATGGAACTAATACCACGTGCAGGTGGAAATGAACAGGCACATAAAAGGAACTGACGAAACAGGTGGGAGAATTTGAAACACCAGCCTGAGTCGGACATAAACCATAGTGATGCGCACTCTGTGAATTTCAGTGAGAGAGAGAGAGAGAGAGAGAGAGAGAGAGAGAGAGAGAGAGAGAGAGAGAACAAACAGGGGTGCATGCAATCTAACTGAGGATAACTGCTGGTAACAACGGAATTGAATCGCTAGTTCAGATCCCTCAATAAACAACATTTCACCCAAAATTGACGATCTCACAAATCAAAACAGCGATCAGAGATTACACACAAGATTATACTCAATACAACAAACATTTAGCATCAAATATACGATTTAGTTGTACAAGAAAAGTCACAGTTTCTAAACTAAATCTGCCCAGATATCAAGACTTTCTTGGGAAATCCAGTGTGATTTCAGCAGGGTTGTCCATTTGAATTTCTGTTGTGTTGAGTGGTCAGGAGAAACAAACTGGAACTGGTCATTTGACTTATGCTCGTCAGCAAAAAGACGCATCTCTGCTTTATTTCTCGAGTTCGTTGATGGAGATAAATGCAGGATATAGTCAACGTTG